>OU342455.1:1232500-2432500 GCA_910589575.2 Carcina quercana | reverse complement strand
AGACCTTGAGCTTCTCTGCGCATCTCTTCTGTATTTACCCAATGCAGGTAAGGACGATCAGAGACTATGTACCTTGGACCGCGATTACATTACCAGGTAGCGGGTCAGAAAGGTGTATAAAATCGTACCTTAAAATAAAGTTTAAAGCTCAATTTTTACATATTTTCTTTAGAATAACATTCGAAATCACATCGTCAATTGCCAGACTCTTAGTATACTCGTAGTTTCAAACCCATACCAGACACCATTATAAGATAGCATCGTAGTAGCCAGACAGTTTTGATGGTGTTTATATATTGCCAGACACGTTGAAAGTCTGCTGCGAAGCCATGCCACCGCCTCATTAGGTTAAGGCTTCTGGGTGCGCATGCGCACGTTTATCATCCAACGGGTCGCGAACAAAAGCTAGTGTCCTGACAAACCTGATGTAATAATTTAGTTACTGTATGCATATATACTTTAAAACATGCAATCACGAGCCGAGCTCACAACTAGGGATTAAAAACGCATTAAATTCGTGATTTACATCAGACGTCACGACATTTCTGTCGTAGCTAATTCCTGTGTGTTTAGTCATCCCGCTAATGTATAGATTAGACTTTGTACACTTCTAACTTTCAACCAACTTCGAAAAAGGAGCAGGTTCTCAATTCTACTGTACGTTTCTTTATGTGTCTTACGCGATAACTCTGCCAATTGTGAACCGATATTGATGTTTTTTGTTTTATCTGGTAGAACATATTTCAGAGGTGGTTCCATATTAATTTTATCGAAATTGATTGAGAGCTTTTTGAGAAAATCAACAAAAACGAAATATGTACCCAGATCATTCTACATCTAAGGGTGAACATTTTTAAGGCAGTTGAAGTCGGTTTTAATTCTTTTTGAATGCGTTAATTATAGAACGTCATTATGAAATAAAATTTAAAATACAAATTTTTTTTATTGTATTTTCCAAAAAAAATATGGTTATGACAAGACAACGCCATTAAACAGCAATGCTGACACCCAGGCATCTAACTAATATTACGCACAGAACGGACCCTCACCGCCTCCCGCCAATCCGCGATACCTCACCTCTCCCCGCAAGAAAATAACCCAGATACGCTTTGTTACTGTGTCGCGTGCGTATTTACTCACACATGCGCGTGTAAACAAACGTCATACGTTCTATGTGTGCCGATATCACGACATTTGTTTGAAGTGTCCGACCTGTGACCTGTTACACAGATGGTATTTTATTTACTATGTCGGAAGCTGCGTCACGGCGTCAGTAGAGATAGAGCTACGCGTTAGAAAGGGATAACTGGGTTGCAGCGGTGTGCGATCTGAATGGTAGCAGTGTATTTGTTTAATTGAACGTGCTGCTTGCTTAATTAATATCGAAGATGCTTACTTAGTTAAAATTGTAAAAACTTTAATCATGCCCTTGTATAATTTAAATGTATATATAATAAATGTTTGGCTACTGGCTCTCCGTGCACCGGGATGCAAACCGGAAATGATGTAGATATAGACCTAAGACCTAGTCCTATAGACTAGACTAGTTTGTTTTTGTCTTCTTCTTCTTTTTTCTATTTTTATTTTATTATTTGTATTGTTTTATAATTTTTGGGTTTTTTATGCCTTTTTAATAAAATTTATTATTATTATTATTATTATAAACCTTAGCGAGAACGTTTTTGGCGGCAGATTTATTTATTTTTGTATAATTTATTCAAGTTTAAAATAATCTGTTCACTGTTATTTCTCCAAAACTGAAAATAAAATAAAATAATAAGAAACCAGAGAGATTTAAATATAGTAATAGGTTATACTCGTAGAGCGGTCATTGGGAAACGTTTCATATAAACATTTTGATCACAAAAGTCAACGGTATGTCAAATGTCTTGTACGGCCGCGTGACGTGATGTGACACTAGATTGAGTAACTTATTACCAATTGGTAATAAGTTTAGGATCAAAATGTTTGTTTGCTTTGTCCGGTCTATTAATATGTCTTTGTAAGAAACAGAAGTCGCTATTTCCTTGAATGTGTTTGCTAGAGATAGGAGTAAGTAAGTCAAGTAAAAAGTGTTTATTTCTTAAATAACTTTTACATAGTTTTGCAGGGGCCTTCCAGAAAGTAGTCTTTCGACACTTGTGTTGGGAGTGCACCGCGTCTTCCAGACGGATTAACAGAGTATTATTTAAGGAAAAAACTTATTATTATGTTAGTGAAAAATTATAGGAACTAAGAAATCGTGTCGCAGTCGTTGAGTGTAAAAACAGTGTAAAGAAAGTCGTTACGAGTACATGCGTGTCCGCAACTCGAGTCCAACGAAACCCAGGCATCATGACGCGTAGTTTCTATATGCCCAGTGGTTATTTACCCATAACACGGCCATTTTACGTACCACCAGATTTCCTGAGCGGTAGCGTCAGCATAGTCACAAACATTTAATTACAGTACGGGGCTTTAAATATAGCACATCGGCATTCATCGCATTTCGGAATACAACCAAATACTAATTACCATGCCCATGTATTATGAAATGTAGATTTATTGTTTATCAAAATTTGAATTCAGAAATGAGTACTTTATTGTTGTTTTGTTTGATCCCTATGTGAACTATATAGAGCTGTGAAACTATTTTCTTTGTGAACTTGTATTTATTGTTGTTGTTTAAACTCTTTTAGAATGTTTATAGTCAGTGATTATTACTTACTGTAGATAACTTCACGTGACTGGACATGTAAAGGTTCCCTTTTTATCCTATAGATGCCACCGTACAACTTTAACTTATTTAAAGTGTGGGGTTTTAACAACTCTATATATATTTTGATCTGTACGCTGCACTCTATCGCATTTGAACCAAGATTGACAAACGTCATGTAGGTTGTGTGCGACAGAGATGACGCTCTACTAAATCGAAAATAGCTGATAATCTCTTTCCAAAGGACGATCGCGCGGAATAAAATCGAAAAGGTCAAATGTGAAGGAAGATCAAGCTTAAACACTTTATTACCAGGTTTAACGCATAACTGAGTCTGCTCCTGAGGTATGAGAGCGGCAAGGAAGGGTGTGTTTACGGAACGTAAAACGATGCCCGAATACCCTTACGTACCGCTCCCGTACCTCACACTCAGTTATGCTTTTGACCTTTAGTATGGATATACAAATCGAAAATATTACCTATTTGTAGAAATCGACTATTATATTTCTCATCTTTACCTGAAAATAATAAAGATTAAGAATGAGGGAAAATACAAAACATGGGCGGCAGCATCTACCTATGCAAAATATCTTACTGCGATCACAAGCCGTCTGACAAGCGCAGTGTTTGACAAATCCCCGCATATAAATAATAATAATAAGTTGATTCATTAATCATCTTATACATATTTTAACTTAGATCGAACAAAACTAATTTATACATTACTAAATATTCAACGACCTCTGTTGTAGGCAAAGCCTGTGTCACAGAGGTCTACCTTCCTGTTGCACAAATAATGTTTATTTTTCCTGCAGACAAATCTAATATATATAAACAAAAAAGATTATGAGATAAATTTTATTTAAATATTTCTAAGGCGGTGTGTGTGTGTGTGTGTGTGTGTGTGTGTGTGTGTGTGTGTGTGTGTGTGTGTGTGTGTGTGTGTGTGTGTGTGTGTGTGTGTGTGTGTGTGTGTGTGTGTGTGTGTGTGTGTGTGTGTGTGTGTGTGTGTGTGTGTGTGTGTGTGTGTGTGTGTGTGTGTGTGTGTGTGTGTGCGTGCGTGCGTGCGTGCGTGCGTGCGTGCGTGCGTGCGTGCGTGCGTGCGTGCGTGCGTGCGTGCGTGCGTGCGTGCGTGCGTGCGTGCGTGCGTGCGTGCGTGCGTGCGTGCGTGCGTGCGTGCGTGCGTGCGTGCGTGCGTGCGTGCGTGCGTGCGTGCGTGCGTGCGTGCGTGCGTGCGTGCGTGCGTGCGTGCGTGCGTGCGTGCGTGCGTGCGTGCGTGCGTGCGTGCGTGCGTGCGTGCGTGCGTGCGTGCGTGCGTGCGTGCGTGCGTGCGTGCGTGCGTGCGTGCGTGCGTGCGTGCGTGCGTGCGTGCGTGCGTGCGTGCGTGCGTGCGTGCGTGCGTGCGTGCGTGCGTGCGTGCGTGCGTGCGTGCGTGCGTGCGTGCGTGCGTGCGTGCGTGCGTGCGTGCGTGCGTGCGTGCGTGCGTGCGTGCGTGCGTGCGTGCGTGCGTGCGTGCGTGCGTGCGTGCGTGCGTGCGTGCGTGCGTGCGTGCGTGCGTGCGTGCGTGCGTGCGTGCGTGCGTGCGTGCGTGCGTGCGTGCGTGCGTGCGTGCGTGCGTGCGTGCGTGCGTGCGTGCGTGCGTGCGTGCGTGCGTGCGTGCGTGCGTGCGTGCGTGCGTGCGTGCGTGCGTGCGTGCGTGCGTGCGTGCGTGCGTGCGTGCGTGCGTGCGTGCGTGCGTGCGTGCGTGCGTGCGTGCGTGCGTGCGTGCGTGTGTGTGTGTGTGTGTAGGTGTCCTTAGTGTTATTTCATTATGCAGAGAATCTGTTCTGTTTGAGTGTAACTTAAAGACAACAGATGCTCATACAACTTTTCTTTACAATCGTGGTAAGAAAACGTATCTATATTGATAGTTTTATTCATTTTATTATATAGGAAAATTCCCCAAAAAAGAAGAATAAAGCCCAACGTGTCGATCTATCTATGACGCTCTTGGCCAACAGTGGCTTTAAGAGGAAACACTGGTTTTGAGGGGTCGTGAAAATCTATTTTTCTCGGTAGCAGATAGAGACTTGATATTACATCAATGATATCTCGAGGACATCCGCAAGGAATAGCACAACCAGAAACACGATCTGTAAAAATTTTCTCGATATATTTATTTTTCAAAATCTGCTCTTCTAAAGCACTAAAATTGGTTGTTTTAGGAATCTACTTAAGATTATCAGCTTATTTTATGCAATTGTGAAGGAAATTATGGTTCCTAAGTTTAGCATAAGGATTTTTTAATTGATCTTCTAGTTTTCAAGCAATGAATGAATTGTCGCTTACGTTGATTTTCTTTAGACAATGTGATGCTATGCATATCTCTTTCTGCCGCCAAGGAAGTAAGTATCGCTATTGCCCTCTCGCGGGCCAACGAGAAAATAATGAAATGAAAATAATTTAATCCAGACCATCAGTCCATATTTAAAAAAATTACAATTATGAATGATGTCAAATTTCTAAGTTAAAATAGTATGTCAAATTTAAAATAGTATGTCAAATTTAAAATAGTATATCAAATTTAAAATAGTATAATCAGTGAGTCGTTATAAGTAGCTGATGTCGATTTTTATGTAGCCTCATCCAGTTATATATTACTTTTGTCGCTTTTTGTTAACAGTTATGATAACGTTATCATTGATAATTCATAGAATAATAATCATAAGCTTCATCGTGAAACAATTGCCTGCGTTTTATCTCGTCCAAAGATAAACAATTACTCGATAATTATCATTATAATGAGCTATTAAAACAGTACTTGACTGTAAACGTTTTCATCAACATAAAATACTCTTAAAACTCGCGCGCATTCAATAAGCTACTCTCAAGGCATGCTTCAACAAGACTCCAATAGATGGCGCTATCCAATTCACACATCCAATAGACATGTGTAATTGATGCGAGCAATGCATTACACATCACTTGACCATCTCAAACAGTACACATTACCTCCGCATTACTTATGGCTTCCACTCGTACTCGCACGCTATGTTTGCTCCTCTGAAGTTAGCTCTCCGCTATTTCAAACATGTACAGATGGAATGTGTGTGTATTATTTTCGATAATAACTATCCCTAGATGACATACAACACTTCTTTGCACCCGCTAACTTGCCTTGCCTCCCATTTATACGTTAAGAAATGATACATCACGGCCTTTTGTGGCTAACTTCAAAGGGGCAAACTTAGTTTGCGAGTACTATACATATATGTATTGATTAGAAATATTAATATAGCAAAAAGGGCTGTCGCATGGCATCGTACTGAGCGTATTTTAGGTAATGTTTCGAGTGATGCGTAATGTTACGATGTAATATTTTTCGGTACATATGCAAGAAGCACTGTCTTGCGCATGTCTCATATCCAACGAGCCTACAGGCAGGTAACTTTGTTATGGAAAAAGTAAAGTAGTGTTTATAAACTATACAAGTATCTAAAAGGTCTTTGCCCTTTATGTAAAGGTTAAATTTACAATCAACAATTGATAATTATTATTATTCTCTTTACATTGATTCTGAGAAGAATATGTCTGTCATTCTCATACGACATGGTCAGGCCTTTTCTTGCTTTTGCAATGCGTATGTTCCACGGCGTTATATTGATGTCTCTTTTATGCACATAGATTTCTCCGAGCGCTTTCTCACTCGCACGCATTGGCCATCTATTTTTTCGTATATATAAGGTTCAACATCAGATTTTTATTGTGACCATACCTTCGTTAGTGAGAGATATCGGTTTCCACTAAGCTCCCGCCAGTTTCCCTCCATTCCTCGTTCAGTTGCGTCACATTAGCGACAAGGTTTATGCAAACAAGCTTAGTTCTCGGGTTTCAGTTTTAGTTCTATCGTTACTAAAACCGGTCGATATTGATAAATAATTCTGTGCATAGCTTAAAATTTAAACAAAGATGTAAACATCTTTTCACACATCCATACCTGTTATAAATTCAAATAGCTGACGCAATTAAAAAAAGGACTTTAAGAGGCTATGTTGGTTAGACCACGTGGCCGCGTTCAAAATTGGATTGTTTTGTAGCTGTCCCTATCCGAGCCCGTACGGTGAGACAGCATACACTACGCGAAGTTATCCACCCGTTATTTGGATGTTTCGTAGTCCAGGGATTATTTGAAGGATACAGTATATTATGTAACCATTTTTTTAATACAGTATACTAATGAAATTTCAGATGTCGGTGGTTTTTCCAAATTGTTCTAAATCGAGTCATACTCTTGTAAATCAGGTTCAAAGTTGGGGCTTTTTATGACCGTAAAATACAATTTTTTGACGCCCTGTAACTCTGGAAGTATATATTTAAACGAAAATCGGACTCACCATCGACACAGATATTTGTTTCTAGATTGTGCCTTAAAAATTTCATAGATTTTCATAGCTTAATACTCAAAATATGACTGGACTACGTTTGTACGGGTGCTTTGACACCAGCATACCCTCTTAATACCGACACATTCCCGATATACATATATGAAAATCAAGCGTACACACGGCTACACATCAAGCTATACATTTCCAGTACACGCTGACCTCGCATTGAATGAACTCCCGCACGGCGCTAGTTCAGCTTATACTGGAAATGTACAGCTTGACCTGCAGCCGTGCGTACCACATTTTTAGGGTTCCTTACCTAAAGAAATAAAAAGGAATCCTAAATCATTGTTTATCTGTCTCTATCCTAATAATCTAATTGGAAATTAATTCATATAGCAATAATCATGACTATGTGTCAGGATAATGAATTGGATGCAATCTCTACGATATCACAGTTTTCATGGTATGTTTATAAATTACTTCTTGTTTATTGTAGATAGGTATGGGGCCGTTCAAGTATTACGTAAGCGCTATAGGAGAACGGGGGACGGTTTTTTTGCTTTGCGTATTTTTGAATGACATGGGGTTGGTGGTCGGGGTAGTGATTACGTCAGCAGTAGTTATTTGTTTTTTTACACATATGGATAATCCTTTCAAAATATAAACTTGCAAGGTATTTCGATTGTTCTGATGAGAAGTATATTATCATTAAAAATTCTACCTTTTTAAGTTATAAGACACGAATGTCTGTTGCAGATATTCCACAAACACAAAGCATGAGGTTCTCAAGAAGCGTCCAAGATATTATCCTTACGAGAAACACTTAAGTAACTCACAACCATATATGTATCAACTAAATACGCAACGTGCTGGCTATCGAAGACGCGCGTTGATTGTCTTGTTCTAGTCTTGTTTTAGACTTCACTTCACGTCTGTTCACGTCATTAAAAGAACTGCCTTCATTTAACATAAACCTGAGTCTATACGTCACACAATCTGTCAGAAACTGACAACTAGGTCCTAATAACCAGGTTTTAAAAATCTAGGTCGAATTAGTTTCAGCCAAGTTTCAGCCTGTCAAGTCTTGAAGGTTTTATCTATCGGCCTTCTAAATCTATGGTTGAATGCTTTGGTTAAAATTTGCCTTTATAAGGAATTTGTTAGTTCTGTTAAATAGCAACTGTGAAGAAATGGTTGCCAAGTTCATTCTGCTAAATGGCAGAACCTCACATATTTCTACAGGGTTTTAAAGAATTTATTTCGAAAGGAAACAAACAAACTCTTTGGTCAATACATTAAGATTGTTCTAATGCTAAACCTTTGCTATCTTGCAATATCAAAAGTCTAATCCAAAACATTCTGACATTAAATTTTGACAGTTCACTTCTTCCACAAACTCAAGATCCAAAAACAACCGTCCAAACTCAAGGCAATTGTGTACAAATGTGTGAAGTCATCTAGAATCATAGTTGGATATCAATAATGGACAAGTTAGTGTCAAGTGTGAAAGACTGGAGTGGTATGTCCAGGCAAGAGAGAGCTCCGGAGCTGAACCGAAGCCAATACTCGCTGGTGTCCTGCGGAGACCTCACTGCTGGTGCCCTGCAGCTGTGGGCAAACTTGCCTGAAGAAGTCAAGTACGATCCAGCTCTAGACAAGTTCAGACAGCTCTACGAGAAGGAGTATGGTATGTTGATTCTTTACTTAATCTATATTTGTTTTTGTCAGTTCTATTCTGCTAATTGATGGACTGAAGACCTAGTAAAGGTCGAAGGTAATCGCTGGGTGCAGGTGGCTCCAGACCTGCCAATGTAGCATACCGTGGACGAGGTCTAAGTCCAGCAGTGAACGTTTCCCAGCTGATAGTTGGCATAGTCATTTTTGTCATGGCCATTTTTGGGGGATTCCAAACATCTGATGAAAAACGGAACCCGTATGATCTCACTTTGGTGTCTGTCAGTCCGTCTGTCACATATCTCAGGAACTCCTAATACTATTTCATGTCTCGAAATGTAGGATAAACCCGGACAACCAAAAGATATAAGGGTTCAGTATTCGCATTCCTAAAAACAACATCAAAATCTATTCGCAATTGGTGAATATCTAAGGTAACATTTGAGAGGACTTACTAGCAGTTGGAAGTCCATTGAAAATAGTATTATAAACCGACACTCCCTGTTTGTCAAACGGCCAAGAAACGAGAGCCTGAATCGAATAGCATTGTTGCGCCAATCTTTTCGGTCCACAGAAAACCGTGTCATATATCAGCTTTATTTACTCTGTAGATTATTTAACGCATATAAATAGGTAACGAGCGGTTTTTCCGATAGCGTATAACCTTATCTATTTACGGTCAACGTAAATTACATGTTTGCCAGGCTTGGATTCAGGCACAAGTATGTTGTATAGGCGGACAAGTCAACCAACCGATCCGCGATACCTCACCCCTTCGCAAGCTGTCCGGCTCAGGGACCGGTAATATGTCACGCGAATTCACTCACACATGCACGTGTATACTGACGTAATCCGTTCGATTTATGGGAACCGATATCACGACATTTGTGCCAAGTGTTCGACCTGTGCCCACGGAATGGCCTGAACATTTTCTTTCTATTTTATTACCTCTCTGTTGAAATATTTACCGAATGTTACGTCAGCTTAATTATGAGGAGACTGCAATACATGGAGACATTTTGTTATCAACCGACAGAAGTATTAAAGAGGGATTAACATTGTCTTGTTAATGTATTATCTGACGACAATGAGGAATAGCTGACAATGATAGCTCTGTTCACGTTCACGCTACTGATAGCTACACGGTGTATATTGTACCGATTAGTTCCTCTGACGGACGTCCAGACTTATCTACAGAGAGTGGTACACCTGTCAGTGTTGCTAGAAGGTGATGAGGTGTCGAGCTCGTCTAGTTATATTGGACGCAGTACTTGATAGCAACACGGTGTATATTGTACCGATTAGTTCCTCTGACGGACGTCCAGACTTATCTACAGAGAGTGGTACACCTGTCAGTGTTGCTAGAAGGTGATGAGGTGTCGAGCTCGTCTAGTTATATTGGACGCAGTACTTGATAGCAACACGGTGTATATTGTACCGATTAGTTCCTCTGACGGACGTCCAGACTTATCTACAGAGAGTGGTACACCTGTCAGTGTTGCTAGAAGGTGATGAGGTGTCGAGCTCGTCTAGTTATATTGGACGCAGTACTTGATAGCAACACGGTGTATATTGTACCGATTAGTTCCTCTGACGGACGTCCAGACTTATCTACAGAGAGTGGTACACCTGTCAGTGTTGCTAGAAGGTGATGAGGTGTCGAGCTCGTCTAATTATATTGGTCACAGTACTGGATAGCAACACGGTGTACATACTCGTAGTACCGATTAGTTTCAATTCCGGACGCGAAAATCTCCTCAATGTTGTTTTTGTCATATCACAGTAAGCAATATTATTTTAATGATGATGATCATAGCCAAATACTTCGGAGCCATAAGTCATTATATGAATTGACAAAATGAGAGCTCATTTGGCTTTGGGACTGAAATAAACTTCTGTTGTTGAACATGTGCGTAATTGTGGCAATTTCCTCGGACAATCATTAAACGAATTTTAAAATTTTCGTCAAAACAGTACCAGGATATTTAAAATCAACATACTTGTTTTCATTTCTTGGCGGATTCATTTGTTCAGGCTTGGTTATTTAGGCCTGAGATTTAGGCTGAAGATGATTATAGAAATGATTTAGACTAGATTCTACAAACAGCCCGAGAGCCTGGCTCGTTTCGTTACCTTCTCTTGTATGAATAGAATACGTATTCCAAATCCAGCTGTACTTATCCTGGATATTTGATCATTTGACCTTGAGATATCCCGTTTCTCAATTGGGTTGAGCTACCCAAACCCAAGGTATAGGCGTAGCTATTCTGTACCTGAAGAATAACTAACGGGACACTATTACCACATGGCTATTGCTAAGCCTTCGCTGTCCGCCTGTTCGGCGGACTGTATCTTATCATCCGTGAGAGGTAAACAGTTGTCATTTTTACAGAATGTGTATTTCTGTTGCCGATATAACAGCAAGCAACAGAATATGTGATTTTTTACGATTTAATCGGACTTCCATGTTAGTTAGAGCATTCTTGGTACGTTTAAAAAAGGAATATTTAATTGGTCTCACAGGATAAAAAAAAAGTTTATTTCATTTACAACCTTTCTATATATCCAGTACGTGGAGGCTCTCCTTTTAAGTATGGATAATACTTGTATTAGGAGGCGCCACTCTTACCAAGGAAAATAGCTGCAGCAGAAGGCTAAATAATGAAATATATTTCACACTGGTTATAAGTACGAGTATAATAGGATAGTTCATCTATTCAACTCGAATTATAAAGAAATGTTAGTTCAGTTTAAAATTCTTTTCAACGTTATCCCTCTCCTAATGCTTCCATACTAAATTTCTGTTGCCATAATCTTTTAAAACAGAATAGCTGGCTTTGATAAGTAATTACCTAAGAATAGGAGACGAAGTTATAGTGTCGCGAAATAAATATCATTAATTTACAACTTTACAGTTAGCTACAATATCAGTTACGCAGCTAATGTTTCATAGACGTCGCTTTGAATAATAATCGAAAAAATGTGTTTAAACTGAAAATTGTGATTCACTGTGAAGTTGTATGTTAATGATACTCATTTCGCGACATCACAATCTGATGTCCTTTTTTTTAGATAGTTACTAAACAAATCCAGCTGTTATATTCTCACACCATACACTCACAATTTCACCTTACAAACAGAGAGGACTCACTTCCACAGTGCCGTGGAACTTAGAATAAGAGGTATTTTACAATGGCGGCTAGACGTTCCGTCTGCTGTTCTAAGGGGTGAGGCACTGTATGATAAAATACAAGTTTTTTTAAAAAACTTAGTTTAGCTGCAGACGGTTTAGTATTTAATCAAATATTCTAGTCAATTTTTTTATACATATTGAAGATAGACCAACACTTGACCTCAATCTCACCTGATGGTAAGTGACGATGAGGTCGACGATGTTACGTGTTGGTCTAGAAGGTGCCTATTTACTCTTCTTTTGAAGATTCCCAAGTTGTAATTTTCGGGGAACACGGAAACCGGTAGTGTATTCCATATTTTTGCTGTACGCACGATAAATGTGGAAGCGAAACGCTTCGTGCGAGCTGTAGGAATATCTACAGTGTACGGGTTAAGGTCTGCCGTTCTTCTGTTTGACCGGTACTTGAACGGCGAAGGTGGAATCAACAAAAATAGCTCTTGCGCACACTCAACAATTAGATTTAAGAAAAACATTTTTGTACATTTTTATGAATAAATTTATTCTTATTCTTATATTTTTTAATATTATGGCAACATAAATTTTGTATGAAACTTTGATGTAGGTGGACCCGCCTTAGCGTTCCGTACGGAAGGATTGACCCATCCGTGGGTACCTGTATCTGTTAAACCTCAAACTGCAGACACTATAAATTTTCTCAGATTATGTATTGTATTTTAATACTATGTCTACTAAAACAACATTTAACAATATATACAAAATAAACGTGTTTTTGGACGTTTTTATCTCGACCTTGTTAAATATTAACATTGAATATAAAGTAAGAATTTATTTGCCAAGTACATAGTTTTTTTACACGGTGTTTACTTAACCTGTCCACAGGTGTGCGAATATTATAAGCATATCTAATAATGAATTTAATTATTAAAAATGTGTTATAGCATGTCAATCAGTACAATATTAATAAATTTGTCATTAAATAATTGACAAGTCATCTCATTAATTTCTATCAAACTATAATTACAGGTATATTTAAAATTATTAATGCTTATGATTCAAATATTTAGGAAAACTATAAAAGCAGTTTCCAAGAAGCCAATCCGTAATTTTTTTCTTAAAATCTATGCCGTTTTCTAATTGTAAAACCCTTGGGAGATGATTGTAAGCAATGATGCATGTGTTAAATACATTTTTCTTATAGATGTAGATTAGATTTACGTGTGACATGTTGGTTGGTGCAACCGATTTATATACTGATGATACATAGGATTATTGGCGCGACCTTGAAAAATGGTGGTTCATTGCAATTTTGTTAATTGGTTAATACTACTATTATGTGTGTTTTTGTGTTATAATGGTGTGATATAGTGCAAGTGTCATGGACGGTGTTATAGTATCAATTACGCAAAATTGCGAGGGGTTCGACGCGATCGAAAGAGTGTACCATGTCGAGTACATTCGGCATATGGATTCTTTCGAATTATGTTGAAACCAAGGCTGGCCTTTGAAATTCTCGTCAAGAATCCAAAACATGCGATAAAATGTACACATTATACATTTTATTGAGAAAGCTGAAGAAATGGCTTCGGCATAGTTTATAACCTCAAAATGAACAATCACCTAATTTACTCGTCATTGGCTAGATAACTACTGGTTTAATCCATTATTAAAAAACATACATAAGTAGAATGTAAGTGTGCTTTGGAACCGGATTAAACCGGATCAAAATAGACTAGAGTAACACGCACAATGCTTGGCATGAGTCCAAATAACTGCGACACTAGGGCAACAAGAATTAACGAGAAGTTGGATGTGTGAATACGGCTGTAGAATTTTATCACATTACGATTATTATTAAAACTCATTCCATCATGACATCATCATCAAGGAAACGTCCACTGCTGGACATAGTCCATGGTACGCCACGTTGACAGGTACCGAGACACTCGCACCCATCGATTTATAGTAAAATAAAAAACTGGCCAAGTCAGATTTGGAATCGCGCAACAATTTATATATATATATATAATGTAACTTAAAGGGAGACTTAAATATACCAAATTACGTTATTTATGTTTTACGGATCAACCCACAAACCCGCGTGACATTGGAGCTACGCCCCAAAACTGTTGTTTGGCACTTGGCCTTCTACTCACCTGATGGTAAGTGGCTATAAGGCCGTTGGAAGCGTGCTTGAGCTTCAGCTAATGAGGCGCTGATTCTCATAGGAGCAGGACAACAGTGCTATTAGAGCTGAAATAGAAAATGCACAACCACCAGCCAATAAGCACCCCCACCTGGGAATCGAACCTGAGGACTCCGGATATGTAGATTAGCAATATAATAGTTTAGGAACTTGGCTTTGTATTTCAGTTCAATTGAGCGTTTTCATTTCAATCAATCCATACTAATAGTAACAAGTAAATGCGTTCAAAAAGAACTGGAAACCGATTTCAATTGCCCTAAAAGTCTACTTTTACTCAGGCAAATTTAAGATTTATATCGTTTTCTCGTGGATGCCGTTGTCAGAACTGGACCAAATTGAAATGGGACCACACGGAAAGCACCAGCTTTCAAATAAAAAAAGAATCATCCAAATCGGTTCACCCAGTCAACAGTTTTGAGGTAACAAACACACACACAATAAAAAGTCTTTTTTGAAGTCGGTTAAAAAGTGTATTTGTTTGTGCTTCCTTCACGTCGTAATGGAGAGTCAAAATAACTTTTGACAGGTTTTTGTATAGGTATAGTTAAAGGGTTAAAAAAGATACAGTTCATTTTTTATCTTGATCGAACTAGTAGTTCCCGTGGGATGTGGGACCAATTTTGGAGGAGACGAAATGGGGAGTAAAAACTAGTACCATTTACTAGATTTCATCAAGACTGTTTGCTAACAAAGAGTGATTTACGAACAAACAGAGTTTCCCAATTAATATATAAGAGTGATAATAAATTATTTTAAAACCGAAATAGACTCGTTCGCTTCCAAATTGGAACCGAATCAAGGATTTGGGCGACAGCTGTGAAAAAACAACCGCGGCGCGGTATCGCGACCGCGATGTATAGAACTTGGCCTTGAAACTACCGTACGCCTTGACGAACATGACGCCATTTTTGTCCCAAAGTTACCAAAAAAATAAAGTAACCGCCTTTTAACCCCGAGCTCGATTCTCATCATTGCCTATCGCTACTCGGTTTGGTTGGTGGTAGAGCATTGTCTATTTCCGCCTGGCCAGCTACCACCATGTTACCCAAGTCTGCCGCTAAACAGCAGTGTTAATAGCACTGTTGTGTTTCGGTATGAAAGGTAGCAGAGCCAACGCATCATTAACAGCGCACACCATTACCATCAGGTGATATCTATGTGATTAAATCACCGAATGCCAATACTGGCATACCTTGCCAATACTGGCATACCTTGCCAATACTGGCATACCTTGCCAATACTGGCATTCCTTGTCAATACTGGCATACCTTTCTGAGGCATACGCCGTTTGCCAGCCTTTTGAATCAGCAGCAGCAGCCTCAAAAACGTCCATAGATGTCTCCTCCCTCTATAGGTAGAAATTGAGAAAATAAAATATTCTTACTATCATCATAAATACCATGTTAGATGCAAATAAACTTATTGACTTCACCTTTCAAAAATTATTTTTTTCCTACAGGCAAAGACCAGAAGTATATAACTGAGAATGGTTCGGGGGCAAAGACCAAACGTCTACCGCTCGTCAGCTCAGCTCCTCACCTCATCAACAACCTCCTCACGGTCAAGGAAGATGATGCAGAGAAGGGGTTCGAGATGCGTGGAGGGAAGGAGAGGTGAGCAGTTCATCAACAGCCTATATGTGTCCCAACTGCAGTTTTATTGCTTTCTTCGTTGCTTAAATTCTTACTCTGGACAGCACCGCTCCTTCCGCAGTGAGAAGAGACAAAGTTCTATCATCATTAACAGCCTATAAAGTACCCAATGTAGGGGCTCAGGGCTTCTCTCCTACAGAGAGTGTATGGGACATAGTCCCAGTGTGCAGGTTTCCGCACGATGTTTTCCTTCACCGAAAAGCCAATGGTAATGATATTTATCATTCGTACATAAATTCCAAATAACAAATTGGAACTTATTGCTATGAGCCAGGATCGAAACTCGATTGTTCAAGGACTGGCGCTCTGCCCAACTGAGTTACTATTGCTTTTTATACTGGTAATAAGAATGGGTCAGCGGCGAAGCGGCTATATTGGATGACGATTTCTTATAGCCACTTGCTATCAGGTGAAATGAAGGTCAAATGTAAATAGGTAAGGAACAATAGAAAATTTAATTTCAATAATGGTTATTTATTATTATTCTTTTCAGCCCTGACAATGGAACGACGGAACATAGTAAGAAAACACTGGTATGGTATTTGTTTTTTCACTAAATTTTTATTTTACGCAACCGTTTAATTCATTTTTGCCGAACCGAAAGCATGCAAGATTGAATTTCATGTTTATAATTTTGGGTATCTACAAATGGCGAAATCTTTGAGGACTTGTTAGGTGTATTTTTTTAATATATTGGCTTGGATTTGATCTTCGTTACAGAGAATAAGCCGGGTAAACTTTGCCTTAGAATAGGACCACTACATGTCATCCCTTTTTTACGGAGGGGAATCTTCTAAAGATACCCGGCTCTTTAAGGGAAGAGCCGGGTGATGTAGGATTTCTACGTACTCAACCCCTCCGGAGGCCATCCGCTGCGCATGTCGGAGCACTCGGTTCTCCAAAGGAACGTCTCCAGTGCTCCATGTTATCCCTGGGTACCTGCACACATCCTGAGAAGAAATTCAAAGGTGTGTGTGAAGTCTTCCAATCCGCACTGGTCCCGCGTGGTGTACTATGTGCCACACACCCTCTGTAGGAGAGTAGGTCTGAGCCCCTGCAGTTGAGATATGTATAGGCTGTTGATGATGATGACATGTCATTCCACGGGTGTCTAAGGGAAGGCGAAGGGGAGGGAAAAGGCGACTAAGGGTTATACAGCATTATCTACCTATGTAACAACGGCAACTTACTGCGATAGATCTGCCAGACAAGCGTCAGATTTTGATTGTAACAAGTCCGCCCATAGAAAGTCAAATTTCATGCAGCCGTTTAATTTTTTTTTCTTCAGTTCAACCAAGCAAGATATCTCATTAAGATGACTCTGCTACTAGGCTGCTGGTTATTCTTTACTATTGCTTTCTTAATGTACAACGAGAAGATAGAAATCGTAAGATATTCAGGAATAGCTCCAGCTGAAGTCAAAAGTAAGTACATTTACATATTTAACTTTTTCCAAAGTCTTAAAAATATAATTCGCGTCTTTCTCCTGTATTAAGACATTGCTGGCTGATTCTCCTGACTGTTTTTAATGTATGATGAGTTTTCACTTGGCCTTCATCTCCTGATGGTAAGTGACGATAATGCCGTTAGATGCTAAGAGTGCGTACCCTGAAGCCTCAATCTAATGAGGCGCTGGCTCTGCTACCTTTCATATCGGAACACAACAGTGCTATTAACACTGCTGTTAGGCGGCAGACTTAGGTAACATGGTAGATATAAGGTACCTCCACTGGGAGTTGAAGCTGGGACCTTCAGATTGTTAGTCTAAGCATGTATATAGCCCTAAAGTTCTCTGTGGTGTAGCCATTAGACTACGGAGGCGCCAGTTACGTCTCTTATTAAGTTTGTCTCAAAAGTACTAACCTAAAATTAACTTTTAACCTTCATAACTGCAACAGGTCACACGATCTGATTTTGTAATCGATTGAGTCCTTGTTGATTTTCCTTGTTTTTTAAGTATGAATCTCATTTATGCTGATGTCATTCTCGAACTAAGGGGAAAAATGCTCTTTATTACTCATTTCACGCTATAATTATTTTACTATAGTATATTTGCTTAGATAGTGTTGCCTTTGTAAAGTAACACCTAGCCTCTAGTCAAAGGAATTCAAAGGATGCCGACTACGGCGTACAGACTGTGATGATTTTGGCCTGAGGTTGAGTGTCACAAAAGTCGTTGTTGGATGGAAAGCATGAAGGTACTGATACAAATTAAACTTAGTAAACTCAGGATTGTAAATACAGCTGTGCTTCCGCTAGACTTAAGAAATGGTTACTGTGTCTTTAATCCACTACACATGTTTTCAGCTTACACATTAAATATAACAGAAGATCAATTCTCAATACTAGTCCAGTTATCAGGGCCCTTCATATCTGAACAAACGGAGGAGAGAATAAACTACACGGAGAGGAGCAACTATCGCAAGATGGAAGTGTGGCTGGAGAGGTGGACGACCGGAGACACTGGACAAGTTACTGAGGTAAGCATTCTCAACAGTAGTCCAGTTATTAGGACCCTTCATATCTGAAAAAACGGAGGAGAGAATAAACTACACTGAGAGGAGCACCTATCGCAAGATGGAAGTGTGGCTGGAGAGGTGGACGACAGAAGACATTATTGTGACGTAATGATGGTTATTTTTGTTGTCGGTTATATTCGACTGAAACGAAATATACATCCGTTCAGTTTTTATGTAAGTCAGTAAAGTGAAGTAACTCCTTCCTTTTACAGTCAACAAAACCCTGGACTATACTCCTGCAAAGCGACGACGCAGTGGACTTCACGACAGGCGAGCCTCGCTCGACAACGTTCCACTACAGGAGTAATATGACGTCACATGGGAACGTGACGCACGCACTGCGCATGAGCTCGTCCTCGAATCAAACCGTGCCCTTTACATTGAGTTTCACGATGAACCCGCTAGATGCCACCACTGGCGTCATCTACGCTTGCGTGCTGTTGGTTGGATTGTATGTGCTGATCATTTTCGAGGTTAGTTTGAGATTGACGAAATTAATCAAAACTGGACCATATTTTTAAAAGCTCATCAAGCCACCAGATGAAGAACTTAGCTTGGCGACTGCTGTCAAAGACAGCAACCAGGATCCAAGATACAAGTCAGGAGATTCAGCCTGCAATGTCCTAATCATACTGGAGAAAGTCTCACAAGTATTGACAATGTCCCCAGGAATAAACCCGGGACCTTCTGCAAGTGTGACGTGCGAATTTTACATTCAGATAACTGCGCCAGGGAAGCAGGTTTCCTGAATCTTTTCTTCTGATTAGACTTTTTTTGTTTGCCCCAACTCTCAAGGCATTACTTATGTCGGCTAGTCGGTAATTGTTAGATAGCATTGAAGCCATGGTAGCTCAGTTGGGTATGGAGTCAGTACTTGAACAATCGAGGTCTGGGTTCGATCCTGGCTCGTACCAATGAGTTACAATTTGTTATTTGGAATTTATGTACGAATGATAACAATCATTACCATTGGCTTTTCGGTGAAGGAAAACATCGTGAACAAACCTGCACACTCCTGAGAAGAAATTTAAAGGTGTGTGTGAAGTCTACCAATGCGCACTGGGCGCGCGTGGTGTACTATGTCCCATACACTCTCTGTAGGAGAGTAGGACTGAGACCCTGCAGTGGGGACATATATAGGCTGTTGTTCTAGGTGCTGAACCGGACAATGGCAGCGGTTCTCCTCTCAACGTGCTCCCTGGCAACCCTGGCGATGGCAGGCCAGCGTCCTACGGTCGCGGAGGTCATCTCCTGGCTGGACATAGAGACACTGCTGCTTCTCTTCAGCATGATGCTTCTTGTAGCCATCATGGCAGAGACTGGGATGTTTGATTTCCTCGCTGTGTTCACTTTTGAGGTAAGTAAATTTTCCTCGTGTCCTCCTTAAAAACATTGACCCCATGTCATCCCAGAGGATTCGTAAAATGTAATTAATTAAGAAAATATTGGGGAGATGGGCAGCAACATCTTACTGCAGCCACAAATACATTTGCCAGACGTGGCGATTATGGCAAATCCTTTCATGGAAAGTTGGACGTGGAGTCCTAGCACCATTTCCCATAGTTGTTCCAAATTTGAAGTCGTTAGCTACACTAGTTGCTGATATTAGCTGCGATTGACAGAAAGACAGAGTAGTTTTATTAGAGTTCCATATTTTGATCGGATGTTTGGAACGAGGATCTTTCTCGAGCGTAAATTGCGTGATTGGCTATTAGAGAAAAGTTTCTACTCAGTTAAAGAATTACTGGATAGCAGTTGAGAAGATGATATATTAAGCATCATATTTATAGCATAATAATATGAAAATAATTCGGTATAAAGTAGTAGTGGTGTTAAAATAATATGCATAGTTATGTAAAGAGTCACATTAAAAACCATGTTGTTAAAATGTTTAACAATTTAAAATATTCGTATGCCTCTAAAGGTGGAATGTGTGAAACTAAAAATTTTTGACTGTCATCATATATCCCATGTTTGATGCATATAAACTTATATCTCTTAGTGGTACGGGAAGTATGACAAGTGGTGTGTCGCATGACATCTGAATGAATTTATGCATCGTTTGACTTTCCCTCCCGTACCGCTCTCGTACCTCAGGAACCGACTAAGTTATACGTTACATCTGTAGCAATTGACATAAACAAACAATCAAGGTTGTAGTGGTTTCCTTGATTTTATTTGAAGGCACATATTACATATATACATTGTTGACGACAGACTAACCCGATAAGGTTCGCATTAATTTGTTTAACCCATAGCCAGTAGTAACAAACCTTGAGAAGTTTGACTAAACCATTATCTTTTATACCTTGTAACTATTTACTTACAGGCATATTGCGTCAGTTAAATATAACGACCAATGTAATTAAAGAAAATAAAAGCCGTGGTAGCTCAGTTGGGTACGTCAGGTAGAGCATCAGTCCTTAAACAATCGAGGTCTGGGTTCGATCCTGGCTCGTCCCGATGAGTTACAATTTGTTATTTGGAATTTATGTACGAATGATAAAAATCATTACCATTGGCTTTTCAGTGAAGGAAAACATCGCGAGGAAACCTGCACACTCCTGAGAAATTCAAAGGTGTGTGTGAAGTCTACCAATGCGCACTGGTCCCGCGTGATGTACTATGTCCCATACAC
Source organism: Carcina quercana (assembly GCA_910589575.2). Classification (NCBI taxonomy): domain Eukaryota; kingdom Metazoa; phylum Arthropoda; class Insecta; order Lepidoptera; family Depressariidae; genus Carcina; species Carcina quercana. The sequence continues at coordinate 2,411,595 of OU342455.1, read as the reverse complement.
TCTCTGTAGGTGAAAACTGTCATAACTTGATTTATCGGTTTTTGTTCTGGAACTCCTCATGTATAGGCTGTTGATGATGATGATAATTAAAGCAGAATTTTTTATTTGGGAATTTTGATGGGAAGAAAAAGCACCAGTAGTTTCTTCAAAGGAAATTAAAAGGAACTACTCATAAACGGAGAAATTGGTCGGGCAGCTGATGTACAACTGCAGTACTCTTGGTTGCAGGTGACAAAAGGGAAGCTCTGGCCCCTGATAACGGTGCTGTGTGCCATCACAGCGCTGGTCTCCACATTCCTGGACAACGTCACCACGGTTCTCCTCATGACTCCTGTCACCATCAGGTTAGTCCTTGAATTCCAACCAAAAAAGGCAGCAAGACGCAAATTTTGGTCTTAAACTAATACATGTGTTTTTTCATGCATAACGAAAGAATAAGATTTGATTTAGATATCTAGACGTAACAATTTGAGATTTATTTCGAACAATATTATTACTGAAAATATTTTACTGTTTATTCACTAAGCAGTAAATTAAGAATCGGACAGAATGTATTTTTGCAAATGTTTATGAATGTCAGAGTACGGATTTTTAAACAAAAAGTTTTCCATTTGCTCGTTTGTAACGAAATGATGCAGTAGTTACAGTTACTGTAAAACTTTTAAATATAGCACATCGGCAATCATCGCATTTCCGAATACAACCGTATAATAACTTCCATGCCCATGTATTATTACATTGTTTATCAAAATTTGAATTCAGAACTGAGCACTTTATTGGTATTTTGTTTGATTCCTGCGTGAACTATATAGAGCTGTTGAACTATTTTCTTTATGAATTTGTATTTATTGTTTAAACCCTTTACGACTGTTTACAGTCAGTGATTATTACTTATTGTAGATAACTTCGCGTGACTGGACATGTAAAGCTTTCCCTTATTTCCCTATAAACGCCATCTTACAACTTTAAATTATTTAAAGCGTGGGACTTTAACAACTCTCTCTATATTCTATATCTCATTTGAACCAAGATTGACAAACGTCATGTAGGTTGTGTGCGACAGAGATAATGCTCAACGAAATGGAAAATAGACGAGTATCTCTTTCCAAAGGACGATGTGCACTCCATTAATAAATAAGTACTTTTTAAATTAAATTTTTAGCGATACCCAATGTGTATGTAATACCTATACGAATATTATAAAGTCGAAATTGAGTTTGTCCGAGTTGTCAAACGTTCAACGCACGCGCACATTCCTGAGTCACTTGGCACCATTGTATGAAGTTACTCTACTGGTCTGTACTGTCTGCTCGTAGACGCAGGACTCGAGCCACGAGCTACTGTTCCCGACATACACATTTTTTTGCAGGCTCTGCGAAGTAATGAACCTGAATCCAATACCCATCTTGCTCTCCATGGTGATATTCAGCAACATCGGAGGCACAGCCACGCCCGTGGGTGACCCTCCAAACGTCATCATTGCTTCCAACAAGGCTGTCATACAAGCTGTAAGTAGGTATAGTTTCATCATCATCAACAACAGCCTATATACGTCTGCTGCAGGGGCTCAGGCCTACTCTCCTATAGAGAGTGTATAGTTTAATCGGATTAAACCACCTCATTTAGCCTTCCCTTTTTTCTATTCGGTCAAGCGGAAAAAGGAAGTGATTCAGAAGTACATAATCGTAAGCCACATATGCATGTAAGACAGTGATAGCATTTAATCTATTCTCACTGGTAGCTCAGTTGGGTAGAGCATCAGTTCTTGAACAATCGAGGTCTGGGTGAGATCCTGGCTCGTACCAATGAGTTACAATTTGTTATTTGGAATTTATGTACGAATGATAAAAATCATTACCATTAGCTTTTCGGTGAAGGAAAACATCTTGAGGAAACCTGCACACTCCTGAGAAGAAATTCAAAGGTGTGTGTGAAGTCTACCAATCCCCACTGGTGCGGCTATGTCCCATACACTCTCTGTAGGAGAGTAGGACTGAACCCCTGCATTGGGAACTATATAGGCTGTTGATGATGAGAGCACTTCCTTTCTCACTGCGGAAGGTGCGGTGCTGTTCAGAGTAAGAAACGACGAAGAAAGCAATAAAAGTTTATCATTTTTGTTCTAGGGCATCAATTTCACGAACTTCACTCTGCACTTGACGTTGGGAATTATTTTGGTGTCGATACAAACGTATTTCCAACTGCGGTTCATGTTCAGGGACACAAGTAAACTGCGGCAGAATGTACCAAGAGATATAGTAGGTAAGCATATAGTAAAAGAACTGTATTAGTAAAAGAAAACTAATATATTCAAGACGCTATATAGAAAACGCTTCAATAGCGAGTGTTATCAGACAGGTGGCGACATCTATGCTTCCATGACAGAATCTCGCAAATATATACAAACATATTTTCATCAAGTACTCCTACTATACTGCAACAATTGTTATATTACGGTTTTAATTCCAGAACTCCGCCACCAAATTTCAATATGGCGCAGGGCAGCAGACTCTCTGCCACATCTCAGTAAAGACCAGAACGTGGTGAGAGAGAGATTGGAAAGAAAGATCACAAAGCTGAGTTCTCAGCTAGAGGTCATGGTGAAAGAGAGCAAGAAGAGAGCTTGTCCGAAGGACACATTCCAAAGCACGCTTGCAGAGTTGAAAGACAAGGTAATTACAGGTGGTTCCATTAGCCTGAAGGGTGTCTACCCTTGAATTCCCATACGTTTAAGAGAAACTATGAGTCTTGTTGACGTGAAAAACAAACATTCAAAAATATTTATTGACTAAAACAATTGGATTAATATGGTGTAGCCATGCAGTCTGTCACAGTCCTGTGCGACAGGTGTAGGCTCTCTTGCTCTACGGATGACATTTTGTTTTGTACAATATTGTATTAGGTAACGTAACCAATAGATTTTTAAAACATGTTGGCGTTACTAAGTAGGGTGTGTGTGTGAGTGAGAGTGTGTTTGTGAGTTTCTGTGTGTGTTATCGCACCGACGAGTGAGTCTTGCCACCAAGTGACAGCTGCCACTAACATTCATGTGTACAACATAACATATGAGTTTTGTTGGAATTATTTTTGATAAGACATGAGCCATAATAATATCACTCTACCTAACTACCTACAAAAGTAATAGTAAGTAATAATACCAGTTTAAAAAATGCAACTGGGTTGAAAAATTATTGTACGTTTAATATGATTTTAACAACTTCAGAATTGGTACATCTTATGCAAATATTTTTTGATAAATCAATCGAAACATAAAGTTTTACCAGTGGATTATTAAAACAAAACTTATTGAGATCATGATTTATTTGGAAATAGACACACTGAAGTACACTTCCTACTGTCGCGCATAGTGAATATACAGAATGAGCAGAATTCCTGAGTGGACCAATCACAGCGCGGCACGGTCGGATCGGTACGTACGTACAGTGCTCTGTACATGACGTGCTAGTTGCGACAGTCAATATTGCCATAAAGCTATCAAAATCGAGTCGAGGATCGATATGGCGCACTGTTGCTTACCCTTTCACTCTTACCGTGATGTTGTGAATAGCATCTTACAAATACTCTCAGAAACAACTCAAATAATTTGGACGGGCGGGTTTTAGCTAGTTTAGGTAATGATCGTTTCATCTTCTGGTTTTCCTTTCTGTTTCAGTACAAAATTCGAGACAAAGTACTCCTCATCAAGGCTACGGTCGCCATATGCTTCGTGGTGGTATTGTTCTTCCTACATTCAATACCAGAGCTCAGTAAGTTCACATCTAAAGAAACCATAGGCGCGGTCCACGAAGCAGTTCTACTACTTTCATCCTGCAAAGTTTATATTGAAGGATGTCTTCAAATTCAAAAGAAAATATGATCGAGGTGTGGAATTTGCGTGCGGATGAGTCGCAAGTCCTCCGTGGAAAGGGTCCCAGGCTTACTTAATCCCCAGAAATAGTAAAGAAGTTATCTGTACATTTTATTCTTTACACTAATATCTTCTGCATTTATACTCTTTGTATAAACTATGCATATGGTCAGCTACATAGCCCTTCCATAACTAAAACTTTTGTGATGTGACTTCCAAAGTGCATTAGATAGAGCGTTCTGTGGCTATTGCTGTCAGCTCTTGTTGATACATAATATGGACCCAAATCCAAAACCACAGTCTAAAGAGAAACTATTAAACTACTACCTACAAAATTTGATTTTTTGTAAGGACTCCCTAACCATCTTTCACAAGACTTCTAACTTTATGCATTAATTACAGATAGAGTATCCCTGGGCTGGACAGCATTGCTCGGTGCAATCCTTCTGCTGGTGCTAGCTGATAGAGAAGACCTGGAGCCTATACTGCACAGGGTGGAGTGGTCTACTCTACTGTTCTTCGCTGCACTGTTCGTCTTGATGGAGGTAAACCCGAGCACATCTTAGCAAAAGATAAGTTATTCATCATATGGACACCTAGCTTGATGGCTGGTGATAGCTGATGGAGGCCTGGAAACTACACTGCACGGAGTGTCTCTGCTGTTCTTCGCAGCACTGTTTGTATTGATGAAGGTAGACCTTAGTAAGAGTATGTATCATCTGGCCACTATTGCATGGTGCAATCCTTCTGCTGATGCTAGCTGATAGAGAAGACCTGGAGCCTATGCTGAACAGGGTGGAGTGGTCTACTCTACTGTTCTTCGCTGCATTTTATGCATACAAACTTTCCTGTTCTCTTCTTAAGACGAAATCTTGTTAAGACGTCTGACTCATAGAAGAAATGTTAGATGATGTGAAATTTTCATCCACTGAACCCGTTCCGTGGTCTTCAACCTACGTTTAGGATCACTGGGGCTTCCTACCGAACTCCCTCCCTCTCCCATCCAATCCCATTAACAAAGACCGGTCCCAAACCAGTAGCATCCAGTGGCTACCCGCAAACAAGTCAATCCATCTAGTGGAGCGTCATCCCGAGATTAATTTTCAGGTGCACAATCGTCATCCTAGAACTTACTCCCCGATCAGTTCTTCCATCATCATCAGCAGGGAAATGTCCACTGCTGAACATAGGCCTCTCCCATGGTATGGCGATTCCCTGTGTCAAGCAACTTGCATAGACCCGTCATACGTTCTTCCATGTATAACTATAGATGAGTAAAGGTTGCTTTATTGCAGGCTCTCTCCAAGCTCGGCCTCATCCAATACATCGGCGGGCTGACTGAGTCAATGATACTGACGGTAAACGAAGACGCAAGGCTAGCTGTTTCTCTTTTACTCATGTTGTGGGTAAGGAATGGCTGATTTATTTAGATACTTCATTCTGTGCCCTTCACACCCGATGTTGCCCATTCAACATATCAAAGACTCTGGGGCATGTGACGAGCTGAAACTCACGAAAGACTCGCTGTAAGGAATGTATTTTTAATTCACACTGGGTTAATATCGGTATCGTCCCAAAGAGGCGAAGAAGATTTTTTTGCTTACTTGACTGTCATCAAAAAAGACCCAATGAAGACACAAGGATGCGACTCGACAACCCAGCACAGGTGTGCCTGGTGAAAGATGCCGAGGAGATCCGACCATAAATTAAGTGGGAATAAGGATAGGAACGTGGACTCTTAATCTGCGGGTTCCGGGTTCGAATCCAGCCGTGTATCTATGAGTTGTTTTTAATTCAAGTACATTATCCGATTGCTTAACGGTGAAGGAAAACATCGTGAGGAAACCTGCATGTCTTGAACAGGCATGTGAAGTCAGCCAATCCGCACTGGTCCCGCGTGGTGTACTATGTCCCATACACTCTCTGTAGGAGAGTAGGACTGAGACCTGCAGTGGGGACGTATATAGGCTGATGACGATGGTGTGTTGACTCTTCATATGTTTTATTTTCAGGTGTCGGGTATAACATCAGCGTTCGTTGATAACATACCTCTGACGACCATGATGGTACGCGTAGCGACTGCGCTCGGGTCCAATCCAAACTTAAACCTGCCCATGCAGCCGTTGATATGGGCGCTAGCGTTCGGTGCTTGTTTAGGGGGTGAGTTTATCCTTGCATGAATCCCAGAAACTAACACTCTCGTAATCACTTTGCAATAATAAAAAAATATTTTATTATAGCCAAAAAATTACTCATTAGTGGAGGCCGAAAATCTATTTTAAGCTTTGAAGCTTGTAGTAGAGGTTTCCGCTCTTCCGTTAGCTTATAGAGGTTAATTACAAAAAGACGGCTTATTTACTAACAAACAGAAAAAGATTTAAACTTATACATCATACTGCAGTGTGTGAAATTGACAAAAACACGTCAATACTGCATGCAGGAAAAACAAACAAAAAAATTTTTTTTCCTTCTTCAATATTGGGACTTTTTCAGCATTTACTTTTTATATATTTGAACAAGTCACGAGTCGTAAATAAAAATCACTTCTAAATTTCTAAATGCGTTTTTCTCGATATCAATCAGGTCCTTATTCTTTTTGGAAAACATGGCGCCTGTGTCTCATTCAGCTCTCAACTCCTGCGCAGGTAACGGCACGCTGATCGGGGCGAGCGCGAACGTGGTGTGCGCAGGAGTGTCCGAGCAGCACGGGTACAAGATCACGTTCATGCAGTTCTTCAAGATCGGCTTCCCCGTCATGGTCGGACATTTGGTGGTAGCCTCTGTGTACCTCCTCATATGTCACTGTGCTTTCACATGGCATTAGGTTGGGAGTCAAGCTTAAATTTGCGTGCAGCAATGGACGCCCACAGATCCCATAATGTTAAGAGAAACTCTGAGATTTGTATTTGGATTCTGAGTGCCCTACAATTAGTACACATTGCTATATTTGGTAGGACAATTGGGGTTCTCAATACCCTAAAATACTCGTAGATCAACGCGGCTACATATGGTGGGACAATTAGGGTACCGATTGCCCTGCAATAGATCAACATGGCTACATATGGTGGGACAATTAGGGTACCGAGTGCCCTGCAATAGATCAACATGGCTACATATGGTGGGACAATTAGGGTACCGAGTGCCCTGCAATAGATCAACATGGCTACATATGGTGGGACAATTAGGGTACCGAGTGCCCTACAATAGATCAACATGGCTACATACGGTGGGACAATTAGGGTACCGAGTGCCCTGCAATAGATCAACATGGCTACATATGGTGGGACAATTAGGGTACCGAGTGCCCTGCAATAGATCAACATGGCTACATATGGTGGGACAATTAGGGTACCGAGTGCCCTGCAATAGATCAACATGGCTACATATGGTGGGACAATTAGGGTACCGAGTGCCCTGCAATAGATCAACATGGCTACATATGGTGGGAAAATTGAGGTTCTGAGTGACCTACAATAGATAAGAAACGTGTTTTTCCCATTTTTTGCTCGGTCTGGTGTTAAACACTGAACGGTGAATACGGAACCGTTCGTATGCGAGTCCAATTCGAACTTGGCCGGATTAATTCTTTTGAAGTTCATCGATGAATATAATAAATTCATGTGGATTATTTCAAAGATTAATGACGCAGCGGTAAGAAATAGCCGATGTCAGCCATGTTGAATTTTACAGATTCCTTTTGATAGTCCTTCTAGTATAACTTTTAGTTATTTAAATTAATATAACTGATAAATTTAGTATAGAATTTTAAAATATAAGTGCTTCTACAAAATACGAGTATATTATGTTACGTAACATGTGTTACGTTGGATATCAAGAGGACCTCGTACATTGCTTTAGGTCTAAGCACAAGAATAACTAATAATACAAGTTATTATGTACATGAAACTCCCGCTCCGGACGCGTTCAAGGTCACGAAATTAGCCTATTTGTCGTGTTGCTCTCGCTCGTATACGTTGCGTCCGTGCGATTCTGTCAACGTGCATATACGTTCAGCTCTAGCGGGATCGGGGGGCGTTGCGGGGAAGAGGGGAGATGTTCATTCAATACCAGTATTATCAGTTATTCATACGGTCTAAGTTTTTTTTGGTTTCGGTATTAGAAACAGCTGTGATATCATTTTGTACTTAAATGTGATTGAGAAATTGCTCAAATGCAGCGGCATCCATTTTGTTTTGTAGACGAGTTTTAATTTACCATTTTGTTTAAGGCAATGCTAATTCGAGTGAATTATATTGTGAGATACTAAACAAACAGGTTGGTTAATAATATATTTTTCAATCGCGAAAAAAAGTTAGTAAATTACACCACCAAAACATAAATAATGCAACTGCGCACAACAACAAAAATCACGAAGTTGTAACATGAATTTCAAACAAAAAGTAGACTTTATTCATCATCATAATTTATTCATAAACAATTTTACTTTGTGTCAGAAATAAAATATAATATAGTCAATAGTGGATATGTAAAAATATCTTCACATTACACACAATTCTGTGTTAAAATTGCTTAAGAACGATTGCTTCACTCTTCTAGTGTAACGTCGCATGCGCACCCAGAAGCCTCAACCTACTGATTCGCTACCTTTCATATCGGGACACAACAGTGCTATTAACACTGCTGTTTGGTAGCTAGCCAGGCCGACATAGAAAAATTGCCCAAGTGCGAGACGGACTCACGCACGAAGGGTTCCGTACAGAATATGGATATTTAACATATGGAAAACCATAAATAATATGCACCGAACAATCCTCTAACGAATGCGCCGCGATTTTCGTTATCAATTTAGTTTTGCAGTAGTAGTAGACGAGTACGACACGAGATGGCGCTAGATGTATGTTACTCGTATATCGCACGTCTCCAAAAATCTCGATTGTTATATGGGAAGGAACTCCCTTAAATATTTTATTCCGGTTTTTAGTATTTGTTGTTATAGCGGCAACAGAAATACATCATCTGTGAAAACTTTAACTGTCTAACTATTACGGTTCATGAGATACAGCCTGGTGACAGACGGACAGCGAAGTCTTAGTAATAGGGTCCCGTTGGTAACCCTTTGGGTACGGAACCCTAAAAAGCCCTCCCACCAACCAAACCAAAAAGGTTGATTCTAGTAACTCCCAAGTATTTTATTTAGTGTTGAAACATTCTTGTGTGAATTTTCAAATGCGTATAACATCAATATTCAATAGTGTCTATCCTATCGGCATTCTATTTTTTTTAAATATTTTTCTATTATAAAGGAGGCTTTCCAAACAAATAGACAAGAGTTAGAGCTAGCGCGCACTGCGGTGCGGCGAGTTGCGGTTGCGGTTTTCAAACCGGTGCGATTTTTCTGCCGCAGTGCGCGGGGTTTTGATACAAGTTCCAATGATGCAAACAAACCGTGCGGCGGCATACCGCAACAAAGCAAATCACAGATTTTTAAGCCGCACGCGGTTGTTTGCGGTTGGACGACCGCAAACACGCAGTGCACGCATCTCCACAGTTATTCATACATCACAGATTTTTGCGGGAGCAAACTGCAACGGTTGCTGCCGAAGTGTGAATTTTATTATATGCGCTGTGTTTTCAGGGATTTGATATGCTGAATTTGCTTTTTTCTATTTATACCTATATATACCAAAGTTTTATGGTGATATTCATGCAGTATTTTGCGATCAAAGTATTTTTTCTTATTGAGTAGTTTTATTTGACGTGTCTTTTAACATTCCACAATTAAACACATTTTTTAATTTAGTTTTTAATTTATTGTTTTAGTTAAATATTACTTTTGTAATCCTACAAAATGACATATTTGTAAAAAAATAAATTATAAGTAAAATCTAAAAACCACAAAATTAAGTAAATTATATTTAAGAATAAACAATATAGCGAAAATTAGCAACGTTTCATTTTCACTATTGTGACAACCCTATATAAATCTTTTGATAATGTCATGCTGCTACTCACCACCGTGCCTCTAAATGTAGGTGTAATTCACCTACTACCGACTTGCGCGACAGTATAACCCAGGCTGAAGAAGTTTTAAAGATGGAAAAAGTCGAACACCTTCAATCAAGTTTAATAGCCATTTTATTTAGATCACGTTCGTCCGATTCCTCTTTCGTCAGAAAGTTCAGTTTCGTCATGAATGACAGATGTGAATAGACCCCTATGACCCTTTCGTCAGATTCCGCTTTCGTCGGTTCAAACGAATCACTTCTAATCATGAGGGTTTTGCTTAGCCTGGGCCATATATCTCAAAAAGATAAACATATACTCATTGAAGCTAGTGATAGGAATATTCATAAAGGAGCACCATTGCTATAGCTCAGAAACATAGCTGAAGTCCAAACGAGAGATGCAGTTCTTCATGGTAAGTAAACACGTCAGCTAAATTTCTTGACATCTACAATCCTCCAGTAGGTTTAGTTACCTTTACTGTAGCTCATAACACGGACTGTAAATCACTTTCTGAAAGCTACAGAAGAACAGGCATCAATATATCTTGACGACTTGACGAGGCAGTAAGTTGAAGTGGCAATCAATAGGCTATTGACCGGAAATCTTGTAATGAGAAAACCTCCTACCGAAGATAAACCAACTATCAAACGCTCGGGGAGTGGCAGGACTCAAGCAACCCGCAGCCGGTCTTGGCTTACCTTGACAGAGCCCTATGTCTAGGAGTAGACGTTTTCCGATGATATTATCATATATAATCCGTAAACCTAACTCTTTCAAGTGGGTCTCTAATAGAATCGAGCACTAACACCTGTAGATGTTTTAGCAAAGACATTGTACATGACTTATGATGACTGTACAAAGCAAATGAAATTGTGATCCTAAACATATTTGAAACTCTCTGTGTCTCAGCAACTGGAGTGGGACTACCAGATTAGAATTTATAGACCCTTAGCTCCAATCAACGACACAGTTGAAGAGTACAGTGAAGATAGTGGCAACGATGAGGTTCCCTAATAAGATCGGAAAGGAGAACGCGATGAATCTGTTTCGTCTGACTCGGTACCCTTGCTGCTCAGCTGTGCCGACACAGAGTACGTTCACTGCTGAGCTTATGGTAGTGAAGTTACCTGGGAAGAAGACAACTATGATCAGTAAAAGTTGCTGTTTCAGTAGAGAGTCAAAAAATAACCGTCCATTCCATTCGGGGCGAAGGAAATCCTTAGCACCCCTGGGGATATCACCGTGACGGTGCTACGGGGAATTAATATTCAAATCGAGGTGTAGAATCTCTCTTGGCAGGTCTCCACAGGTCTAACGCGGCACCCCTCCCGTACCGCTCTCTTACCTCAGGAACAGACTCAGTTATGCGTTAGACCTTTAGTATCAATAAGTTTAATTAAATTACTAGAAACATTATCGAGGATGCCAAAATCATTTTTGATGAAGCTGAAGCTTTTGGTGTAGGAAATTCTAAGGTATGTATGTGAATTATGCACCAATCCGCACTGAATGTGGACAAACGTGCAGCCAGGGGCTTCCTGCGGGCCGATTTCCACCAACCTCTCCTCTTTCAGCAACACTAGCCGAAGCTGAGCCCTTAGGCCAGTTGCAGATAATCATTTATCCGGCTGAGCGCCTTCCACCTTCCGCACTCAAAAATTTGTCCGGATGATGCTGTAAAGATCAAAGGACCAACAGCATCAGATCTAATCGCCCCTAAACTTACCATCAGGTGTAATGAAGGTGAAAGTCAAAATCCAGTCGATAAACTGTACCTCCAAGTCCAGTTCCAACGCTAAATGCCCATATGAGCTGTACGAGTCCAACGGTCGAACGGCTGTCATAGCCCGTGGAAATGATCCCCTCTCCCATCAGGAATACTATCAGAGTGTTGTTGAATAGCGCTGAGCATATACCGGAAACCTGAGAAACAAAACTAGTCTCGATAAAATTATTGGACCTATTTAAAATACAGATAAAAAAGCGCTCTCTAACTATACCATTCTTGGCACACTCCAACAAGTTGCCTAACTTAAGTAATTTATCCAAACCAAAAAAATCGGGAGACAAATCTAACAGCACCTCGTTTATTGAAATCAAATACAAACTTAGAAGCTAATGACACTATTGCTAAAATTGAAGAAAGATGAAACATACAAATAAACGTTGATGACAAAAATATAAAAATAGAAGATTCACTATATGTACCAAATCTTGTAGCTAAAATTTCGTCTGTGTCAAAATAACTCAAAAAGGAAAGATTTACTCATCTTCAAAGAAAACATAGCAACAATAAAAGATTCAAAAACAATGAAGAAATGGTTTTACGTAAATAAAACATAGAAAGAAAGAAAGGAAAATAAATTTATTGCTTTATTAGAAGAAATAACAGAGATTTATAAACTAAATATATACTAAAGCAAAAGGTCTATCTCAGCTGATGCTGCAACCACAGAGTGATTGCAGCGCTGGTTTTCAGGTCGGACTTGACTAATACTAAACTAACCTATCTAATTAAATTTACGCATCACGCTACTATACTACCACATATATTAATTCTGTTAGTCACTTTAATTAAAAACAGGGCCCGTACCTGTCACAACTCTGTCTTTAGGCTTCGGTGATTCATTATTTATATTGTAAAATTATTCAAGCTAGACTTACCCAAATAGTGTATATAAGCGCATGACATTTAGTATCTTTGATATTGTGGTACATGATCGTGATGAAATCTTCTTCATTTAGATCAACGAGTATCTTTATTGCCTGCGAATAATTTTTAAATTCAAGCGTGACCTGAATTTTCGGAATGCTCCTGTGGTAGTCACCTTGAGTTGTCAGGAATGAGCCTTAGTTTGCTCTAACTGCGGCAAAGAATTTGGAAATCCTCGCTAAAGTCAGACGGTACTTCACTGCTGTACAGCTTCTAACCTTATATCAAGCTCAAGTCCGATCCTGCATAGAGTACCGTTGCCACCTATGGGATGGGTGTGCCCAGTATCAATTGTCTGCCTTGGACTCGATAGAACGTCGCGACACAAGACTTATTGGTGACAGCTCAGTGAGTGGTAAGGTGCAAAGCCAGGAACACCGGCGTAAAATAACCAGCGTTTCGGTTTTCTACAGGTTTCATTTCGCAGAGTGTGCGATCGCATTACACGACCTAATTCCACCGCCCCTTTTTACAACCGGTCGAACAGAAGAACGGCTGGGTTCCACCTCTACTTGGTTGACATTCCTCCATTAATTATGCGTACAGCTAAGCAGTGGAATTCCTGCCGGCTTTTGTGTTTCCCGAGCGCTACAACCTGGACAACTTCAAGGACAGAGTGAATAGGCTATTTCTGGGCAACCGTGAACCATCCTAGACCACATCGTCGCTTAACATCACGTGAGATTGTGGTCAAACGGAAGCCCTATCGCGTGTAAAAAATGGCGTGATATATTTCTCACCTGCCCCAAGACATATAAAGCTGCGAAGAATATAACTGTGGTCCAATCGACCCTCAAGTAGACTGGCTCCAGAAACTCCTTCCCCAAGAGTGACAGCATCATCAGGGCAGCCATGTAGGTGATTAGACCGACCTGAAGACTTGCTGGCGGACAGAGAGACCGTTTGATATTATATTTAATCGTGTCACGGTTCGACCCTGGCTCGTAAATGAGTTCCAATTTGTTATTTGGAATTTGTGTACGAATGATAAAAAACTACCATTGGCGTTTCTGCACACTCCTGAGAAGAAATTCAAACGTGTGTGTGAAGTCTACCAATCCGCACTGGTCCTGCGTGGTGGACTATGTCCCATACACTCTCTGTAGGAGAGTAGGCCTGAGCCCCTGAAGTGGGGGACATATATAGGCTACTGATTGAATATACACTCACTGTTGATTGCATGGAGCACAATAACCCTATGCTTTTTTGATTTTACGCGAGAAATTTTATCTTTAAAGTCAAATTGTCACTAGGCCATATCGTTTGACATTCCCGGTAGTGTCCCATCGATATTTAGATATTGCTTTCAATTGGCACTGCTATGAAATCCATATGAGATTTTTTTCCCCTTTGGCACACGCAAAATTTAAAATGCATGAAAATGAAGTTACATAGATATTGTTGTGGAGACTTTCTATAGTCATTGGTTCGAGGCATGTCTAGGGTTTCAGCTAATACAAGCGTAAACAGACACCAAGCGACACTCACATTGACCGATTTCCAGACTAACCAGAAAGGAAAAAAGGGAATAAATAGTTCACTCCAGCTGCACTCAACTCTAGCACAAAGTGAGTTCAAACAATTAACAAGACAAGCGTTTGAGGTAACCGCCGCCACCGTGAGGGGTTGTGGAAAGACTATCCGCCACCGAGGCAAGCGTCGCCTAACAGTGGAATTCGAAACCAGCCGAAACAGATATAACTACTTATTTGTTCCTCTTTGTACACACACATTCAATTCCACACCAACACTTACCCAAACATACATCCAATAGCATCAAGTATCAAGTTTAACAACACACTTCCAAAAATGTATCCAGCTTTCGCACAGGAAGTAAACCGAATGAGAAAACAAGACAGCAACCTTTTTATCAGTACGTCGATTTCCATCTCATTTCTACACAATCTCAAAAACTGGCAAAAGAAGTTTAGGTCAAATGAGGATTCAGGCAATTCGCTGTAAATTCGTAAAGGTTTCATATATCAGTCATTCTAAATCTATGGAAAGTATAACCTCTTTTACTTACGTAGTAGTGGTAGAAACATAGTGGTCGCTAACAGACAGCTTACTACAGCTATCACCTTCAGGAGCAGCATTTGGTTCCGTAACTTATACTGCAAACACATTTATTGTTTTAAATTGCCTGCGTGAGATTAGATGAGCTCTTCATCATCATCATCAGCCGGGAAGCGTCCACTGTTGGACATAGACATCCTCCATGGTACACTATAATGACCGGTCCTGAGACACTTGAACTTCATTTGGATACTACCTACTTACTACTAATCCATAAGGAAGTCCAGATGTTACCAACATTGACATCGTTTAAATTAAATGTTAAGTAACATTATTTAAATTGGATAATTCGTCAGCAAAGCTTAAATTGGATAATCCATAAGCAAGACTAACTTTACCCTCATTTAAACTGTATATTCCATAAGCAAGGATAGCATTAACATTATGTAAATTGGATAATTCATAAGCAAGGCTAGCATTGACATCATTTACATTGGATATTTCATTAACAAGGCTTGCATTGACATCATTTAAATTGGATAATCCATAAGCAACATCATTTTTTTAAACTTAAAAGGAGTGTCCCAAAAACTGTATAGTTAAGGTAATCATATGAAAGAAAATAAATATTTTTTCATTTTCATTTCATTTAAATTGGATAATCCATAAGCAAGGATAGCATTGACATCATTTAAATTGGATACTCCATAAACAAGGCTAGCATTAACATCATTAAAATTGGGTAAACAAGACCAGACCTTTCCTAGTCAGGGGTGACATATATTAGATAAGTATTTTAATGTCTTACATTAGCTTCTAGCGTTTCTAGCGTCTCGATATAGTACTCTTCTGTATCGATAGCATATTCGTAGTATCTCTCGTTCTTCGGAAGATATCCCTCACCTCCCCTCACCGCCACGTCAGCTCGGATCCACTCCCAGTGGTGGCACAGCGCTGGGATGCACTCAGCCAGCCGTCGCCAGAGCTTGAGCTCGTGGTTTACATCTGAAATTATCATCGTTAGAAATATTCAAACGAAGAACACATATACAAAGCCTGTCAAAATCAGCATCTCATTGAAGCTTCTGTTTAAGTACGCTTACTCACTGCGGGCTTATCACTAGACATGTGTAAGTGATGCGAGTAATGCATTACGCGTGATAGAACCCGACCGCGTACTGTTGCATTACACATCACTTGACCATCTCAAACAGTACACATTACTCATGGCATGCCAGGCGTACGCTCTGCACCGCTCACTCGCACCTAACGCGGCGCGAGCGAAAGTGCGCGCTGCGCGGGCTCCGATCCTCCAACAAAACCATAAAGACGGATAGAACGCGCATGTATTACTGAAATGCAACTGTATTACTTAGAAGATAAGGCTTACATTCTACATATTTTAATTCCGAGCAAGTTATGCTACAAAAATTACTATAGCAAAAGCAATGTTTGCGCTGTCGCATTTCAAGGGGATGTTTCAAGTGATGCGTACTGGTTCTGAGTGATATCACGCGGTACTATATAACTATTTTTTATTATTATTAAAATACATAACCCAACACATTAATGTAAAAAAACATAACTAGATGGAAAATACACTAAGATTCAAGGACAAACAACTTCAAGATTTTGAGAAGTCGTTCAATGGGGATAAAAGTATCCCACTATAAAAGCTCGTTCCATTGCTCGCTGATTGACATTGAGCTTGTTTATTCATCCCACAGTCAAGGACCACGTTTCGGTTCCGTATGTCATCTCTGGCAACACGCACTGATTAAAGGTTTATAGAAAATGACTCCAACATTACCTGGGTCGGGTGGTAGCCATTCCAGTCTCTTAGTGAACCTGTAGATCAGTCTCAGGGTGACGTAAGTCTGTACGCACAGTACCCCAACGAGGGTCACCATGTACAATGACGTCATCCAAAAATCCACCATCTACGGAAACATAAAAACCATAAGCGACAACTCCAGGGTCGAAGAATATCGGCGGTAGTCTACCAGCGGTATCAGATCCGACTCACACTAGCGACCGCTTCGTTAGACCATATCTCTATGTTGGATAGTGCAGCGACGGGAGTCATCAGACCCCCGAGGTTCATGAAGGTGATGGTCGTCATCAGCATAGGAACAGGGTCTATAGCCATGAACTCACACACCCTGGAATTTAAACAAATATATAGTCATAGAAGCACTAACAGTGTTCTGAGGGCGATTGCGGAAAGATTTGATTGCCCAATGATGTGGAATCTTGTTACGGTTACTACATGTGTCATCATCAACAGCCTATATATGTCCCCACTGCAAGGGCTCAGGCCTACTCTCCTATAGATAGTGTATGGGCCAAAGTCCACCACGCGGGCCCATTGCGGATTGGCGGACTTCACATGCCTGTTCAAGACATGCAGGTTTCCTCACGATGTTTTCCTTCACCGTTAAGTAATCGGATAATGTACTTGAATTGAAAAACAACTCATAGGTACACGGCTGGATTCGAACCCGGAACCCTCAGATTGAGAGCCCGCGCCTTATCCACCGACGCTTTTACGCTGCAAGCTAAAGAAAAGCTTCAGCTACATAGGCCTGAGCGACAATAGAGCTTGCAGATTTTGTAAGGATGATGAGGAGACGCCCATCCATATCCTCTGCCACTGTGATGCTCTTCATCACAGCAGGAACAGACACCTCGGAGGCCGCACTGCCACAACGGACAGCATCAGGTCCTACAAACCCAGACCAATCGTAAGGTTCATGACCGAGATTGTCCTCGGGGAGGTGATTTGATCCATAGGGGACGGTCACAATAGATCTGCTAAGGTCGCAGTGACATGCAGGACACACGGACCCATTAACGGAGCTGTTTAGTAAAATAGCTAGCGATTATGTAAAACAGCCTATTAGGCATCCAACTGCGGCTTTTATATATACTAGTAGATGCCCTGACTCAATAGCTATACAACAAAAAAAGTTTCATCCAAATCCATTCAGTAGTTCCGGAGATTAGCGTGTACAAACAGACAGACAAAAAATTTAAAAATCGTAGATTCCTATTCTGTTACCATTTTTACATCGACCTCAATTAGTTTTATGTAAATATACTCAATGTACAGACACACTGGTTTTACTGTTTTATTATACGAGTATGTATTGATAATTAGGCGGTTCCTCTATTTGAAAGTATTAAAATATGAACCTGATAGTTACTGGCGTCAACAACATGGACGTGAACAAGTTGTTGAAGAAATACGTCATGAGGAGTCCAAAGCCGCACATTATGTGGACGATATTCCACATTTTACCTCCTGACAACTGAAAACAACAACAGAAACGAATTACCGTATACATTTTTAACGAAAACCCGCAGAATGATGCGTCCCATTTCCCAACACGTCCATACAACTATTGTTTAATTATTTCTTCTCACAGAGTGCCACGTTATCTATAGTATAAATGATACACAACATAAGTCCTACAAGGTAGGTGTACCTGTGAGAGACTGGTGCCTGAGATAGGTGCGACCCTGTGTTACAGGACACTAGCCTCTCTTCCACCGCGCTTTAGAGCTGCGTGTAAACAGAATGCAGTTAAGAAATATAAAATAAGCAGCAGTAGTAGACGAATACGACACCAGATGGCGCTAGAAGTAAGCTACATCGCACGTCTAAAAAAATGACGTTTATTCTATGGGAGCCCCCTTTAGTATTTATTTTATTTTGGTTTTTAGTATTTGTTGTTATAGCGGCAACAGAAATACATCATCTGTGAAAATGTCAACTGTCTAACTATCACGGTTCATGAGATACAGCCTGGTGACAGACGGACAGCGGAGTCTTAGTAATAGAGTCCCGTTGGTTACCATTTCGGTACTGAAAACTAAAAAGGCGGAGTGTTATCAAATTAGCGTATTATTAGTATTATGCTGGCAAATAAAATTATAATCGAACCCGAATCCAGTTTAGTTTTACCTTGTAAACTTTAACAGCTGCCACATCGATGACCCCAGTCTCAGCGGCTATGGCCACGATCATGAGCATTGACGTGATGAGCATGAGCGTGTCCAGGCTGAGCCAGCTGGACATGTCATAGATGGACGGCCTGACGTCCACGATGGAGAGCACGCCCACTGCTGCGCTTGCGACCAGCGACGTGGACAAAGCACGGTTCACCTGGAACCGATAACGAAGCAAGTAAATTAACGCGTTCAAAAATAACTAGAAACCGACTTCAACTGAAGTCATTCATTCCCATGTTCATCACAGCGAAGCAAGTAAATCAACGCGTTCAAAAATAACTAGAAACCGACTTCAACTGAAGTCATTCATTCCCATGTTCATCACAGCGAAGCAAGTAAATTAATGCGTTCAAAAAGAACTAGAAACCGACTTCAACCGAAGTCATTCATTCCCATGTTCATCACAGCGAAGCAAGTAAATTAATGCGTTCAAAAAGAACTAGAAACCGACTTCAACTGAAGTCATTCATTCCCATGTTCATCACAGCGAAGCAAGTAAATCAATGTGTTCAAAAATAACTAGAAACCGACTTCAACTGAAGTCATTCATTCCCATGTTCATCACAGCGAAGCAAGTAAATTAATGCGTTCAAAAAGAACTAGAAACCGACTTCAACTGAAGTCATTCATTCCCATGTTCATCACAGCGAAGCAAGTAAATTAACGCGTTCAAAGAGAACTAGAAACCGACTTTAACTGAACTCATTCATTCCCATGTTCATCCTTAGAGTTAAAATTATCATATTTGGTTTCTGTTGATTTTCTCAGAAAGCGCTGAATCAATTTCGATAAAATATATATGGGTAGTCCACTTAAGTATACCAAACAAACAAAAATTATGAGTTTACCATTGTAACCATAGTAAAGTACCTGTCAGTACGCGGTTTGTTTGGTGGTAGGACCATTTTCTATATCCACCTGGATAGCTACCACCATGCTACCTAAGTCTGCTGACAAACAGCAATGCTAATAGCACTCTTGTGTTCCGGTATGAAAGGTAGCAGAGCCAGCGCCTCATTAGGTTGAGGCTTCTAGATGCGCACGCGCACCACCCAACGGCCTTATCGTCACTTACCATCAGGTGAGATGAAGGCCAAGTGCCAGCTCTTACACATTTTGAGGTAAGTGGTATGCCCTAATCTGCAGCGGTATCCACAACTGCTGCCACTTGAGATATAGAGGTACAGCCGTAGGATGGTAAAGATATCTTCTAAAGAAGAGATTGGACATCACTTACATGAAGCACATCTGAGAGAACGAGGAGTACCAATAAAAGGAAGGCCAACCCAGCCAACCTGGTGGGGCAGGGGGGGTTCTTGGACAATGAGAAGCCAAGTGGAATCTGACTGGTTTGTACTGAAACAATAAGTTTATGCTTAAGAGAATTGTCTGTTTAGGGCACGTGGCCGCGTTCAAGGTTGCATTGTTTTGTAGCTGTCCCTATCTGAGCCCTATCCTACCCGAGCGCGTACGGTGAGACAGCATACACTACGCGAAGTTATTCACCCGTTATTTGGATGTTTCGTAGTCCCGTGATCATTTGAAGGATACAGTATATTATGTAGCCATTTTTTCAATACAGTATAATAATAAATTTTCCCCCAAAAAATTTTTTCTTCTATTTTTGTGTGAACATATTATCTACTTACCAAGCTTCAACAGTATAGTTCTTATAGTTTCGGAAAAAAGTGTCTGTGACATACGGACGGACAGACAGACAAACAGACATGACGAATCCATAAGGGTTCCGTTTTTTGCAATTTGGCTACGAAGCCCTAAAAACTAGTGTTTACGCAAATATCTAAGCATGAAATTCCACTCAATATACATCAACGCGAGACAATTCTTTTCTCAAAAAGCGCTAAATAAATTTTGATAAAATTCATACGGGACCACCTCTGAAGTATGCTCTACCAAACAAAAAAGAATCATCAAAATCGATTCATAATTGGCGGAGTTATCATACATCACACACAAAATACAGTTGACATCAGAACCTTCTTTTTTTAAGTCATTTGAAAAACCCCAGGGGAAAAAACCGACTCTTAATCTAACATAGGACCGCAGGATTGTTGAGATGAAATGAAATATAATTTATTTGCAAGAAAAGTTACTCCAAGCATATAGCTATTAGGAGTAGTATGTTATATGTATTATAATGTGGCAATTATGAAAGGGAGCTCATGCATGACCATCAGTGGACCTTTGCCGCCAATTATAATGATATCAACAATCAGTCACCATGTTGGATTTTATGTGACGTCATTATTAATCTATTTTACTGTACGCACTTTGTCTAAGTATGTTCGAGGATCTATCGCCGCGTCGCGCGTCATCGATGACGTCATCCAGGATGGAGTACGACTCCGACACGGCACCCTGGTCCGTGGTGGTCTCATCATCATCTTCGTCATCGTCATCATCTCCAGGGGTCTGGCGTCGGCTACGGAACATAGTGTAGTTCTGAAAAAGAAAATGTATGTTCCAAATTCGGCCTGCACTTGTACACTATTTAAAAAATCAAGTAATAATCTAAATATGTATAGAAAAATACTAGAATTACATTTCTGCATTTATTTCAATTGGACAAAATCGTTCTTTTTGTACAAAGTGACAGCGTCAAATGTCATTTTATTGACGCCGTCTTTGCTGTCAACGTCTTACCTGTTTCGTGCGTTTTATATGTTTTTATACAAATAAACTAAACCAAAATATACAAAAATGGTAACGTTTAAAACCACTTTTACTTTATAATAGCCTTTTAAAATTATAAGTGTCCAAGACCAGGCCCATTCGCGGAACGAGTCATTTGAGGTTAAGCTATTGTTAAGCTAGCTTAGAGGCGGCTTTATATGTAAACTAGCTTTTGCCCGCGACTTCGTAACCTAATGAAAAGCAGCCTATTTCCCGTCCCTTCAACTATCCTTAATAATTAACGTTCAAAAAGAACTAAAAACCGACTTCAATTGCTTTAAACATTTGGACTTTGTTGATTTTCTCAAAGAGCGATTAATAGATAGATATATCGATTTATTTTTACATCATCAACACATATATTTACTTGTCTCTGTCTCTGATGTCTGTCTATTGCCACTTGAGCTTACTGACTTGTCGAGCTACGACGGTTGTGTTCGTCTATAGATTTCCACACTCAAACGCATATTATCCGCTATACGTCAGTGTACTACAACTACACATATGAGCTTTCTGACAAACTTTTATCGGATAATATTAGGCCAGCCTAAACTACATAAGTGCCTACCGCGGGTATTTTTCCAGCTGTCGCGAACTGCAGTGAATAGAATATCATTGTCCCTTTCTTCCTCGGGTCGTCTGGACCAATGGGGACCGTCAGATACATCTTGTGCCGCATCATGCTCGCAGTTATGTCGTGCTTCTCTGTGAGGTACGCCGCTGCTCCAATCTTGCCCTAAATGTGCAGAAAAAAGACAAAACGAATTACGTTATGTTTCAGACTTGGGTAACACAGTGGAAGCAAGCCTGGATATAGTAAAATTGGCTGCATGTACACTGTTTGGCCTGAGAGAGATCGCCGCGTTCAACTTTCCTCAAAGTGATTGTCATAATTCCCACGACTTTCTAATGCCTTTTATGACACCCACGGGGTGACTGGGGTGGGCGATTAAGGCAGAGACCACACGACCAAAATTAAAATTTCTTACCAACAACCTTCCTTACTAATTCCAACATCCTTACCATCACCTATATAAAGTGAGATGAAGATCATGGGTGAACCCGATGTCACGCCACACCATATGCTTCAAGGCTTTCGTGGTGCGAGTTGGAGCTAAGCTGGAGACCCTCATTAGGGAGGACTTCTGTCCTCAAGTAGGGGTGTACCGTCTCTTCCGAGGCAGGATAGCAAACAACACCACCAGAGCGGCACCAACGTGCATTAGCATTTATCCGTGGTAGCTCAGTTGGATAGAGCGTCAGTCCTTGAAAAATCAAGGTCTGGGTTCGGTCCTAGCTCGTACCGATGAGTTACAATTATTATTTATGTACGAATGATAAAAATCATTACCATTGGCTTTTCCGTGAAGGATAACATCGTGAGGAAACCTGCACACTTCAGAGAAGATATTCAAAGGTTCAAAGGTGTGTGTGAAGTCTAACAATCCGCACTGGTCCCGCGTGGTGTACTATGTCCCATACACTCTCTGTAGGAGAGTAGGACTGATACCTGCAGTGGGGACGTATATACAGGCTGTTGATGATTGTAGTTTAATTCTTTTATTGTATGTGTACTAATTTATTACTCGTTCAGTTAACTCCGGGACATTAGGATCAGACTTGATGTAATGTCGCTCCAGCCACGCGATACAGAAGCCGTAGGGACTCTTTCTCGCCTTCCGTCTCTCATACTCCTCAACGAAGGGGCCCTGGACGTCCAGCATCAGGTGCAAATCTGGAGTCACGTCCAACACCGGAATACCTGAAGGGAATACCGCAATTCAATATCGCATTATCGATTGTTCGACATGACCAAAGAGCAAAGTATACGGATATTGCCAATGAAACGGCTGACCGTTGTCAGTGCCATAGTTATGCTGATGCTAAATTCAAGACCACATGTCTATCTTCTGTTAGAATATTGCTTTTAAGGGTACCTCAAAAGGGAAAAAGAAACCCTTATAGGATCACTTAGTTGTCCGTCTGTATGTTAAGACACTTTTTCTCAGGAACGCGTGGAGTTTTTAACTCATACTCAAGTCCGCAGTCTCCTTGAGCTGTGAAAAAAGTCAAACTTATCAGTCAATGCAATAAAAAACTCAGTGGAATATAAACACTCCTCCTTTTTTGAAGTCGGTAAAAAATATACGGCCGTTTAAGCCGCATATTTCCCTTGCGAGCGCTAGGAATCAGAACCTATAAGGCATTTCCCATTGACCTAGATTCTAGCCTAGGTATTCTAGGTCCTAGAATCCGGAAATTTGACAAGAAACAAGAACTTATAGAGGTATGCTCAGGAGTTGAATTTTTGCATGTTGGTTCAGTCCCAATGACAGTGTAATCTAATGATGCCATCGAGCGGCTAAGATCCTGGAGACGGAAGGCGGTTAAGCGAACTCCTAAACTATCAATTATAAACCCGTCGTGTTTGGGCTCTTTTGATTTGTCTTGATGTGTACTAAGTAGATTCGATTACCATGCAATAATAAAGTAACGTCAGCAAAAAGCTTGTAAAACTTATCACATTCTGTATTTTGATTCCTGAGTAATAATACTTACTCGCCACCTCATCTTTTCCGATGGAAGTGAATGCAACGACTCTTGTGTCGTCGAATATTGCATACACAATCATAGAGAATATCCACAAGCACATAAGGTAGGTTATTTTGATGTAACGTATAATCCTTCTCACCTGACAAAGAAAAACGATATATTTTTATGTATTAAGATGTTTTAAAAAATAAACAGTGGAATGATGTCTCAAGGGACAGGTTTGCAATTTGTTTTTAATGTATGATGGGTCCACACTTGGCCTTCACCTCACCTGATGTTAAGTAACTTTGACACTAGGGCGTGTGAGGTCCCGGTTACTATCTATGACAGGTAGTAGCTACATGAGACATGTCAGAGGACTATGGCGACTCAATAATTCTGAATAGGGTTTAAGGGGTCGGTCATATCCCAAACAACCTACCTAAGGCTGGTTGAACCAGGAGTTTTATCCCTGACTGTAGTAAGGTTCTTACCTTAGGTTCCTGGAATTTCTCAGTGATTTTCCCAATCCAACCGAAATATTGGTTACTGATCACAATGCTTCGTTGTCTCCTAAAAAGCAATCATAAAATCATCATCATCGAATTCCAACACTAATAGCCGTAAAACGTCTGTTATACCTATTCCGACTTGATCGTTCGTCGATTGGAAAGATTTCATATAAACAGGGCCAACATAAAAATTATTGGTATGTATTTTATTTGAACGCCGTGAATTACCACACTCAAAGGCAGGTTTACGGCGGAATGAGAAGTGAGCTACGCCAACGACCGTTAATGAACATATCAAGTTAAGGAACGCATGAAAGACATCGAGGCGCGCGTTTCAGAAATTAAAACTGAGATTATAACGACTCAGAATTAATATTACGTACAGAGGGACGGGCCCCCACTGATCCGCGACACCTCACCTCTTCCCTCAAGAACGCGGTCGGATCAGGGGCCTTATCGTCTAACTCACCTATCGCGATCGCTTTGAAAGGGATCGTGATCGCGATCGGGGGTAGGCAACTCAGCAGTACCCATCGCGCGTGCTTGTACTATCATACTATCTACTCATGCACTAACATGCGCGTATATACAAACTTTATCCATTCAAATATGGGATTAGGAACCGATATCACGACATTTATATGAAGTGTCCAGCGTGTGAATGTCCTTTGACAACACTATGTCATGTTATTCGGATGCGCTCCTAAAAGGACTAGTAGACCTTTTGTTGCAAATAAATAAACAAAAATACCCAAGCTCATAAGCTTCCCCAACACTTCTTCGATTCTTCTTGCATCGCGCAAGCGGCTCGGATCCACCCTTTCCTGGTCTGCGACGCATCGTTCTCTCAGCTTTCTTATCCGGTTCTGTTTTGCGAGCAACAGCAGCTTGCTCTTCATCCGTCGCTGTGTCTTTAGCAGGATCAGTAGATTCAATAGCAATCCCTTTAGACGTTGCTGACAGATCTTTAGACGCTTTACCCGCCTGATTAGGCTTGTGATTATTTCTAGTAACATTAGCAAAATGGACGGAATGCACAGACAGTTCCGGGTTGACAGGGAGCTGTGGGTTTGATGGGCGTTTTGAGTTATAGTGCGCAGGGCTAGTCGAATACGCCGGATGAGGCGCAAACGTGGAGTTTGAAGGGTAAGCAGGTTTGGGGGAGAATGAGGCATTTACGGAGCTAGCTGATTGAACAGCTGCTTCTGATGCTTCATGAGTTTCCAAGGCTTGGGCAGGAGTCGCGACCAGTTGACCTGGTGTATTCTGCGCCGTTTCACTTTCCTGGTCAACTGTAGAAAACAAGAATAAGTGTTAACCGTGGTAGCTCAGTTGGATAGAGCGTCAGTCTTTGAGCAATCGAGGTCTGGGTTTGATCTTGGCTCGTACCAATGAGCTCCAGTTTGTTATTTGGAATTAGCGAATGATAAAAATCATCACCATTGGCTTTTCGATGAAGGAAAACATCGTGAGGAAACCTGCACACTCCTGAGAAGAAATTCAAAGGTGTGTGTGAAGTCTACCAATCCGCACTGGGTCCGCGTGGTGGACTATGTCACATACACTCTATGCTTCTACTTCTTTCGCTCCTTGTCTCATGGTCAGAATTAGAAAAGCTTCTCTGTGACCTAGTGACGACATACTTTCTTGGACTTACAGACAGAATTTTTTTTTGTATGTCTGCCAAGCTAGCGACCACCATGTTACCAAAGTCTGCCGCCGTATAGCCGTGTTAAAACTGGAATACATCAGTTTTAATGATTTTGATGATGATGTTTTTATGACAGGTAGGAGAGCTAACGTGACAGCTTTATAATAATAATAATAATAATAAAGCATATTTATTTTTTCTCCACAAAGTTTGTACACAAATGATAAATCACTTAATTCTATGGTCTCGTAACTTTGTGAAGACTGGCTCCTGAACTAGGATCCCCTGTGCTACAGGAACCAGGTCTCCACCACCGGACATGTGTTTTTTAAGTGACATATAGTGAAATATAGTATATTGTACATTATCTAATTATTAAAAAAATAGTTTTACATTCCAAAATATATATATAGTAAAAGAAGTGAGTGAGTGGGCTGAGTGTGTGTGTATGTGTGTGTGTGTGTATGTGTGTATGTGTGTGTGTGTGTGTGTGTGTGTGCGCGCGTGGATTTAATATATTCTAGTTTCAGAGGGTGTAACCAAGGCTTCGGTATAATCGTAGTCCTTTGTGAGAAGCCAATTTGTAATTTTGTTTTTACATTGGTTCTTACAGAGCGGATATATATTTAATATTCTGTTAACGGTATTGTACGCTTTAGGACCTATGTGTATGCTAAATTTTCGTGCAAAAGTTGTTTTAAATTTTTTTGATAGACATACTATATCATGTCGTCTTTTGGTCGTTTCGAACTTCGGGTCATATTTTTGCTTAGAGTGTTGTTTCATGATCGTGTAGAGAACGAATAACTGGCGGATCGACAGTATTTTGCAACTGTCGTATAGTTCTTTAGTGGGAAACATGAAATGTCTGAAGGTTGCCACTTTCAGTATAGCTCTTTGCGCTACTTCTAAAGCCATCATATGCGTTTTCGCCGCCCCGCCCCATGCTGTTATACAATACGTGAGAATGGATTGACATAATGCAAAGTATACGGTGCGTATGGTATCGTAGTCAGCTATGTGACGTAGCGTTCGGAAAACGTATATTAACTTTCGAGATCGTGCTGTCAGATTCTCTATATGAGGTCGAAAAGTTAGGTTACGGTCTATTATTACCCCTAAGTATTTAATTGTACATACAGATTCTAGTTTGGGACAGTTGCAATTGATGTTTGAGTGACATGAGTGAGCAATTATTGATAGGTTAGTGTTGTATGGTAGTGAGATGTCGCGGATGGCAAAGGTTACAACTTTTGTTTTATCTGAGTTTATTGTGAGTAAATTGCTATGTAGCCATTTTAATACTGTATTGAAACCTGACTGGGCGTTGTTGAATGTGTCATTCCAATTATCGCCTGTAAATATCAGCGCTGTGTCGTCTGCAAAGGACAGAATTTTTCCATTTTGAAGTTTGTTGGAGAATAAATCGTTAATATAGGTAAGAAATAGCGTTGGCCCCAGTATGCTACCTTGCGGTATGCCATATGTGATTTGCTCTTCCGTGCTTGTGTAATTATCAATCCTGACACACTGGGTTCTTTCGGTGAGGTAACTTTTAAATAGATTGAGTGGTAAGCCTCGTATTCCCAGACATTCAAGTTTTTTAATCAATAATGGGATAGAGACCGTGTCAAAAGCTTTAGCTAGGTCAATAAATATTGCTAGACATTTTTTACCAGCATCCATGTTATGAACTATAAAGTCAGTAAGTTCATTAACAGCTCCGTCAGTAGATTTGCCACTGCGAAAACCATATTGTTGGTCAGAGAGAGTGCCGCTTGATTCCAGGTACTGCGTAAGTCGTTTGTTAATGATACGTTCCAGTATTTTTGAAATGGATGGCAGTATGGATATTGGTCGGTAGTTGTTGACACGGTCCCTGCTACCACTCTTGAAAATTGGCCGTATTACTGACTTTTTGAGGATTCTGGGGAAAATTCCAGTTTTAATGCACCGATTACACAAGTAGGTGATTGGAGGTACAAGGAGTTGTTTATTAAGTTTTAAAACTTTGCTAGGTATGTTGTCCACACCTTGTGCACAGTCTGTTTTTAGAGACATGATGAGTCTTTCTACCTCTTCATTGTCAGTCTCCAAAAGAACAAATGAGTCTTTACTTGTAGCTGAAATTCGAGGCTCGGAGTAATCAGTTTTTAGTATTTTTTCTGCAAGAGTAGCCCCGACATTTACGAAGTACTTGTTGACCATTTCCACCGAACGCTCAGGTGTCGATGAAAGGGACAGCAAATCATTCGTTGAAGGAGTACGTTTGTTTAGATTTGTGGCTCTTTTGACAACTTCCCATATTTTTTTATTATTTGAACCTGCTTTTTTAATTTCGTTTCTTTCATACAGTCTTTTAACGTTTTTTAACATATTATTGCAGTAGTTTCTATACCTGCGATAGGTAGTTTTTAGAGTCTCATTTTTTGGTGTAATTTTTAACTTTTTATGCATGTTATCACGGTTTCTCATGCAGCGTAACATACCTAGCGTTATCCAAGGCTTAATTGTTGTTCTACGGTGAGACTGGTGAAGGATTTTTGTGAGTTCTACAAGAGCACCTGCTATAATGTGAATTATTAAATTTGCTATATCATTTGGATTTTGATGATTATAAATTGGATTAAAGTCTGTGTTTGAGATAGTTATTTCCAAATTTGAATAATCAATTTTAGAAATTTGAGGTTGAGCATAATATTTATCTTTTCTTATTTGTAGAGACAGAGCAACCGCGTCATGATCTGTGAGAGCAGTTTGTATTATGAAAGCGTGTGCAGTTTTTTTGTTTTTATTAATATGTGGTCAATGCAGGTTTGTATTCTGGTTGCTGTGGTGAATGCAGGTAACAATCCATGAGAAGATATTAGATTGAGATATCCGTTTGAATTTGGATCAGTATTCTGTGGAGCTATATCTATGTTTATATCACCTATAATGATAATGTTTTCGTAAGCTGCTAGCTTGGTAAGTGTTAAATTTAATGATTGTAGGAATTTTGTTACATCATGCTTGAAACAGTGCGGACGATATATTGCTATAATTGCCGTATGTATGCCCAATGTAATAATCAAGCAATTTGCTTCTAAGAAGTCGGGTTCTTCAACAGTGTGTTTTAAGTCTTGCTTTACATACAACAGAACACCATCATTTTGGTTATACATATCTTTTGTACTGTATGTGTTATATTGGTCTATATGAGGCAAGTTACCAGAGCACGAGAGCCAGCATTCGGTTAGTACGATTAGTTCAAATTCTATATTTATTCTTTGTAGAAGAGTTGATAATCCATCATAATTTCTTTTTATGCTACGTATGTTTTGGCACATTATTTTAGTACATTTAGTACTTTAGGCTTCTGGGTGAGCAGGTTTTCATCCAACAAAGAGACGTGAGACGAAGGCCAAGTAAAAAAAGGTCCATAATCATGTATTCATCTTAGTGGCTACTTCTGGGATGAGACTCGTGTTTGGCCACGATCTCAGCTGTTGTGGCCATGGCCAACGATACACCTAGAAGTTGCCTATTCCCATCTGACCTTAAAACTGCCAGATTGGAGTATTCTTCTGGCAGTGTCAAGAGTAGGAACTGAACAATGATTAAAGAACCAGTACTCTTAAGTATCCAACGATAACCGGCGTAAAATATCCAGCCTTTCTGTCTTCTTCCTACATTCTTCATTTCAGATTGTGCGATCGCATTAGGTACACGACCTATGCCACCGTGCCCTTGAAGATATCCGTCAACCAGAAGAACGGCGGGGTTCCAACCCTAATTAGTAGACATTACATTTCGCAGTGGAATTCCCTGCTGGCTTCTGAATCGTGAACCGCATTACACAGATGCTAGCTTTACATCAGGTGAGATTGTGGTCAAACGGAAGCCTGTCTATAAATATATAGAGTTATAAACTCCCACCTCAAAGCCGGTAACTACAAAAATGATCACATATACCTTGTTGTGCCGAACTTTCCTCGGCTGGCGCCCCATTGCTGGCGCTCAAATTTTCACTTCCAGTCAAGGGTAGACTTTCTTTTGTGGGATCCATATCGAAACGATGGTAATTTCTAAATAAATATATGAATATTCTTGTATATTATGCAGCTATATATGGCAATTTCTACAAAAATATTGTCATGTTCCATCATAGCGAGATTATCACCAAAGAATATAATTATCACTGACAAGCATGTCCATGTTTCAAAAGAAGATTGTTTGTTCTTTAATAATTTTAAGAAAAAAGTTGTATTAGGATCGAAACGAAATAAAAAATTCCAAAACGCAACTTCTTCACTAGTGCTATTTCGTTAACAATTGCTCGTTGATTTGCTCAGGTGCATTCTTTAGGGCATTTTTCGGTGCATATTGCATTTCCCCAGAGAATTGTTATAAATATTATATTATAATTTTCAGCATGTTAATTATTCATATTATGTAAGGAACCCTCATTGTGTGAGGCTCGCACTTGGCCGTTTTTACTAAATAATTAAAAGTTGATTAAAAGTCAGAAGGATCTAGAATAAAATATGAACCTATTTTTTACCTTATAATCGTCATTGCCATAAAAACCAAAATAAGCAGGTAGGTCATCACAGTAAGATGTCTTAACACTGTCAACTTATATCACCACTACACTTCTTGTTTTAAAAAAAATACACAAAGACTCGTTTTTTTATAAATAAAACAAATTAATAAACATAAAAACACATTAAAAATTATTTATTATTAAAAAAATTATATCATAGTTACATTAATAACATTAAAGCCTCAACTATACTATTATTTTTGTAATATTAATCGTATAATTAACAATACACATGTACACTTCTTCGTAAATAATACAAATATCAAGGTACTTTTGTAATTATCATCAATTTGTTATTTATAAAAAGAATATTGTATTATAATTAATGTATTAAAAATTGTATTAATGTGGCATACCATGAAGGAGGCCTTTGTCCACCACATACCATAGTCTTTTTTTAAACTATGTTTTTTTTTAAAACTGCTGTACCTACATTATGGATATCACAAAAGTCATTCAGAGCCATTCAAAATGTCAAAATTTTACAACAGTTTTAAAATTGTACTATTAATTTTATATGATGTGATTTTGTGTTGTGTAAATATTTTCCGTGTACAATAAACTGTTTAAATAAATAAAATGATTTAAACTTGTTAAAGATACAATTCCAAATTTAATTTTAGTATTTATAAATTTTTTGTTATATATTGTTAAATAAAAACACGTAATTGCATGTCAAATATATGAATGTCACGTTCGGAGAATGTGCGAATTTAAGGCATGGTCTTGTACACTTACAATTTTAAAAGGCCATTATCAAATAAAAGTGATTTTCATTTTTGTATATTTTGGTTTAGTTTATTTGTACGAGTACAAAAGCATATAAACACAGGAAACAGGTAAGACATTGAAAACAAAGATGGCGTCAACAAAATGACATTTGACATTGTCACTTGGTACAAAAAGAATAATTTTGTGCAATTAAAATTATGCAATAATGTAATTCTAGTATTTTTCGATACATATTTAGATTATTACTTGATGTTTTAAATAGTGTGTAAGTGCAGGCTGAATTTAAAACATCTCTTTTGTTAGTAAACTTAGCCTAGATGAGTAACTTTTTATTTATATTTATAGTATATTATGTTTTGTTCTATCTATATCCTGGTATCTACTACTGTAATAGTATATTTTAAATGTTTTTAATTATTTATTTTTAAATATTGTAAAAACATTATTATCATCCTCTAATATAATGGCTTATGGCACGTGTAAAAAAATTCTAATTGTATAAATAAATCTCAGTAAAGTAATTTTGTATAATAGCTAATATATAACAAATATTATGTACAATTTGAGCACTGGCTAGATTACATTTTTTGCTGCTTCGACTCAATCACATATTCTTCAAAAAATTAACAAAGTCTGACCATAAACAGAAACCGTATTCATCTATTTTACAGTCTTCCATTTCTAGCAATTGAAACTCGGGAGGGTTCGTTAAAGTAAGCTTGATTCCTTTCCTCAACTGTTCGGTATTCTGATAAACATAATTTATTTTCAAAAAGTTTTCATTCATAGCTTCATTTTGCCATTTTTGGAAGACAATTTTTCCACCCACCGGTGTCAATTCATTTTGGTTCTGCAGAATATACTGTTTGAATTTCATACCGTTCAAAATCGTGTACAAATTGGCATCATGGCCCATAAGTAAGGTGACTTTTGGACTGTTTTCTTTTAAAAATATCTGTGCCATGTAGTTTATGAGTGGAAATGCTATATCCTTAGCTATCAGAGTTGTATTGAAAATGACATTATGGTATCCTCTGCTTAGATTCATAATCTTCCTCCATTTCTCTTTGTTTAAAGAGCCCCAAGCAACTTTAGTCATTGGAAAACCTTCATAATTCTCCATTATAAAGGCATCTACCGCCGAGTTACCAATTTTCAAAGGCCCTAATATATTTGGTTTCATACCAGCCTCAATATTTATTACCTTATTCTGATCCGTTATCAAATTACACTTTTGTTCTGTCTTACACAGCTCTGAATCTTTGTAATCTAAAATATTCTCCAAATCTACGTAAGAACTGTTTAAAATTAAAGACTTAAGTACACTTCGCATTTCTTCTAATGCAGTTTGTTTGAAAATTGAAGACGTGTTATGAATTACAGGGTTAAAAATGGGATCCATTTTGCCGGAATCATTATGATGTACAGTTATATTGCAGCCTGGAAAAGCGTTGTCAACAAACGCTTGAGCTGAGGCTTTTGTCCTTTGCTTAACATTAGCATAAACATATATATCTTTTTCTTCCGGGCAGTGGTCAGGTAAAAGTTTATGCTCACGCAGCCAGGCAGCAAAATAGGCACCCATGAAGCCTTCCAAAACTGCACCTTTAGCAGTCAAATATCCACTTTTTTCTTTCCATGTAGGCCAAGCTTTTGGAGTCATTTGAGCCAAGTTTTTGGCTAAAGGTGTTCTCACATTATGTCTACTCAATATCAAAACTTGTTTCAGTGTTAAATTTTGTTCTGATGTTATTGCTACCAGCAGAGATAGTAAAAAATAATACTTCATATTTAGGTGTCTTTAACTTATTCGAATAGTTTTATCGGTCGGTATGCACGAAATTTCTTGACACTAAGAACTATTTGACTTCAAAAAAATACGGATTCTCTGATTACACCACACTGCTTTGAAAGTAAAGTTGCTTAATAGCTAACAAACAAGTTTTATTGCGAAATATGAGTAGGTAAGTACCACAAATATATTACAATTTAAGTACAAGTCAAAGTGGGTTAACATAACCTTACTTTTAAACCAGTTGTAACGCCAAGAATCAAAGAGAAATGGTATTTTATCTAACACATAAAGCATTACAGTGGCTAAAGCAGTTATCACAATTTGTCAACCTTTGTCTAAAATTATGCATTTTGCGATAAAAATAGTATGTACGCATCATCAGCTGACTTTCAAAACAAACTTAAAATGACGTACAATATAACGTTTAAAGGTCAGCTTCAATCTTAGATAAGTCTCAAGGTAAAAATCAAAAACAATATGTGTTTAAATCAGGTAATAAAACCATAACAAAGGAAACTTAAAATTATGCAGCTATTACATTTCTCAATTAGTATACCAACCCATATTTACATATACATTGTATTGTATGGAATTTATCGGGATGGTATTAATTTGGAACGCTTTGTAAACGTACTCATTTTTTGTGTAAGATTTCTCCTACCAGGAAAAGGCAAAGGCAAAACACCATATAGCCATGTCTTTGATAAAGATATTCTCTCTTAAAATTTTAAGGTTATAAATACAAGGCCGAAGCGATTTCTTCAAATTTCTCAATAAAATGTGTACGTTTTATTGCTTTTTTTGATGGTTCTTGACGAGAATTTCAAAGGTCAGCCTTGGTTTCAACATAATTCGAAAGAATCCATATGCCGAATGTACTTGACATGACCTTTCGATCGCGTCGAAACCCTCACAGTTTTGCTTAATTGATGCTATAGCACCGTCCGTGTCACTTTTTGCACTATATCATACCATTATAACACAAAAAACACACATAACAGTATTATTAACGAATTACTTAAATTGCAATGAACCACCATTTTTCAAGTTCGCGGCAAGAATCGTAAACGTACTCAAATATTACTCAATACTTTTTTCACGACATCCGTTTGATGGCATAAGCAAAATTCGGGCAGCATCTACGTTCTATAACAACTTACTGCGATTACCAATCCACCTGTCAAGCTAGGTGACTGATTGATAATTTATTTACTATATGGCACATATCCATATCTAACACTAGACTTATGCAGTGTTTGATGAACATTTTGAGATTGAAATGCACTAATCTGTGATCATTTGACACAAAATATATTTAACAAAAACAAGCGCCTGATAAAATTATAACAGCAAGCATTTGTTCTAGTATTGCTGCTATGGAGATAAATTGTAAGCTATATAGTATCTATTATTTTATAGTATAGGGTTCCAGGTTCGATTCCTTGTGGATTATTATTCCTATCAGTAGTCGCTTGTGTTAGTGGTAGGTCATTTTCTATCCGCCTGGCTAGCTAACACCATGTTATCTAAGTCTGCCGCCAAACAGCAGTGTTAATAACAGCTTGAGGCTTGTAGGGCGCACGCTTACTGTCCAACGGTTTTATCGTCACTTACACGTGTACATGAAATGAAGGCCAAGTGCAAATCTGTCATACTTTTCGTAGAAAATCTTTACAGAGCATGACATACAAAGAGAAAACATACAAAAGGAACAGCTTCTTTCTGCAAGAAATTATTTGTTTTGCTAGGAGCCAAAACCGGTCAAGTCAGACTCGCACACCGACGGTTCCGTACAGAATATGAATAATTATATGGAGAATAATAAATATTTGGTAGACAACCACTGAAAACAGCTCTAACGCCTGTCA
This sequence comes from Carcina quercana, assembly GCA_910589575.2. Taxonomy (NCBI): domain Eukaryota; kingdom Metazoa; phylum Arthropoda; class Insecta; order Lepidoptera; family Depressariidae; genus Carcina; species Carcina quercana. The sequence continues at coordinate 2,376,648 of OU342455.1, read as the reverse complement.
AATATATACTCGCAATTATTAATTTACGTATTAAAATAATATTCTTATACTATAGGCGCTATCTCGACAAGTCAGTGAGCTGAAGTGACAACGGGCAGGCCACATCGCTCGAAGAACCGATAACCGGTGTGGAGTAAAGGTTCTCGAGTGGCGACCACGTACCGGGAAACGTCTACCAGGCCGTCCCCCTACTAGATGGACCGACGACCTGGTTAGAGTCAGGAGTCGGTGGATGCAGGTGGCTCGGGACCGGTCGATGTGGCGTACCATGAAGGAGGCTTATGTCCAGCAGTGGACGTTTCCCGGCTGATGATGATGAATAGGCGCTAACAGTTAATATTAAAAATACGATTTTAGCGGTGATATAGTTACATAAAGTTTTAATTTATGTTTAATTTTGTTGTTGTTATAGCGGCAATAGAAACGCACATTCTGTAAAAATTACAACTGTCTACTTTTACGGATGATGAGATACAGCTCGCTGGTTACCCTTAGTGCACGGAACTCTAAAACGCATCAGCTGATTCAGTAATCCACGTTTTATCTAAATCGGTTCAGTGGAACGCGAGATAGAACTTAAACTCCACGTAGTATCGTCTGCAATAGAGCGTAGAGGTCATCTAAACATAGCCAAGGATAGATATAATTATAACTGTAATGCGAAATAAGTGGAATGATAACTTATTGATAAATTAGGTACAGGAAATGAAATAAACAGATCGAAATAGGGAAGCATCCATAGCAGCCAACGAGTATGTCTGGAGAGAGCGTGAACCCGTTTGTTATGAACAAAATGTGCCGATTTACGTTTGGAGGCGTGGTAAGCTGCGACGACACGAATGTTCATGTCAGTGTATCAGAAAGGGACAACATGAAAAGACATCAACGCGCGTGTCTGAGAAATTTAAAATTAGAACATTTTGTTTTAATAAATTTTATACAGGTGAAATGTTATTCCACTTTTTGTATGACTTAAAGTTGTAGTACACATTCACGACATAAAATTTTATAATTAATTGGACTTTGAGTTTAAAATTCCTCGTCCTCGCGTATGCCCAAAATGGCCCACGGTTTACAACTGCGGGGGGGTGTCGCGTGACACCAGCGACTGGGTAACTACCACCATGTTACCTAAGTCTGCCGCCGAACATCAATGTTAATAGCACTACTGTGTTCCGGTATGAGCAAAGCCAAAGCCTTATTAGATTGATTGAGGCTTCTGTGTGCGCATGCTCACTATCCATCGGCCTTATCGTCACTTACCATCAGGTGAAATGAAGGCCAAGTGCAAACATACATTTTTTAAATCATTAAACCCCCGATGCAAAAACAGAGGTGTTATAAATGTAACGTCAATGACTGTCTGCGTAACTATCAAACGGATGGACCGATTTTGATGAGTTTTTTCACGTGAAAGCAAATTTCCTTGCGGTGGTTCTTAGCTATATTTGGTACATTCATCAGTTTGAAAAATTGTTTGGCATTTTCGGCTAAACAGACTTGTGCGTCGTAATTATTAACCAAAACTATAGACACTGATATTTTCCATACCAGTAAATTTTAATTCAAAAACTTAATTTATAGTAAACTGTACATATTCTATATATTTTTATCGTTATTTTAATTTAATAACTTTCTTATTAGCATGTCGGCTTTGCTTGTATGTAGGATAGCATTAATTTAGCATTCATATATTCTGTAGATGACCTTGTTAAATAAATTTAATAAAAAAAACTGTTTTCCCTTATGATTATTGCGTAGCCGATTTTGGAACATTTTAAATTTAATTCACTTGTTCCCTTGATTTTGTAATGTACAAAGTTCAAGACAGATTTAAAACATTTACATTACTTCAAGAATACATAAAAAATTCATTTCACTAGCTGTCGCAATCAATGGCGCAGACAATTTTCTTTCGCATGCCACTTGCACACGTGCGTTGTGAAGCAGACATTCCGAGTGCGTATGCGCAGGCACGTACTTACATATAGGTACTTATCATTTTATATAGCTACCTGTTTTAGATGATCGTTTAGTTTACATCGTTTTATTTTTATATTTTGTTTATACAAAATACTTATGAGTTTGATTGGAGCTAGTGTTTATATGATTATGTATGTACGAGGTTTAAGACTAAATTAAGTGATGTCAGCTGAAAATCTGCGCTGTGGCCTCCTGCCGCAGCAACATGCTGAGCTGGTCACCTTTTTTAAAACTAAATTTTTTTATTTAATATGTTTATTTTTATTTTTTAATTGAATGTGTGCATTAGTTTTAGGCAATTAGGATTAAAGCGAACTTTGTAATTTTTAAATAAATCTTTTTTCTATTCTATTCTATACTTACATGGTTTCGGCTAAGAGTGTAGCAATAAAATGTAACATCGTGCAAGACTATTAACTAGATGTTCTATACATACTCTATTATATACATTATTCTATTGTAAAAGATTACGGACATAAATTTACCATGGAATAAGTCTGAGCAGTACCATGGTAAATGGTATAATTAACGCGATCAAAAAGAACTAAAAACCGACTTCAATTGACTTAAAATTTGTTTTTTGTTGATTTTCTCAAAGCGATAAATCGATTTCGATAAAATTTACATGGAACCTCTGAAGTATGTTCTACAAAACAATAAAATAATTATCAAAATCGGTTCACTATTCGTGGAGTTATCGCGTAACACAAATAAAAAAAAAATACGCGTCGCATTGAAGACCTCCTCCTTTTTTGAAGTCATTTGAATATATATATGACAAAGGATCTATATTCTGAAAACAAACTTTGTGAAAGGAAAATGCACTACAATAAAAAACAAGAACTAGTTAATCCTAATACCTTATTATAACAACAAAAACCTAATATAAACTTTCTAAAATTTTCATGAAATCGTCCCATGGGCAAAACCCATCGGTATCTGTGTTACATTGCTTCAAACTCAACACCACTGATTTCGGTTGGTTTTCTACCGTCAGTTTTGTTCCTGCCCTGAGTTGTTCCGTTGAAAGGTACATTAAATTAATTTTCAATAACTCTAGGTTTGTCTCGTCGTCGTACCATTTTTGAAATATTAATTTCGCACCAACTGGAGTCTTTTCGTTTTGCTCTGGCAACACAAATGGATTAAAACCAAGCGCCGCCATAATTGAGTTCAAATTGGAGTCGTGACAAAATATCGACGTGAAAACGGGAGCTTCATTCATTAATATATTAGAAATGTAATTTAAAAGTGGCTTTGCAACATCTTTCGCCAAACTGGTATTGTTAAACCGAACATTTTGGTTTTCTCTCGTGATTTCCGTCAACAGCTTCCATGTTTCTGGTCTGATTTCGCCCCAACCTATTTCGTCTAATGGCTTTCCGTCGTAGTAACTCATTAAAAACGCATCAGTCACTTTATTGCCTATAGATAAAGGTCCATTTAAGTCAGGTTGCTGACCAAACACTAGCAAAATATCGTTTTTTTCCTTCGAAAGATCACAAACTGTATCGGTGTTACACATTTCTGATGTATTCAAATCTAAAATTCTGTTTAATTCTACATAGGCGTCTTCTAGATTCAACAGATCGAGTCTCCTTTGCATTTCACTTCTGGCAACATTTTTAAATGTTTCTGTTGTGTTATGGACTACTGGTATAATGAGAGGATCTCTTTTGTTCAGATCTGCATGGTGCACAGCGATGGTACAATTTGGAAACGCTGATTGAACAAATGCCTTAGCAGATTTTAATGTTCTTTGGATTGTGTTTGCGTAAATAAATACTCGATCATTGTCTGGACACGTTTCCGATAGTAATCCTTCGTTTTTGAGCCATTCAGCAATATATTCACCCATGTACCCTTCTAGTACAGCTCCTTTTGCTGTCAAATGACCGAATTTTTCTTTCCATTGCGGCCAAATTTTCGACGTGTATTCATCGAGGTTTGAAGTCAACGGTGTCCTGATGTTATGCCTACTCAACATCAAAACTTGCTTTAGTTTGTATCCGTTTATTGCAAACACTATCACGGAAATTATTAACAAAACTTTTCCCGCCATTGTTTTGACGTTGACACTTGTTCGGTATTATTTAAACTTTTTAGGCACTGATCGTAAGCAAACAGCCTCGTGCCGTGTACGACGTCAACGCACGGCTATCAATGGAGCAATACTGGCTGATTCTAGTTTCACTCGATTTGATATACAAATTTATTTCCATCGCGCGATAAAGGCTATGAAAGACGTAATATTTTTTTGGAATGATATGCAGAATTAAAAATGCTTATTTCGGAAGTATTGTAATTTATGTACGATACGGCCAAAATAAAAACTAAACGAGTATATATATGTTTCTGCTAGCGACTTTGGGTGGGTGACACATTAAGATTCGAATTGCGAAATATTACGCTGAGTGATGATTTTCGTCAGTCGAGCGTCGCCCCCTCTCCTCTATCAGCTATACTGTTGCTTTTACAAATCTAAAAAATTCCCATTAGTAGTATGTATAGCAAACTTTTAAAGAAAACTATCTCGACAAAGGCGGCTTTACAAGTTAACGAGTAAGTCGACCAAATTAGAAAATATACTAACTTGTTATACTAAAAATTTAGTACAAATTCCATTCATAATTACACCGTCCTGTGGTCTTGTTATCAGCGTTAAACCGTGAACCTATTGTTACAGTCAACTACAGAACTCTTTTATTCTCTTGAGCCTTGTCTCTCAAATAAATGTATTTTTGGTATCACTTTACAAAATCATCAAAGAAAACCAGATAAATTAAACGTAATAAACCATGCCTTATCTCTGTAATAAACAAACCACTGGGGTTATCAATAATTTATTATTAGCAACAGTATTACGACATAGCTTTTAAATTAATATATAAATAACACTTAATCAGTACATAGAATACGTCAGTATGACTAATTATCATCAACTTGCGTCAATCATCCCTCCCTGCTGTCTGTCTGTAACGCTTTCACGCCTAAACCACCGAACCGATTTGTTACAGAGGTATAGACCGATTATCCAAGATAATAATCAATCGATAATAAAAGATAAAATTATCCAATAAAAATATAGTTTAAAAAAACTAAAAAACACGCTTTTAAAGAATATCGAACTAAAAAGTTTAAAATAATTTTTAAAATAAAATAAGCTTAAAACAATAATGAACGAACAATAAATACTAGTATTATTGTGAAAAAGCGTTGGGCGCTCGATATACGAAAAATGTAGCACAAAGCGCCCACGCTTTTTTCACAATAATACTAGTATTTATTGTTCGTTCATTATTGTTTTAAGCTTATTTTATTTTAAAAATTATTTTAAACTTTTTAGTTCGATATTCTTTAAAAGCGTGTTTTTTAGTTTTTTTAAACTATATTTATTTTTCACTTTTTAGTTTAATATGCTATCAAAGCGTGTTCTTTAGTTTTGTTTCCAATTTTTTATTTACTATAGATTATCAACTATTTGATGGTAGTTTCTTTACCGACCGGTTTTATTCCGGAAAGTGAGCCATAAAAAATCAGGCGCGCGTGTTACAAACGAAGACACTCGATATAATTTCTATGGACAGTGACGGGTCTTGTTTGTTGGCCGGCTATCGACGATCGTGAGCAATTTCGCTTTCCGTCCAAATAACGAAGATCTCCCTCCAGTCGAACACTCAGAACTATGTCTGTCCTATTTGCACCAATTATTAATTATGGTTGGTTGACAAGGAAGGCAGCAGGCGCGCGAAGGAGAATTACAAACTCACAAACCCACAAACTCACAAGCCCACAAACATACAGGTGAAGCTAATATAAGCGTGTTAAAAAAGGGGATAAATCTAGCTGAGCTAGTAAACGAGGTAGGAGAATTTAGCTTATTATCTTACGTTCACAAAATATCATCATCATCAGCCGGGAAACGTCCACTGCTGGACATAGGCCTCCCTCATGGTACGCCACATCGACCGGTCCCGAGCCACCTGCATCCAGCGACTCCCCGCGACTCTAACCAGGTCGTCGGGCCATCTAGTGGGGGGACGGCCTGGTAGACGTTTCCCGGTACGTGGTCGCCACTCGAGAACCTTTACTCCCCACCGGTTATCGGTTCTTCGAGCGATGTGGCCTGCCCATTGCCACTTCAGCTCACTAACTCGTCGAGCTATGTCGGTGACCTTCGTTCGTCTACGGATTTCCTCATTACGGCCCACAGTAAAAGACCACGTTTCGGTTCCGTATGTCATCACTGGCAACACGCACTGATCAAAGACTTTTGTCTTTAGACGCTGAGGTATTTTGGACGAGAAGATATGCCGTAATTTCCCGAACGCTGCCCAGCCGAGTTGGATTCTTCGGTTGACCTCTTTGTCGAAGTTGGACCTACCTAGTTGAACGATCTGTCCCAGGTATACATCATCATCAGCCGGGAAACGTCCACTGCTGGACATAGGCCTCCCTCATGGTACGCCACATCGACCGGTCCCGAGCCACCTGCATCCAGCGACTCCCCGCGACTCTAACCACGTCGTCGGTCCATCTAGTGGGGGGACGGCCTGGTAGACGTTTCCCGGTACGTGGTCGCCACTCGAGAACCTTTACTCCCCACCGGTTATCGGTTCTTCGAGCGATGTGGCCTGCCCATTGCCACTTCAGCTCACTGACTCGTCGAGCTATGTCGGTGACCTTCGTTCGTCTACGGATTTCCTCATTCCGGACCTTATCACGTAGAGAAATTCCGAGCATAGCTCGTTCCATTGCTCGCTGAGTGACTTTGAGCTTGTTTATTCGGCCCACAGTAAAAGACCACGTTTCGGTTCCGTATGTCATCACTGGCAACACGCACTGATCAAAGACTTTTGTCTTTAGACGCTGAGGTATTTTGGACGAGAAGATATGCCGTAATTTCCCGAACGCTGCCCAGCCGAGTTGGATTCTTCGGTTGACCTCTTTGTCGAAGTTGGACCTACCTAGTTGAACGATCTGTCCCAGGTATACATACTCGTCTACAACTTCGATTGTAGTGTTCCCAACCACTACCGGCATAGGTGCAACATGGACATTTGACATGATTTTCGTCTTGTCCATGTTCATTTTTAAACCTACCTGTTGGGAAACTCTGTTGAGGTCATTGAGCATTACGTTCAGATCCTCCAAGGATTCTGCCGTTATGACTATGTCATCGGCAAATCGAAGGTGAGTGATATAGTCGCCGTTGATGTTGATGCCCAGTCCTTTCCAGTTCAGAAGCTTGAAAACATCTTCCAGTGCAGTGGTGAAGAGTTTCGGGGATATAACGTCACCCTGTCTTACACCTTTCTGCACTTGGATCGGTTTCGTGCATTCATCCTGTACTCGGACGGACATTGTGGCTTTATTGTATAAACATTTCAACACTTCGATATAGCGATAGTCAATGTGGCACCTTTGGAGAGACTGAAGCACTGCCCAAGTCTCGATTGAATCAAAGGCTTTCTCGTAGTCCACAAACGCCAGGCATAATGGCCGATTATACTCCTCGGTCTTCTGTATAATCTGCCGGAGCGTATGTATGTGGTCTACGGTGCTGAAGCCTTTTCGGAAACCGGCTTGTTCGGGAGGTTGGAAGTCGTCAAACCTGCGTGCTAGTCGGTTCGTAATGACTCTCGAAAACAACTTATAAACGTGGCTCAGAAGGGATATCGGTCGGTAGTTCTTCAGTAAGGCATTATCGCCTTTCTTAAAGAAGAGCACCACCACGCTTCTGCTCCACGCTTCTGGCGTGCAGCCTTCGTGTATGACGGACTGAAAGAGCTTCTGAAGGACTACAAGTATCGGTTTTCCACCCGCTTTCAGAAGCTCTGATGTGATTCCGTCTTCACCTGCCGCCTTGTTATTTTTGAGTTGTTTGAGAGCCATTCGAATCTCATACAGGCTGACGTCCGGGATATCTTCGGTATAGTGTCGGGTCAGTTTGGCTCTTCGGTCACTCACCGGGCTTGCGCCTGGTCTCCGTGACGATGTGTACAGCTGTCCATAGAACTTCTCGATCTCTCTCAAAACTTCCGGTTTTGACGAAACAATGCCGCCTGTATTGGTCTTCAGCCTCGTCAGTTGGCTCTGCCCTATAGACAGATCTTTTGCAAACACCTTGGAGCCTTTGTTCCGCTCTATCGCGTCTTTAATACGTGATGTATTAAAGTGGCGAATATCGTGTCGCATCGATTTAGAGATCTGTCTATTAAGCTGCCTATACTCTGACGAATCAGCTGGAGACTGCAAGCATATGTCGCGTCTATCCCGCATGAGTTTGAGAGTATGATCAGAGAGTTTCTGGGTTCTATTTGCGGGACGGGCCTTAAAGAATTTAGACCCTACCGCATGGACAGTTTCCACGAGCCGATCGTTAATATCGTCAACGGTTTCTATAGCGTCTAAGCATTGGAAGCGATTGTGTAGTTCGAGCTGAAAGCTTTCGGGGTTTGAGATGTAAGCATTTTGAGGCCGGAGCGTAGACTTCATCAGACGAGCTCTTTCCAGTTTGGTATTAAGCTTCAGTGTGCCTCGAACCATGCGGTGATCACTACCGGTTTTCACCCTGTTGATCACTGAGACATCACTGAAGGTCTGCCGCTTGGTACTCAAGATGAAGTCTATCTCGTTTCTCGTGGAACCATCGGGGCTAATCCAGGTCCACTTCCTGTGCGGCCGCTTTTCAAAGAAGGAGTTCATCGCAAAGAGTCCCTCCTTCTCCATAAAGTCAGCCAGCTTCTGCCCCCTAGGGTTCCGTTGCCCAATCCCAAATTTCCCCACTCTCAGCTCATCGCCGTTCCTTCTGCCTAGTTTCGCGTTAAAGTCCCCCATGACCACAGTGTAGTGTGTTTTTGAGGAGTGTATGGCTCTAGATATGTCCTCATACATGGCCTCTACCTCGTCATCTGGATGTGACGAGGTGGGTGCGTAAACCTGTATAACCTTCAGCGAATACCGTTTGGTTATTCTGAGTATAAGGTACGCTACCCTCGTCGAGACACTCTCCACCTTCACTACATTGTTGACCAGGGACTTCCGGACGATAAACCCGACACCGCCCTGTGACGTTTTGTCGCCTTCCCGGTAGTAGAACAAGTTGCCCGACTTGAGGATTATCGTGTCCTCTCCCTCTCTTCGGACTTCTGATAATCCAATAACGTCCCATCGCAACTTGTCTACTTCTTCCTCCAGCTCCACGATCTTCTCGTCGGTCCTCAGCGTCCGCGCGTTATATGTCGCCAGGTCGAGTCGTCGTTGGTGGTAGCCGAATCTCTTCCGGAGATTCTTCGCACCCCCTGCCCCGCCGTAACCGTGACCGCTACCGTAGTCAGGAATAGCGGGGCCGCCGGGGACTGGGGGCCGTAGTAATGGGCGTACTGCCATAAGGGTTTTTTTAGCGTAATCACCACGCTTGCTAGACGGGTTGGTGATCGCAGTACTTGATTTAGTTCTTCAGGAGGAGGCTGCTGCCCCTCCTCCCGGTGTAGGTTTTCCCTTAGTCGCCTCTTACGACACCCACGGGAAGAGATGGGGTGGTTACATTCTAAGCCGGAACCACACGGCTACAACTTCGATTGTAGTGTTCCCAACCACTACCGGCATAGGGTGCAACATGGACATTTGACATGATTTTACCTGTTGGGAAACTCTGTTGAGGTCATTGAGCATTGCGTTCAGTTCCTCCAAGGATTCTGCCGTTATGACTATGTCATCGGCAAATCGAAGGTGAGTGATGTAGTCGCCGTTGATGTTGATGCCCAGTCCTTTCCAGTTCAGAAGCTTGAAAACATCTTCCAGTGCAGTGGTAAAGAGTTTCGGGGATATAACTGTCTGTCTGTCTTACACCTTTCTACACTTGGATCGGTTTCGTGCATTCATCCTGTACTCGGACGGACATTGTGGCTTTATTGTATAAACATTTCAACACTTCGATATAGCGATAGTCAATGTGGCACCTTTGGAGAGACTGAAGCACTGCCCAAGTCTCGATTGAATCAAAGGCTTTCTCGTAGTCCACAAACGCCACTTTAACGCAACGGGACTTTAACGCAAAACTAGGCAGAAGGAACGGCGATGAGCTGAGAGTGGGGAAATTTGGGATTGGGCAACGGAACCCTAGGGGGCAGAGGCTGGCTGACTTTATGGAGAAGGAGGGACTCTTTGCAATGAACTCCTTCTTTGAAAAGCGGCCGCACAGGAAGTGGACCTGGATCAGCCCCGATGGTTCCACGAGAAACGAGATAGACTTCATCTTGAGTACCAAGCGGCAGACCTTCAGTGATGTCTCAGTGATCAACAGGGTGAAAACCGGTAGTGATCACCGCATGGTTCGAGGCACACTGAAGCTTAATACCAAACTGGAAAGAGCTCGACTGATGAAGTCTACGCTCCGGCCTCAAAATGCTTACATCTCAAACCCCGAAAGCTTTCAGCTCGAACTACACAATCGCTTCCTATGCTTAGATGCTATCGAAACCGTTGACGATATTAACGATCGGCTCATGGAAACTGTCCATGCGGTAGGGTCTAAATTCTTTAAGGCCCGCCCCGCAAATAGAACCCAGAAACTCTCTGATCATACTCTCAAACTCATGCGGGATAGACGCGACATATGCTTGCAGTCTCCAGCTGATTCGTCGGAGTATAGGCAGCTTAATAGACAGATCTCTAAATCGATGCGACACGATATTCGCCACTTTAATACATCACGTATTAAAGACGCGATAGAGCGGAACAAAGGCTCCAAGGTGTTTGCAAAAGATCTGTCTATAGGGCAGAGCCAACTGACGAGGCTAAAGACCAATACGGGCGGCATTGTTACGTCAAATCCGGAAGTTTTGAGAGAGATCGAGAAGTGTGTAGCCTAAACATGGAGTCTGTTAAACTTAGAAGTGGACTTGACTCTGACATATATTTTTCTTTGATATTTGTGACATCAACAAAATCGAAGAAAACATTAACGGGGAATGAATGATTACGCTTCAAACTTTCATCACGCTTTCAGCCGGGGAATAAAACACATGCAGTTGTTCTATCTTAAGTAAATAATACAAATAAACCTTTATTTACAATATCAATAGCTGCTAGATCTAGCTAAGCTATTCTGAAGATGTGAGACTGTGACACTTGTATTAGCTTTTCGTTACATTTCTTGCTTTAACTGGTGTCTTTAAAGCAATTTGCATAGAACTGGGACATGAATATTTACAGTTTTAAATCATACATCTAAATAATAAATAATGTAAGTACTCTCTTGATCTAGCTGAGGTAGCCGATGAGCTAGACGCTTCCTGCAATGCCTCTCTTCGCTAGAATACGTTTAAAAAAATTGCTTTTGCTTTTATTTATCGCTTGAATCTAGCAACTTCTTTGGTCAGCAAGTTGTTTCCTTATTGAATCTCAGAATTTATTAATCTTACATTTGTATCAATCAAAAGATTGCATTTTTTGACGTGACAACGTCTTATAAATTGGTTTGCCGGGTGACACTTCAAGAAACTGCGTTACGCTCCGCTCACGTTATGCGCTCACAATGAGAGCGAGTGAGAGGCACGCGTCCCTTCCACTCGAGCACATTTTACCACTCAAAGTCGTTGTCACGTAAAACTTTCGCCCGTATACCGACTTTACAGGCAACCAATTTTTTCTTCTTCAAATGTTTCGATATTTTTACTACTTAACCTAGTATAACAGAAGTATTAATAGAACGAACTTTTCAATAACATAAGAACCTATTTTACTTGTGATTTTAAATAAAGTAGAAAAAGTGGTAGCTAAATCGAGTGCAAAAAAGTAGGTTTCGTTATTAATTACTTGCTGCGAATGATCATTTATCATCAATACAAAATAATTCCCATTTCGAGCAATTTGCTCGAAAATAAAATAATGAATTCGCAAGATAAACCTAGATAAAGTAGTTTGTGCTAGCCCGATCTAGAGCAGCTAGTTGACGAGCTGGTCATATTTTGATGACTATCCTGTTGCTCGTTTTGTAAAGAAAATCATTAGAACTTGTTTCTTGCTCGAACTTAGCATTTCTTCGGCAGGAAATAGTTCCCATATCAGTAATTTGCAAGGTGTAACAATATATATTTGCAGTATACGAGTAAGCTTATATAATGTAGCTTTTATATTAGCCCGATCTAGTTGAGCTAGGTGACGTGGTAGTCAGTTTTTTCTATCCTCCAGTTGCTCGCTTTGTAAATTAGCGATTATCTTCGGCACGAAATAGTTCCCGTATTAGCAATTTACATGAAGGTGTAAAAAATTGCAGTATAAGCTTAGATAATGTAGCTTAAGTAGTAGCCCGATCTAGCTGAGCTAGCTGATGAGCTAGGCGTTCCTCCCTGGCTCTCCTTGCTTGTCCCAGAGCGCGTTTCTCAGCGAACTTACTGACGAATGTGTCTACTGGTACATTTCCTGAAATTTCATTTGAAATTGATAAGTCAATGTTTCCCTCAATGTCATAGCAGAATTGAAGCTGTTTTTTACGGTAGACAACACATGTAAGAGATCTGAACCGACTGGTCTTTAATATTGCTCTAAGGCATGTAACCTAAACCAATGTAACGGAATTTGTGTTAAATAAAATATATATATATTGTATAAATAATAATAATTTTCATTTTATCAAATATAATTTGAAGCAGGAAGTAATACACATTATAGGATAAATACGACATTTATAAGTCCAAATTTATAAGAATAAGACACGTAAAGCACTCGCAAACTATGTTTGCCCCTCTGAAGTTAGCTACAAAAGGCTGCAAAGTATCAATTATTAACATATAAATGGGAGGCAAGGCAAGTTAGTGGGTGCAAAGAAATGTTTTAGTATTGTATGTCATCTAGGGATAGTTATTATAGAAAATAACACACTGTACGACTGTACATGCGCGAAATTATAATTATATTACTATCTAAGTCTTACCTAAAAGGAATTGTTCCGCAATCACCTCTGCATCTTCGTCGGCTTTCAAAGCCGCTTGTTTTAAACAATCTCTTATACGATATGGGTCATATAGCTCTGATACTTTTTGATATTTCCTGGAAAATGACATAAAACGTAATCAGAATTGAACAAGGACATTTCACTGATCTTTAAACCGTGTCCAAAGACAGTAAGCTACACAATTGGACATATTATCCGGAGAATCCGGAGTACCTAAGTCCTGTATTCTATGTCCACCTGGATACCTACCTCCTTGTTACCTAGGTAACACAGGTAGCAGAGCCAGAACCTCATTGGCTTGTGGCTTCTGGGTGCACACACTTACCATCAAATGGCATGAGCTATGGAATCATCAGAAAGCTACAATTTAGATGTCTTTAGTCGAGGGTGAACAGGCACCTTCTAGACCAACTCACACCATCACAGGCCACATCGTCGCTTACAACCAGGTGAGAGGTAAATAATACAACCATCTATAGATATTTTCAACACAAGTGTTCCCACCCACCATAAAAATTGGTTAAATATAAAGCCTCTTCTCACCTATTCAATTCTTCGAAATTAATCTTCATCTGAACTATAGTTGATATTCTATCAATGACGTCGGACTTTAAACTGTCCAAGGTCTGCTGTTTGGAGAGGTTCTCTTGTGCCGTCTCCTCAATGCTGGACAGCAGCTCTTCCGTCTCCAGATCCAGTTCCAAGAGTTGTGGACTGTTCTCTATCAGTTTATCCTGGAATTGTTAATTATGATTTATAAAATGTTAAATTAACAATTGAAATACAAACTAAGAAAAGTGTTTGAACAGTTCGTAGTAAAATTTTAATGAAATTAACGCCACATTACAACACAATGCCTATGTACACTCGAGTACGAAAATATGTATCCACTTTGGAACCATGTCACATTCACTCTTGCTTGTTTCTGTGTAGTGTGGTGAAGGAAATGTCAAATAAAGGTGAATGTGACATGGTTCAAAAGTGGATATATATTTTTGTACTCGAGTGTACATTAATGATGTATTATTTTTAATTGTACGCAATTTATGTGTCAAATGTATTTTTGTATTGTGTTGTGTGTGTCTTAGTTAAATATTTTTCTGATCTGTTCTGTTCTATTTTAAAATTATACTTTTTATTCCCATACTTGTGCTGCAAGACCTTGCCTATTGCCAAATTAATGAGAATGGGTGCTGAATCCTTCAGCAAAAATGTGACTTAAACAGCCATATCTTTTTAAAGTATTGACCTCAAAGCTGCATTTTTTCACAGCTCCAAGGGACTGGAGACTCACATATTCAATATTAATTTCAACTTGATACCTCCACACATTCCTCAGAAAAATACAGACAGATATACAACAAAGTGATCCTTTTTTCTTGGTGGTGGTTCTTTTTTCCTTTTGAGGTACGGAACCCTAAAATCGAATGAATATTCACACTAGTAATGAAGGTGATTACGAATATTTGTCTTGCACTGCAAGAATCACTAGAATAGCATCACTAGAAATAGCAGAGATCAATTAAATGCCACATTGCAAATAAAATTTAAATACCTGTAAGTCTGTGTTCTCCAGTATTTCCTGCAGCTCATCGACGGTGAGCTCGTTCAATGCAGGAAACATGAGCGAGTGTGCACTGACGTGGGACTGAGGGCTGTCACTCTTTTCATCACTGTTGGACAAGTTTGGCATCGCTTTTTGGAACTCCCTTATTATTGCTTGTACAACTCTCCCTGAAAATCACAAGTAGTGGCTAGATACTATGATTGATCGTTCCACATAAAGGGTTACGGACAGTCATCTTCATTATAATCAACAGCATATGTCCTAATGGCTAAATGTTGGATTAGCAATTCGGAGGTCCCGGGTTCGATTCATTTGCCAGTCGTTATTAACAAAAACATCAGATTCAGGTGGCCGGTTTCAAAACTTTAATCCAAATCTCTTGTGGAGTTTACCTAAATCAGAATGTTGGGTGTAGTTAATTAAACCAGGTGCCCCCACAACTTGATTTGAGTTTTCAGCTATCCACGGATGTGGTATTGCCGGATTAACGAATATAGAAGGCTTCTCAGCTGGAAACTCTGGCGTCAACACCACGTTCAGACTCATGTTCTTGCCGTCAGCCACAAAATCGAGTCTATACTCTGAATTTTCTTGCACTTCACTGACGTGATCATTGAAGATCTTTAGAGTGTCTATCTGTCGTTGTCTGTGATCTTCGTCAGTGTAGTAGCCTCTAGACAGCATGTTGTTTTTGTTGACACTAGAAATATGCAGAAATTATTGAATTTTCATGGCAAATTGTTGGTAAAAGAATTGACGTGTGCAAGGTAAGATTTTCTTCACGTTTCTAATGAAAAACAAAGCTTTATAGTTGTTAATTTCAAGGTAATTAATACATTAATGATTGAATTGGAATTCAAGACGAGAATTCAATTAAAAAATACCTTAAAATTGTTGAAAACAATATTAAAATGTTTTATGGATTATTTGCAATCAATAGCGAAATTAAGCTGTTTCCTTAAATCGTTCTATCAATTTTCCAAGTGTCCTATTGGCTAGAGTGGCATCACTGGTACAAAACACCAATCAGAGATTAAAAATTTTGTACGAATAGAACATGCTTGTAGTTTAATGTCAAACAAACCTTTTTTTATATAAAACATTCGTTTCTCTTTACGTAAAACATAAATGATAAAGTTACTTTTATTTTGTAGATTTCTTTCGAAATAACTTGTTTGTTAATAATGTAAATTAAAACAAATAATGATGTTTATCTCAAAATTCAAGAGTACTCAAGCCTCACAGTGTTTTACTTATTTCTTACAACGAATTTCTAAAATACTTTGCCATGCCTTGCGATTCTTAGGTCTACTTGCAATAGAAAACCGGCTAAGTATGTGTCAGACTCGCGCAATTTCTTATAGAATATGAATAACTAACATTTGAAAATCATAATTACAATAGGCAGGGTACATGCACCAAACAATGCTTAACAAAATGCCTGATGACAACTTACGCGCAAGCGAATATTACACATTGAGAATACTTCTTAACAGCAGGCGCTAACAGTGTGTAATTGTTGTCGAAAAATGGTAATTTTATTGTGATATGATAAAATAATTTATTTTTATTATTTTTGGTTATAGTGGCAACAGAAATACACACTATGTGAAAATTTCAACTGTCTACCTATTAAAGATCTTGATTTATAGCCCACTGACAGACAGACGGACGGACTCACCAAGTTTGCCCGTCTGAAGTTAGCTCTCCGCAATTTCAAACATATACAGTTTCTAAAATAACTATCCCTAGATGACATACAACAAGATATTTTTTTCCACCCGCTAACTTGCCTCCTACTTATACGATGTCTTTTGTGGCTAACTTCAGAGGAGAAAACATAGTTTGCGGGTACTGCAATATAATGTTATATGTATATGGTAATTCCAAGAACAACAACTATCACGGTTCATGAGATACAGCCTGGTGACAGACGGACAGCGGAGTCTTAGTAATAGTTTTTACCCTTTGGGTACGGAACCCTAACAACCAAATATTCTTTTTTGAAGAACGTAAAATGCTGAGAATGCCCAGACATTGCTGAATCTGCATAATTATTGGACTTTGCCTTTAATAACTTAGATGTATATTAGAGTGACATTAAATGAGATATTTTTTAACTAATATGATCATCCTCCTTTCAAAATGTATCGTCCTTTATTATCATCAACATTTATTCATGAACAATTTTACATTGTGTCTGAAATAACCAGTGGCGTAGCTAGTAACCGAGGGCCCCCGGGCAAGATTAAATGGGGGCCCTATTAAACTACTAAATACGTTAAAGGTGCATGTGATGAAGTAGTTACATGGCATAATAAATATTTACGTAACGTCTTTTTGACGGAATTCACGTCAACCTTCAAATTATATTCGATTAATTGATTTGAACCATTTAACGATGGAGAACGTTTTCTTGGATATATCAATGGAACGGTCAAGGCGTCAGAGTGGACGGAGGTAAAATTTTTAGGTTCGAATAGGATATTACAAAACTTTTTAAAACGTCATTCGTGGAGGCCGAGGGGCCCCTTGAACACGCGGGGCACCGGGGGACTGCCCCGCCTAGCCCAACGGTAGCTACGCCACTGGAAATAACATCATCATCATCAACGTTCCCATTGGAGGGGCTCAGGCCTACTCTCCTACAGAGAGTGTATGGGACATAGTACACCACGCGGGACCAGTGCGGATCGGCGGAGTTCACATGCCTGTTCAAGACATGCAGGTTTCCTCACGATGTTTTCCTTCACCGTTAAGCAATCGGATAATGTACTTGAATTGAAAAACAACTCATAGGTACACGCCTGGATTCTATCCCAAAATCCTCGTATCGAGAGGAATTTTCGTATTTTTTTCAGATTGAAATAAGATAGCAAGTCAATAGTGAATTTTACGCCAAAATATCTTAAAATGTGTGTGTGTATGTATCACACACACAAAAAGCAATTTATTCAATAATTTAACTCAGATGTTAGAAATTAGAAACCGTCAACAAAATGAAACAAGCCAAATTAATGAATTGCTGTTTACCCGCGACTTTCTTTGATTTAGCTACAAAAATCATTCTGAGGGATCAATCCGGATACAAATAGGCTATGTCACTTTTCATGTAATAGGTCACGCACGTGCCAAATTGCATCAAGATCGGTTTCAAGATTTAAATAGTATCATTTTTTTAAATGCAGTTATTTTCGTAGATTATGTTCACAACGAGAATTATTTTATGATGACTCCATACAAAATTTGTTTTACCATCATCTTTTAGAAGAGAATAGCTGGTTTTTATAAGTAATTACTTAAAAATTAACGCGATCAAAAAGAACTAAAAATCGACTTCAATTAACGCTTTAAACTTTGTTTTTTTTTTATTATTTTCTCATAGAATGATCAATCAATTTTGATAAAATTTATATGGGACCACCTCTGAAGTATGCTCTACCAAACAAAAAAAGAATTATCAAAATCGGTTCACTATTAACGGAGTTATCGCGTAACACACACAAAAAAAGATACGCGTCGAATTGAGAACCGCCTCCTTTTTTGAAGTCGGTTGAGAAATAGAAAATCGGATTGTAATGTAGGGAAATTAATGTAGGAAAAAAAAGCCGTTACACAGCTAACGGTCCCTAGACGGCGTGTTGAACAACAACCCAAATAACGCGTTCAAAAAGAACTGGAACCGACTTCAGCTACCCTAAACGTCTACAGCATTCATCCCCTAAAATGTTCATCGTTAGAGGTAGAATATTATCTCAGTATATATTTTGTTTCATCTTTCAATTGCGATCATTTCGATAAAAAAATTATGGGACCACCTCTGAAGTCATCATCAGCCGGGAAACGTCTACTACTGGACATAGGCCTCCCTCATGGTACGCCACATCGAACGGTCCCGAGCCACCTGCATCCAGCGACTCCCTGCGACTCTAACCAGGTCGTCGGTACATCTAGTAGGGGGACGGCCCGGTAGACGCCCGGTACGTGGTCGCCACTCGAGAACTCTTACTTCCCATCGGTTATCGCTTCTTCGAACGACGTGGCCTGCCCATTGCCACTTCAGCTCACTGACTCGTCGAGCTATGTCGGTGACCTTCGTTCGTCTACGGATTTCCTCATTCCGGATTTTATCACGTAGAGAAATTCCGAGCATAGCTCGTTCCATTGCTGGCTGGGTTACTTTGCGCTTGTTCATTCGGCCCACAGTAAAGGATCACTTTTCACCTCCTAAAGTATTTTAAAAAAAAGAATCATCACAATTGATTCATAATTCGCGAAATTATCGCGTAACATACGTACGTAACATAACAAGGAAAACAAGATAGTAGACAGTAAAATAGAGAACCTCCTCCTTATTTGAAGTCGGTTGAATAAAAACGAGTGTGTGTAAAAATGAAAATTGTTTTCCGAAATTATTATTTACTTATTATTATATATTATTAATATATATTATTATTTAAAAGCGTCGGTGGCGCAGTGGATAAGGCGCGGACTCTCAATCTGAGGGTACCGGGTTCGAATCCAGCCGTGTACCTATGAGTTGTTTTTCAATTCAAGTACATTATCCGATTGCTTAACGGTGAAGGAAAACATCGTGAGGAAACCTGCATGTCTTGAACAGGCATGTGAAGTCCGCCGATCCGCACTGGGCCCGCGTGGTGGACTATGGCCCATACACTCTCTGTAGGAGAGTAGGCCTGAGCCCCTCCAGTGGGGACATATATAGGCTGTTGATGATTGATTGATGATATATTATTATAATTAACTTCCTATTTTTAGATAATTACTGCACAAATCCAGCTATCGTATTTTAAAAGATTATTCTAAAAGAAATGTTTGTTTGTATATTTCTTTGTAACGGACCGTGAGAATGACTTGATTTTTAGGGTTCCGTATCCAAAGGGTAAACAACGGGACCCTATTACTGAGACTCCGCTGTCCGTCAGTCACCAGGCTGCATCTCATGAACCGTGACAGTTAGACAGTTGAAATATTCACAGATGATGTATTTCTGTTGCCGCAGCAGACTAAAATAAATATTTAAGGGGGCTCCCATACAACAAACGTGATTTTTGGCCGTTTTATACAGAATGGTACGAAACATTTCGTACGCGAATCCGACTCTCACTTGGCCGTTTTTTTAGAGATTGTTGAAGGTCCGGAATGGTACATAGGCTATTTTCTATCCCGATTGGGCAATAAGCAATTTCTGAAGTCCATATCGTAGTCGCGGGCAAAAGCTAGTCTACTACGAAATATTCTGAGGATGGTACGGCCGTAACGCTTTTTTGCTCGACTTGGTGGGGGCACTGCCGTGCCCCCAGATACAAATATCTATGATATCAATCAATCAATTATTTATTTGTGAATACTGGTAAATATTACAGGTCGTGGTTCATATTTCATAACATACAATTCAGTTTCACAATATTCTGCTATGAGCTGCTATGATGAAATATAAAATTAATAATTATAAATAATGTAAAAGAATAATAATAATTACATGTCACAATAAAGTATTGAAATTAATGGTCAGTTTATCCAATCAAGCATCAATTCTGTAATACTATAATTAAATAGCTTTTATAATTCAAAAAAGTCCTAAGTTGTTTTTTAAATTCATTTAGCTGTGAGTTTCTCATCGACATTGGCAATTTATTATAAACTCTTGGTGCCATACACAACACACTTTTCATCATGAAGGCTGTCCTGGCCCTCGGCATGCACACCGCGTCATCATCGCGTCTATTGCGATTCATTTGTACAGAGATCCTTTGAAACAAACCCGGATTCATTTTGACAAATAAAGAAATTTCATAGATATACAGACAAGGCAAAATCAATGTTATGTTTTATAAAATATTAGATATTATATTGGAATTTCTTTTCGTAAATAATATATGCTAAAACTTGTGGTTTGTATTATTCGATAAACCAGTCCTGTTGAACACGAGATTCCTTCATAGATTTATAAGACTCATAAACACCAAGCTTGGAAGACGGGTGGGTGCTCCCAGTAAGACGTTGGTGCATAGGAAGATGCTACCGGCTCATCGTATGAAATTGACTCACTACGTACATACAGAAATGTTAGCACAATGTCATATCTGCACATTTACTGACCTACCCCTCCTTTCCCATTATGGTGGGGAGCGAGTGGACATCTTACAAGAAACAACAATAAAATGCGGTCAGATTTATACTAACTTTTGGCTGAATCGTTCGTTTGTTGGTGCACAAAAAAATCCTGGCTGAATACATTTAAAAAGTTATGCTAGGAAAAGTTTTTAAATTGGAAGGAAAGGACGCATCCGATAACCTAAAATCGTCGAGAAATCCGTCCAATCTTTGCATAATATACGACCGTCAAGTGCCAACGGCCATTTTTATGTAATATGCTGTAATAAACGGTTGCATAACTATCATTTTGGCCTCATATTTTGGCGGGTTGCAATAGTCTACAAGCCGCCATAGCGGCAACCGTCCGCGCGCTTTCCTTTTGAATCGGTGCGCCGCGTTCCATTTATTTACAATAAAAAAAGTTTGTATAAATATTCTCCTTGGTGCGTGAGTGTTTAATCTTTTTAGTGAAGTGATATTGAAATTTTGAAAAGGTGGTCAAAGGAATTGAAATTGGGTAAGTTTAGTGATGTGATGTCAAAACGAACAAAATTAATACCGTTATATCATTGTCCCGATAATTTATGCGATGTTTCGACATATTTTTTTCTGGGTTTTTTAAACACAACGGTCGCTTGTGAAAGTTATGCGTCGCGGAAACGTAGGCCAAGTTTTTTGCGTGTATGACCAACCAAAGTAGGCCTTATGCACAATATTGCCCAACTTTTTTCTCGTTAGATAAGCTTTTAAATAATGTGAAATATGAACTCTGTGGTTTTTTAGCGGCCGTCTAGGTCTATTGCCCTAGTTTTTCTGCAAATCGTAATATACAATTTTAGGTAATTGTAACATAATATTATTTTATCTTAATCGCGCTCAATGTCTATTTTAGGTAGTAACTTAAAAGTTTTTAAAATGTTCGAAATACTAATCTGATTAAAGACTGACTTTTTTAAATTTAGAAGGCGTTTACATTCTTGTATTTATTGTATGTACAAAATGAGTTTCATGGCTGTTACCGAAGTTTTGAGTACGTTTAAAATCACGTCAAAAATTAACATGCTATATGCGTAAAGGAATGCAGTAATTAGCTGGGAACGAAATAACACAGATGTACGAAAATACTACGATGTTCAAAATACTAACTCGATCTTTTCTCTCGATTTTTGAATGAGTCCTTTATATTAGGATGGCATAATTACGAAAAACTCCATTTAAATGAACTCAGCTGTCTATATTTACAAACTAAAGCGTCTTTTAAGAATTTGAAGCAATTGAAAACAAATTTCCTTCTTGAGAACTATTTTTACGTGTAAGTACAGCTCTCTGACATTTTTTACTGTTTTTTTAATATAAATATGTATAAGCGAAACACCAATTACTCATCACCTAAACCACGAACAAGTTTAATTGTAATAATTTATTTTAATAAACTAATAATTACAATAAATAGAACTAATTAAAAATTCGTTACAGAGTTTTCCTATTTTTCAGTGTTTCTAAATGAACAAGTTATAATTATTTAATATAAAAAGGAGAAAAAAATATTACCCCCATTCCTTCAAAGCTTTGACATAGAAAAAAAAACAATCCTTCAAAACAATCAGCTTCATAGATTTTGGCAGAATTACCATGAATTTGGTAGTTGCCATTAATATTTAATATTATGAATTGAATTCATCTCTTCGACTTTTGATATAAAAGTCAATGAATACATCGTGAAACATAAAACAAGAAGAAAGTAAAAAAAACCTAAGAAACCGACTAGTCAAAGTATAAAAATAAAAACTTATATATTTTCGTAATGTACTCATTTGATTTGATTCCAAACACGATGTTTAATTCGTAAATCATTATTTTTTGGTACCACTTGATGTAGGGCGCCATTTTGTTTGACATGTCATTAATTCAATACACACCTGAATAAAACAAGCTTAAAAACAGTTGCCATTAATATTGGTAATTGAATTGATTTCTTTCCTTAAAAACTGAAAACGTACAAAAACCTGACGTTCACATTTTGTAATAAGGTTACAATTTCAAGGTTAGTGAAACTTCACATTAGGTGGCAGTTTTTATGCTGTTGTCCAAATAGAAGTCACGATACGGTTCGTTCATACCTTTT
This sequence comes from Carcina quercana, assembly GCA_910589575.2. Lineage (NCBI taxonomy): Eukaryota > Metazoa > Arthropoda > Insecta > Lepidoptera > Depressariidae > Carcina > Carcina quercana. The sequence goes on along the minus strand of OU342455.1, from coordinate 2,353,893 downwards.
TTATGGTGATTCGCTGCATAATTTTAGATTTCAAAAGCTGAAAAAATTGACAGCTTTAATATCTTAATTTTTCCATTCATTCACGACCTCAAAGGGGCATTTTTAGTACCCGACGCAAAAAGAGGGGTGTTATAAGTTTGACGCCAATGTATCTCTGAAAAAACACACTTTTTTGGATGCAAGTTTCCTTGTTGTTTCTTATATATATTTAGTAAAAATAGATTCATCGGTTTGAAGAGTATCAACTGATGTTAGACATTTTCGGCGTAAAATGGACTTTTTAATGTAAGATTATTGGGTTTATCCTCGACTTCATCTGCGTGTCTGATCGGGATAAAAAGCAACCAATGTTCTTTTCCGTCTCTTCTGCTATCCGTATACAAAAAATCAGATAATCCTGACTCTCTGTTACGACGAAATGGAAGGCCAAACAAACTCACTAACTTTCGCACGATGATTTCCTTCACCGTTACGCAATCGGATAATGTACTTGAATTGAAAAACAACTCATAGGTACACGGCTGGATTCGAACCCGGAACTGTCAGATCGAGAGTCCGCGCCTTATCCACTGCGCCACCGACGCTTTATTATATATTATCTATCTACACTAATATTATAAAGAGGAAAGATTTGTACCTATTTTTGTATGTTTGTAATGAATAGGCTCAGAAAGTACTGGGCCGATTTAAAAAATTCTTTCACCAATAGAATGCTACATTCTTCCAATTTGACATAGGCTACATTTCATTTTGAAAAAAATTAGGGATCCTTGGTAAAATTTGAACAATGTAACCGAAGGTGTAGAAAAATGAGTCTTAAAATGTCTTTCGTCGAATGCGCTGCCGAAACTATTAGCGATAGAACAAAATAATGTATAACAATATTGAAGAACATCATAATGTCTACAAAAAACTCCGCGGTAGCATATGTCCAACTATTGTAGTTATGTCACTACAACAACTTTTTTCATTTTAAACATTAATGAAAATGCTAACCAAATTCAAACCATGCTAGTTATGTGTTTATATTAATCCTTATCCAAATAAATTATTTTATGGTCAAGACCATTTAACTACCTATAAAACAGTATTTAAATTATTTAAATTGGACTTTCCATTCAAAAGATATTACGAATTAAAAAATTCAAACAGTAAACAAAACCGCCATAGCGCCGTGGCCGTTGTTTGCGATGCAGTCTGAAAAGCGCGCCGGGCATCGCGGCGGGCGGGGTGGAGGGGGCACTGAAATAATTTTTTTAAAATATATAATTAATAAACAATAATTTTTTAATAAATAAAAATATTTGTGAAAAAAAGTGTTTTATATCCAAATTTCCAAAAATAAATAATTGTCTACCCCGTGCGAAGCCGGGACGGGCTGCTAGTTATTTATATATTTGTATCAAATTTCAACAAGAGCACGCCCTTGTTCATGTATGGCGCTAACCTAAAAAGTCATTTCAATATTTCAGTAGACTTTAATTTACAAAATTTCGTGTAGCACCCTCTTAAATTCGAAAAAATAAAATGCCTATCTTTTTAGCATTTACAAGAGCACATGTAAATTACATTAATTAGTCAAAATCACGTTTTAATCAAGCTGTTAGCATCTCAATGTTTTTACGTGTTCAGAATTGCTGAGTTCACAAATAATTACACGCACTCGAATACTGAGTGTGAATAATTGTTTAAATACGAAACTAGCTTTTAGGTCCTGACTTTACTCGACATTACTATACAATTAGTACAAGAAATATGGCAGGATATGATCTGTATTTACAAGTGAATCAAATTAAATATTTAAAAAAACTATGCAATAATAATGCGAAGATTTTATATCGATAAAGCATCATCAGCTGATACACTTCAAACTGATGAATCGATTATTACGAAATATAGCTAAGAACCACAGCAAAGAAACTTGCTTTTACGTAAAAAAACCGCATCAAAATCTGTCCATCCGTTCGAGAGCTACGATGCCACAGACAGACAGGTCATAGACCATATTATTTTAATAAATACGAACATAGTAAAGAGATTAACATTCATAGTCTTTGCTATATTTATGCTATACATGGAAACTACAAAGAAGCCTATGTCCTTTTATATTGACGACTTTATGAATGATGACATTTTAAACACTGAAATTTCCTCGATAATTTAATTTGACTTCATTATAAGAATGGGTTCATTAATGTATTATGTTTTGATGTTAAATATTTCTGTCTCCTTTTAGTCTTAAGTCAAAGGCAATGTATATTGTTCATGACTGAATAAACTGAAACTGATATCCCTACTCCCTACTATTAATATTATAAATGCGAAAGTAACTCTGTCTGTCTGTTACGCTTTCCCGCTTAAACCTCTCAACCGATTTTGATGAAATTTGGCACAGACAATCTTTAGACCCTGAGAAAGGACATAGGCTACTTTTTAATGCGAAAAATAAAGTCCACGCGGGCGAAGCCGCGGGCAGAAGCTAGTACAGTATATATTTCATAGGGGCGTATATTTTGATGGCAATTAGTGTTGGTCCTGACATTTCCATAAATTTCGTTAAATAATTGTGTATTTTTTAATACAAAATAATTGAGCACACAATGTATTAATTACATCTAAAGTTATCGGCTGATTGACGCTTCTTTTTACACGTCATATCATGACAGTTCAATACATTATGGATACATTATAAGCCCGTATGAAATATACAGCCTGTATGTACTGTGAAATAAACAAGTAAATGCTGTAAAAGAACTGGAAACCGACTTCAATTGCCCTAAAAGTCTTACTTTTAGTACGGAAAATTTAAGATTTATATAGTTTTCTCATGGATGCCGTTGTCAGAACTGAACCAAACTGAAATGGGACCACATGGGAAGCGCCTTTCAAATAAAAAAAGAATCATCCAAATCGGTTCACCCAGTCAAAAGTTCTGAGGTAATAAACATTTAAAAAAACATACCAGTCGATTTGATAACCTCCTCCTTTTTTGAAGTCGGTTAAAAAGCGCTAGAACATTCTTCACGAACGAACGGACAAACAAAACAAATGTTTGCATATACGTGCCAAAGTCATGGTTAACTGATAATTAGGCGCATGAATAATTTAACTTTGCAGTTAAATTTAACTGGATTGTTGTACTGGGCTTCGGAAGTGACAAGAAAAACTATCTTAGGTGTTATAACATAGAAACAAGTAATTAATTAGTATTTTTAAATACTAACTAGCATTATGGTAGATTAAGGTCACCGACATAGCTCGACGAGTCAGTGAGCTGAAGTGGCAATAGGCAGGCCACATCGCTCGAAGAACCGATAACCGGTGGGGAGTAAAGGTTCTCGAGTGGCGACCACGTACCGGGAAACGTCTACCGGGCCGTCCCCCTACTAGGTGGACCGACAACCTGGTTAGAGTCGCAGGGAGTCGCTGGATGCAGGTGGCTCGGGACCGGTCGGTGTGGCGTACCATGAAGGAGGCCTATGTCCAGCAGTGGAAGTTTCCCGGCTGATGATGACTTGCATTAGATTCACTTGGCCTTCATCTCAGCTGATGGTAAATGACGATAATTCCGTTGAATGAAAAGCGTGCTCATCTAGAAGCCTCAAGCCTACCTTTCATTGCCGGAACACGTCACAACTGTGCTATTAACATTGATGTTAGTCGGCTGACAGTAACAGGGTCGCGGGTTCGATTCCCAACGGAGTAACTATCTAGTACCAAGTATAATCGTGGTTGGTTATTTTATTTCCTGTTCACTGAAGTCTGCCACCAAACAGCAGTGTCAACAGCACTATTGTGTTCCGGGTTGAAAGGCATCAGCAAATATTTTATTCGTGATATTCGAGCGCCTCAGTAGCTTGAGGCATATGAGCGAGCACGCTTCCATCCTATGTCAATGTGATATGAAGGACTTGGCCTTCATATGGCATATGTCAAACCGGTTAAGTATAAAAATAACAATAATATTGTTCTACTAACCAAATAATGTGTCTGACCGAGAATCGAACTAGTGAACGGTGCATTTCACTAACCTTGCATGTTTGTTCGTGCCGCGCGTACTAAGCGTATGTGGTTAGGTTACACTCGTAAAGTGAGGACTTGAGACATTTTAAAATTAAATTTTTTAATTATAATCTGAAATAGTAAAACAAACACAATGTCATTTTAAAACAGGGGTTTAGATTAAAAGTAATTAGACAACATCGACTTAAACAATATCATAATCTAGCTAGCTAGCTAGCTCTGACAAATCTAATAATAACCTAGGCTAAGTTTGCTAACAAATCTAATTTAAAATCTGTTTTTGACATTAAATTTATTAACAATTTAAAAAACAATTATAATCTAATTTCATATTGACTTAGACAACATCGAACTAAACAATTTTTTTCGTCTGCGTGTACTTTAGGATTTCCCTTGGGAAAAAATCAAAAATAAAATAGGATAAAAAATACATATGAGGAGCTGGGGAACAAAAGCGGACTTGTCCACTGTACTCGAATTTTTTATTTTTATTTTTTTGCACTCTTTAAGCTCATATCTATCGAACCCCGGAGTATTGTGTATCAAAAGCGGTCCGATCTTAGAGAAAAAAATTGTTAAAAATGATGATTTCGTTCAAAAGCGGACTTGTCCTGTTAGAAATTTATTAAAATTCTAAGGGATTTTTTCTCCAATCAAAACCGGACAAAAACGTAAGGAGAATTGCCGTTAGTACGAAAAATGTCAAACAAAACCGGACAAGTCTAAAAAAATCATTGTTTTTTTGTTATGATATCCCTAAATCAGTTGTGGCAACACTGCTAAATTAAAAAAAAAGATAATCAGCTGTGTGACGGTCATTGCTTTCGTAATTTTGAGAAGAATTTTCCTAGAAAACCCACAAAATTATGGACGGAATCGAAGAAATAGTGGCCAATATAAATGACGGCTCACGTAAACGAAAAAAAACAGGACGGCAAGCGCAAAACAACAGGGAATCGAAGTGAGTGTAAAATTATACCTACCGGTGCGTGTTTGTTATTATTCTAACCTATGATGAATTTAAAATTGCTATTATTTTGTTTTAGGTACGCAGATAAAGACCCCCTTGCTTTGAATTTCGTGTCTGCGTGTGAACATAACAAGGGAAAATTTAAGTGCCAGACTTTGACATTAAACGAAATTGTTTACAACCGCAAACTACTATATGAAAAAATTGGCAAAAAATTACAGGATATTTACTTGTCACGGCTCATATCACCATGCCCCATAGAAAGAGAAAGATCGAGAGAGGAATCTCGCAAACCGCAGAGGAATAAGTACTTTGTGACATACTTTCTCTTCCGTGATTCAAAAAGGTTAGTAAAAGTATGCAAATCTTTTTTTTTGGCTGCTCTTGGGCTCAGTAAGCACAGGGTAAACTTAATTGCGAGCAAATTATATGAAGGCAAAACGCCACTTGACGGCAGAGGAGGAGACAGGAAAAGTTTCAAAAGTATTGATAAAAAGGAATCTGTAAGAAAATTTCTCGGTGGTTTGCCAGCAAAGGAGTCACATTACAATCGAAATAAATCAAAAAGAGTGTACCTGTCATACGAGCTAAACGTAAAAAAGTTGTGGGAGTTGTACAATAATTCAGCGACTGATGATTTGAAAGTCTCACAAACGATGTTCCGAAATGTTTTTGAGAACGATTTTAATATTGGGTTTGCGTCACCATCTTCCGACATATGTAGTACCTGCGAACTGCTGAAAAATAGGCAGAAGACTGAAAATAATCCTGAAGAACTTCAATCATTGAAACTTCAACTCCGAGTTCATAAAGCTAGAGCCAAAGCGTTCTTTTCCCTTACCAAAGAAAAACCTGAAAATTCTATGACAATATGTTTTGATCTCCAACAAATTCAATCCCTTCCTAAAACGCCAATCCAGGAATGTTTTTATTTACGACAAGTTGGACTTTATTCTTTCTGCATTACTGATATGCCTACAAAGGAGCCACATTTCTTCATATGGACAGAAAACCAAGCTAAAAAAGGCGCCACCGAAATTGCGTCTGCCCTTTTAACATACCTGATGTTTACTGATTTTTCTGAAGTGGAAGTTTTACGCCTTTTTTCGGACGGGTGTGGAGGTCAAAATAAAAATGCACATGTCGTCCACACTTTGATTTTCTGGTTGAAAAACTACGCCCCTCAAAATGTCGCCAAAATCGTACTAACCTTTCCTGTACGCGGTCACAGCTTCTTGCCGGCGGATCGAGTGTTCGGGAGGGTCGAAAAGGATTTGCGGAAGATGCCTTTCATTTTGGATCCAAAAAAATATCATGAGGTTTACGCAAAGCATGGCAAAGTTCATATTTTAGCTGAAAACTGGAACCTTTACAACGTCAAAAACCTTGAAGACTATTACAAGAAAGTGGAAAGTATTCGTGATGCAAAGAGAATAATAATAGAAAGAAAGTCAACCATCATCCAAACAGAAACTCCTAGTCAATCTCAACAATCAACACGAAGAAGTCAGGGCCGTAGTCGTGGCAGAGCACGTGGCCGAGGCACTGCAAACATACGAAGAGATCCTACTGCACGATTAAATCACGTAAACTTTGGTGTGAAAGTCTTAAACACCTATTATGGAGATGAATCATCAGAAAATGCTGTATCATTGTTAAAAATGACAAAAAACCATCCGAGTTTACTACAAAGATTTTCAATGGTTAATGAACTAAAACCAAACAAGAAAAAAGATGTTGAAACACTCTTAAAGAAACAATTCGGAGATAATTGGATGGATAATCAAGAGCTTGATTGGTTTAAAAACAATATATTCCATACCTCACCAGTGGCAATTGCTGAAACAAGTCAAATAAATGACGAAGACGACGACCACAGTGACGATTGTGACTGTTGCGAACCAGATGTGGGAGAGTTCATATAATTTTTAAATAAAAAAATACAATAATAGAATCTAGTTTTCTTTCATAACCGGACATGTCCATAACTCTTTCAATCATAACCGGAGTTGTCCACCTTTTGTAATCAAAACCGGACTTGTCCATTACAAAAAAAATAAAAAAAAATAAAAAGGTTAAGTTTTATGACCAACAAGCAGGCTATTAGTTATGTTGTATTAAATACTAATTATACTGAAATGCACAAAATTACAGCCCATATGCATATACCTATTTCAGTTTTTTTGCTCTAGTGTAAAATTTGATTAATTGGACAAGTCCGCTTTTGTTCCCCAGCTCCTCATTATGTCTTTAACCGATCTTTAAATAATCATCCCTCTATAAAAAATCAAGTCATTATGTTCTTATAGATCGTGAATGTATAATAAGTTGTTTTTTTGTGTGAATTTGTTCGATTGCCCTTAAAGTCTACTTTGAGTAAGGTAAATTTAAGATTTATTTAGTTTTCTCATGGATGCCGCTGTCAGAACTGGACCAAACTGAAATGGGACCACACGGGAGGCACCGCCTTTCAAATAAAAAAAGAATCATCCAAATCGGTTCACCCAGTCAAAAGTTCTAAGGTAACAAACATTTAAAAAACTATACCCGTCGAATTTATAACATCCTCCTTTTTTGAAGTCGGTTAAAAAGTAATTTTGTATGAAATTTGTACGAAAATTTCATATTGTCATCTCTATCTCGTTTACCTGTAAAGCCACCTTAGTCGTGATAGTTTTCCTTTGAAGTTCAGGATACATACTGTGATTTTTTTCTGATTTTTAAAAGCAATCTTGAAACGAAGTGATGTTCATAGACCCTCAATGTTTTTAAAATACCTATTCAATGAGGAAGACGTGAAAAAAATTCTTCATCAGTTAAGAGTATGGGAGCCACCCAAAAAATTTTTTGGTCGATTTTATTCTACCACTTTGCCGGCGTGATTAATATGTATACCCGTACAAAATTACAGCTTTCTAGTAGTAAGGGTCTCTCTGCTAATCCGCGGACAGAGCGAAACTAAAATTCCTTTGACTACAGAACCCTAAAAATCGGTACGGCCGTTCTTGAGTTTTAAATGGTGTAACAAACCTGACTTAGTTTTAAGCTATTGCATAGCTTCTATCGCGGGCCTTGAGCGCGGGGACCGAATCGAGAAATCCGTAACGAAAAAACCTCACGCTCCCCACTCCGACTGGCACGGAGGTGTGGCTTGAAGGCCGTGCATCGTCTAACGTCGTTTCAGTTCGGCAGTCTTCGACACGGCGTTGTGTGCGTGCGATTAGACGTATTACTGTTTTATAATTTATTAAGTATAATAGTATGTAATTTGATATAGCAAAGCAAATCCGTTATGTTAGCTAAATATTGATTTAATTTTGTTTTCCTGTTTGTAATTTAATTTCCATTTTTGTGGTGGGGATATTTATGCTCGTGACATAAAAACTTTTCTTATTAAAACTTTCTTAAATAATTATAATTGCATAAGTTGATACAAAATGCTATGCAATAGCTTTACCGCGGCAGTCCCCGAGTGCCACACGTCTTTTTTTTAAAAGTTATATATTTATGATAATTAATTTTTTCTATAAAAATTTAAAAAATCTACCTAGATCGTAAGTCGCCGCGTGCGCATCGCCAGTCGCCAGATTTCACCCGCCACAGTTGCGCAAACGCTCATTCCGCGGCAACCGTATGTGAATCAGAATCTTCATAAACTATCCATATTGCAAGACCACGCGCTAGGCGTGACACACTATCACACTGAGTATTCTGTCCCCTGGCCTTCATTTCACCTGACGGTAAGTGGCCGTTGGCTGGAAAGCGTGCTCACCAAGAGAGAGCACGTCGCGCTCATTTATCTCTCTCTCTCTCTCTCTCTATCTCTATCATCTATCATGTAATACAGCGCTATTTCAAAAAAAGTATGTTTCAAATGGTACCGAAAGTATATAACAAGCTCCCTTTTGATGTATAAGCATGTGATACTATTATTAATTTTAAACGTAAGCTATTTAACTGTTTGGTGTGTAGGACATTCTATTCTTTAAATGAATATTTTAACCATTGACCATGTAACGCATATGTTTTAGAATTATAATGTTTTATGTAGTTTATAAATTTTTAGAATAGTTGATAAAATATCGTGTGCCGTGCCAGCAAACGAAGCCTACACAAGGTGCTAGCTCTGACACTTATATATAAAGCGCTGTAACACACGGACGGACAGACAGCGGAGCCTTAGAAATAAAATCATACTACCCAAAAATCTGCATTCAAATTTAAAACTGTTTCCTTTTTGAAAATCGAACTCCTTATTGAAAATGGCCGAATGAAGGGATCGCAACGTCCTTAGATTCACCTTGATGACCGCCTAATCTAAGGATGCCAGCGCGAAATCTGCTGCTGAATTTGAAACCGACCGAAAAAACCGACTTCAAAAAAGGAGGAGGTTATCAATTCGACGGGTATGTTTTTATAATTTTATGTTTGTTACGTCATAACTTTTGACTGGGTGAACCGATTTGGATGATTATTTTTTTATTTGAAAGGTGGTGCTTCCCGTGCCATTTTAATTTGGTCCAGTTGTGACAACGGCATCCATAAGAAAACGATATAAATCTTAAATTTGCCTTAGTAAAAGTAGACTTTTAGGGCAGATGCAGGAGACTCTGAGTGATGAATTGTATTTTTTGTCATGTGTAACCATATTTTGTGGATTATTTTTGTTGATAATTTATATGCATTATTTAATGCTTGCTTTTAACAATCATCATCAGTCATAGCCCTCCTTCATGGTACGCCACATCGACCGGTCCCGAGCCACCTGCATCCAGCGACTCCTTGCGACTCTAACCAGGCTTTTAACAATAACAACATATTACGTTCGACTTTACCGACACTACTCGTATCTAAGGCTATCTATCTTGCCGTATTTATGTTATATATCAACACATAACACATATGTACACATATTACCTAAGAGAAACTGTGACATACCGGAAAAGCTACGGAACAGAAAACAACATGTGTATACCGGCAAAGTGCGTGCATCACTTGTATTAAGGGTTCCGTAGGATTAAACACGGCCAAATGTGAGTCGAACTCGCGCGCCAAAGGTTCTGTACAAAGCACCAATTTTAATCTATGACGGGCTTTAACTTGGCCGTTATCACCTGACGGTAAGTGACAAAAAGTGCATTTTATGGCAAGTATGCGCGTCCAGAAGTCAAGCTAATAAGGTGCTGGCTCTGCTACCTCAAGCTAATAAGGTGCTGGCTCTGCTACCTCAAGCTAATAATGTGCTGGCTATGCTACCTCAAACTAATAAGGTGCTGGCTATGCTACCTCAAGCTAATAATGTGCTGGCTATGCTACCTCAAGCTAATAAGGTGCTGGCTATGCTACCTCAAGCTAATAATGTGCTGGCTATGCTACCTCAAGCTAATAAGGTGCTGGCTATGCTACCTCAAGCTAATAAGGTGCTGGCTATGCTACCTCAAGCTAATAAGGTGCTGGCTATGCTACCTCAAGCTAATAAGGTGCTGGCTATGTTACCTCAAGCTAATAAGGTGCTGGCTATGCTACCTCAAGCTAATAAGGTGCTGGCTATGCTACCTCAAGCTAATAAGGTGCTGGCTATGCTACCTCAAGCTAATAAGGTGCTGGCTATGCTACCTCAAGCTAATAAGGTGCTGGCTCTGCTACCACAAGCTAATAAGGTGTTGGCTATGCTACCTCAAGCTAATAAGGTGCTGGCTCTGCTACCTCAAGCTAATAAGGTGCTGGCTCTGCTACCTCAAGCTAATAAGGTGCTGGCTCTGCTACCTCAAGCAAATAAGGTGCTGGCTCTGCTACCTCAAGCTAATAAGGTGCTGGCTATGCTACCTCAAGCTAATAAGGTGCTGGCTATGCTACCTCAAGCTAATAAGGTGCTGGCTATGCTACCTCAAGCTAATAAGGTGCTGGCTCTGCTACCTCAAGCTAATAAGGTGCTGGCTCTGCTACCTCAAGCTAATAAGGTGCTGGCTCTGCTACCTCAAGCTAATAAGGTGCTGGCTATGCTACCTCAAGCTAATAAGGTGCTGGCTATGCTACCTCAAGCTAATAAGGTGCTGGCTATGCTACCTCAAGCAAATAAGGTGCTGGCTATGCTACCTCAAGCTAATAAGGTGCTGCCTCTGCTACCTCAGGCTAATAAGGTGCTGGCTAAGCTACCTCAAGCTAATGAGGTGCTGGCTATGCTACATCAAGCTAATAAGGTGCTGGCTATGCTACCTCAAGCTAATGAGGTGCTGGCTCTGCTACCTCAAGCTAATAAGGTGCTGGCTATGCTACCTCCAGCCAATAAGGTGCTGACTCTGCTACCTCAAGCTAATAAGGTGCTGGCTATGCTACCTCCAGCCAATAAGGTGCTGGCTCTGCTACCTCAAGCTAATAAGGTGCTGGCTCTGCTACCTCAAGCTAATAAGGTGCTGACTCTGCTACCTCAAGCTAATACGGTGCTGGCTATGCTACCTCAAGCTAATAAGGTGCTGGCTATGCTACCTCAAGCTAATAAGGTGCTGGCTATGCTACCTCAAGCCAATAAGGTGCTGGCTATGCTACCTCAAGCTAATAAGGTGCTGGCTATGCTACCTCAAGCTAATAAGGTGCTGGCTATGCTACCTCAAGCTAATAAGGTGCTGGCTATGCTAGCTTTCATTCCGGAGTTTCAAGTCTACACGTCCAGTACAGTAACGCGATCAGAATGCTATTGGTTCTGTCGTGCTACTGCAGTGCGTCAATTATGTCCGCGGAGGCAGTTTTTTTGGATAGGGGTAGTGGAATGACCTAAAATGACAAAGGCTATACTTTTAGCCCGATCGAAGAAGTATTTCATGTATACATTTTGATATGCCTTGACTGGGTTCATAATGTAGATCCAAGAAAAGGGTTGCAATCCCCGCTCCGGGTCGTACCGGGCTTAAACGCTGCCAGCGTCATGGGTTGTGAGCCGGGTAGTTGTGCCGGTTTTCTAGTTTAGCTTTTAAATTTTTAACAGTAAATAACTTATGTTAGGTATATGTTAGTAATATAAATTATAACTACATATAACGCGAGACATGATACTGAAGCATCGGTCCGTCGGTGCGTTGCGACGACAGCGAGCAGACTGCTGCGTCTGCGCACCCTGCGCGCGATAGAGGCTGCACTCTTGCGCATCGTGCTGTAGAAGCAGTCTACATGTGCATCGGCAAACATCTCCGAAGCGCTGCAGAAGCGAGGCGGCTGTAACAGAGAGCGTTGTAGACTCTCTGCGTGTAGGAAACCCACAGGCTGCTCGTTTTTTAAAGTTGTTTTTAATAATTAAATTAATCAACTATTATCTCAATATGTCGATTGATCCGAATATTATTTAAATTCTAATTACTCTATGCTGGTTCAGCTTATGCTGGAAATGTATAGCTTGACCTGTAGCCGTGCGTACATGAAATCAAATAAACCATTTTGAATTGATTTGATAGTAAAAAAGCTATAAAATAATAAACATCGTTTATGACTAACTCTGTTATTTCGATAACCAACTACTGTTACATTCATGAGTCGTGTCAAGTAAGCAGACGAAATGTCGCCATTATTCTTCCGAAATCAAATCAGGTCTCCGACTGTAAGGAACCTTAAACAGCTTAAGAAAATATACACCCATTTATAAGTATTTCCCTTTTAGATAGCCCGTATTCTACCTATTAGAGACAATTGTATGTGTCATGTCATAATCCAAGCGAATTAGTGGACACTCGTCAGTGAAAAGCGGTTAAAACGCCATAAGAACATTTTATCTGAAAGAAGACAGCTTCCGGTTTGAACTCGGTAATCTTTATACCTATTGAACCAATTTTTATGCGGTTATCACAGATAAATTAGGCGTAGTTTTATGCAACATATTTAAAAATATATATGGAATAATAACAATAAATGACACGTTTCGCGAATGAATGGCGCCAAGGCCTGGTCTTGTACACTTATAATTTTAAAAGGCAATCAAAGAAAAGTGATTTAGTTACCATTTTTGTATATTTTGATTTAGTTTATTTGTACAAAAACATTGAAAACGCACGAAACTGCTAAGAATTTACGTCGGAAACAAAGATGGCGTCAATGAAATGACATTTGACGCTGTCACTTAGTACAAAAAGAATGATTTGTACAATTACAATAAATACAAAAATGTAATTCTAGTATTTTTCTATACATATTAAGATTATTTCGGCTAGATATAACAACTGCGGGATTTCGGAATTAATATTTTAAATGAAACTTGTTCGTGGCAACTCGACTTAAATTAGACATATCTCTGTAGCACCGCTGTCATGCGTCTCATGCTACCACGACAAATGTTTAGTCATATGGCCACAGAGGCAAAGCATGAAATTCTTCACAGTTTTACTTCCACGCATTAACAAGCTTCCGTATGATATTTTTGAGATAGGCGTCGCAATTTGCAGTCAATTTAAGACCCTAATTATAGACCATTGAACGGATACCAGATTCACACACAATAATAAATGATAACGTAACTCGTTATCTAATTTATGAGTAAAATGTTTATGCGAACTGAGTAAGCAATATCCAAGGATATTCGTAAATGAAATTAGGAAAATTATCAAAATCATCGTCAGCATTACGTATCCGAATGATGGATGTATTTTACGAAAAAGTTCTAACAGCAACAGCCTGTATATATATATGTCCCCACTGCAGGTCTCAGTCCTACTCTCCTACAGAGTGTATGGGACATAGTACACCACGCGGGACCAGTGCGCATTGGTAGACTTCACACACACCTTTGAATTACTTCTCAGGAGTGTGCAGGTTCCTCACGATGTTTTCCTTCACAGTAAAGCCAATGGTAATGATTTTTATCATTCGTACATAAATTCCAAATAAAAAAGTGGAACTCATTGGTACTAGCCAGGATTGAACCCATGCCTCGATTGATTGTTCAAGGAATGAAGTTCTAAGCAACTGAGCTACCGCGGCTGTCCTTTCTAACAATAATTGCATTAATACATTACATATTTTGAGTTTAATTTTGTGACAATATAAGTAAAAATATGTCTCACTGTCTTTATATTGTATTGTCTGTATGTCATATTTTCTAAACTTAATCCTCCTCCATATCACAGACCTGATACTTCATACAAATGTCGTGATATTGATTCGTATTCGAACGGGCGACGTGACGTTTGTGTACACGCGCATGCGTGCCATATTACCGGTTCTTGAGCGGGTCACTTTCTTGCGGGGAGAGGTTAGGCATTGCGATTGGTGGGGAGAGGGTGGGGTAAGTACGTAGTGCCTACAACATTTAATTATGTGCCCATCGCTCCGAGACGCTTGCATCCTCTCCGCGACCGTCTCGCTCTTACAAAATGGCGTTGGATCAAATAATAATAATAAAGTATATTTATTTTTCTCCACAAAGTTTGTACATATTAATGATAGATTACTTACTTAATTCTACGGTCTTGTAACTTTGTGAAGACTGGCTCCTGAACTAGGATCCCCTGTGCTACAGGAACCAGGTCTCCACCACCGGACATGTGTTTTTTAAGTGACCAGAAATATAGTATATTGTACATTATCTATTATTAAAAAATAGTTTTACATTCCAAAATATATATATATATATATAGTAAAAGAAGTGAGTGAGTGAGTGAGTGAGTGAGTGAGTGAGTGAGTGAGTGAGTGAGTGAGTGAGTGAGTGAGTGAGTGAGTGAGTGTGAGTGAGTGTGAGTGTGAGTGTGAGTGTGAGTGTGAGTGTGAGTGTGAGTGTGTGTGTGTGTGTGTGTGTGTGTGTGTGTGTGTGTGTGTGTGTGTGTGTGTGTGTGTGTGTGTGTGTGTGTGTGTGTGTGTGTGTGTGTGTGTGTGTGTGTGTGTGTGTGTGTGTGTGTGTGTGTGTGTGTGTGTGTGTGTGTGTGTGTGTGTGTGTGTGTGTGTGTGTGTGTGTGTGTGTGTGTGTGTGTGTGTGTGTGTGTGTGTGTGTGTGTGTGTGTGTGTGTGTGTGTGTGTGTGTGTGTGTGTGTGTGTGTGTGTGTGTGTGTGTGTGTGCGTGTGCGTGCGCGTGCGCGTGCGCGTGTGCGTGTGCGTGTGCGTGTGCGTGTGCGTGTGCGTGTGCGTGTGTGTGTGTGTGTGTGTGTGTGTGTGATCAAATCATAATAGTAAATCAAATAGCTCGGGACCGATCAATGCGGCGTACCATGGAGGAGGATATGTCCAGCTGGATGTTCCCTGCTGATGATTAGCGGTGTTGTAGCAGATACAAGAGAACGGGTGGCTATGCCGGCCGCACCTGACATTAGTCTGTGCTAACATTGTATTACGAAACAGATATTTTTATCTACCACCGAGTCAAGGTCTGCGGGAAAGTGTGACGCGACTAAACTGGGACAATGGTTTCAACGTAATACTAATCTAATAGAGCTAACGTTAGGTGTTGAATATTTAATGTTTGCTTAAGTTTTATTGATGTAGAATGCCTACACTAAGGTCCGTATTAATAAACGCGGCTTAAGCTAGAACTTAAGCAGTCTAGGTTGATCAGCTGCTTAAGACCTAGGTTTATAAATAAACGTTACTCATCATTACTAATTTGAGATCATTTCTATCAGGGAGCATATAATCAATAAATAAGTTTTTTTATTTATTACAAAAACATAAAAATGGCTTTAACCGTATCTCGTTGATATTGATTTTAACTTGATACCTCCACGCGTTCCTGAGAAAAAGGGTATTGACAGACAGACAGACAAACAACAAATTCCTGTAAGGGTTCATTTTTTCCTTTATAATAATAATAATAATCTTTATTTTGCTTAAAATATGTTGAAAGCAGATACTACATTAATTTTAAATAAGTATGCATGTTTTACCAAAAGAGGCTGCAAAATACAATAGTAATAATTAAGTACTAACCAAAATGCTAAAAAAATTTAATTGAGTCCAAATAAAGTCAAGAAGGCATGTCAAATTAAAAAATTATAAATCAATCACGTGAATGTCAAGATATAATACAAACCTAATAAAATTCTAGCTAGGGTACAACATGTAAATTTTTCCTATCCTACTAATATTATAAGTGTGAAAGTTTGGATGTTTAGATGTTTAGATGTTTGGATGTTTGTGACGCTTTCACGGAAAAACTACTGAATGGATTTGAATGAAACTTTACAATAATATAGCTTATACATCAGAATAACATATAGGCTATAATTTATAAAGACATATTGTGTAAATTTTCCAAAATCACACTTATAATATTAGTGGGGTTACATGGGCAATTTTGGCATAACAAAAACGCGTTGCCTAGCAACCGACCATATAATATGTAATTAGTATATACAAACTTTTGCGTTTATAATATTAGTGTGAAGACTATTTGAATGTACTACGTCAGATATTAAAATTTATTTTGTTTCTTTAAATTATTAAATTACAGAATAAACACTATTTTGTTCCTTATGCTGTATAATAAATTTATCATATACGTCACCTGTGCCTATCGAACAAGTAGAATACATCCTGAAGCACACGCGGACAAAGTCGCGGGCGGAAGCTAGTAGTTAAATATTTCCTTTATGTTATAGAAATTATGTTCCATGAGCCACTTCTTTAGCCTGTGTTTAAATAGTTCTTTTGGAGTTAACTTTATGTAATAACTAACAGCAGGGCTCCACCAGTACGTAGTTGACATCCCTAAGGCTCGCACTAAGCGCTTTGCTTCTTAATATATCATGCGTACAGCCAGGGAGTGGAACGCGCTGCCGGCGTCTGTATTCCCTGAAAACTATAACTTGGGTGTCTTCAAGACGAGGGTGAACAGGCACCTTCTAGACCAACCAGCACCATCGTAGGCCACATTGTCGCTTACCATCATGTGAGATCGTGGCCAAGCGTTGATCTATACTCTGTAAAAAAATAGATACAGCATTATATTTTCTAACATATATACTGTAGCATTGATTGAGGTAGAAAACTAGCCTGGGAGCAACACTAAAGACAAGTCTGTTCGGATCTCTTACATTTCTGGAGTGCATTTTGAGGTACGGAACCCTAAAAAGTATTTATCAACGCTAGATCATTGATATACAATAGTATAGCTGTAATTGAATGAGTGCGCATGCGTGAACATTCACTTTTAAATGATACAGTGAAATTGAAGACCATCGCTTTTTATTACGAGTCAATGACCATTGTGGCCATGTTCGATAGTGACGTAGTGAACAGAGCTACACAATGACGAGTGAGCGAGACGGTGGCTCGATTATTAATTACCCGACTACAGCGAAGACAATAGGAGCGGTTATGATTTTCTGATGACAGCGGAGGCTTAGGTAATACGGTCCCGTTGGTTGGAACTGAACCCTAAAAACTACTGGCAATGGTAACTGAGTTGGGTAGAGCGTCAGTCCTTGAATAATCGAGGTCTGGGTTCGATTCTTGCTCGTACCAATGAGTTACAATTTGTTATTTATGTACGAATGATAAAAATCATTACCGTTGGCTTTTCTGTGAAGGAAAACATCGTGAACAAACCTGCACACTCCTGAGAAGAAATACAAAAGCGTGTGAAGTCTATCAATCCGCACTGGTCCCGTCTGGTGGACTATGTCCCATATACTCTCTGTAGGAGAGTAGCCCTGCAGTGGGGATGTATATAGGCTGTTGATATACAAAACTCAGCAAGAGTAATCGAAGTGCAGAATACCTGGATACAATACCTGTCTGACTTACAAATAATAATCATCAGAAATACATCTATACATCATACCATCTTTTAGGATGCGTTCAAGCGAATACCAGAGTCTCAGGCATTTCCTACTGCACATTACCGGTCCATTCACGCGTGAGTCTCGATCGTAAAGATGCGGTTATATAACCGCGGGGTCAGTGGGTCGCTGCGCGGGCGCAGATCAAACCGCAGCCCGTGTCATGGCGACTAGAGACGATGGATTCTTAGTCGCTATCACAAAACTACAGCTAGCTCGAAGATACCTACGACTATAGTCGGTTTTAAAACACCGTAACAAAACTATGCTGAATTTTAGTTTGACTATTTACGAGCAAGAAGATTTATATCGATTGTTTTAATAACAAAAAAGTTTTCAATGCGATTTTTTACTCATTTTATGTGGAAAACTGAAGTTGTACTAAATAATGGCTAAAAAGTTCAGATGAAATGACCCGACGTTTCTTAGTCATGAACCTAAGAGCTATTGCCACGCTTTCCATTGAGAAACGGCCTTATCTTTACTTACCTGTTACCATCCGATGAGAGAAAAACCTTGTAAAACCAATATTACCAACAACTACCAACAAAGAGATTTATTCTCAAAAGAAAATTACATTTTCACTTAATGATAAAATCAAATTCAAATTCAAATATTTTATTGCTTCATGTCGTGTATACAAGAGATCTTAAGACTAATACATTGGTCCAGACATGAACCCTGGTAGGGCACTGCAATATTATTACACAACTTATGTCATAATAATGTCAAACAATATATTAAATTTACATGTCATAGCTGAATACAAAATAATAATAATGTCATAGTAATGTCAATTAAATTAATAGCCTCTTCTAACAATAATAATTAAATAGTAAATAGCCACAATAGCCCTTTCGCTTCCTTTATATCTTATCTCCATAAAACTCATTCAAGGAGTAATAGCATTTTTCTATCATTAAATTGTTAAGTTTGCTTTTAAATTTATTTAGATTTTGTTCGCGTGCTATTTCAGTTGGGATGTGGTTAAAGTTTTTTACACACATGTTGAAAGGACCGGAATTTATATAACGGAAACTTAAAACTATAACACAATTTTGCACATTTACAGATCATTTCATCTCAAAATCTCAAGATTTTTTTACTGGGACGCGATCGCTTTGACGTTTGATTACAGAATATGGAATGTAAACTCACCGGGGAATCACTGTATGTCACTGTAGAGAAGTGACTTCGTCTTATAACACACACACACACATTCTCCTCTCACACTAACCTCACACACTCCCACACCTTATTGTTTATAGCTACAATTTTATTAGTTTTAATGTGTTTTCCATAACTTTTCTTTTCACATTGATATTTTAAATTCTTTTTACGTACTATATACTTATAAGCAGTCTGAAATGTATTTCATTACTCAGCCTTCTGCTGCAGCTATTTTTCGTGGGGAAGAGTGGCGCCTCTCCTAATACAAGTATTTCCAAACTTAAAAGGAGAGCCTCCACGAACTGAATATATTAGGTAAAGGTTGTAAACGCAATAAATATTTTTGATTTTGATATAACACTCCTTCATGCTCTCCAAGTAACCAAATCGTTATCAAAACATGAAGTAGAGATGACTACCATCGGGGCACAGATCATTATTATTATAATGCCATCAACTTTTTATTCTGGTGCATCATAATGCTATTTTCTTCTTATGCGTAAGATAAACAGGTTTCGAAGCTATAATTGTGTATTATTTTGTAACTTCGTATCAAGTTCCGGACGTCCAGAATTATCTACAGAGAGCGGTACACCTGTCAGTGTTGCTAGAAGGTGATGAGATGTCGAGCTCGTCTAGTTATATTGGTCGCAGTACTTGATAGCAACACGGTGTATATTGTACCGATTAGTTCCTCTGACGGACGTCCAAACTTATCTACAGAGAGTGGTACACCTGTCAGTGTTGCTAGAAGGTGATGAGGTGTCGAGCTCGTCTAGTTATATTGGTCGCAGTACTTGATAGCAACACGGTGTATATTGTACCGATTAGTTCCTCTGACGGACGTCCAGACTTATCTACAGAGAGTGGTACACCTGTCAGTGTTGCTAGAAGGTGATGAGATGTCAAGCTCGTCTAGTTATATTGGTCGCAGTACTTGATAGCAACACGGTGTATATTGTACCGATTAGTTCCTCTGACGGACGTCCAAACTTATCTACAGAGAGTGGTACACCTGTCAGTGTTGCTAGAAGGTGATGAGGTGTCGAGCTCGTCTAGTTATATTGGTCGCAGTACTTGATAGCAACACGGTGTATATTGTACCGATTAGTTCCTCTGACGGACGTCCAAACTTATCTACAGAGAGTGGTACACCTGTCAGTGTTGCTAGAAGGTGATGAGGTGTCGAGCTCGTCTAGTTATATTGGTCGCAGTACTTGATAGCAACACGGTGTATATTGTACCGATTAGTTCCTCTGACGGACGTCCAAACTTATCTACAGAGAGTGGTACACCTGTCAGTGTTGCTAGAAGGTGATGAGGTGTCGAGCTCGTCTAGTTATATTGGTCGCAGTACTTGATAGCAACACGGTGTATATTGTACCGATTAGTTCCTCTGACGGACGTCCAAACTTATCTACAGAGAGTGGTACACCTGTCAGTGTTGCTAGAAGGTGATGAGGTGTCGAGCTCGTCTAGTTATATTGGTCGCAGTACTTGATAGCAACACGGTGTATATTGTACCGATTAGTTCCTCTGACGGACGTCCAAACTTATCTACAGAGAGTGGTACACCTGTCAGTGTTGCTAGAAGGTGATGAGGTGTCGAGCTCGTCTAGTTATATTGGTCGCAGTACTTGATAGCAACACGGTGTATATTGTACCGATTAGTTCCTCTGACGGACGTCCAAACTTATCTACAGAGAGTGGTACACCTGTCAGTGTTGCTAGAAGGTGATGAGGTGTCAAGCTCGTCTAGTTATATTGGTCGCAGTACTTGATAGCAACACGGTGTATATTGTACCGATTAGTTCCTCTGACGGACGTCCAAACTTATCTACAGAGAGTGGTACACCTGTCAGTGTTGCTAGAAGGTGATGAGGTGTCGAGCTCGTCTAGTTATATTGGTCGCAGTACTTGATAGCAACACGGTGTATATTGTACCGATTAGTTCCTCTGACGGACGTCCAAACTTATCTACAGAGAGTGGTACACCTGTCAGTGTTGCTAGAAGGTGATGAGGTGTCGAGCTCGTCTAGTTATATTGGTCGCAGTACTTGATAGCAACACGGTGTATATTGTACCGATTAGTTCCTCTGACGGACGTCCAAACTTATCTACAGAGAGTGGTACACCTGTCAGTGTTGCTAGAAGGTGATAAGGTGTCAAGCTCGTCTAGTTATATTGGTCGCAGTACTTGATAGCAACACGGTGTATATTGTACCGATTAGTTCCTCTGACGGACGTCCAAACTTATCTACAGAGAGTGGTACACCTGTCAGTGTTGCTAGAAGGTGATGAGGTGTCAAGCTCGTCTAGTTATATTGGTCGCAGTACTTGATAGCAACACGGTGTATATTGTACCGATTAGTTCCTCTGACGGACGTCCAAACTTATCTACAGAGAGTGGTACACCTGTCAGTGTTGCTAGAAGGTGATGAGGTGTCAAGCTCGTCTAGTTATATTGGTCGGCTATAAACCCTATTATGTATGTCCCCACTGCAGGTCTCAGTCCTACTCTCCTACAGAGAGTGTATGGGACATAGTCCACCACGCGGGACCAGTGCGTATCGGCGGACTTCACATGCCTGTTCAAGACATGCAGGTTTCCTCGCGATGTTTTCCTTCACCGTTAAGCAATCGGATAATGTACTTGAATTGAAAAACAACTCATAGGTACACGGCTGGATTCGAACCCGGAACCCTCAGATTGAGAGTCCGCGCCTTATCCACAGCGCGACGCTTCTTGTAAGTGTTGGTGGAAAGGTGGGTTGCCCTACTAGAAACGTGTCCCGAAGAACACATTTAATTATATAAATTTATTTAAGTCCGAGGAACCATAACTATAACATGCTAAAATGTATTTTAGCCGTTGTAACAAAAGGTTGGCAATGGCTGTACTGTACTAGAACGCTTTTGTCAATATTACGATGAAATACCTAGGTAACACCACACGTAGACATTCTAAGTTCAATGTTAACATCCTGGACTCTTGCTGAAGTCATTAATATTAATTTATTATCAATCTGTTTATGTCAAATATTTCAGGCCGTGCCTCTAGTACAGGGGTTCCCAACATTTTCTTGGTCAGGGACCACTTTTACATATATTTTTTTGGCAGGGACCACTATTTAGGTGTAATAAAAATAAACTGTAATAATCAAACTGAAACTTTAATTACAATCTAATATGAAATAACATAAAAAGAAATAATAACATTTTTAGGATAAAGTTTTGTAATTCTGAATTAATGTGATTTCTGAGCTTGCATCTTCTTCACGAGTTCGGCTATCCTAGGACTAATATTGTTA
The DNA here is from genome assembly GCA_910589575.2 of Carcina quercana. Taxonomy (NCBI): domain Eukaryota; kingdom Metazoa; phylum Arthropoda; class Insecta; order Lepidoptera; family Depressariidae; genus Carcina; species Carcina quercana. The sequence continues at coordinate 2,331,670 of OU342455.1, read as the reverse complement.
CTCAAAGCCACACGCAAATCATCACTTACTTTCAAACGATTTCTCGCCTTGTTTTTTATTACCAACAAAGCAGAAAATCCTTGTTCACATAAATAAGTTGTTGAGAAAACCATAAAATAACGTAAGGCGATTTCTCGAAGTTTAGTATAAGAAATTGCTTTTTTACACCAAAATGACTCAAGTGAATTCGATTCAAAAGTATCCTTGCAGTTTCTGTCACTTTGTAATTCAATAAGTTCTTCTTGAATTTCTTCTGTAACTTCACCAGCGTCCGTGCTAAAAGGGTTACGAATCAGTTTTTGATCAACTTTAGCTTCTTCGGTATATTCTGGGAAGCAACGATTGAATTCATCAATCAACATATGTAAATGAGTCTTAATGTTTTCTTGTATATTTGCTCTTATAGCATCATACTTTTTGTCTTCCACAAGTGCTTGAAATGTCGCAAACGCAGAATAATTATTTTCTTCAATTTTACGTAACCACAATTGAAGTTTGCAAATAAAAGCACGAAGTTTAACTTCAAATATTTGCGACATTTTCTAATTGTTTATTTCCCTCCACCCGCACTCTTCTTACGGCGCGCGGCGGCTCTGCACGGCGACCGACGGCTCACCGCCCACTAATTTTAAATCATTCGCGGACCATATTTTGGCTTCTGCGGACCACTGGTGGTCCACGGACCACTGGTTGGGAACCATTGCTCTAGTAGATGTACCGACGACCTCGTCATGCTCGCGTTGAGCTTATGGCATCCAATCCCGCAAGTTCTTTGTAATCTCCCGTAGCAGTCTGACTAGTTCTAATCTTAATCAAATAGAAAACTATGTTAATAGAAAACTCATCTTTTGCTGGAAATGTTTGGAAAATCAAGCAAGCAAGCAAGCAAATATAGGATCACACACACAGCTGCACACTATTTTAGGCATACGCACAATGACACATACGCATAATGACACAAAAGCATAATGACACATACGCACAATGACACATACGCATAATGACACATACGCATAATGACATTAATGTAACCTAAGAATAGTCAATAATAAATAAACAATATGGTAAAGGAAGGCGGGCGGCCTCATCACTAGAAGCGATTCCTTCCAGTCATCATTGAGGCAGAAGATTCGTTTCTTTACTAAGAGGTCTTCTACTTTTAGTAGAAGATATAGTAAAGAAATTAAGACATTTGAAGTGGAGATGGACAGGACACATGACGAGAGATAGTAAGCTGAAGTGGACAATAATTATAACAGAGAGACTTCTCTCCTAAGAAGTCGGGTATCTTTGAAATATAAAAAAGGGCAATTGAAGTCGGTTTCCAGTTATTTTACCTTGTTAACTTGGTAGACAGGTAAACGGTTCACCCAGTAGAAAGTTCTGAGGTTACCAACATTTAAAAAATACCCGTCGGATAACCTCCTTTTTTGAAGTCGGTTGAAAACAATAACTAATCTGCATACAACTAATAAAGAACACAAGCGAAAAACATGAATATAGTAATAGGCCATCCAATGTATGTGCAGAAGGTATATCGTCCAGCGCGCGAGCTACGCTATGGGCAATAATAGCCGTCACGGGCTGAATGATGACGAATATAAAATTACTATAACTACCAATATTACCCAGACACTAAAAGGATGGCGTTTGTATAGTCGGTATGCTTAGATAATACTTACGTTATCCCTCTTCTAATGCTTCCATAAATTACTAATGATATATCTGATGATGTATCTTTAATGGTATAATGTCTGATACTTTAGTTATTACGTGTTCTTTAACTGCACAAATTAGTCTGTGTTTTGAGAGGAGATGATCAAAACAAACCACGATACTCAGTTCACGAAACAATACGTTATTTATTCAGATATTACAAATTTGTCTTACGAGTAGATTAGCCGCGACTAATGTATGACGCAATAATATAGCGCTGTGCGCGCGTGGTTGGCTAGGGGCGCGGGGAACGACTGGCGAGCCCCGAGTTGCAAAACGTCAAGTCAGCATACTGTGACGTATGCGCCCCTACATCACACCCCCCTAGAATTTGGTACGATGAAAAAGACATAAATTTTGAAATCACAAACCAAATTATAACTACTAAGATATGACTCGATACAAACAAAGCATTCACTGCGATAAACCTACAACAACAATGCGTAACATGATAGCTTTGCTTACGCTTACGACTGAATCTAATTATGACAGAAAAAAATTGAACTTGACATTAAAAAAGCAATTAATCTTTTATAAAATGGCTGAATGACAATAATCTACAAATTAATCTAGCAAAAACTAATTATGTACAATTTTCGAATTATATGAGCAGTTAAATTTAAATTATAGTGGATCTCAATTAAAAGAAATTGACAGTAATAAATTCTTAGGATTAATAATTGACAAAAACTGTAACTGGAAGAACCATATTGACAAAGTATGTAACAAATTAAATAGCTACAGTTATGTTCTCCGTAGACTTAGATACACGGCTACCCAGAACACCGCGCTCACAGCTTGTCATGGGTATATAGCGGCTGTACTCAGATACTGCCTCGTGCTATGGGGAAACAGCACTGACGTCGATCGAGCTTTTATAGCACAAAAGAGATGTGTCCGAGCTGTTTGTGGCATACCTCCCATAGATTCATGCAAGCCATATTTCAAAAAGTTAAACATACTTACACTTCCATCGATGTATATATTAGAAGTTGCAAATTTTGTTAAATTATATTAAGAAAAAGAAATATTATCTCTTATTCGCGTAGTAATACAATGTTCGCAAAACGACAAATATTGTTACAGTCTGTTCACATGTATAATAAAGTTAACAAATTATTGGATATTTACCCCCGCACATATTTTGATTGCAAACATGTCATACAAACCTGGATAAAGCCTTTGGACTATGAAGAAACAGAAAGTATTCTCGAGTCAGTAACATAGTAAAATAATGATCCACCTGCCATACGTCACACACACACACACACACACACACACACACTACTTACTTACTACACAATATTTATTAATTAATTAGATTTAAATAGTATATAAGTTTTTGTTTATATTGTATAAGTTTTATAAATTTAAAACACGGTGTAAAGCGGAGGAGCGGGGCTTCCTACCACAGGTATATCTATGCCTAAGCGTTAAATGTAATTTACTACTTTGGTTTATAAAATAAAATATTTTCATTTCATATGGACATTTATTTATTAGAGCAGGTCACAATCAAAGCATAAGAAATTTGAACAGATTAATCTATATCAAAGCTCCTAAAACCGTGTTATATCTGAAAAATAGCTATGCAATATGTATTAAAATCTTTAACGCAATACCTAACGAAATAAAAGAATTACCAAAACAACTATTTGCGAAAAAATTAACCGTGTGACTCAGAGAAAGGGTTGTGTATAAAGTAGCAGGTATTTTTTAAAGATAAATTGTGTACACCTATCTTATGTAAATAAATATTTTGTCCGCCATCAATATGGCTAAATGTGCTGTACTCTTATAATGACGTAACATCTTTGCCTGCGAGCAAACCAACATATTTACTGCAATAAACGATTTCTATTCTATTATAAATTTCTGTTGTTATAATCTTTTAAAATAGAATAGCTGGCTTTGATAAGTAGGAGATGAAATTATAGTGTCGCGAAATAAATATCATTAATTTACACCTTTATAGTTAGCCACAATAGCAGTTACGCAGCTAATGGTACATAGATGGCGCTTTTAACGATAATGGGAAAAAAGTGTTTGAAATGTTAATTGTGGTTCACTGTGAAGTTGTATGTTAATGATACTAATTTCGCGACATCACAAGCTGATGTCCTATTTTCAGATAGTTACTACACAAATCCAGCTAATATATTTTAAAAGATTATGGCAAAATAAATTTAGTATGAATATGATGAAGGTGGATAGTCTTAATGTAAAAAAAACGGTCAAGTGCGAGTCGGACTCGCGCACCAAGGGCTCCGTACAGAATATGAATAGTTAACAAACTGAAAATCCTACATAAGTTAGGTCAAACCGAACCAACACTGGGCAATGCTCTTACGCTCTATTGGACAGAGTAACAAAAATGACGTTTTTTTAAAGAATGAATTATTCGAGCGCGCTCGTGGAAGACGTTTGGTTTACGGATTCACGTATTTGAAATATATAATTACGATGATAATGATCACTTCTTATGTTGTCTACATGTTGTTTATGTAAACGTGTCAAGAATTTTGATATTTATGGATTCACAGCGGACATAAAGGTTAATCTATCCTGTTTATAGGTTTATAACATATTAGATTATTTGATTTTACTCGTTTTCTAACCAAACAAAATAATTACTACGATCAACTTCCCGATGGGGTAGTGAATACCCCTTGGTCTCCTGCCGAAAGTAAGGGAGTTTGGTCGCGATGGGTGGAAGTGGGTGGTTGTAGGTGGTAAAAATGAGAAGAGAAAAAATCTGTCCTTGTCTAACTCATGTGAATGTTACATGAGTGAAGAAATTCACATGAGAACTGATGGAAAGTTCTGGAAAAATGTGTAATGATCTAGAAAGATTACATTTACTCTACGTTTACGCCAAAATAAATATATGTACCTATATATAAATAAGGATAATTAACTAATTCGTAAAACGCTGAGAACTATTTCTGAGAACATTAGGGTTACTGTTTATTTGTGTGTAGTATACTTAGTGTAAAAAGTCTTCTCTTATTAGCATCATATATCTTAGCTCTCAGTGTACTAGAACCCTCAATATGTTGTACATGCACTCGCCTGAGGATAAAAATAACGTCGGAGTTTATAAATCGACAGTAGTAAGTTAATCGTCAGTGCAGTTAAGCTACTTGCTCAGTGCAACTTAGGGTCAACTTAGGTAAGTTCTTTATGTTTTCATGACGAGGAAAATTCGATATCACAAGAGGTATTTTATTACGAAATCTGTTCCCATACAAACGTTTAAATTAAATTTTTAGCTAGTTGACTCGGTGTCCCTCGTACCGCTTCAGAAATTTCTACTTTCTTGGTAGTTTCTACGCTTGAAATTCAAAATGTATAAGATAATTGACGATTTCAAAAAGAAAGAAACCGACTTCAACTGCCCTAAAGGTCTGCATTCATCCCTGAAATGTTCAGCCTTAGAAGTAGAATTAACTGGGTATATTATATATATATATATATATATATATATATATATATATATATGTGTTTTGTTTTCTCAAAAAGCGCTCAATCTATTTAGATAAAATTTATATGGGACCACCTATAAAGTATGATATACAAAAAATAAAAGTTATCAAAATCTATTCATAATTGGCGGAATTATCACATAACATACATACAAAAAAACATACAGTGCAATTGAGAATTTCCTTCATTTTTTGGAGTCGGTGGAAAATGTCTTCTAAAAAGTCCTTCTGCTATTAAGAGTGGAGACAAATTCTAACCTTTTCATAATTCTATGGCATTCAAAAAAGATAATGATAAAAAACTACATTTACGTATCCAAACTCAATAAAATATAAAGAGCCAACTAAAATAACTTGTCCACAATGGCTACGACCCCTAATTTTCCACCGTTTGGGATATATTTTTTCTGCTATATGTTTCTTTTATTAATTTTTTTTTCAGATAGCCTTCATAATGCATATTAAAAATTAAATTTTAAAAAATAAAAATTATTTTATTCCTTTTTCTCAAAGTTCTTTACTAAAACAAGGTTGAGACCCTCTTTTAATTATAAAAAGAATAAGGATGGTAAGAGTTTGCGCACCTTAAGAGGATGAGCTCTATTTTTGATTCGCTCGTGTGACATAGCTTCGCCGCACACGACTTAAGTCACGATCGACTACAAGTCGCATGAAAACAGGTTTGACCGTATTTTTGAATCATTCGCCTCAGATGTTGCTAATATAACTTAAAATGTTTAATTTTATCCGTTTTGGGCAGAAAAATAAAACCGGTAATTCATGCAAGTAAAACGGAACGCAAAGTACATAGAACAGTTCCTACTTTCGATGTCAATAAGTGTTCAACGGTGACGTTTAGTCTATCGCTCGCCTCCGCAAAGAGTGGTCCCGACCACTCGTTGCAGAAGAGCGATTCAAAAATATCAAATTTCGCAAGTCGAACGAAAATCAGTAGAAAACGAGCGCTCGCGGCGCGTAGAGCGAATCAAAAATAGAGCTGCAGGAAGGAAACTGCCCGTAGAATAGTAGGTATTTGAATATGTTATTGCTGTCGCGATTCGGTACGCACACATACAGCCTTTCACATGCTTTCACTCACACAAATAACGCTGCATAACCTCCCAACGCGGCCTATTCTTGTTATTATTATAATTCTAGTTGTAGACAAAATATCGAAAAAAAGCAAAACCGACGAGTACAGACTTCATTTTCGGTAAGATCTTGCATGTGTTCAAAAATCGTCACAAATGGTGGAGGTTTAGGGGTAGCAAAACGTTATGCCTTTTTGTATGAAAATTTGTACCTTCCATTCAGTCGTAAGTGCAGCGAGGAAAACCGTGATTCTAGGTGCTCCAGTTTGAGCTGTAGTGCTTGTGAATCTAGACACGCGGCAGCGTGTCAAGCCAAGTTCAAGCTAACAGAACTGGCGTACAGCACCGTGTGTAATATACGAACCATTTGGAGCCATTTTTGACCCCCTCACAACTCAAAAACATATAAAATTTGGCTCGTGCATTGAGACTTGCGAGATACATATGCGGTCTAAATGCCGTAACCACACCTCAAACAGTTATTTAGATATTTACGTCCAAAAATGGTTATTTTTCACTGATATACCTATAGATCAAAACTATAACCCATTTCCCGTTGACCTAGAATCCTGAAATTTGGCAAGAAGCAAGGTCTTACAGCAGTACCATAGGAATGAATTAAACTAGGATTTTTAAATTATAACATAGTAACAATAGCTTTTTATGTTTACAAACTTTACTTTGCAGTTGAAAGGCACACATCGGGTATGTAATGTAGCTACAAAATTAAGTTTGTTCTTCTATTGGACTTACATTTTTGTAGAGCTTTGTTGGTCGCATATTACCGTACCTATTATTTATGATTTTCAGAATGTTATTTATTCATATTCTGTACGAAAGTAAGATACACCGATTTTAGGAATCCTACAAAATAGCAACTCACTCTTAGATAACATTGTTTTAAGGGTGAAGGTTGACGGTGGAAAACAGTATTTTGTATATTTGTTTGTATAATTTGTTTTTCATAAAAATTAAGCCAGTAGTAGAAGTAAAAATCATGTATTAGCAGAATAGTTGGCAACCCTAAATTCACAAGCCTAACCTGGGACGAACTCACACAATCTCATTAATTAATTTAGGTCTCCTTTTGTCCACAGGTAAAAAATGCAAGTAACGAACTGAATCCCGAAAATCCAAAATGGCCGCCACAATAAACCCCATAACGGAGGAAAACGAGCAAGAATACCTCAAGAACTGTTACAATAACCAAATAATAGTACAGGAACAAACGAGAGTTTACGATGTCTTGGATAACAATGCCTTGAACTTGGAGAAGAACTTTTGTAAGGACTGTACGGAGAGAATTGTCGATGAGAACATGAATGAAACAAATAGATCGGAAATCCAGAAGTTTTATCGCGGCAAGAATGTTCTAATTACTGGAGCAACAGGTAATAAATTTTTTACAAGCGTTTGTTCGCTTCTTCATCTGATTAATTTAGAAATTATCCCTTGGGAGAAGTTTATCGAGATACTGGAAGGAAAAGTAGCGTAGGTACCTCCACATGCCATAGGCTGTTGTGTATGAAACATTTCATACAGCTTGTAATAATAGTTTAGTTTTGTAACCCGTAAATCATATGTTTGAACCGAATAAACTTTAAAACTACTGGACCGATTTCAAAAACTCTTTCACCATTAGAAAGCTACATTAACCCTGAGTAACATAGGCTATATTACAAAGGTATATGCTCTACTGCCCGAGCGAAACCTGGGCGGGTCGCTAGTTAAAAATAACATAACCTACCCGCTTGATTCTCCAGGCTTCCTCGGCAAGGTGCTGGTGGAGAAGATACTCCGAGGCTGCCCAGGAGTGGAGAACCTGTACCTCCTTGTCAGGCAGAAGCGAGGAAAGGACATCTACACGAGGGTAGAAGAAGTTTTCGAAGATCCGGTAAGTTTTAACTTTATTTAGGTCTCTGTAACTAAAAATATGAGAGGGATTCATGATGATTTAAATAATATTTATAAGGAGACATAGAAGAATTATGTAAAGCTTAAGACAGAAATGAGTGGAAACAGCTGGATGAGGCCTATGTGTCACAGGACACGCTGAGCACTTAACGGGAAAATCCGATGAGTCAGATTTAAGTTTTTAATATTATTAGATTATATTTGTGTTTAGTAATTCAGCAATAAAGACTTAATAATAAAACTAAAAATAATAAAAGAATGGAACGCTAAAAAACTATAAGGAGGTTAAATAGGCCGACTACGAAAATTAAAATTTTAGCCACACTATTTAAATTTAGATTAAAATTACGGTATCTTTTTATTATTATTTCTTTTGTGGCACTATATGTATAATATATGTGTATAAAAAGACATGGTAGCCCAGTAGATTAGAGCATCAATCCTTGAAAAATCTAGGTCTGGGTTCGATCCTGGCTCGTACCAATGAGCTCCAATTTGTTATTTATGTATGAATGATAAAAATCATTACCATTGGCTTTCCGGTGAAGGAAAATATCGTGAGGAAACCTACACATTCCTGAGAAAAAATACAAAGGTTTGTGTGAAGTCTACCAATCGGCACTGGTCCCGCGTGGTGTACTATGTCCCATACACTCTCTGTAGGAGAGTAGGACTGAGCCCCTGCAATGGGGACGTATATAGGCTGTTGATGATGATGACTATATTTCCTCTACACACCGCCATTATGGAGTTTAAGTAACGAATTATCCTGCAGTCTAAGAACACGAATTGAAGACATGAAGGAATAGATGAACATATAAACATAGAAAGGTTGCTAAAATTATAATCCGATCGGGTAATAAGTAAAAAGCAAGTCCATTCTGCACTGAGGGTTTCGTGTAAACACTCATTGGTATACATTATCAAGTTAACTCGTTCAAAAAGAACTAGAAACCGACTTCAACTGCCTTAAAAGTCTACAGCAAATTTAATACTTTATATTGTTTTCTCATGGGGCCACGAGACCATGGCCATGAGACCACACGGGCAGCACTTTTCAAATAAGAAAAGAATCACCAAAATCGGATCAGCCAGTAGAAAGTTCTGAATCGAATCAAACCATTTTATTTGTTAATTTGGGTATTACATTTTGTAGGTAAAAAACTAAAGAAAAACTTTTGAACCTCGTCCTTTTTGAAGTCGATTGAAAACCACTCATGCGCAGCTTCGCAATGTAGGTGTGCGCGGCATACTTTTCGAAATATTTTGAGTCAAGGTTTTATTTATTTTCTCGCTGTTGTCTGAATGCCCAGTTCACCCACTGACTTGGACAATGGTTAAAAGACTATGGTGCTTGAAACTTCAATGCAATTACAATCTTAATGTTATGTTGGCATTACAATAGATACAAAAAAATTTAGGACACGAAACGTACAAACAAAATACAAAGCTTTGGTACATCGTAATTGGGGTATTCTAGTTTTAGACGACGATTGATGTTTGTAATCGCATCCTTGGCCTCAAATATCATGCAGAGTCTGGAAAAGGAGTAAAATAAAACAAGTTATAGCGTTCAAAAAGAACTAGAAACCGACTTCAACTTAAAAGTCTCCATGGATGCCATAGTCAGAACTGGACCAAATTGAAATGGCACCACACTGGTAGCACCAGCTTTCAAATAAAAAAGAATCATCAAAATCGGTTCAGCCAGTCGAAATTTCTCAGGTAACAAACATTTAAAAAAGCACACCCGTCGAATTGAATTCTTCTCCTTTTTTGATGATAATTTTTCTAAGTTAATCACAACTTGATTGAGATAATATATATACACTGGGTTAAAATTTAGAACTGCGCATGAGTAACAGGTTTTATGATGCTGAAGTTTTCTTAAGAGGCTATGTTGGTAAGACCACGTGGCCGCGTTCAAATCTGGATTGTTTTGTAGCTGTCCCTATCCGAGCCCTATCCTACCCGAGCGCGTACGGTGATGCATGTTTCGTAGTCCAGGGATCATTTGAAGGATACAGTATATTATGTAACCATTTTTTTAATACAGTATACTAATGAAATTTCAGATGTCGGTGGTTTTTCCAAATTGTTCTAAATTGATTCATACACTTGTAAATCAGAGTCAAAGTTAGGGCTTTTTATTACCGTAAAATACAATTCTTTTACGCCCTGTAACTCTGGAAGTATATATTTAAACGAAAATCTGACTCACCACCGACACAGATATTTGTTTCTAGATTGTGTCTTGAAAATTTCATAGATTTTCATAGCTTAATACCCAAAATATGACTGGACTACGTTTGTATGGGCGCTTTGACACCAGCATACCCTCTTAATGATTAAAAAACATATAAATCCATACTTAATATTATAATTGCGAACGAGAGTTTTTAAATTTTATTTATTTGTTTGTCGTTTATTTCCATCGTAACGAAGGGTCAGAATGACTAGATTTTCTGTATAGAGATAGATGAGGGGTCGGAAGAGGACATAGGCAACTTTTTATCTTTATAGAGCAAGTAGTTTCCGTGGGATGCTTTCCGAAGTCAAAGCGGAAAAAGTCGCGGACAAAATAAATTTATTTGTTTGCTATTAAATTAATAGTAATGTAGTTTGGATAGATGTATGAAGATGAAATCATGACAGATTCTAGAAGAAGCTGAGTGAAAGAGAACATGATGTGTTTGAATTGATAAGAGTGAAAGAGAAGACGAATGACAGGAAAAACAAGAGAGAACGACGGACGACGAACGAAAGACGTATGTAATAAATGCGAGAAATATGTAAAATAAACTAAAAGTGTTGAAAATAAAGGTTTAAAAACAGTCACGAGTGTTAATCTGCCAGCCCCATCCCTACCAAAGACATTTAATATTAATAGACCGGACAAAGCAAACAAACATTTTGATCCTAAACTTATTACCAATTGGTTATTAAGTTACTCAATCTATTGTCACATCACGTGACGCGGCCGTACAAGACATTTGACATACCATTGACTTTTGAGATCAAAATGTTTATATGAAACGTTTCCCGATGACCGCTATATAACCTATTACTATATTTAAATCTCTCTGATCCCTACATTAATTCTTTAGCTTATTTGTTCTCGAGCCTTTCCTTGAAAATCAACTTGACTTTGGATTACGCTTCCTTTGAAGGTTGCCCGCAAATATTTGTAAAGGTCTCGAATTTGCAATGTTTGTTTACGCTGTCAATATAATAACAAAAATACGTGCATTTGCCGATTCCCAAGATTTAATCACTGCAAATGTTATGGCCGTGACATACTTCGATTGTCAACAACTGTCAGTGCTAGCAGGTGGGCATTTTTGGTGACACGCCGGGTGATTTCAAATCACTGTGCCTTCATTTGTTATTCGTAAAATGGTTCCGACTTTACTGGCTTCATTCAGCTCGCACCAAGTGTTTCGCTTCTTTTATTTCTATTTATAATGTGTATATTTCTATCTACAATGTGCACAGCTAAAAACCGACTTCAAGTTGCCCTAAAATTCTAAAGCAAATTTTAGACTTATGGCTTTCTCGAGGATACCATTGTCAAAACTGGACTAAACTGGGAAATGGGAACACACGGGTAGCACCAGCTTTCAAAAAAAAAAGAATAATCAAAATCGGTTCACGCAGTCGAAAGTTCTGAGGTAACAAAGCTCCTTCTTTTTGAAGTCCGTATAGAAAGAGAGCCTACACCTGTCGCACAGGACTCCCCCTATCACACACTGTATGGCTAAACCATATTAATTCAATTGTTTTACTCAATAAATATTTTTGTATTTGAATTTGTTTCGTTGTGTGGAAGGCACCGTAACGAGTAAATACTTCAGAATTCTATTAAACAGGCAGGTACATGGTAAATATCACCTTTAAACAAATAAGCACTAGGTTAAGCATACTTTAAGTTAGCACTTGAAGTTCCTTGTAAATGCACTTATTGTTCAGTTCATGTTATATTTAACTGCGATGTTAGTTTACTTAACTGCAGTTTACTTAAAGACAGTTAGTGTTAGAACAGCTCTTGTAGGTTCAACCTAGGTACACATTACACACTAGGACCTGGAAAACGTAGAAACTTATTATTCAAAGCAGTAAGACAAATTATTAAAAATGTCCCCACTGCAGGGGCTCAGTCCTAGTTTCCTACAGAGAGTGTATGGGACATAGTACACCACGCGGGACGAGTGCGGATTGGTAGACTTCATACACACCTTTGAATTTCTTCTCAGGAGTGTGCAGGTTTCCTCGCGATGTTTTCCTTCACCGAAAAGCCAATGGTAATGATTTTTATCATTCGTACATAAATAACAAATTGTAACTCATTGGTACGAGCCAGGATCGAACCCAGACCTGGATTGTTTAAGGACTGACGCTCTACCCAACTGAGCTAGCATAGTTTACTTCTACAGCGGTCTTATCTTCACTTATCATCAGTTTAAATGAAGGCCAGCAGCAAATCTATTTAAGTATATAAATAAAAAGATTTTGTGGGCAAAAGAAGTCGATCTAGTTGTATTCAAGGCTTTTCTTTTCTGTTTCAGGTTTTTAACCGGCTAAAAGAAGAAGTACCAAAGTTCCGGCATAAAGTTGTGGTGATGCCGGCGGATTGCGAAGCGGCTGGCTTGGGGCTGACGCTTACGGATAGGCAGACACTAGTTGAAAAGGTAAATCATCATCATCAGCCGGGAAACGTGAACTGCCGAACTGCCTCTCCATGGCAGACCGGACACTTCAAAAAAATGACGATATATCGGTTCCTACTCCCGATTGAGCCGCACAGACGATTAGGGTTTCTAGATTAGTTAAGAGCTGAGGTTGCTCCCACAGACCTTCAACAATATGAACAAGCTGTTTGAACAACCCCCAATGGTTCCTGAGCAGGGTGCTTGGAAATGAAACTTCTCGTTATTCCAAGACAGCGGATTTATTGTGATTCTCTTGTATAAAAACCAAACCCAAATTACAAAAATGCAGGCTGAGATATCATGTCCCGCACTGAACAAGTCATCATCGCCATTTAGGAAACGCGGAAGATGATCACAGCGACATCTCTCGAAGACATCAACCCGACACTTTGTAATGCCGTTATACACTGTTGTTCTTTCTGCTGGAGCTAGGGTAGCATGAGCACAACACCCCATCACGCAAAATAGGCTGACGAATAAGAATACTACGCCTGCGCCTTATTAAACTATCAAAATGAGACTTAATATAGACGGACCGCTTAAATGAGTCTTCACCGGCGCGGTACAGGGGCGCGGGGGTACGGCGACAAAAGGGTGATCGAGAGAGGAGCGGGCGGCAGGCGCGCATAGTATCCTCTGTCGCCATATCCCCACACCCCTGTACTCCGCAGGCGAAGTTTAAGCGTTCTGCAGATAGGCAGTAAAAATAACATACATATAAAATACCAGATACCTAATGGCTATTGAGAAGTTTGCACTGAAAATGTAGTGTATTATACAGTCGCGTGCGCAGTTTAGACAGGGGGCGCATTTACTAACATCCTTAAATCCTCCCGAGATGTTTTTACTAACGTCATTCGGGTTAAAGTAAAAAGTAAAGTAAAAAACGATTTATTGTCCAAAACTACACCAGTGATTAATGCATTAACATACAAAACAACAACAGTCATAAGGAATTATTGATCAGCCAGTGCTTAAAATAGGACTGTAAGTCCTGTAGCATAAGCACTGGCTAGCACGTTGATACAACCGACAGACATTCAATATTAAACATTTATTAAAGAAAAAAGAATAGTTGGTGTGTGTGTGTGTGTGTGTGTGTGTGTGTGTGTGTGTGTGTGTGTGTGTGTGTGTGTGTGTGTGTGTGTGTGTGTGTGTGTGTGTGTGTGTTATGAAACAGGATGTAGAAGCGCCTCCGTGTCGTCGTAGCCCAGGGAAAGAAGCCACGAGAGTAGTAGACTTGGTTTCATATTTAGATTTTTGTCCAATAGAAAACATATTGTTTGCTTTATTATATAATTATATATAACAAGGTTGAGGTTGTAAAGATTTGCACTTAGTGTATTGCACTCCGATGCGTGTTCCAGGTGAACATTATCATCCACTCTGCGGCCACGGTGAAGTTCGACGAACACCTGCGCGCGGCACTCGCCACAAACGTGCGCGCCCCCCTCCATCTGCTCAGGCTCGCCAGGGACATGAAGGGACTCGATGTATGTACCTTACTTATACTTACTTGAATTATCTTTTTTTTAAAATTGAAGATTGGCCTCAATCTCATCTGATGGTAAGTGACGATGAGGTCGACGATGATACGCGTCGGTTGAAGATTCCCAAGTTGTAGTTTTCGTGGAACACGGAAACCGGTAGTGCATTCCATATTTTTGCTGTACGCACGATAATTGTGGAAGCGAAACGCTTGTTGCGAGCTGTAGGAATATCTACAGTGTACGGGTGAAGGTCTGCCGTTCTTCTGTTTGAGTGGTACTTGAACGGCGAAGGTGGGATCAACAAAAACATCCCGTGTCTCTCCTCTGCTGAAGATACTCCTCTCCCAACGTGCGACTCTCCTTCCGGTCCTTAGCCCTCCTCGTCCACTCGCTTCTAGAGCACTAGCACTAGCTATTCCAATGTATGTACCTACATACAAATGAACTTAATCATCCACTCTGCAAGCCTGGTGTGAAAAATCATCAGTGATGGCCAGGAGAACACTTGCGGAAAATACGACATACCAAGTTGCCTTATACACTTTAGTACCGCCCACTTACGACGTGGCGAGAATTTGAATAGTCCAATCAGTGTGCACTTCTCTTCTATTGTCCAATCATCGTGCATTCCCTTCCCCCGCACACCGCGCTGTGACTGAATTATTTGTATTAGACATAATTAACATTATCCATCCGTCATTTTGTATTAACTACCGGCCCGCACCGGCTTCGCACGGATGGACATTTATTTTGGCATAAACGCAGAGTAAATGTAATCTTTCTAGATCATTACAGAAATTTTCAGAACTTTCCATAAGTTCTGTTGTGAACTTCTTCACTCATGTAAAATTCACATGAGTTAGACAAAGACAGATATCTATTTTTCACATTTTTGCCTCCCACTTCCACCCATCGCGATCAAACTCCCTTACTTTCATCAGGAGACCAAGGGGTATTCACTACCCCAAAGGGAAGTTGATTGGAGTTGGTGGTGATAGAGAAAACCCTGTCTTAACGTACTAACATTAGCTTTATATATATAAGATTACCTCCAAGTTAACCCAGAAGTGTTTTTATATTTATTTTTATTTAAACAATTTATTGTACACAGAGAATATATACAAAACACACAAATACATAGAAAATATATACAAAAAGAACAGCTTATTTCTCTAAGAAATTTCTTGCAGCAGTCCTGGGTCAAGAGAGAAATAGTGAAGAGAGGAGGGCAGACAGACGTGTACATTTAATATATCTAAATACAATATACGATAAAAATATTAACATATATCAATAGTCATACATACAATTCAGACGATATAAATTACTCTCCTAGAGCTTTCGCCAAAAATATCATCAGAATAGACCTGGAGTGTGTGATTTTATAATCTAGAGATCACTTGTCAAGTTTGTAGTGAATGTTCAGGCTCAGTTGACCTCTAATGATCTTGATGATGAAAAGCTAACTTCGAGATTTTTCTATTTCTAGGTTTTAATGCACATATCAACGGCTTATTCGAACTGCTATCTCCCTTTGGTCGAGGAGAAGTTTTACGGGTGCGATGCAGACAGCGAATACCTCCATCAGATGATAGCCAAACTTACAGACAAGGAAATTGATGACGTTTTACCTACGTAAGTTTTGTATTTAAAGTTATCCTCTCCGATTGCTTCCATACTAAATTTCTGTTGCCATAATCTTTTAAAATAGAATAGCTGGCTTTGATAAGTACGAGTAATTAACTAAAAATAGGAGATGAAATTATAGTGTCGCAAAATAAATATCATTAACTTACAACTTTATAGTTAGCTATTATACAATAGCCGTTACGCAGCTAATGGTTTATAGATGGCGCTTTGAACAGTAATCGAAAAAAAGTGTTTAAAATGTAAATTGTGATTCACTGTGAAGTTGTATGTTAATGATACTCATTTCGCGACATCACAATCTGATGTCCTATTTTTAGATAGTTACTGCACAAATCCAGCTGTTATATTTTAAAAGATTAAGACA
This sequence comes from Carcina quercana, assembly GCA_910589575.2. Taxonomy (NCBI): domain Eukaryota; kingdom Metazoa; phylum Arthropoda; class Insecta; order Lepidoptera; family Depressariidae; genus Carcina; species Carcina quercana. The sequence goes on along the minus strand of OU342455.1, from coordinate 2,315,251 downwards.
GAAATGACAATGACAGACTGGTAGAAATGTTTAGGCTCAGTAGATGAACTAGCCGGGTTTAGCAGTTAAGTTGAATCGAGTTTCTTTCATATCATGGTACAACTAGATTCTGTCCACGATTTTGTCTACGTGGACTATAGAAGTTATTCCACAGAAATTAATTGTGACTAGTTTAGCAAAATGGGACCTCAAGGCAAATCGCGTTCGTAATTTTGAGTTTCACCTTTTTTAAACTACGAATTCTGATTCGACCAAAACAAATGTGAAAGACTACAGAATCAAAATTCATGAGAAAAAATAACGTTTCCAATTTTATTCCTTCAGGTCCCTTTTTACTTCACACAATTTACAGACTTATTCTTCACACAAAGCATAAATTGTTTAGTTAAGTTTTTAGTTTTAAACGGATGTCAATGAAAGAGACTAGCATCTAAGTTACAGGCTCGGCCTAGTTTAGTTGCTAGTGTTCACATTAATTTTCCAATGCTACTTGTACTATTAGATTAAGATCATTGTAAACAATTTTATGCAATAAAAAAAAATACTTTTTTCTTTAAAAAAAATTGTTCTATCAGGAGAAAAATAGCCTAGTCCTCGGCCCATTTAACCGCCTCCGTGGCCTAATAGCTATACGCTTGGACTAACTATCAGGAGGACCCAGGTTCGATTATCAGTAATTTCCCTGTCGGTACTTGATTTTGTTGGTGATAGCGTATTTTTTATGTCCTCCTGGCTACCACGTTACCTAAGTCTGGTATGGAAGGTAGCAGAGCAATAGCCTCATTAGTTTGAGGCTGCTGGGTGGGCATGCTTCCATCCAATAGCCAAGGCCAGGCAAGCCCATCGTACATCTAAAAAACCTTATTGTTACTTTTGAATTCGATGTGAAATTGAAAGGGCCTTACAAAGACTTTATGCCTGTCGAATAAGTAGTTCTCGTAAAATATACAAATTTTGAAATAAAAATGTCGTTAATAATGTTTACTTCTTCATTTTCCAGGATATTGGGTCCATGGCCGAACACATATACCTTCACGAAGGCTTTAGCCGAGAAGGAACTGCGATTGAACGCCGGGAGCATACCTCTCTGTATATTTAGACCTGCGATAGGTAAGATACACCACCATATTCTTGTAGACATCTCTTAAACGGCTGTAATGGTTTTATGAAAACTAGAGAAGATATTAAAAGGAATCGATGGGTCAAGGAATCGACGGTCAAGGAATCGATGATCAAGGAATCGATGGGTCAAGGTATCATCTTTGGAGGAAAATTCCTTTTATACGGGTCTGTATTCAAACGAATAGTCCATATAATATTACGATTTAAACAACAAAATTATTTTTTAATTACAATATTTCGTTCATCGTTTCAGTAACCTCAACCGCCAAGGAGCCGTTGAAATGCTGGATCGACAACATGTACGGACCTACAGGGGTTTCCGTCGGCAGTGGTGAGTATTTGAAACATCGCCCAAGCTACCCATCTCCACTGTTGGACGTGAGCCTCTCTCAGTGGAACTTCGCCCAGACAATTATCGAAAACAAAAGGCGCTCAGACGGCTAAGATTTTACTTACAACTGGCTTTAGGGCGCCCGTTCGGGCTCGACCTCGGCTTAGGGCTGATTGCTTTGTGGTGAAAGGATCAGATGGGGTACCCTCTGTCAAATCGTCACGCTGCACTATTTACGCGTATGAGTGAGGAAACCTGCACACTACTGAAAAGAAATTGGAAGGTGTGTGTGAAGTATACCAATCCGCACTGGTCCCGCGTGGTGGACTATGTCTCATACACTCTCTGTAGGAGAGTAGGCCTGAGCCCCTGCAGTGGAGACATATATAGGCTGATGATGATGATGATGAGAGTGTATTTATGGTGAATACTGTCACTAATGTCGACAGGGAGACAGGTGACCGCATTAAGATTTCAACGCAAGTCACTTGGACTAACAATCGGAAGGTTAGGGCTAGATTGCGTGGTGGTAGGGCGTTGTGTATATCCGCTTGGCTGCCTGCCATCAGTGCTAATGGCCGTTGTGTTCTGATATGAACGCTAGCAGAACCAGCGCCTCATTGGCTTGAGGCTTCTGGGTACGCACGCTTATCGTCTTACGGCCTTATACCATCAGGTGACAAGGCCAAGCGGTTGCTGTCGCCCATTGGATTGTTTCCCAACGCCCATGATTTGATATGAGGTGATATAATTATTGAGCTCGTCGTGGTGCAGTGGATAAGGCGCGAACGGAAGGGGCACGGGTCGGCGGGAAGGCGCGCCGTGTTCCTATGAATTTTCAATTGCTTAACGGTGAAGGAAAACATCGTGAGGAAACCTGCATGTCTTGAACAGGCATGTGAAGTCAATCGATCCGAGAGTAGGCCTGAACCTCTGCAGTGGTGACGTATATGGGCTGTTGATGATGATCAATTCTTGAGCTCTAGAGGTGAAACTATTAAAGTATATTTTGTTCCGCAGCGACGGGCATGCTTCGGACGTTGAACTGCAGGAGGACTCTGACAGCCGACGTAGTGCCCGTAGACTTCGTCGTCAACTGCCTGATCGCTGCAACTGTCAGTGCACACAAAGCATACAACCAAAGGTAATACTTCTGATCGGATATCGATGATACTATAAGTGCGAGCAGAATATATAGAGGTAATGTGTTTTGGAAGCCTAAATCATCCTACGAATATCCACTGGGGTATAGTTCCCGGTAAACAACTTGAAGAATGACCTTGACAGCGCAGTAAACCATTTTCGGGTCTCTTTGGCGGGGAGCCACGCTGTCCACGCACCCCTCTGTCACGCGGGATGCGTGAACTCATCCCCACTATGCCCATTATTATTCAATTTATTTGCCGGGAACTTAAACATTTAACGCTGGGGTACAAACAGAAACTAACTTAGCTAATATTATCCACCTTCCACTCCAACCCCTTGAAGTTTGTGCGTCTTCATAAGGGTAACCAAATAGTTATGTATGTATTATTTGGGAACATTTTTGCAACGGCTGAAATTCGAATTTTTAAGTATTCCCATATCTCCGCCATTTTGAAAATTTTCGAAAAACCTATTCGGCAAAAAATCATTAGAATTACCGAAACATCTAACAAAACTTCACGACAATTAGTTGAGAAATGCGACCTGTAGAGAACAACCGGACCTCCGCCGGAAAAACGAAAGGATTTTGCCCAAGCTGAAACGGAGTCATTATTTAATTTAGCTATTGTTTTTATGCATTGCATTTGAAATAAATTATCGTGATTCTCTCTAAAATGTTTGTTTTCAGCCCGCCGCCGCCCGAGCCCCCTATCTTCAACTACGTGAGCTCAGTGGAGAACAGAATCACATGGGGGGACTTCCTACAGCAAAACATGTCTCAAATAGACCGACATCCATTCTCCAACGCTGTTTGGTGAGGCACGCATTAACTGACATAGGATCACCTATTTTAGAATATAATCATATTTTAGAATATTATCGTATGTTAGAATATAATCATATTTTAGAATATTATCGTATGTTAGAATATAATCATATTTTAGAATATTATCGTATGTTAGAATATTATCGTATGTTAGAATATAATCATATTTTAGAATAGAATCATAACACCACGTCTAGTGCTGAGATATAAACCTAAGTGAGCGATAAGCTCCTGCATTCTCAAGTCCCATTGACCAACCCTGTCGAGCTTTCTTTACGACAAATGACAATCCTATCGTTCCACGGCGCACAATAATCATTAGAGGGCGCGATGGAATGTATAGTAAAACTTCAAGTTACACAAAATATGCGATAATATTTCAGGTATACGATTTAATAAAACAAAATGTTCTAATTTTAAATTTCTTAAGTTTATTTAAACTTCCTTTACGTCATAATGGAGGGTCAGAATGACTTGATTATTTTTGTAAGGGTAGTTGAAGGGACGGAATAGGATCTAATCATCGTAAGGTTCCTATTATGTTGTTTTCTTTATATATTTTCCGTAAACGTATTGTATTACATTCAATTTCAACAAGCCTTTTATCTTGAAACTGATTTTTTGCGGTAATTTTTATTGTTTCTTTTACTATCCATTTATTTATAATCTTCTCGGAGTTCAGTGTGTTCAAAGGTCTCCTCTAGTGGATCCCGTTGATTCTTTTGCAACTCCTCCCCAGTTGGAAACTGCTGAAATTCGTGCTCCTAGCTTTTCATTATCACACGGTACATACTTGGCAGATGGGGGCTAGGCGAAAACAAGTGTAAGAGTTTTCCATCACGACCCTTTCTTTAGTGTAAATAGTTATCCATATCGCGTATGCTATGCCCAGTCATTTGGTTGGTTCAAGGCAACTTCGCTCCAGTCCAGACAGTTTGGTATCCCCGGGATAGCGTTAGGAAGCGAGGTCGAAAAGCCAAAAGATGGGAAGACGATGTAAAACTAACCTTGGGACCCCTTTGGTTGAGAGTAGCGGCTGACAGAAAACAGTGGAAAGAGTTGGAGCAGGCCTTCGCCGTAAGGAATACCGAACTAAGAGACATTTTGTGAAATTAATAATGTGCACTTAAAATTTTCTTTAATTATTTTTTGGATTTCTTTAAATTTATTTTATTTTGTGTTCAACTAATTGTGAATTTCGGAAATAAAAGGCTTTATAATTATTATAACTTCGCTCCAGCCGAACGTTCCACGACACTTACGCATTTTTTCTTTTGTCATCTCTAGGGTACACTCGAGTACAAAAATTCTAGCAATATTGTACACTCGAGTACAAAAATATATATCCACTTTTGAACCATGTCGCATTTAATCTTTCTTGTTCCTATGTAGTTTGTTGAAGTAAATGTCATTTAAATGTGGTGGTAACATGGTTCAAAAGTGGATATATATTTTTGTACTCGAGTGTACAATATTGCTAGAATTTTTGTACTCGAGTCATTCTGCTAGAATTTTGCTCCTTTTCTGGATCGGATTTGGGTTAAATTGTATTTTAAACCATAAAAGGCTTTATAAAACTACTATAAAATTTAAAATATCTGATATTATTTAACTTTTTATGGACTTTTACAGCTTATAAAGCCCGCGAAAATTAAAAAAACAAACTTGCTCGAATTAAATTTGTTATTTTACATTTTGCTTTTTAATTACATTGTGAAGATTTTTTGTACAGGAGTGATCTCATAAAAACGTTATTTTACGAGATAACTCAAATATTGGTAATAGTTTCATACATTATCTGCTTCAATGCGGTGACGTGACGTCACTCCTAGGTACCGATTTGTATGGAGCGTTTTTGCACCGCGCGACTAGAATCACTGTTCGACGGGTTATATTAGGAAAACTATAAGTCATATCGAAAAATCTATAACAAGGCTATTATTTATCTTTTCACACGGCCTCCCGAATGAGGGAATAATTTCTTTTTAGTTATCATCCCTATTATTTAAATTATTATCAATAAATGTGTTCTCATGTTTTCAGGTATATCTCCCTTCGTCTAACCCCGTCAGTTTTCCTTCACAAGCTTTATATATTGTTACTGCATATAATACCTGCGGCGCTGGTTGATGGACTGATGGTGTGCATAGGGAAGAAACCTAAGTAAGTAGCCGTCAAACAGCACTGTTAAAAGCACAATTGTGTTGTGATATGACAAGTAAATGCGTTCAAAAAGAACTGGAAATCGACTTCAATTGCCCTAAAAGTCTACTTTTACTAAGGCAAATATAAAAGTACATCATGTACCCCTTAAAATTACAGACCTAATGCATAAGAGTCTGTTCCTGTAGTATGTGAGCGGCACGGGAGGGTGTGTTTACGGCATGTCAAATGACGCCCGAATATACAAATGCGACGTTTCTGTCGTAGCCTCCTCTAAGCATATACATATCTATCAATTTTTTATATATTAATTTTTTTTAAATGATTGTCGGTATTATCTTGCGTGAACACGTGCATCTTCTGTGAAATTTTGGGCATGTCTAACGATCACTCTGAATGACCGTCTAATGTAGCTAGTAATCCGTCATTCGCCATCACTCAAACGTAATTCATGAATGATGGAATTGACTGACGCTTGCGTGATGGTCTAATGGACGCCTTAGATGTGTATTAACTAGTTTTTGTTGTTTCAGAATGTTAAAGGTGTACAGTAAGATACACAAGTTCTCTTCAGTGCTGAGTTACTTCACAATGACTGAAATAACTTTCTGTAACCGAAGAACAAGAGAATTATGGAGTAGCATCAACGAAACAGATAAAAAGGTTTTCCGATCAACAACATATTTCTTTTCTCATTTACTTATACTTATAAACTTTCGTAAAGGGTTCGAAGATTTGGCCTTAGTGAACGGCCGCCAAAACAAGATGGTGGACGGTCACTACGGCCAGGCTTCGGAAAATAATTTGCGAACACCTTTAGCAATTAGTTGAGCATTTAAATTTTATTTAAATACTCCGACGAGCTACCAAAACCCTTGGGCGCGAAGCGTGGTGGTCTATTGTTTTATCATTTCAATAGAATTTTCATTTTAGCGCCATCTAGCGGCAAGTAGCATAAATAACTTCAGAAACAAGGGGGAGGTGACTATCCTTTGTTAAAAAGTACTCCGTAACTTTTTAAAGATGATTCAGAGGACTTGTTGGCATAGATACGTGTCAGTTTTTTAACCATGTAATACTTTCTAGTTGAGTAATATGTATTTAAAATTAGTATTTTATTAGTATTTTAACCATATTAAGCGCCAAACAAACTTTTTCATCGTTATTTATTTCTATTCTATTGACATAATTTGTAACTAATTTTAATTGACATTATAATTTTTCAGCTCTTTCCCTTCAGCATGTCTGAAGTGAGCTGGAATGACTATTTCGAAGATTACCTGCTTGGTATTCGGAGGTATTTGTTTAAAGAGAGCGACGATACGCTACCACAGGCACGGATCAAGTGGAGAAGGTACGTGGGTCAAATAGACCCCCCACGTCTATCTACTACAGATCTAACGCATAATTGAGGCTGTTCCTGAGGTTTGAGAGCGGTACGGGAGGGTGTGTTTACGGAACGTCAAACGACGCATAACCAGATGGACTGACCCACTTCCATCCTACGCCACCTATTGGAATTTGGTTGCGTAACAGCAAAAGAAAATTACAGGTCTAACGCATAACTGAGCCAGGTATGGGAGGGTGTGTGTGTTTACAGAATGTCAAACGACGCGTTACTTCAGTCGGGCGTCACGCGACACGCCACTTGTTCACCCCTCCCGTACCGCTCCCATACCTCTGGAATAGACTCAATTATTCGTCAGACCTATAGTAACACTGCTGTTTGGCGGCAGACTTAGGTAGCATGGTGTAAGCTAGCCTTAGATGGATATAGATAGTGACCAACCACCAACCAAACCGGGACCTCCAAATTGTGGGTCCAAGTAGACTAGGCCACGGAGGCGCTCAAAATATTTTTATTTAAAGCCTGCCTAGTAAATGTACCCCAAGATTTAACTAAGTCATTTGTACTAAGTAAAATATTGTGTTATCTTTTTCAGGTTATACTATTTGCATCAGATAGTAAAAGTCGTTTTCTTCATTCTGGGAATCTACGCTGTATGGTCAGTCTTCTCGTCATTTTGTTGACACTACGACGGTATAATTCGGGGTGTTGAATATTGGTGAAAATAGGGCATTTAAAAATAATTCCATGTTCAAATCATGATTATCATACATTTTTATTACTACCTGTCATCACTAGATACATAATTATGTCAAAAATTAATTCAACATTGAATTAAACATCAATAAAATACTGATCTAAAATTGTACTGGTTTATCGGTCATGCTTTTTAAAAAAATATTTACGCTATAGCTAAGATTTAAAAGGACCGCATGACTTTTGACATGTCTAGAGAAACTTAATACCAGATGTTATTAATTGTTCATGATATTGATTATATTATTTTGTTTAATTCTTTCGTTTAAGAGCGATTAAACAACGGATTTGTATCTAGAGATGAAAGAGTAAAGTAATTCATAAAGTCATTGGGGGTGGGTCATTATGTCCCCCGCGTACTAAGTACATCCCTGTTTATATAATGTGGTGACAATATTTTTTACTAATATCCCAAAGTGATGGTCGTTTTAAAAATAGAATAGCGAAATATAAGTAAACAGTTAAGTCTATGTATATTTTTATGTTTAAGATTGTTATTATGTATAAAAAATGTGTAATAATTTTTATAATGGGTTAAAATCAAAAATGTTTTTTATAGCAAATCTGTATGATCGTCGAAATTTTGCATTGAATATACCTACTTATCAGATATGTTCTCATTTGTACTGATTTTTGTAATCACGGTTATTTTGGAATTTGACTACATTTTAAAGTAATACTGTATTGATAGGTTTTCATATAAAATATTACAACCAAAACTGCGTAAGCTGTAATTACTGGCTTTAGTAAGAGAGATATACAAGGTCCCACTAAAAAAATGCGTCCCTTTCGAGGGGATAAAAATACAAATTAGGTTACGAGATAAATAAACCGCGGGTTTTCTTGCAGAAGTACAACATTCAATCACGTCGAATTTTTGTGATTCATTTCATTAAACATAGGATAATGATACAAACAAACAAGTAAATGCGTTCAAACAACTGAAAACCGAGTTCAATTGCCCTAAAAGTCTACTTTTACTATGGCAAATTTAAGATTTATATCGTTTTCTCACGGATGCCGTTGTCAGAACTGGACCAAATTGACATGGGACCACACTGGAAGCATCAACTTTCAAATAAAAAAAGAATCATCCAAATCGGTTCACCCAGTCAAAAGTTCTGAGGTAACACACATAAAAATTAAAAAATACACGTCGAATTGATAACCTCCTCCTTTTTTGAAGTCGGTTAAAAAGTCTAACTAAACCTAGCTTGACATACATACGAAATTATTATTATAGAATTAAATAAAGCACAATACTAGTGTTGTATAAAAGTTCTAAATAAAATTATGATGTGATTTTAATTGAATTAGAAAACAGTGTGTAGATTCGATTTTTTTTATTAAAGAACATAAAGCTTATATGCCATAGACTAACCCCTAAAAAGGGACGCGCTTAAAGGGACGTTAGCTTCGTTGAGATTAGGTAGAGTAATTCAATGGATTGTGGTGAAACTAGGCCTGAGAATTTGAAGGAATTACCAACAGTGTACAAAATTCGTGTTTTGTAATAGTAGTTATGCAACTTATCTTTTGCTGGCAATACTAAGAAATATTCTACCTAATATCAACGAGGCAGATATCGTGTAGTATAATTATGTACAAAAATTATTATTATTGTAATATTGGAGTTTACAAATATATTTCTAATAATTTCTGTAGAAAAATAAATGGTTTTGTATAAAAAACGTGTTTTTATTATACGTAATTTTTATTTTTATTAGTTTTAAAATAGCTTATTATTAATTAGTTTAGAAAAACCATCAGCAAAAATAGAATTAATATAAGTTAACAAAAAGCTATAACTTGCTTTAAATACACGCTTACAAAGAAAATTAAATAAAAAAAGGGTAATTTTGTGTAAATATCACTGGAAATTGAACCTGAGACCTCAAGATAGTTAGTTAGTCCAATGATGATTTTGCCCTATCAGACGGGTATGGTTGACAAAAAAAAGCATCAAATTCTTTACAAAACTTTTATTACAAAAAACAACTGCACTAAAAAGGATCGCAAATACATCAATTAGGTACACATTACATTGTGAGTAAAATATATAAATGAATATACACAAAAAAACACATACAAAAATAAATTATCGGCAAAAAACACACAAGTCTTGACTGGATGGATTCGTAGAAATTTCACTTTATCTTGATATATCCAAATGTACTGTATGATTACAAAAAGACGCCACATCTAAAATATTCTAGGCTTTGTAACATCATTGAATTGACATATTATAGATAGAATGAGATAAATATACATTCTGTCGCAAAAATGACTGTTCATGAGGTATGGCAGCGGTACGGGAGGGTGTGTTTACGGAACGTCAAACGACGCAATTAAAAATTAATATGGTGTAGCCATACTGTTGGCGACCAGCAACAATCTTTTTAGATAGAAATATATTTTTGAATATTTTGTTTTACAATTCAATTGTTATATATATATATGTCAATGTGTGTGGTAAATGGCGTGCGGTAAATATTAGTATCGAAATTAATAAAATACCATAAAAAAACCGTCGGCCGGGCCATCTCGTCGTCAACACATACAGTCTATCATAGGGGGAGCCCTATGCGACAGGTGTAGGCTCTCTCTCTCTACGGATGACATTTTGTTTTGTACAATATTGTATTAGGTAACGTAACCAATAGATTTTTAAAACATGTTGTCGTTGCTAAGTAGGTTAAGGGTGAGTGTGAGTTAGAGGGTATGTTTGTGAGTTTGTGTGTGTGTGCATAACTTCAGTCTGGCGTCGTTTGACGTTCCGTTGACACACCCTCCCGTACCGCTTTCATACCTCAGGAACAGACTGTAGTACGTATATGCCTTTTCCTGATGCAACTTCTTTATGTAAACAGTACTGTAATATAAATGTATGAAATATGTATGCAGTTTTTGCGGATGATTGCTCGTATACAAAAAAAGTTTTTCATTAATATTTAAATTAAAATTTCAATTTAGAGCGTAAAATTTAATTTACCCTCGTAATTATCGAAAAATAGGGCGTCGGATTGTGGTGTCGCGAAATGAGTATCATTAACATACAACTTCATAGTTACTTTCTTTTTTACCGACTTCAAAAAAGGAGGTTATCAATTCGACGTTTTTTATGTTTGTTACCTCAGAACTTATGACTGCGTGAACCGATTTGGATGATTCTTTTTTTATTTGAAAGGTGGTGATTCCCGTGTGGTCCCTTTTCAATTTGGTCCAGTTCTGACAACGGCATCCATGAGAAAACGATATAAATCTTAAATTTGCCTGAGTAAAAGTAGACTTTTAGGGCAATTGAAGTCGGTTTCCAGTTCTTTTGAACGCATTTACTTGTTATTATTCTTGTTCAAAACGCCATCTAGGTACCATTAGCTGCCCAAGGCTATTGTAGCTGCCATTAAAGTTTTCCGTGAGTGAAATTCATTTCTCGCCACAAAAATCCGATTCAGTAAATTAAAAACACTGACATATGGATTGATACAGGCTGTATTGTACACAAAAGTAAAAATAATATAAATAGTGGCGCTTGACAGCTTAGCGAGAGAGCTCCACGAGCGTAGCGAGAGAACTTCCTTAGTTTATGAGTTTATCATCATAAAATTAAATTTCTACTTTTGTCAACGTCAAAATTTATAATATCAACTGCATTACATATTTCATAGACAATATTGGATAGTAAGGAATGGCTAAAATACTTTTAAATCTTATTTTATATTAAAAAAAATTGGAATGGCATTAAAATAATATTTATATAATATTACGATAAAATAGTTGCAGTTCATTTTCGACGTGATAACGTGTTCTAAATCGATGAACGAAAAAGTGTCACGTTACGCCTGAGCTGCGTATAAGCGAGAGCGCGAAACAAACGATAGAGAGGCACGATCTGCCAAACATTTAGCTTGTGGCGCATCTTTTTTTATGACGTTATCACGTAAAATTTTCGACTTTATAGACAACCAATTTTTAAATAGCTTAATTCTAGGACAACCTACAAAAGCTGGGTAAAACACACAATTATTTGCTTTGTATTAATTCAGTGTTCATCAATTCAGAAGGTCACCGACATAGCTCGACGAGTCAGTGAGCTGAAGTGTCAATGGGCAGGCCACATCGCTCGAAGAACCGATAACCGGTGGGGAGTAAAGGTTCTCGAGTGGCGACCACGTACCGGGAAACGTCTACCAGGCCGTCACCCTACTAGATGGACCGACGACCTGGTTAGAGTAGCGGGGAGTCGCTGGATGCAGGTGGCTCGGGACCGGTCGATGTGGCGTACCATGAGGGAGGCCTATGTCCAGCAGTGGACTCTTCCTGGATGATGATGAAATACAAAGCTTACTAACAGAAGAGTTAATAGGTACTTTTTCACATAAAGTATAAAAATATGAGAATGTAAACACTTTAAAATTCTGATTCATTGTTTCTGGCCATATAAATTAAATTCTTTATTAACGTTATCCCTCTCCTAATGCTTCCATACTAAATTTCTTTTGCCATAATCTTTTAAAATAGAACAGCTGGCTTTGATAAGTAATTACATAAAAATAGGAGATAGAATTATAGTGTCGCGTAATAAATATCATTAATTAAAACTTTACAGTTAGCTAAAATAGCAGTTACGCAGCTAATGGTTCATAGATGGCGCTGTGAACAATAATCCGAAAGTGTTTCAAATGTAAATTGTGATTCACTGTGAAGTTGTATGTTAATGATACTCATTTCGCGACATCACAATCTGATGTCATATTTTTAGATAGTTACTACACAAATCCAGCTGTTATACTTTAAAAGATTATGGCTACAGAAATTTAGTATAAAACTTTCATGGAGGTGGATGGCCTTAAAAAAATATTTTTTGAGCTAAATGACGTACAATCAGCGTACTACAATTATTCACCCCAAGAACCTTGTCATATTCTATGCAATGTCACGCAGTTTAAAGACTATATAATGATAAAGACTAGCACATATCTTCCAGTCAAAGTCGAATATGACAAAGTCCCACAGTAGTCAAAACATTTCGTAGACCGCAATAGACTTTAAAGTGACTGAAATTACATTCAATATTAGTTCATTTCTGTATTAATTAATGCCAGAATTCGAGCTTATATCCATGTTATTTTTTCAAACAAAAATGACCTTTTTTGTTTGTTTGTATACAGATAATTAACGCATTCAAAAAGAACTAAAAACCGACTTACATTGTCTTACAAATTTGGTTTTTGTTGATTTTCTCAAAGAGCGAAATTTATATGGGACCTCTGAATAAATAAAAAAGGCCCTTTTTGTCAAAAAATAAATGTCAAAACTTACTTTAAATGTAAAAGACAGATCTATACTAAGGTACTCGGTTACATTTTTGTCAAGTACACACTAATTGCTTACGATTTATTTTATGTTTAAATGTATATTTCAGTCAATTAGAGATTCTAAAATAGATTTGATTATGCTTTAGTATTAGTAACATACTAATAGTTCACAAAACTTATTGCAAATTGATTACTCATCTGAGAAACGACAAAATTGCGCCGAACAATTCATGTCCTCTAGCTGCTTTTAATAAAAATTATTTAAAAACAAATTTATGTAAAATATGCTACATTTTATTCTGTAAAATAATAGTGTCATTTGATTTGATTTTATACAGTTAATACCAATATTAGTATAGATAATACAAATATTTGTATAGTTAATACAAATATCTGTATAGTTAATACAAATATTTGTATAGTTAATACAAATATTTGTATAGTTATGACATAAATAATATACACAAAGTGATATTTAATATTAATGTAAATCACACTGAAATTGAAATAATAAATGCTATTTCATTGGTAAAATTTTTTGTGACCAAATCTATATACAATTTGGCAGCAAAATTATATACAAATGATTTCTAATTAATTGCTTCATTAAATTGTCCCAATTACAGAAAAGATTACGAGTCTTCCGTCAGACGCTTCCATAGATGGCGCTTTTTGCATTTTATTTTCTTAAATAATAAGCATTATTTATGGATCAATTAAATGGATGTTGGGACCTCGGATTTTTTTTGCAACTCCAATATAAACTGCAGAAGTGGATATCATTGTTATTAGCGCCATCTATGGCCACAAAATAGTATCCATAACCAACAGAAAACATCTTATGATTATTTCATTTCACGAATAAATGCACGACATATCAGTTTAAAAAAAATTCAGCTGTCAAGTTTGTAGTCATTCATTAGGCTAATTTAAAAAAATTTAACATTTGATGTGTTTAATGACAGGTGTCACTTAATTCTAACATGCATATTATTTTTATAATTTTTGTCAAACTTGTGCTGAGTACTGGTAGTGTTTAGTTTGACCATTGATTATCATCGTAATATCCAAACACGCACATAAAGTTTATTTTATAGTATACACAGATTTCATTAACAATTTTGAAAAGAGACAATTTTCCTACGATAAAAACAACACAAGACTTAAAACTTACTACTTTTAAAGATTTCTAATTATGAATCTCGAAAATTATCAGAGCTTTGTGGAACTGCCGTCAATAAAAGGCACAAGCCACCTACCCGCAAGCATAACACAGCGAACATCAGACTTAGTTGTCTTATACAGTTTGGTTCTGATTCGTTTATCAGAAAGCTGCATCTTTTAACCGTAATAGATAACTGAAATTTTCACAGAGTGCGTATCTCTATGGTCGTTATACCAACAAATTAGAATGCGTCACTTTGGAGCCTCTCTTTCTTTTTGTCCTTTTCCATGGAAAAAGAGAGGTAGGCCACAAAAAAGGTGGGATGATGGCATTCGACAAGTCGCGGGAATAACATGGGGTAGAGTGGCCATATAAAGGCCAGAATTGAGAAGATTGGAGTAGGTCCTTACCACCTGGTAAATTGACACACAAAAATGGACCGAATGAACGTTGAGTCCGCAGAAACCATTTTCTGGTTTCTACCGGGGGAAGGGTGGTTAATGACATTTGAAACGCGTTAGGTCGTGATTGGCCGGTCCTTACCCCCCTTCTCACCCGCGCTGCGCCCCGATGCAAGAACGCTTATCTACGTTGAATTTGGTCCAAGTTACATCCTAGTTATTATATCTAATTTATACTTCATTCGACTAAACTTATTCAGCTGTAACTTACTTTTGACGACTATATCCAAAACAAAATGGCAGCGGTGAGGGTAGATATGCATTTGATATGTAGTTTAGGTGCAGTATTGATAGGGTAGCCGTATATTTGAGGGTCAGGCCGAAGTCCAGAGTAATTAATGTCTGGTACTGGCGATTCTGAAAAAGACATGTATGTACAGATGATTTAATAGCAGTTATTTCTAAAATACAAAATACAATGGCTTGTCATCATCAACAGCCCACATGTCCCAACTGCAGGTCTCAGGCCTACTCTCCTACAGAGAGTGTATGGGACATAGTACACCACGCGGGACCAGTGCGGATCGGCGGACTTCACACACACCTTTGAATTTCTTCCAGGAGTGTGCAGGTTTGTTCACGATGTTTTCCTTCACCGAAAAGTCAATGGTTGTTATATATAACAAACTGGAACGCATTGGTACGAGCCAGGATCGAACCCAGACCACGATTGTTAAAGGACTGACGCTCTACCCAACTGAGCTACCATTGTAGTTGATCTTTATTCACTTGCGTCATCTGACCTGATTGTGAGGATGTGGAATCATGAGCCTAAAGTTCATACAGCATTGGCTATGCATGTATTTTTGACCCCTTTCTAGACGTACCGATAACCTTGTTCAAGGACGCGGTTACACAAAATATTTTTTCATATTTAACATTATACAATGTAATAAAACTAAAAGTTAGCACACTTTTTACTTCTAAGGACCATGTCGTCTTGTTTTCTCTTTCTGATACACTGACATGTTCATTGGCGTTGTCTCATCTCTTCACACATACTCCTTGAATGGCGTAAATCAAACCAAAATTCTTACCAAGCTATATCTACCTTGGAACATTTTTAAAAAAGTCTATACTATAACATTCATTCTTATCAACATCGTAATCTACGAAAAGGCGTAGATAGAAAAAAAAAGAAGCCAAAAGGCGAATCTCCACAGCCATCGCATCGAGAAAAAAAAATACATACCTCCTAACAGCAAAAGCGGCGTACACACCAACTATGGACATAAGGGTCGCCACAGACGGGGCTATTGAGGACGCACCGCCGTAACGGGCTTGCCCGCAAGCCGGCGGGCACACGGGTATGATTGTTTCTAGAGGGAGAAAATAAAAAAAAACTTGAGCATGCCGCATGCTGATAAATCTAAAAGAATGCATGTCACATTTGATTCGTTTCGTCACATTTCTAATTTTAAAACGTCACACTCAAGTGTTTTAGCTACCACGTTTTTGTATTAAGTATTAAATTTGGTTTAGATTACTGACGCAAAAGAATGATTTCGTATAAACTACCAAAAAGGTCTATTTTTTCTAACAATGTTTAGATTTTTTACAAATGTACAAAGTAATGGAGTGATTTAAATATCTTATCAGTATTCAAAACTTTTCACTTGTCAGTTAAGCTCACTGACTCGTCGAGTTGTCGGTGACCTTACTCAGTCGACGGATTTCCTCATTCCGGATTTTAAAACGTAGAGAAATTCCGAGAATATCTCGTTCCATTGCTTGCTGAGTGACTTTGATCTTGTTTATTCGTCCCACAGTAAGGGACCACGTTTCGGTTCCGTATGTCATCACTGGCAACACGCACTGATTAGACTTTTGACTGTAGACGCTGAGGTATAGGACATTATAGAAGCAATAACTAAAATCATTTCACTAGCTTATGATTTTAACACTGCGTTGAGGATAGAGACAGATGCCAGTCATATCGCCTTGATGGCACAAGTGCAGCGACATCTTTTGATATTTTTAAGAATAAATTGAAGAAAAAAAAACGATTGTAGGAGTGTTTGTGGAGTTCCCAGGGCTCCTCAACTTGCGACATGCGATGACCACCAAGGGTTTTTAGTGGATGGAAATTCTACATAACCCGATTTCTCCCCTAAGTCGGGTATCATTAAAAAAATACGAAGGGGAAATCCCTTCGAAAAAAAAGATGTCACGCATCTCGATCAAGCTCTATGGTTCTGTATCTTAAAATAAAATTCAGAGTGGACCTATCACATCTTCATAAACAACGCTCAAAAGTAAATTTAAAACAGTACTAGCATGCAATAGATACATGAGGCAAAAAATCATAGCAAATCAAGCTTAAATTTTGAAGAATCCGGGATCCCTCTCCGAATGCTTCCATACTAAATTTCTGTTGCCATAATATTTTAAAATAGAATAGCTGCCTTTGATAAGTAATTACATAAAAATAGGAGATGAAATTATAGTGTCGCGAAATAAATATCATTAATTTACAACTTTATAGTTAGCTACAATAGTAGTTCCGCAGCTTCGTTCATAGATGGCGCTTTGAACAATAATCGAAAAAAGTGTTTAAAATGTAAATTGTGATTCACTGTGAAGTTGTATGTTAATGATACTCATTTCGCGACATCACAATCCGATGTACTATTTAAACAGCTCGCCCTGCTACAGGCTTGACTTATTGGGGCTGCTATAACAAAAACCCGTTTTTGGTCATCACATGGAGGTTATCAATTCGACGGGTATGTTTTTTTAAATGTTTGTTACCTCAGAACTTTTGACTGGGTGAACCGATTTGGATGATTCTTTTTTTTATTTGAAAGCTAATGCTTCCTGTGTCCATTTCAATTTGGTCCAGTTCTGACGACGGCATCCATGAGAAAACGATATAAATATTAAATTTGCCGCAGTAAAGTAGACTTTTAGGGCAATTGAAGTCGGTTTCCAGTTCTTTTTACGCGTTTACTTAGCATTATTAGATAATTACTGCACAAAGCCAGCTATAAAATTTTTAAAGATTGAAAAAAGAAATTTCGTACACAGAGCTAAAGGTCGAGTATTGAGGAGTCTTACCGAACAGTTCTACAGTCCCCTCGGCTGAGCCCAGCTTGTTCTGCGCCTTGCATGTGAACAGTCCGTACTGACGCTTCTCTATGGTGATGACGCGGATAGTTGTGTCTGTGAACTCGTCAGCCGTCGCGAAGTGGGAGATCCTGCCAAATCATCAATCATCATCTTCCTGTCTTGGGAGTGACCCGAACAGTGAAATGCCTGGATTTGATGCGCCAAGGAAGGTATCATCATCAGCCGGGAAACGTCCACTGCTGGACATAGGCCTCCCTCATGGTACGCCACATCGACCGGTCCCGAAGACACCTGTATCCAGTGACTCCCCGCGACTTTAACCAGGTCGTCGGTCCATCTAGTAGGGGGACTCCCTGGTACGTGGTCGCCATTCGAGAACCTTTACTCCCCACCGGTTATCGGTTCTTCGAGCGATGTGGCCTGCCCATTGCCACTTCAGCTCACTGAAGGTATGGTCTACACTAAATCGGTTCAGAACGGGACGAGGGCGCTGAGCTGCATAAGTGGGGCTTCACAATGAACTCCACATGCTGTTGCGAAGTGCAGAGCATGGACCACCTCATAAACATCTGCCCAAAGTGGACGAGGCCACTTCCTGGCTGAACATGTTTCATTTTATATAATACTAGCTTCCGCCCGCGACTTTGTCCGCGTGTAATTCAGGATGTATTCTACTTGTTCGATAGGCACAGGTGACGTATATGACAAATTATTATACAGCATAAGGTACAAAATAGTGTTTATTCTGTTACGTAGTCTAATAATTTAAAGAAACAAAATAAATTTCAATATCTGACGTAGTACATTCAAATAGTCTTCACACCAATATTATAAACGCGAAAGTTTGTATATACGAATTTACATATTCTATGGTCGGTTGCTAGGCAACGCGTTTTTGTTATGCCAAAATTGCCCATGTAATACCACTAATATTACAAGTGTGATTTTGGACAATTTACACAATATGTCTTTATAAATTATAGCCTATATGTTATTCTGATGTATAAGCTATATTATTGTAAAGTTTCATTCAAATCCATTCAGTAGTTTTTCCGTGAAAGCGTCACAAACATCCAAACTTTCACACTTATAATATTAGTAGGATATACTGTGACAATTATTAAAAAGAAAAAACCGAACGACGATTAAAATCTTCCTGTCCTTATCCCACTCATCAATCCTTCCATACCTTCTCATGTCTTCCTCTACCCCTATCATCAACATCGCTCATCACTTTTCTTGTTATATTCTTTTATGTTTGATGGGGAACTTGGACTTCATCTCACCTGACGGTAAGTGACGATAAGGCCGTTGGATGGTAAGGAGCTGGCTCTGCTACCTTTCATACTGGAACTGTGCTATTAACACTGCTGCGGCGGCAGACTTAGGTAACATGGTGGCTAGCCAGGCGGACATACAAAATGTCCTACCACCAACCGAGGTCACAAACCGAGTACCCCCAACTGGGAATCGAACCATCCGGATTGTGGCGGTGGTTGAAGTGATTGTAATGAATTTAGTTAGATCTTGTTTAGTCTTGCATGGTGTCACATTTTATTGCTACACTCGTAGAAACCATGTAAGTATAGAATAGAATAATATTTATAAATAGCAACATTTTAAACAAAATTTATAAGTTTTAAAAAGGTCGTGATATCGTCACAATTCGAACGGATGACGTTTGTAACGGTCATTCTCTGCGCCAGTACCTTGCGGGGGGAGTGAGGGGTCGCTGATCGGTGGGGGTTAGACCTCACCTGTAATGCTGGTTGTTCGACAGCTGCACCTCGTCTTTCAGCCACGTGATAGCTGGGGGTGGGTACGCTTCCACATGGCACTCGAGATCCATGTCGTATTGCAGAGCCTGAAATATTTCATATATGGCATAAGACACGCCATCGTAGCAATCGAGGTCTGGGTTCGATCCTGGCTCGTACCAATGAGTTACAATTTGGAATCCGTAGATGAACGAGGGTCACCGACATAGCTCGACGAGTCAGTGAGCTGAAGTGGAAATGGGCAGGTCACATCGCTCGAAGAACCGATAACCGATGGGGAGTAAAGGTTCTCGAGTGGTGACCACGTACCAGGGAGTCCCCCTACAAGATGGACCGACGACCTGGTTAGAGTCGCAGGGAGTCGCTGGTTGCAGGTGGCTCGGGACCGGTCGATGTGGCGTACCATGAAGGAGGTCTAGCAGTGGAAGTTTCCCGGCTGATGATGATGATAAAAATCATTATTATGGCTTTTCGGTGAAGGAAAACATCGTGAACAAACCTGCACACTCCTGAGAAGAAATTCAAAGGTGTGTGTGAAGTCTACCAATCGGCACTGGTGCCGCGTGGTGTACTATGTCCCATACACTCTCTGTAGGAGAGTAGGACTGAGACCTGCAGTGGGGACAAAAAATTGCTGGTAATGGCGTACCTGTCCAAGCCTGGGTCGTGGCACAGTGACCACTGGAGCGAATTCGACCTCCAGGTTGATGTTCCTACGAGCTCCCTTACCGACGCCGTTCTCAGCCACGCAGTAGTATGTCCCGCGGTCTTCCTTGTGGACCGATGAGATCTTCAGGATGTTGCCTCTGAAATTAGATATACATCTGTGAAAACATCAACTGTCTAACTCAGTGTTTCTCAACCTGTGAGTCGCGACCCCCAGGGGTCATATATTAAAAATAATTATCATTAGTAAATAAGTTTTTATAGTTTAAAATTAAAACATTGGTCTTGTAAACCAAAAATAAGAATTTCGTTTAAAAACTTCAAAGAAAATGAATTTTCTTTATCAATAATCTCCAAAATTATTATTTTTATTAAACTATTCTATGAAATTATCAAATTACTTTTATCTTTTATTTTAATAACAACGTCAATAATAATATATTTTTTAAATCATCCCACTACAATAAATACGCAATGAAAGTGAGAAAGATGGGTTCTTTCAAAAGTTTGTCAAATAGAAGTGCTCTTTTTAAAATGTTAACAATCCAATCATTTTCTAACTGAAGTGTATTTCTTTTCTTCTTGGCTAACTTACTTCGTACTTACTTTCAAAACTCGCGGCTTCTTGCAGAGTGTAAGGTCCTAATAATGAATAAATATATCAAACTATATACAAAGCGTCGGTGGCGCAGTAGATAAGGCGCGGACTCTCTGAGGGTTCCGGGTTCGAATCCAGCCGTGTACCTATGAGTTGTTTTTCAATTCAAGTACATTTTCCGATTGCTTAACGGTGAAGGAAAACATAGTGAGGAAACCTGCATGTCTTGAACAGGCATGTGAATTCCACCAATCCACACTGGGCCCGCGTGGTGGACTACGGCCCATACACTCTCTGTATGGGAGTAGGCCTGAGCCCCTGCAGTGGGGACGTATATAGGCTGTTGATGATGATGATATAAAATCTTTAGCGCATATAGTCTTCTAATTTAATTATTTCTTTCGTCGCGAAAACAAAAAGATTGAAAAACACTGGTCTAAATTAAAATTACTAATACTAAATTACTAGAACTAAATTGCTAATACTAAATTACTAATACTAAATTACTAATACTAAATTGCTAATACTAAATTACTAATACTAAATTACTAAACCTAATTTAGTAATACTAAATTACTAATACTAAATTATTAAACCTAATTTAGTAATACTAAATTACTAATACTAAATTACTAATACTATTAAGACGATTGTAGGATTGTAACCTGTAAATTGATCCGCCTGTCGGCAAGATGGCGTTGTTTTCACGACGCCATGAGATCTTCGGCGGAGGGAAGCCGCCGGCGTAGCACTCCATTTGAGCAGCTGCAAGCAAATACACTCACATTATATTTATGACGTAGAAAACAAGTAAACGGTTACTTCGAAGTGACGATTAAACATGTGCGTGTGATATTTCTCGACCGCGTACTGTTTGATGCATTACACATCACTTGACCATCTCAAACAACACGCATCGCGCAGGTCTTCGTTCTGCACCGCTCACTAGCGCACCTAGCGCGGCGAGAGAGAGAGAGATAGGTGTCTCGGATTCTCCGACAAAATCATAAAGACGGATAGAACGCGCATATGTTACTGAAATGCTACCGTATTACTAGACGATACAGCTTACATCCTACGTATTTTAATTCCGAGAACGTGATGTTTTGAGATGATGGCATGGCATTACATATAATGCACTCGCTTTTATAAATAGTTTTTATAACTTTTAATTGTGAGTATATTTTAGCTTCACTTCAACAGCCCACATATGTCCCCACTGCAGGGTCTCAGTCCTACTCTCCTACAGAGAGTGTATGGGACATAGTCCACCACGCGGGACCAGTGCGGATTTGTAGACTTCACACACACCTTTGAATTTCTTCTCGAGAGTGCGCAGGTTTGTTCACGATGTTTTCCTTCACCGTAAAGCCAATGGTTGTTATCATTCGTACATAAGTTCCAAATAACAAATTGTAACTCATGGGTACGAGTCAGGATAGAACATAGACCTCGATTGTTCAAGGACTGCTAATAGTACATTTGTAGCCCGGCTTTGGTTGGGCACACTTACCATCCAACGGCCTTATCCTCACCAACAGGTGAAATGACCATGTGCCAACCCACAATACATTTTTTAAACATCGAACGCGTCCGGCGCGGGAGTTTCATTTCTAAACTAAATTGTATTACTAGTTATTCTGATGCTGTTCAACTCACTCTCTCCCTCGCTGGCCACGAGGGACCTGGTAGAGTTGTCTGATATGATGGGAGGCCTACGGACTTGAAGCTCCACCTCCGCAGTTATTTTGTTGCTGACAGTCAATATGACTTGACACTGATACCACCCGGCATCATTCTCTTGGATGTCCTTTAGCTGTAACACAGAATACAGTTTTTAACCACCGACGCAAAAAGAGGGGTGTTATAAATTTGACGCCAATATCTGTGTGTCTGTGGCATCGTAGCTCGAACGAATGGACCAGTTTTGATTCGTTTTTTGTTACGTGATAACTCCGCCAATAGTGAACCGATTTTGATAATTCTTTTTTGTTTGGTAGAGCATACTCCAGAGGTGGTCCCATATAAAATTTTATCAAAATCGATCGCTCTTTGAGAAAATCAACAAAAACGAAATTTTTAAGGCAATCGGAGTCCGTTTTTATTTCTTTTTGAATGAACGTGTTTATTATAAAAGTTTATTTATTATGAAATTTAGTATGGAAGCATTCTGAGAGAATTCGGCCTGCATTCAGGGGCTCTATTTTTGATTCGCTCGTGTGACATAGCTTCGTCGCACACGACTTAAGTCACGATCAACTACAAGTCGCATGAAAACCGATTTGACCGTATTTTTGAATCATTCGCTTCAGGTGTTGCTAATATAACTTAAAATGTTATCCGTTTTACGCAAAAAAATAAAACCGATAATTCATGCAGTTAAAACGGAACACAAAGTTCATAGAACAGTTCCTACATGTACATGTCAATAAGTGGTAATGTCAGTGTTCGACGATGACGTTTAGTCTATCGCTCGCCTCCGCAAAGAGTGGTCCCGACCACTCGTTGCAGAAGAGCGATTCAAAAATACCAAATTTTATACGTCGAACGAAAATAAGTAGAAATCGAGCGCTCGCGGCGCGTAGAGCGAATCAAAAATAGAGCCCCTGTACATATTAAAAACCTGCCAAGTGCGATTTGGGCTCACGCGCAAAAGGTTCCGAACCATGAAAAGAAACATAGATATAAACTTGAAATAGTGTTCATTGTCTAGGGCTAAGAACTGATCAAAACTCAAAGACATTTATAGACATTAATATACCGGACAAAGCAAACAAACATTTTGATCCTAAACTTATTATCAATTGGTAATAAGTTACTCAATCTAGTGTCACATCACGTCACGCGGCCGTACAAGACATTTGACATACCATTAACTTTTGAGATCAAAATGTTTATATGAAACGTTTCCCAATGACCGCTCTATAACCTATTACTACATTTAAATCTCTCTGTCAAAACTACATAGGTAACTCCTCGGCATCGAACCCGGGTCTGCAGCGAGCTATGGTTAGACTGTTGCTTACATCATACATTATACAACTCACCGATAGCGTGTACGTAGCTGACGCCGCGTCGAACCTGAGCGAGAATCTGGAGTCCCTGATGATGAGACCCGAGTTGGTGGAGAGGGGCAGGGATTCCGTAGACTTGTGGCGGTCGTACTTCACCTGAAACAACGATAGTCGTCGTTAGTACGTCTCCAAGACGGTACAGACAGAATAGTATAGCGTCGGGACTGTAGAGAAGTTCGATCTACATGCTCGCGGCTACGTAGATGCGCGCGCGAGAAGGTTATCTCGAACTTTCTAATTATAATGAGACTGAAGAACAACTAAATACCATAAAATAAATGAAGCAAATCCTAGAGACATGTCTCCTCCATGCTATGCCACATTGAGCGGTCACGAACCACCTGCACCCAGCGACTACTCGCGACCATAACTAGGTCTTCGATCCATCTAGTGGGGGACGGGCTGGTAGATGTTTCTCGGTAGGTGGTCGTCACTCAAGAACTCTTACTCCCCATCGGTTATCTAACTCGTCGAGCTATTTCGGTGACCATCGTTCGTCTACGGATTTTATCACGTAGAGAAATCCGAGCATAGCTAGTTTCACAGCTCGCTGTGTGACTTTGAGCTTGTTTATTCGTCCCACAGTAAAGGACCACGTTTCGGTTCCGTATGTCATCACTGGCAACACGCACTGATCAAAGACTTTTGTCTTTAGACGCTGAGGTGTTTTGTTCGAGAAGATATGCCGTAACTTCCCGAACGCTGCCCAGCCGAGGTTGATTATTCGGTGGAGTTCTGTTCATTTTACACATACAGTTTATATACTCGTAAATGAATTAGACTAACTTACCTTTCACGTACATATAAATTTAGATCAAGCTACCTAAAAAGCGTCGGTGGCGCAATGGATAAGGCGCGGGACTCTCAATCTGAGGGTTCCGGGTTCGAATCCAGCCGTGTACCTATGAGTTGTTTTTCAATTCAAGTACATTATCCGATTGCTTAACGGTGAAGGAAAACATCGTGAGGAAACCTGCATGTCTTGAACAGGCATGTGAAGTCCGCCGTTCCGCACTGGTCCCGCGTGGTGTACTATGTCCCATACACTCTCTGTAGGAGAGTAGGCCTGAGCCCCTGCAGCGGGGACGTATATAGGCTGTTGTGTGTGTGTACCTAAATAAATAACGCTTTAATCAACTGCCCTTGTATTAAAACAGTTCAAATATTTGTAAACACATTTAATATTTCAAATAAACAGGCCAGAGTATCTAATCGAACACGTCAGAGGAACGGGCGCCCTTATTTACCGAGCTATCAATTTTATGAAAATTGTGATCGTAAACTATGTAACTAGATATTAGTTACATTTTGTTTATTTTATACAAGTAATATAGTAGTTGTGGGAGAGCTGGTTCCCAAACTAAGCTCAAGGCCTGTGTTATGGGTAACCAGGTCTCCCCATACGGGATTCATGTCTCTGGTATACTTACTTAAATTTAGATGGAGAAATAAACGAATAATATAATGGTACAACAGAATCACTAAGAATATTGCACTGTGGATGTTACGTAACAAGTAAATTATCAGCTATAAAAACGACAAATAAATCATGGCTATTGTATGGGAGCCCCCCTTAAATATTTGTTTTATTTTGAGTGGTCGTAAAAATCTATTTTTCTCACAAACGGTAGCAGATAGAGACTTGATATTATATCAATGATATCTCGAGGACATCTGCAAGGAATAGCACAACCAGAAACACGACCTGTGAAAATTTTCTCGATAGATTTATTTTTCAAAGTCTGTTCTTCTTAAACACTTAAATTGATTGTTTTAGGAATATCTACTTAAGATTATCAGCTTTTTTATACAATTATGAAGGAAATTATGGTTCCTAAGTCTAGCACAAAGGATTTTTAATTGATCTTCTAGTTTTCAAGCAATGAATGATTTGTCGCTTACGTTGATTTTCTTGAGACAATGTGATGCTATGCATATCTCTTTCTGCCGCACAGGAAATAAGTATCGCTATTGCTCTCTCGCGAGCCAAGGAGAAAATAATCAGTGAGTCGTCTTAATTTAATTATTTCTTTCTTTCTGTTAATATTTCAAGCATCTACCTGTTGCCGTTATCGAAGCAACGAAAAAAAAACAGCAAAAAAATGACCTTTGTTGTATAGGAGCCCCCACGGAAATACATATCTGTGAAAATGTCAACTAACTATCACGGTTCATGAGACACAGCCTGGTGACAGACGGACAGCGGAGTCTTAGTAATAGGGTCCCGTTTTACCCTCTGGGTACAGAACCCTAAAAACGTTGACAACTATCCGACACCGTCAAGACGGCCGTCATGCAAATAGCGGCACCGCTTTCTGACGTCACGGTGTCAATTACCGCGCGTTAGGAGACCGCGCCATTTTGTTTACATAGACAACGTTCTAGTGACGTCATTCACCGCTGTGTTACGGCCGCTATATGACGGCACCGCTATACTTGGAAACCAGAGCTTTAGTTTAGTCGCTCGTAAAATCTTGGGTACGGAAACATAAAAAATATTATTCATCTAGCTTCTAACAGCTCTCTACCATTGACCAACTTAACCGAACGAAAGCATTAAAGGCCAATAACCTCGAATATCAATTCGTCCCATTGTCAATGCCCACATAGTAAAAATATTCGAAGGGGACGCTGTGTTGACTCCTGACTCATAATTGTATACGACTCAATGTAAATTGCTATTGAATTTTGATTTAGAATCAACTAGCGTTCGTCCGCGGCTTCGCCTGCATAGAATTCAGGATATATCCCTCGGGAAAGACTTGTTCAAGCGGGAGAGAAAGTAGCCTACATTATTTTGACTAAGTTATTACGTGAATGAAGGACAAACAGACAATTAGGCGACAGTTAATATGACTGGAAGAGATCCCTTTACAAGGATAAGTCTGCCAAAGGTGATTTCAAAAATGTATGGAGCCTGGGCCAGGTCAATTTCAACACAAAACAACAATGGCGGACTGTCAAAATTAAACATATACACCTAGTTTGATGTTTTGTTAAAGTCGTACCCGCCATTTCGGTTGTCAATGTCAACATCGGTGTCTGGGTTCAGAAACTGAGTTTTATATATTTACTCGTGCTAATAACAATTTCTGAACGAATCTGTGACAACGCAAAATGCTAGTAGTCAGAGCTGTTCTCAAGCTGTCATTTAAAAATGAACGTCAAATTGACCTAGAAAAAGAAAGTATTTTGTACACGGAAATTATCCATATAATATGATCATTACCATTTTTAAAGTAATTCCAATATTTTTATCTTTATTTTAAAACAGTGTACAACGAGCTGGCCCCAGATTAAAGGTCACTTATGCATACCGACTTAGACATAAGTTATCTTTATTTACTATCATGTTTTTAATAATTTATGTTAAGATGTAAATAAAGAATACTCAAACAAATATGTTAGTTTTACAACAACCGCATTATAAAATAGGATGGGCCTAATCTAAAGCCGAGACCACACAGCAAAACTCTCGACAAAATGTCCGGGTGAAGCTGTGATGGATGCAAGGCCAACAGCATTAAGTCAATTCGAAGAGAATAAGATAGTCCGTTCCCACATTTATCAGTTAGAGTAATCGACTTTAAAAGTAAACGTTGACGAAATATTGCATCACTCTGTTGGATGTAGGTGTACTGCAGACAATTCTCTCAGAGCCTGCAGAGATTATAGCAAGAGATGTTTGTGCATTGCTCACTGATACCCATCAGCGACTCCATTGTAGGTGTAAATATTAGAACAAGCCGAAAGAAAATCCCGATAAAAACAGATAAAAAAGTAAACGTTATCAAACCACACAAGCACAAATGAAGTTAGCTGTTCGCAATTTGAAACATGTACAGACGGAATGTGTGTGTATTATTTTCTATAATAACTATCGCTAGATAACATAAAACACTAGGACATTTCTTTCCACCCACTAACTTGCCTTCCCTCCCATTTATACGTTAATAATTGATACTTCAGTCTTTTGTGACTAACTTCAGAGGGACAAACTTATTGTGTAAGTACTGTATAGCTGATTGTTTGAGAGATTGCCAAGTTGAAGTATTGAATACAATGCTTACTTACATATTGCATTTTCTTTGTTTACTGATCGGTTAGTCATTTTTATTTGCATAAACTGTGCTACTTTGAAGGTTAAAAAATCATACATAATAAATGTGGATTTGTCTCCTCTTGTACATAAACCCATCGTGTTTAGGCTCACTTGATTTAACTTGATGGCTTCTATGTAAATTCGATGCCAATACAACAAAGTAACATCAAGATTTTTTTTCACCATATGATGGGTTTGCACTTGATCTTCATACCACCTGAAGGTGAAGAAGGCTAAAGGCTAATGAGGCGATGGCTATGCTACCTCTCATACTGTAACACATCAGTGTTTGACAGCAGGCTTAGAAAATGCCCCATCACCAACAAAACTTAAAAAACAGCAGAGCACTACTTATCCCTCATTTAAATAATAGGCAGTTTATATGTATGTATATATTTATTTATAGTTTATCTATTATGTAAATCGTGTTTTTATTTATAGTTTTTTTTTCTCTTTTCTATATACATTATCTTCTTCTGTAATATATACATTTTTGTTTATGTACATGTATGTAGGTCTACTTACAGTATATGTATTTTTTGAAAGCTCCAGTGTGAGTACCAGGAGAAATTTCTCGTTAGGGATAGGCAACTCTAAATGTACAATTTTAGATAGTCTTTGTAATTTTTTTATAACAATAATAAATAATAAACAAACTGACTACCGATAGGTATCCCAATTGGGAATCGAACCTAAGTCCTCCAGATTGCAAGTCCAACATTTAGCCGTTGGGCCACGGAGGCGGTTATTGCATCTGAAGTTCTAATGTTTAGTACTCACCCATAGCACGGGATAATCTTGTGCGTAGTGAACCGAACAATCCAAGTCCACCTGACCACCGATGTCTCTGATCTGCTCCTGAGTTATGTGTGATATCGTCGGAGTTCTTTGGCATAGTGCTGCGGACAAAAATGCATATTTTTTAATCCATCAAATAGAAAAATGGGAAACATGTTTATTCAACTGACAAGGTCAGCAAGCTGTGGTCTGATCACAGCACTGGTTTTTTAACTGGGTCAGGTAAGTGTGTGTTTGGTTGATAATAAGTGACCCAACCACCCAAACGTGGGTGGTTGGGTCACAATCGTAAGTTTTTAAATGACGATGTATGCATGCAACCCTAAAGTGAATTTATTGATAACATTAATTGGGAATGTGCTAGTTGACATTTAAACAAAGCTATCATTAACTTTTTTAAATCAAATTAGTGTGTTATTAATTATAATATTATACCGGCGTCAAAGTATGACTCAACTTTTACATTGAAACATTAAGAAAAGTCTATTGTAATACCAAATTGACACCCTAAATAGTCTAATAAGTGGTTCCTGTTAACTTTACAATGCACTTAAAGTAATTTACATATGAAACTAGCGCGTATCTGCGTTCAGATCACCCCTTTTCCTGTTTTCGTCCAATGAAGCGTGAAATTCATCGATTTACGCAAGGAAGGGGTTGAAACTGGTTTGGGACAGAGTGAGGTCGAATTTATACCGTCAATTTAAGTTATACACCCAACAATTACAACATATGTGCTGTTAAATTAGTTTAAAATCATCAAAACACTTTTCAGGGCGCGCGTAGACCGTTAGGAGAGAAGAACCAAACAAGATTTTAGCATCATTTTGCAATGTTTTAAAAAACCAATTACTAACAAAAAACAAGACAATCTCAGGTGATCATTGGAAACATGAAATTGTAAGAGTAAAATAGAATTCACCAGTTAAATCTGAAAAGGGTGTGTCTGCAAAAATACGTGTGCACACGGGTAAACAATCGGATTAACCAGTCCTATGTTTTAATGTAAAATTGGTCTATGAGGAGGACTTACGTAATGATTGCATGTTTAACAGTTACTAAGTTAGTTGTGCTATAGTTTTTAACTCACCGATTGATGTAAAACACAATAAAAACACAGATTTGATAATATTTTCGAACGCCATCGTTAAATACAACGCTTCACCACACCGCCAGACAAGAACTTATTGAATGAAGAGAAGTCACTCATTCATTCAATTAACGTTCCGTTTGAACGAATTCATACAAAAGATTGAATGAAAAGGAATAAATAGCTGTGTTGCTACAATATTTGTGTAATTTCCACACACTAGCATAGATTTTTAGATTTCCTAAAACAAACTGTTTTTGAAAAAAGAAAGTTTAAATAAAAATTAAATAATCTAATAAAGGTTTATAGTGAAAAACACACTTGCATTGTTCAATCGTACCATAAAGTACAACGGTTTTTAGAGAGGGAAATCTTATTATCAGAGAGTATTGCATATAGTAATATAGTGTTAATGTTACTTACTAGTAATATTAAATGTATTTGTAGTTACGCAACTAAAATAGAGAGGTCTGTAGATCCATCCATTGACCAAAACTCTCTCAGTGGTCAATTGTCATCCTCAGCATAGATGGAGAAGCCCTGGGATCTCCAGCTGAATATTCTAACAACACAACCATATTTTAAAATACGTGGCTTAAGGTTGGCGTGGACCTTATTTTTATAAATACTCGTAAATAAGATATAATTATACAGTTTGTTTAAAAAGTTTTTTATAAAGTAACTTCTCAAGTGCCGTTCACGTACTGAGAAACGTGTAAAAAACAAGAAAAAAATACAACACACTCTTGCTTTCTTCTTCATGAAACTGGTAAAAATTATTTCCACAGACAACATTTTTGAACGACTGCTTATAATGATGACCATTGCCATTGGGTGAGAGAGAATGACCGAACTAAAGACCGAATCGCTACACGCCTAGTTCTGTAGCTACTGTCAGCGTCTTAGTAGTAACAGCTATTTTTCATTAGATGGCGCTAAAACGTAATTATTGCTATGCTATTATAGTTTCACTATTCAATGCTAGATGGCAGTTAATTCGTCTTGTTAATACACCTTTTTATTATTTTTTCGTTCACGAAGTCATTTAAAAACACTAAGTACAATCGATAATTGCATATCATCAATATAATAATCATTTAAAATTTTTGCTTGCAAAAAATAAATAACAATTACGTATGTAATTTCAATCAATAGAAAATAACCACGACCTGCCTCTGCAATAAATTTTGTACGTTTATCGGTTCCCGCCGATCTGCGATACCCCACTTCCCTCGCAAGAGACTGACGCCACGACGACATCGCGACATTTGTCCCAAGTGTCCGACGTGTGACAATACGTCAAATAACTTTATTAACTTTACAGAGACGGAGGCAAAGAGATTTAAATATATATATATAACTAGCTTCCGCCCGCGACTTTGTCCGCGTGTATTTCAGGATGTATTCTACTTGTTCGATAGGCACAGGTGACGTATATGACAAATTATTATACAGCATAAGGTACAAAATAGTGTTTATTCTGTTACGTAGTCTAATAATTTAAAGAAACAAAATAAATGTCAATATCTGACGTAGTACATTCAAATAGTCTTCACACCAATATTATAAACGCGAAAGTTTGCATATACAAATTTACATATTCTATGGTCGGTTGCTAGGCAACGCGTTTTTGTTATGCCAAAATTGCCCATGTAATCCCACTAATATTATAATTGTGATTTTGGACACTTTACATAATATGTCTTTAGAAATCATAGCCTAAATGTTATTCTGATGTATAAGCTATTATTATTGTAAAGTTTCATTCAAATCCATTCAGTAGTTTTTCCGTGAAAGCGTCACAAACATCCAAACATCTAAACATCCAAACATCCAAACTTTCACACTTATAATATTAGTAGGAAGTAGGATAGTAGATGGAGGTAAGTGCGGAAGGACATCACGATCAGACAGACAGTGGAGCCTTCAGTAATAGGGTTCCCTGTAATACGTAATAATTCCCTGTACGGAACCCTAAATATTACGGGATGAACGCCACGGTACTCAATATATTTGCCAATGAGGAAAAACTGTACACAAAGGTAGTAAATATACATATAACTTTAAGGTTCCGTAGTCAAACAAGGAACCCTTATAGTTTCGCTCTGTCCGTCCGCGACTTAGCTCATAGAACTACTAGAAATACAAAATACAAAAATGTTTATTTTGCTGATAATTACAAACACATACAATTTACATTATCTCCCGCACTAGGAGACCTGTGTTGCGGGAAGACAATTTTGGAGAACAAGTAACTTATTTTACGTGAGGAAAATTAATTTACTGACTGAATACATTGCAAATAAATGGTAGGGAATTCATGACATATTAGTGTGTATGAAAGTGTGTGAGTGTGTGTGTGCTAGAAAGCTATGATTGATTGACAATGTGGTAGAATAATATGGTAAAAAAAGGGAACATTATTTTTGGATTCAGAGGGATCCGTTCGCAAAATATTTTTTTGTCAGAATCGAGGGCAATCTTCTAAACTAATTTTTTGTCAGAATCGAGTGCAATCTTTTAAACTATTGCTTTTAAAATCTGAAAAAATTCACAGCAGTAGCATGTAAACTGAACTTACAAGGAAAACTATCACGACTAATTTGGCTTTACAGGTTAAGAGGCTATGTTGGTAAGACCACGCGGCCGCGTTCAAGGTTGCATTGTTTTGTAGCTGTCCCTCTCCGAGCCCTATCCTACCCGAGCGCGTACGGTGAGACAGCATACACTACGCGAAGTTATCCACCCGTTATTTGGATGTTTCGTAGTCCAGTGATCATTCGAAGGATACAGTATATTATGTAGCCATTTTTTCAATACAGTATATTAATAAAATTTCAGATGTCGGTGGTTTTTCCAAATTTTCCATTTTTCCAATTGATTCATGCTCTTGTAAAACAGGTTCAAAGTTGGGGCTTTTTATTACCGAAAAATACAATACTTTGACGCCCTGGAACTCTGTATTTAAACGAAAATCTGACTCACCACCGACACAGATATGTGTTTCTAGATTGTGTCTTGAAAATTTCATAGATTTTCATACCTTAATACTCAAAATATGACTGGACTACGTTTGTATGGGCGCTTTGACACCAGCATAACCTCTTAAGGAGTAATAGTCGACCAAATTATAACATACTTGGAGATGTCGAAATGAAAATTTCGTGCAAATTCCATTCAAAATTACTTTTCATTACACGTTTGAACTTATTGTTACAGTCAACTACAGAACCTTACACTGCACGTGGCCCGACACGCACTTGGCTGCTTTTTTTTTCTGTTGTATTGGTCGCGTATTGTATAAACAAAGCAACAACAACAGCTTAGCGGAAACGGTGCTCTTTTTTACGCGCAAACCTGCCAAAAGATGGCGTTGTTTTACAAACTACTAATATCGGGACAATGCGTGAATTATATGTTATGATTATTCATTTCGCGCGGGCTCTTTGCTGTAATAGACTTACATTAAATATATTAAATGTAACCCATGACCATTATTTAAAAAGATTATGGGAAGAGTAACTTGTATGGAAAATGATAAGAAAGGACTCATCTAATCTTAGATCTATATTCTTTTTTTGGGATCTAAGACAAGTGGAAATTGTTACCACTGTTTGTGATTGCGACTAGCGCTTCATGGGGTTAATTAAATCATATACTGTGAAAGGAATACATGCGGAACTCACATGCGCTCACCAACACACGCTTGCCTGGTTTAATCTCTGGCCTTTGTAAGTTTTTATGTAAAACGGGCGTATTTTTTGCTGCTTTTGGCCTCAGGAATTTGTCAAACGAGCCGGGGCAGTGTAAGACAGTGTCTTCTTTCTCTCGGGTAGAATATTCGTGTCCGGTTTTGGATTGGTTTTAAACGATACTGTGTTTTGAATTTAGAACACTTCCGTCATTCGCGGTTCCATTTTCAAAGATTTGTAATGCACGTTTGTTGCACACGCGAGTTTTGTGATTCGTACTTTGAAATTCAAATTAAGTTGAGTGCATTAAAAATTGAAGACAAAAGGTATACACTAGTAAGTGCTGTGGAAATATTAAAATGCCGGTGGTCAGTTTAATGTCACGTCACGCGCCCATACAATACATAATTGACTTCAACTTATCGATTTCAGAACAATTTTCCAACTCTATAACATATTTCAATTGTTTTATATTTAAAAAAATGGTTCTTCATTCATGGATAGATGGCACCGTTGTAGCAAAATTTTAACTGTCAAATGTTTATTTTGTTTGATGAATTCAAAGCAAGGAGTTTATTATACTAAATATCATTAAAGCCTACTGGTGTCAATAGATGGCGTGGCAGAGGTAGAAATTAATCTGTCATAAAACATCATGGTACACTCCAAAAAGTTTGAAAGATTTCAAAAATGATGTATTAGGATCTTTATTTAATTTTTTTATTGAAGATAGACCAACACTTGACCTCAATCTCACCGGATGGTAAGTGTAGTAAGTAAGACGGTAAGTACATTTTATGTTCTTTTCTGTTCTGTTATGTGTGTGTGCAATAAAGATTATTTGAATTGAATTGTTTTATGACAGATTTATTTCTACCTCTTACACGCCATCTATTGACACCTTTGAGAACTCAACTGACAGACATCTCTGAAAACGCCTCATTGTATACATACAAACACTTTATTGTTGTATATATTTACTAGATAAAACATTTTATTTCATATTTATTACGCACTGCTGCGTTGTAAAGAAGTTCAAAGCAAATACTATATTACGATAAACTCGTATGTTGTTAGTAAGATAAGATACATGAGTATATAAGTATCTATTTACTTATATAAAGTCAGAATGTTGGATTTAGTACAAGATGGATGAAAGTAGATTGACTGCGATGGAAATAGAAGGACATAGGAGGCCCTGGGATCGCAACTTTACGATTACAAACTGTTTACGCATGTCATTATATTCATAATGCTATTTTCAACCGTCTTCAAAAAGAAGGAGGTACTCAATTCGACTGTATGTTTTGTATGTGCGTTACGCGATAACTCCGCCAATTGTGAATCCGTTTTGATGATTCTTTTTCGTTTGGTAGAGCATACTTCAAATTTTATCGAAATTTAATTAAAAACTAAATATATACACAGATTCTTCCTCTAAATAGAATATTTGATCTAGTTACATACTAAAGCGTCTGCAGCTAAACTAAGTTTAAAAACTTGTATTTTATCATACAGTGCCTCACCCCTTAGAAAAGCAAACGAGACGCCATTATAAAATGGATCAATTTACATGAAATAAGCAAAACCACTTATTCTAAGTTAACACTGTAAAAGTGATTAGAAATAAAGTGTCGTTAAGAGGATTTGCTGTTGTCAAAGCGCCCATACATTCGTAGTACCGTCATATTTTGAGTAATAATCGATGAAAGTCAATGAAATTTTCAAGACACTATCTAGAACTAAATATCTGTGTTGGTGGCGAGTCAGATTTTCGTTTAAATATATACTTCCAGAGTTACAGGGCGTCAAAGTATTGTATTTTACGGTAATAAAAAGCCCCAACTTTGAACCTGTTTTACAAGAGTATGAATCAATTTAGATCAATTTGGAAAAACCACCTACATCTGAAATTTTATTAATATACTGTATGTATTGAAAAAATGGCTACAAAATATACTGTATCCTTCAAATGATCCCTGGACTACGAAACATCCAAATAACGGGTGGATAACTTCGCGTAGTGTATGCTGTCTCACCGTACGCGCTCGGGTAGGATAGGGCTCGGAGAGGGACAGCTACAAAACAATGCAACCTTGAACGTGGCCACATGGTCTTACCAACATAGCCTCTTAATTACGTTAACAGTTGCTCTTTGATTTCTTCAGGCGCATTCGTTAGGGAATTGTTATGTGCATATTATCTTACCTCGCCTACTTAGTTGCGTGAGCTATTTTTCGATCAGGTTAGACTCCCCCCCTCCTTAGGTGAGATTTAGTGAGATTTGCCTGGACCTGGTGAGATTGAAGTAGAAAATAATGAACCATCCAGGTATACTATAGTTAATTTAATTAATTTAAATAAAGTTTACAGTAAAAATAGTTGAGTTGAGTAAAAAAAGTGAAGTTGACGTGAGATTTTCGATTATCCCCCCTCCGGTTTGAATGAGATTTTGTAAGATTTTATATTGGAAACCTCCCCCCCCCCCCCCCCCCCCCCTTCCCCATTCTGAGCTCACGTAATTAATGGATGTCCCCTTATTCATATTTGTACGGAGCCTTCAGTGCGCTAGATCAACTCGCACTTGCCCTGTTTTTCTTTTTATAAAGTCTTCAATAATGTAATATTTGATGTAGCATAATTTATACGAAGCGTCCATAGCAGTACGACTAGAGAACAATACAGCAGTATGTGCTACGCGGACCTGAAGCACACTTGTGTTCAAGGTTAAAACTACAGATTATTTCATATCTATGCTCGGGTGAGATCATTGCTTGTTGACATTTATTGTCTGTCATTGTTTTCATTCGTTCAATTGGTCTGCACTTGACCTTCTCACCGGATGTTGCGGGAAGATAAGGCCGTTGGGACAGAAGCTTCAAGCTGATGAAGCGGTGGTTATGTTACCTTTTTTGTTTATCGATTCATCATCATCATCATCATCAACAGCCTTATACTGCAGAGGCTCGGATTTTTGATTCGCTCGTGTGACATAGCTTCGTCGCACACGACTTAAGTCACGATCGACTACAAGTCGCGTAAAAACAGGTTTGACCGTATTTTTGAATCGAACGGATGAGCCGTTTTACGCAGAATAATAAAACCGGTAATTCATGCAAGGAAAACGGAACGCAAAGTTCATAGAACAGTTCCTATTGTCGATGTCAATAAGTGGTAATGTCAGTGTTCGACGCTGACGTTTAGTCTATCGCTCGCCTCCGCAGAGTGGTCCCGACCACTCGTTGCAGAAGAGCGATTCATAAATACCAAACATAAGTCGAACGAAAATCAGTAGAAATCGAGCGCTCGCGGCGCGTAGAGCGAATCAAAAATAGAGTTCCAGTGCGGATTGGTAGACTTAACACACACCTGTGAATTTCTTCTCAGGAGTGTGCAGGTTTGTTCACGATGTTTTCCTTCCTTTCCTGTTTGTACATAAATTCCAAATACCAATTTGTAACTCATTGGTACGAGCCAGGATCGAACCCAGACCTAGATCGTTCAAGGACATTTACCATTAACTATAGGGAATGTTTATCTACTAACAACACCTAGCGTTTGATGAAATGTTTGACGTATTTAGTTTCTAATTAATTAATATAAAAAACTCACTAATAAATGTCTTTTTGTCCATCACAATGATATTTATATTCGTTAGTGTGAGCAGAGCTGAGTTATTGTTGAGATAATTTTATCAGAAGAAAACAATATAATGAATATGAGATAGTATAAACTTTATTTGTGTCAATTTTTTACTTATCTTTATGATAAGTTTGATGTTTTTGTGTGTTTGTCTGTGTTTTATGTATTTGTTTGTAGCAGTGTAACTATCGCCTGTGTGTAGAAGAAGAAATGTAAGAATAAAACGCTAATCATTTAAATACCATTTTTGTATAAGTATTTTGCCGTCCTTCGAGCCGGATGGACGGCAAAATACTTAGAAGAATAGAATACTGAAGCGTCGGTGGCACAGTGGATAAGGCGCGGACTCTCAATCTGAGGGTACCGGGTTCGAATCCAGCCGTGTACCTATGAGTTGTTTTTCAATTCAAGTACATTATCCGATTGCTTAAGAGGGAACAGCAGATAAAAAATTTCATATGAAATTAAGGGTTTGGGATATAGCTGTTTTCTCAACGAAACGTTAGCCAAATTCAATCATTTTGATCTTATTCTCTTTATCAAAGAATAATCTAGGCCCGTTGGTTTTGCTTTTTTCAATATTTTGTCTACAATTAGAATTATGGGCATCTCAAAACTCAAAATTTCAGAAAAAATTTCTTTCAACTTATGGTACTCATTATTTAGAGTAAACGTAACATTTTCAGAAAAAGCAAAACCAACGGGCCTAGATTATTCTTTGATAAAGAGAATAAGATCAAAATGATTGAATTTGGCTAACGTTTCGTTGAGAAAACAGCTATATCCCAAACCCTTAATTTCACGGCAAAACTAGGCAAATACCAAAAAAAGCTTCAACTGTCCTTCTCGCACAGTTCGGTTCGGGAGGCAGGGTACACTATATCACAACTATATACTGTGTATTATATGTATAAAAATAAAGTAAGCATGCATTAGTGATGTCAATAAGCTTTATCGATTTTTTCGACTAATAGTGGTGGGAAAAATATATCGATAGATACCCTTTCTCGAGCTATAATGGTTTTACCTGTTAGTTTTAATGTTTAGATTGATCTAAATAAACAAATATAAAGACAAATAATTCTAAGGAAATTTATTTTATCTCTAGAACAGAACATTTTCCCT
This sequence comes from Carcina quercana, assembly GCA_910589575.2. Lineage (NCBI taxonomy): Eukaryota > Metazoa > Arthropoda > Insecta > Lepidoptera > Depressariidae > Carcina > Carcina quercana. The sequence goes on along the minus strand of OU342455.1, from coordinate 2,276,981 downwards.
GAAATTCTTAGTTGTTGTTACGTTTTGTTACGTGTAAATAATTAAATATGATTTATGAATAAGTGACTTATGTTTCAAATATTTTTTTAATGTTAAAGTTCGAGTCGGACTCGCATACAAAGGGTTCCGTACCACTGTAAAATATCTAAACAGAAAAAAAACACAGAAAAAACATAACATTTATTGCATGGACATCCGTTTATTTATAACTTTTTTAAAAGCTTTTTTATATTATTTTTTGTTATTTATTATTATTGAAAGTCTTGAGAGAGAACGAGAAGTTATATGGACATCGCATGTACAAATCGCTACGGAGACTATATGACCCGACACAGATATCCCGGAGATCAGCCAGCAAGAGCTTGAAATGGCTCTCCAACAACTCAAAAACCGGTCAAGAGCAAGTCGGACTCGTGCACCGAGGATTCCGTACAGAATATGAATTAATGACATACTGAAAATCATAAATAATAGGTATGGTAATATGCACCCAACAATGCTCTACCGAAAATGAAATTCTAAGCTAAATTACATATTACGAAGTTAAGTTTGTAAACATTAAAAAATCAATTTTACTGTGTTACAATTAAAAAATTCAGATTTATTCCTATGGTTGTGCTGTAAAACCTTTCTTCTTGCCAAATTTCAAGACATTAGGTCAACGGGAAATACCGTATAGATTTTGGGTTCATTGCATTTTGTACGGAAATGGTCTAAAATACAGCTATATCTTTTTATCTATATTAGTATGACAGTAGGAAATACGATAGATTTCGACGATATTATTATTCATGTCGACAAATAAAAACTTGAAATATTTTTTCCCAGTTATACATCTCATACACTTAAGACGGGATTTTTAACTCGTCTATTCTATTGTGGGAGGTGTCGTGAAATTACAGTTTTTTAACCGACTTCAAAAAAAGAGGTTATCAATGCGACCTGTATGTATGTAATATTTCCAGAACTGCCCAGTTTTCATATATGTTAGTCTATACCAGCTTCTAAAGAAGTGTGCCAAATTTCTAAAGTGTATGTTTGTTTGTCCTCGCATATATCCGGAACACACACACAAAAGAAAAACACACATAGGGTTCGTGGATTTCAACAAAGCATTCGACACACTCGAACATAGATTTATCTGGGACGCACTGGAAAAACAAGGCGTACATGCAAAATACATAAGAATACTGAAAAACATATACACAAAAAGCACCGCACAAGTGAAGCTAGAATCTACAGGCGAAGAATTTTCGATTGAGAGAGGGGTACGCCAGGGAGACCCAATTTTACCAAAAATATTTTCAGCTATCCTGGAAATGATATTCACAAATCTGGATTGGACGAATAAAGGACTAAATATAAATGGCAAAAGCTGAGTCACCTACGCTTTGCAGACAACCTGATCTTACTTTCTGAAAACCCGAAAACCCTACAGACAATGTTCCAACAGTTAGCGGAAGAGAGCGAGAAAGCAGGCCTGTCAACGAACTTAACGAAAACAAAAGTAATGTCAAATTCCTCACAAACAGAGCCCATAACAGTAAATAATGGAGAAATAGAGTATGTAGAAATGGACAAGACTAATAACTGAATGGCAACCACGAGATAGCAAAAGAAAAAGAGGCAGACAGACTAGAAGATGGGAGGACGACATCAGACAAGTGGCGGGTCCAACATGGACCCGCATAGCGAAAGATAGAATAGAGTGGAAATCCTTAGAGGAGGCCTATGTCGAAAGACAAGCTGAAATGTAGGAACGACCGGTTACTGATACTTAATATAAAAAGATAAGTAACGTATAAAGTAAGCATATTTTTAAGAAAATTAAAACAAAAAATTAGTTCAGCAATAAAGGCTATTTTATTTAATTTATTTTTTATATATCCGGAACTACAAGTTCGATTTAAATAATCCCTTTTTTGTTTACCTAGGTATTGTAAAACTTAGGGAAGACTGCAAGTTTCATCAAAATCGGTTCAGTAGTTTTTGAGACTGGGAATGTTAAGTGTGTATTTCGGCGTTGCAGTGCAGCAGAGCAAATTTAAAATTAATGTTTTAACTGCACTGTAATCTGTATGCCGAATAAATTATTTCTATTCTATTCTATTAGTTAAATGTTTGTTACCTCAGAGCTTTTCACTGGGTGAACCGATTTGGATGATTCTTTATTATTTGAAAGCTGATGCTTTCCATGTGGTCCCATTTCAATTTGGTCCGGTTCTTAGAATGGAATCCATGAGAAAACAATATACATATTAAATTTTCCTTAATAAAAGTAGACTTTTAGGGCAGTTGAAGTCGGTTTCTAGTTCTTTTTGAACGCTTTAACTTGTTAGTCCTTAGACTCTAGCACTCTAGGTACTAAAACACCTCTAGGTCACCTAAAGTATCGTTGGAAGACGAACGTTCGGATATGGTGAAACTAAAAGGTTTCTTTGTTGACCGTAGAACCCTAAAATAGCAACGCCATAATTTATATTGTATTTATATGTGATAGGTACTTACTAGTCAATTATATCAAATACAACCACAGTATGTCGAGACTAAACCAATATGCGAACAATAATTTCTCAAAACGTAAAACAAGGGTTGACGCACGCTCACGTCAAGTTTATTATAATTTTGAAAAATACACTCTAGCCCAGGCGGAGGGGTAGCGACTATGCGCGGCTCGCAGGGGCCTCTTTGGGATGTTATGCAGCGTTATTTGTGTGAGTGAAAGCATGTGAAAGGCTGTATGTGTGCGTACCGAATCGCGACAGCAATAACATATTCAAATACCTACTATTCTACGGAGACTTTGCTTCATTGGCGTCTTAACGGTGAAGGAAAACATCGTGAGGAAACCTGCATGTCTTGAACAGGCATGTGAAGTCCGCCGATCCGCACTGGTCCCGCGTGGTGTACTATGTCCATACACTCTCTGTAGGAGAGTAGGTCTGAGACCCTGCAGTGGCGACATATATAGGCTGGTGATGATGATTTTGCCGTAGTTGCTTTGTAGAAAAACTTTACAAACGCACAAAATCAGGCAAGGCTTCACTTGAATAATTAAAGCGTTCAAAAAGAAGTAAAAACCGCCTTCGAATGCCTTAAAAATTTGTTTTTTGTGGATTTTCTCAAAGAGCGATCAATCAATTTCGATAAAAATTTTATGGGACCACCTCTAAAGTATGTTCTACCAAAAAAAAAGAATTATCAAAATCGGTTCACTACGGGCGGAGTTATCGTTTACATATATATAAAACCTCCTGCTTTTTTTAAGTCGGTTGAAAATAAAGACCGCGTCAATTAATTAACATTTGACGCTTTCTCTTAGTAAAAAAAAAAGAATTTGTACAAACAAAATACTTTAAAATGCAGTTGTAGTATTTCCAACCGACTTCAAACAAGTAAATACTGTTACGAGCTTTCGTGGTTCGTTTATTGAAGAGAAAGAAAGTCCAAAGTTCCGGAATTTATTGGTAACACAAGTCCACAAACCAATCTTCAAAATCACGGGTTCCCCCCAAACAGAGTACGTCCCTGTCCCACTAGTTCCGAGTTGTCTGCACTGAGTCCGTCCCTGGATTCCACGTACAGAGTCCTTGAACACTACTGACGCCGATCTGTCGATACTGACACCACGTGATACACTAGTACACTAACACTTTTCCACCTCGATTGTACTTTCGCTTTACAATTTCTTCCAGTTTTCGTTTCTTCACTTTTCTTCGCTGTGAACTCAACTCAAACTGAACTGTCTCCGACGCTCGGCTCGCGCCTATATATACCCCGTAGTGTTTCTAGATCCTATAGTCTAGAATCTTCTGGAACATTGTAGAGTATTCGACACGAAGGAGATAGATGAATTGCTCTCCCTTTCGCACATGACAATCCTTATGCGAGTATTCGAGAGCTTTCTACGTCATTTGTCAATATCTGACACGAAGGGGATCGATGGATACACCTCTCTCTTTTCTTTATCTCTGGACTTTTCGAGCTCCGTGACACTGCCCTCCTCTTAAGAATGCTCGTCCCGAGCATCATTACTGCCATGATAACGCGCCAGCCGATCTACGTGCACAACTCTCAGTGGGCTTCTTGGTGTATCCCGAATTCGGTAGGTGACGTCGTTGATTTTTGTTACCACCTCGTATGGTCCCTCCAACTTGCTTGTAGCTTCGGTGTCTTCCCTTTTCTTCGAACTGGATTGTGTAACCAGGCCAATGATCCTTCCTCAAAACCAGCGTCGTTAGCTCCTCGGTCGTAACACGTCTTCGATCTTTCACTAGCCTGAAATCCAGTTTCATTTACTTGCTCATAAATTTCACCTGGTACCTTTTTTGTAGCACTGGTTCGCCTTCCAGAGACTGAGCTAGCTCCTTCACGGCGGTTGTTACGGGTTGGACAGGAGAGTCGTATGTGTCCGCGCTCACCACACTCGTAGCACATGAAACTCCGACGTGGCGTCGGACGTTCCACAATCGTCTTAATCTTTCGAAGGCATGCAACTTGAAAATCCTGACGCACAGCTTCTACTTCTAGCGCGTGGGCTACGGCGTCCTTGAAGTTAGCATGATGCTTGAGTCGTACCGCGGCTCTTACTTCTAGGTCCCGTATTCCATCGATAAAGTTCTGCAATAGCATCGGTTCAACGGCTGCGGGAGATGACTGGAACGCCTTACGCACTAATTGCTCCACCTCCAGTGACCACTCTTGTAGGCTTTCGTCAACGCGTTGTGTTCTCTCATTTAACCGAGCGCGATAGACATGCTCTAAATGTCCGTCACCAAATCGTGATTCTAGAGCGTCGAACAGCACGTCAAACGTGAAGTTTCCTCTTGCTCCCACGGTTTCCAACACGGTCAGAGCTTTGCCACGCAACGCTAGCGTAAGTGCTGACTGAGCTTCCTCATTAGCCCAGCCATTCGCTTTCATTGCGGTCTCAAATTGTAGCTTGAAAGCAGTCCAGGAAGTCGCTCCATCGTAGAAAGGCACCTTAGCCCCTTTAGCAGGTGCCACAGGGGATCGTAAAACCGTCGCAACGACACTACTCGACTTTAGCCGTTCAATCTCTTTGTGAATCTTTGATACCGCTATCTCGGTATTCTCTTCCACTTTCTTAATCTTCTGGGCTAAACTGCCGACTTCCTCTTCCACCTGGCTAACTCTTCCTGACGGCGGGTTTGCTCTTCTTGCATGGCACGCAGCTGGTCTTCCTGACGGCGGGCTTGCTCTTCTTGGCGACGGGCTTGCTCCTCTTGCAGTTCACGTAACTGGTTTTCCTGATGGCGAGCTTGCTCACGCAGCTGATCTTCCATCATGAGTTGTATTTGTTGGAGAAGGCTGCCTGGATTCTGCTCCGGGGTGCGCTGAACACTACTCCTGTCAGATGTTCTTTCAAGAGTGCGCTGAACCCCGCTTCCGCTTGCTTCGTCGCGCCGAGCCTCCGACATGGATCTGGTTGTTACTCCTTCTCTTCCGTCCTTCGGTACAATCGGCATCTTCAATCCCACTTCTGACACCAAATGTTACGAGCTTTCGTGGTTCGTTTATTGAAGAGAAAGAAAGTCCAAAGTTCCGGAATTTATTGGTAACACAAGTCCACAAACCAATCTTCAAAATCACGGGTTCCCCCAAACAGAGTACGTCCCTGTCCCACTAGTTCCGAGTTGTCTGCACTGAGTCCGTCCCTGATTCCGCTTACAGAGTCCTTGAACACTACTGACGCCGATCTGTCGATACTGACACCACGTGATACACTAGTACACTAACACTTTTCCACCTCGATTGTACTTTCGCTTTACAATTTCTTCCAGTTTTCGTTTCTTCACTTTTCTTCGCTGTGAACTCAACTCAAACTGAACTGTCTCCGACGCTCGGCTCGCGCCTATATATACCCCGTAGTGTTTCTAGATCCTATAGTCTAGAATCTTCTGGAACATTGTAGAGTATTCGACACGAAGGAGATAGATGAATTGCTCTCCCTTTCGCACATGACAATCCTTATGCGAGTATTCGAGAGCTTTCTACGTCATTTGTCAATATCTGACACGAAGGGGATCGATGGATACACCTCTCTCTTTTCTTTATCTCTGGACTTTTCGAGCTCCGTGACACTACGTTCAAAAAGAACTGGAAACCAGCATCAATTGCCCTAAAAGTCTACTTTTACTAAGGCAAATTTAAGATTTAATTTATTTTCTCATGGATGCCGTTGTCAGAACTAGACCAAATTGAAATAAAACCTCAGAGAAAGTACCACCTTTCAAATAATAAAAAAATCATCCAAATCGGTTCACCCAGTCAATAGTTCTGAGGTAACAAACATAAAAAATAAAATAAATTTTTTTTAAAAACATACCCGTCGAATTGATAACCTCCTTTTTTGAATTCGGTTAAATTTTTGAGGAGATTATTATTAATTATAGTATTATTTAGGCGCCAATTTATGAATCGATTTTTATAATTCTTCTTTTGTTTAATAGAGGGCGTCCCGTATATATTCTATCGAAATTGATTTTTTTTCGAAATTTAGAGCTTTTTGAGAAAATCACATATATTCCAGATAATTCTACCCCCTAGGGTGAACATTTAGGGGTTGAATGCTGTAGAATTCTAGGGCAGATGACTTCCTTAGTCCTTTTTGAACGCGTTAATTATTTTTTATCCAACTTACGGAATCCTAAAACCATACGGAAAATCCAAACACTTTAAAATGTATGAACGATAACGAGTTTGTAATCCTAATAATGACAGTTTCATGTTATTGGTTATCAGTGCGTTATTTATTTATCGGATGGTTTTGTAACTTCAGACAGTTAGTGACTGGCGCAAACGACAGAGGTTAGTTTAAGATTAAGTTAAAAAATATATATATTCAAAAAGTAACTACAATACAAATAGCAATTTTTTTCGAAGCGATATGTGTATAATATCGAATATTATAATAATTTATAAGTTGTAGAGAGTTTTTGGTAATTGATAGTACAATTACGCGAACAAAATATAAACTGTTTAAAAAAGTAACTAATTTTTTTAGATATTATTATTATAGTCTTTATTTGCATGAAATTATTAATACTATTAATCTATATCTAAGATAGCTACTACTCAATCAAGGAGTTTTTGGATGATGGGAATAAGTAGATGACATGAGCATAATATTTTAGTATTTTAATAAATTTTTTGATATGATGACATGTATTAATTTTGATGCTTTATGCTGAAATCGTCACTTACCATCAGGTGAGATTGAGGTCAAGTGTTGGTCTATCTTTAATAATAATAAAAATATTGTACGACCTAATCGGCGTAATTTGGAGAGACTTTAATCAATCATCAATCAATCATTTATTTATTTGTGAATATTGGTAAATATTACAGGTGGTGGTTCATATACAATTTAGTTTCACAATATTCTGCTATGAGCATACAAATATAAAATTAATAATTATTAATAATGTAAAATAATAATAATTATTATTACAAGTCAAAATAAAGTATTAAAATTAATGGTCAGTTTATCGAATCAAGCATGAATTCTGTAATACTATAATAGCTTTTACAATTCAAAAAAGTCCTAAGTTGTTTTTTAAATTCATTTAGCTGTGAGTTTCTCATCGACATTGGCAATTTATTATAAACTCTTGGTGCCATACACAACACACTTTTCATGATGAAGGCTGTCCTGGCCCTCGGTATGCACACCGCGTCATCATCGCGTCTATTGCGATTCATTTGTACAGAGATCCTTTGAAACAAACCCGGATTCATTTTGACAAATAAAGAAATATATATTTAAGATCCAACATAATAATAAACCCAAATTAACAAATAAAATGATTTGATTTGACTCTTTATATTTGTTAGTTGTCTTAAATTCCAATAAATAATCTACAATAATAAAAAGTTTTTTTTAAAGTTTTACATTTGTGTAAAGAATACGATGATATTTTGCCATTACAAAGGCATATAATTTCAAGAATGAAGTCCATGAAATTACCTTGAATTACGAGAATGTCTCGCATATGTAAGACATATAGTAAATAACACGACTTAGTGCTCTACGCCAGCGGTTCTCAATCTTTTTTGGTGACGTGACGGAACCCTACAATAAAACAATAGTTTTTTTAAAAGTGCATTATTTATTAATAAGCATAATAAAAGTACCATGTATCAGTTACTTAATAACATAACAAGTATAATAATAGAAAATATTAAAAAAGAAAATTCTAACTGATGGGAGGCATGAAACTGTTTTTTATTTTTCATCAATTGGTTGATATCAGTGCGTCTACCATCAGTTTACGCTGGCATTAGCGTATATCGAATACTATCGGAAATGCTGCTCAGTCGAGATGTGGGCGACAAGGACAGAGCGATAGTTAACGATACACGTTATGGCCTGCGTAAACTCATGGTAGATGCACTGTGCATCTACCATGAGTTTACGCAGGCGGTAACGTATATGGAATACTATCGGAAATGCTGCTCAGTCGAGATGTGGGCGACAAGGACAGAGCGATAGTTAACGATACACGTTATTGCCGGCGTAAACTCATGGTAGATGCACTGTGCTTCTACCATGAGTTTACGCAGGCGGTAACGTATATCGAATACTATCGGAAATGCTGCTCAGTCGAGATGTGGGCGACAAGGACAGAGCGATAGTTAACGATACACGTTATCGCCTGCGTAAACTCATGGTTTATGTAATTAAATGTTTTTGCGAATCTCGTTTGGTCTATGTTATTTAGTGTATGTACATATATGTAATATTTAAATAGTGTATGTAACAGTAATTGTAACCGTTTCGTAAATATCTGAAAAAATATATAGCGACTAATTTTGTTTTACAGGTTAACGAGTAATAGTCGAACAAATAATAAAATATACTTGGAGATAACATTATGAACGTTACGTACAAATTCCTTTTTTAAAATTACTTTTCATTATCTTGTGTGGGCCCGTTTTTAGATGTTGTAAGCGATAAACCGTGAACTTATTGTTACGGACTACAGAACCCTACACTGCGCGTGGCCTTGCACTTGGCTGCTTGTTATTTCTTCTTTATGTCTTGTTATTTTATTATGTATTTATTATGTGTAAATTCCGAAGTTTTAAAGTTAAAATGCTAATTATTTCGCATACAGACCGTTTCTGAAGTAATTAAATGAATTGTCAAACAATAACAACAAACATGGGACAATAATATGTGTATCCACTTTTGTACCATGTTACGATGGAAATATATTTGAGGGAAATATCAATTAAAGATGAATGTGTTCATGGTTCAAAATTGGATATATATTTTTGTATTCGAGTGTACATCGAGTGCTGTAATTTTATCTGTAGATGCCAGCGTGGTTGAGTGCCTGAATTGTGACATGTAGTTTTTTCCCAGATCTTCAAAATGGAAGCCGTTGTATTTGACGGGAAGACCCTATCGTTGAGCTTCGATAAGAACTATCCTATACCGAAGATAGTCAACGACGATGACGTCATCGTCAAGGTGGAGTACGCCGGCGTGTGCGGAACAGATCTCCACATAATACAGGTATGTATTCATCGTCAGCAGCCGGGAAACCTTCGCTTTCACTTCAATTTTCCGTAATCTTTTTTATTTCACTTGTTTTAGCTATATTTTTTGTTTTTGTTGTTGTTTTTTGTTTAATTTATTGTTTGCCTGCGGTGGTTTCCTGTCATTGAAGGAGCACTTACTGTTATTTTAAGTTGTTGTTATTGTGTGATCAGTTATATAGTGTTTCTTTTTTGGAAATCCAAATAAATAAATAAAAATAAATAAAATTTTCTCCCTGTTATACTGTTCTGTTTGGCGGCAGACTTAGGTAACATGGTGGTAGCTAGCCAGATGGACATAGGAAATAACTAAAAAATCCAGGTACCGTTATCGAATCCGAGACCTCCTGATTGTAAGTCCCAAACATGTAGCTAATGCGGTTAAAATGTCGGCTCATTAACACTTCAGCTTACTGACTCGTTGACATATTTTTATTTCGTCTATAGACTTACTTTTCCTATATTTTATTACAGTGTGCAATTCCGAGCATAGCCCGTTCCACTTGTTTATTCGTCCCACAGTAAAGGACCACGTTTCGGTTCCGTATGTCATCACTGGCAACACGCACTGATTAAAGACTTTTGTCTTTAGACGCTGAGGTATTTTGGACGAGAAGATATGCCGTAACTTCACGCACGTAACATCGTTTTGCCTGCAATAAGTGATTAACTCTATATTAGTTGGTGATAAACTGATAGCTTATCATTATTTAAGCCACGTACAGACAAAAAATCCTTCCTTATTATCAAAATCGGATAATCTGATCTGGCAATGACGCCTCTATAATCATTCAATAGATATGTATTAATATACTAATCTTAATTCAAAATTAGAATTACCCATATGTATCTAATAATTAATTTATCTATAATCCCGTAAAGAAATCCTACGGAATAAATCATCAGGTCAAATACTCTTTGTGCCATGTCATCCAGCGGGGGTAGTAAAAAACTAAGGGAAAAAGCAGTCGAAAAATTAGGACCTCTACATATGTGCTTATTCAAGTATTTAATCTAAAATCTAGGTGTCTTCCTTAGCTGCAATCTTTCTTGGGTGGAGCATGTCAATGAGATCAGCAAGAAAATTCACTTTGCTGTTCACTCTCTCAAGCGCTTTCAATGGTTCCTACCATTGAAAACTAAGATTTCTCTAGCCCAAACATTATTGCTCCCTATTCTTGACTATGCTGATTCTTGCTTCTTGGACGTCACCGAAGAGCTATTAAACAAACTTGAGCGACTTCAGAATCTTTGCTTACGCTTCATCTTCGGGTTGCGAAAATATGACCACGTGTCAGTTTTTCGCGCTCAGCTCAAGTGGCTCCCTATCCGCCTTCGTAGAAATGCTCATATCCTTTCCCTTCTGTACAATATCCTAAATAACCCTTCTTATCCTAGCTACCTAAGTGAGCGATTTACATACTCGCATCCTGTTGACCAACCTTGTCGAGCTCACATTAGGACAATCCTATCCATCCCTTCCCATCACTCCGATTTCTTTTCCTACTCATTCACGGTTCATGCAGCCAGATTGTGGAACTCGTTGCCTCACACTGTACGCGACAGCAAAACTGTTTCCGCCTTTAAGAAAAACGTCAAGGAACATTTTCTATCACTATAAGATTATATATATTTATAGTATGTAAAGTATGTATGTATTATTATTGATATATATTAGTTTGTTTTGTATCTCGTATTTATGTAATCGTTTATTATATTTATCATATCGTACACGCCTAACTGCCCTCCTTTCTTCAATATTTCTCCTTAACCTAGGACTGCTGTAAGAAATTTCTTTTAGAAATAAGCTGTTCCTTTTGTATATATTTTTTCTGTTTTGTGTTATGTAAATATTTTCTGTGTACAATAAACTGTTTAAATAAAAATAAATTAATTATAATCTATCAATATCTGTTACACCTCCACTCAAAATATTGTGTCTTATTACCTCTATCCAAAGGTTGTCTGGTAGAGATCGCTGTAAGCGATAAGACCGTCTTTTGTACAATTGTTTAAGTTTAATGTTCTATTTTATGTTTTTTATTGGTGTATAATAAAGTTGTATTGTATTGTTTCCAGGGAGAGTTCCCAGCATCGAAAGAGCGTCCTCTACCTTTAGGACACGAATTCAGTGGTGTAGTCCATGAGGCAGGTCCAGCTTCCATCTTCAAGAAGGGACAGAAGGTGGTGGTTGATCCTAACAGGTAAGTGGAGCGAATAGCTCGCAAGCAATTCCTTAAAAACCTGTTACAGCATATACAAATAGAAGAGCTTAATAATCGTCATATCTTTTCGTCCAAAATACCTCAGCGTCTAAAGACAAAAGTCTTTAATCAGTGCGCGTTGCCAGTGATGACATAGGGAACCGAAATGTGGTCCTTTACTGTGGGACGAATAAACAAGCTCAAAGTCACTCAGCGAGCAATGGAACGAGCTATGCTCGGAATTTCTCTACGTGATAAGGCCCGGAATGAGGAAATCCGTAGACGAACGAAAGTCACCGACATAGCTCGAGGAGTCAGTGAGCTGCAGTGGCAATGGGCAGGCCACATCGCTCGAAGAACCAATAACCGGTGGGGAGTAAAGGTTCTCGATTGGCGACCACGTACCGGGAAACGTCTACCAGGTCTACCGACGACCTGGTTAGAGTCGCAGGGAGTCGCTGGATGCAGGTGGATCGGGACCGGTCGATGTGGCGTACCATGAGGGAGGCCTATGTACAGCAGTGGACGTTTCCCAGCTGATGATGATGAATAATCGTTTCAGAGCCTGCAACCTTTGCGATTTCTGTCGCGATGGTCAGTACCAGTACTGTCTGACGGCAGGGATTAACAGTACCATCGGTATCTGGAGGGATGGAGGGTGGGCCCAGTACTGTAGGTCTCCCCAAGATCAGGTCTACGCGTTGCCTGAAGGAATTACTACTGAAGAAGGTTTGTTAAACTATTGCACCCATATCACCTCCACTCCGGATCAGCTTGAACTCATCTGAATAAGGTCATCAACAGCCTATATAGGTCCCCACTGCAGGGTCTCAGTCCTACTCTCCTACAGAGAGTGTATGACATAGTACACCACGCGGGACCAGTGCGCATTGGTAGATTTCACACCTTTGAATTTCTTCTCAGATGTGTGCAGGTTTCCTCGCGATGTTTTCCTTCACCGTTAAGCAATCGGATAATGTACTTGAATTGAAAAACAACTCATAGGTACACGGCTGGATTCGAACCCGGAACCCTCAGATTGAAAGTCCTGAATAAGGTAGATGACAACAAATCTGATTGGGGTTAAATATACTACTACTATATACTATAAAATCCTATAAAATTTAAAAGTATATAAAGCCCGCTAAACTTGGCAAAATCAATTTTACTAGAATTTTTATTTATTCATTACACTGTTAAGGCAAGGGCGTGATCACATAATACGTTATTTTACGAGATAATTCAAAAAAGTTTCATACATTTTCAACTTCAAGGCAAATCCGTTACGACACGCTTTTGTGCCGATTTGTATGGAGCGTTTTTGCACCGCGAGATTAGAATCAATTGTCGGCAGGTTATATTAGGGAGTATTAGGTCGTATCGAAACATCTTTGACAATTGTTTTCAATTAAATTCAATTCAAATTTATTCAATAACAATTACATTGTGTCAGAAATTTTTAAAGCTAAGTCACATTGAATATAATAAAAATAAAGAAATAAAGTTGAAATAATAGCAAGATGAAATAATAAACATAGATTAACTTAAATTCTAACCGTCAAAACTCGTCAATAACAGCACTTTTGAAAAAGATGATGGTTTTTTTTAAAGTTGTATACCATTTATGTTTTTAAATTCATTGGGCATCCTATTAAACAGCCTTACTGCCTGGTATCTCGCACATTGCTCAACAACAGTATACCTTTTGACACGCCCTACTTAGAAGGCTTCTCATATTTTTCAGCCGGACTCTGCGAGCCATACTCGTGTGTAGCCCATGGCTTCGACCGCGCCTCGCCTATTGCAGTGGGGAAGAAGATTCTGATAGTCGGCGCCGGCATCATTGGTGAGTTTTCTCCATTTCGAAAAAATATTCATCAACCCATACGATTGAAGAAAAAAAATAGTACCTCGTTAGATTTCGTAAGTTGCACGTGCTGTATTCACGCGATTCCTTTCCGAATGATTACATACTAAATTTCTGTTGCCATAATCTTTTAAAATATAATAGCTGGCTTTGATAAGTAATTACCTAAAAATATGAGATGAAATTATAGTGTCGCGAAATAAATATCATTAATTTACAACTTTATAGTTAGCTACAATAGCAGTTACGCAGCTAATGGTTCATAGATGGCGTATGAACAATAATCGAAACTAGTAGGTTTAAAATGAAAATTGTGATTCACTGTGAAGTTGTATGTTAATGATACTCATTTCGCGACATCACAATCTGATGTACTATTGCTATATAAATCCTGCAAAAAGCCAGCTGTTCTATTTTAGAAGATTATGGCAACAGAAATTTAGTATGAAACTTTTATCACACTTTTATCGAGTGGAAATTGCCATGCTGCGAAAGGGATGTGTAAATATTGGTTCGCGGTCACTTTCGAATTTCGTTTTTATCAACTAATAATAATAAGTTTATTCACGAATCATCTTATACATATTTCAACTTAGATCGAACAAAACTAATTTATACATTATACATTACTAAATATTCAACGACCTCTGTTGTAGGCACAGCCTGTGTTACAGAGGTCTACCTTCCTGTTGCACAAATAATTTTTATAATAATGTTCCCTCAGACAAATCTAATATATCAACAAAGCAAAAGATAATAATGATTATGAGAGAAATGTTATTTAAATATTTCTAAGGCGGCACCAGAGGGTGTGTTTGTGGTGTGAGTGAGAAATTAAGTGAAGTAATATAATTGTAATATCGATAATATTATACGGTAAGATAAGATTCTGCCCATATTAATTCATTGTCATTTGACCTCGCTGGTTCTACGTTACAGGAAACCTCTGGGTGACAACCCTGCATCTTCAGGGACACAGGGAAGTGACAGTCTCAGAAATGAACAAGTCCAGACTTGATATCGTCAAGAAACTGAGTAAGTTTTTAATAGCAGTGTCAAATGAACTCAACAACAACAAAAACACAACGAACGGAAAATATATTCTTCTAATGTACCAATAAACATGGGAAGGACCGATGGGTACAAGAAGAGACCGTCCAAACAACAGATAGAGCGATACAATAATTACAATGGTAGTAAAATGTAGAAGCAACAAAAAAAATATGAAAACATGGAGCAAACTGAAATATGAATGATATGAAATATAGTCCTCCTATACCGATTAGTTCCAATTTCTTATTAGGAATTTATGTACGAATGATAAACTCATGACCATTGGCTTTTAGGTGAAGGAAAACATCGTGAACAAACCTGCACACTTCAAAGGTGTGTGTGAAGTCTACCAATGCGCACTGGTCCCGCGTGGTGTACTATGTCCCATACACTCTCTGTAGAAGAGTAGGACTGAGCCCTGCAGTGGGGACGTGTATAGGCTGGTGATGATGATTTTTGTAATTCCAGATACCGGCTACAGATTGATAACTCCTGACGTCTTAGAGAAAGAAAAGCAGCTATATGATGTCATAATTGACTGTACAGGTAATGTAATATTATTTTTCATGGATTTGTGAACCCGACATTAGAATGGTGGATGACCCCGTATTTTCTAGTGGGTATAGCAAATTGTAAACCTATATATGGATAGATCGTTTAACTAGGTAGGTCCTACTTCGACAAAGTTTAACCGAAGAATCCAACTCGTCTGGGCAGCGTTTGGGAAGTTACGGCACATCTTCTCGTACAAAATATCTCAGCGTCTAAAGACGAAAGTCTTTAATCATTGCGTGTTGCCAGTGATGACATACGGAACCGAAACGTGGTCCTTTACTGTGGGACGAATAAACAAGCTCAAAGTCACTCTGTGAGCAATGGAACGAGATATGCACGGAATTTCTCTACGTGATAAGGTCCGGAATGAGGAAATCCGTAGACGAACGAAGGTCACCGACATAGCTCGACGAGTCAGTGAACTGAAGTGGCAATGGGCAGGCCATATCGCTCGAAGAACTGATAACCCTCGGGGAGTAAAGGTTCTCGAGTGGCGACCACGTACCGGGAAACGTCTACCAGGCCGTCCCCCAACTAGATGGACCGATGACCTATCAGAGTCGCAGGGAGTCGCTGTATGCAGGCGGCACGGGACCGGTCGATGTGGCGTACCATGAGGGAGGCCTATGTCCAGCAGTGGACGTTTCCCGGCTGATGATGATGATAACAAATTGCAACTGGTAAAACAAACGCCACCATGTCCTAATGTCTACACGCTTGTACTTACAATTCGGGGTTCGATTACCAGTGGGGGTACCTATCGGTACTAGTGTTTGTATGTATGACTGGTTTTCACTTGGCCTTCTTCTCACCTGATGGTGATGATGGTAAGTGACGATAAGGCCGTTGGATGGTGCGCGTGCGCACACGCCCTTAAGCTAATGATGCGCTGGCTTTGCTAACTTTCATACCGGAACACAACGGTGCCATTAACACTTTTGTCTGGCGGCAGACTTAGGTAACATGGTGTTAGCTAGACAGGCGGACATAGAAAATGTCCTACCACCAACAAAACCGAGTACCGATAGGTATCCTACTGGGAATCGATTCCGGGACTTGCGGATTGTGAATCCAACCTTTAGCCATTAGCACACCACAAACGGACGTAAGGACAGCGGAGGCTAAGTAATAGGGTCCTGTTTGTTAGTAAAAGTTAATGCCATATTGTTTCATCTCTGTTTCAGGGGTCGGCAAGGTAATGGAGATCAGCTTCAACTACCTCAGGCACGGCGGGAAATACGTTCTCTTTGGATGTTGTCCACCAACACATCAAGCCTCGTAAGTTTCACGGGACCTCACGTTATGTTTCCTAAAGCAAGTCGTGTATTAATTGAATCTATTTGTGTGTTTTCAGTGTCAACCCCTTCAACATCTACGATAAAGAGTTGACCGTAATTGGAGTAAAAATCAACCCCTTCAGTTTCCCTAAAGCAATTGGACTGCTTAAAGCTATGGGCAGCAGGTAAGACGGAACGCCTGACATAATAAATGCCTCGGTAGTCAGTGTTGCTAGAAGGTGACGAGGTGTCAAGCTCGTCTAGCTATACTGATCGCAGTACTTGATAGCAACACGGTGTGTATTGTACCGATTAGTTCCTCTGACGGACGTCCAGACTTATCTACAGAGAGTGGTACACCTGTAAGTGTTGCTAGAAGGTGATGAGGTGTCGAGCTCGTCTAGTTATATTGGTCGCAGTACTCGATAGCAACACGGTGTATATTGTACCGATTAGTCCCTCTGACGGACGTCCAGACTTATCTACAGAGAGTGGTACACCTGTCAGTGTTGCTAGAAGGTGATGAGGTGTCAAGCTCGTCTAGCTATACTGATCGCAGTACTTGATAGCAACACGGTGTGTATTGTACCGATTAGTTCCTCTGACGGACGTCCAGACTTATCTACAGAGAGTGGTACACCTGTCAGTGTTGCTAGAAGGTGACGAGGTGTCAAGCTCGTCTAGCTATACTGATCGCAGTACTTGATAGCAACACGGTGTGTATTGTACCGATTAGTTCCTCTGTCGGACGTCCAGACTTATCTACAGAGAGAGGTACACCTGTCAGTGTTGCTAGAAGGTGATGAGGTGTCAAGCTCGTCTAGCTATACTGATCGCAGTACTTGATAGCAACACGGTGTGTATTGTACCGATTAGTTCCTCTGACGGACGTCCAGACTTATCTACAGAGAGTGGTACACCTGTAAGTGTTGCTAGAAGGTGATGAGGTGTCGAGCTCGTCTAGTTATATTGGTCGCAGTACTTGATAGCAACACGGTGTATATTGTACCGATTAGTCCCTCTGACGGACGTCCAGACTTATCTACAGAGAGTGGTACACCTGTCAGTGTGGCTAGAAGGTGATGAGGTGTCAAGCTCGTCTAGCTATACTGATCGCAGTACTTGATAGCAACACGGTGTGTATTGTACCGATTAGTTCCTCTGACGGACGTCCAGACTTATCTACAGAGAGTGGTACACCTGTAAGTGTTGCTAGAAGGTGATGAGGTGTCAAGCTCGTCTAGTTATATTGGTCGCAGTACTTGATAGCAACACGGTGTATATTGTACCGATTAGTCCCTCTGACGGACGTCCAGACTTATCTACAGAGAGTGGTACACCTGTCAGTGTTGCTAGAAGGTGACGAGGTGTCAAGCTCGTCTAGCTATACTGATCGCAGTACTTGATAGCAACACGGTGTGTATTGTACCGATTAGTTCCTCTGTCGGACGTCCAGACTTATCTACAGAGAGTGGTACACCTGTCATTGTTGCTAGAAGGTGATGAGGTGTCAAGCTCGTCTAGCTATACTGATCGCAGTACTTGATAGCAACACGGTGTGTATTGTACCGATTAGTTCCTCTGACGGACGTCCAGACTTATCTACAGAGAGTGGTACACCTGTCAGTGTTGCTAGAAGGTGATGAGGTGTCAAGCTCGTCTAGTTATATTGGTCGCAGTACTTGATAGCAACACGGTGTATATTGTACCGATTAGTAAGGGAGTAAGTTTATATGTTTACATTAACTCATTTTCTTATTCCTCAGGTATTTGAACTACGACAATCTCGGAGTGAAGACTTACTCTCTATCAGAATACCAGAACGCACTGAAAGACCTAAAAGCTGGAACCATCGCTAAAGCTGTTTTCAAAATTAAACATTAATTTGAAAGACAGTGTATATTTTACTGTAAAATTTTGTTTTATTTTAAATAATTTTAACAGAAAAATCCTAGAAATAACACAAATATGAACAAACTATTTTATTCGTATTGATTGAATGTTTTTCACACTGATACGTTACTCTGGCAGTAACAGTTTCCTTTTGAGAAACCTGTACAGCTTAAAATAGATTTGCGACCAATAAATTTTTGGCTATAGTAAAATATATTGTATGAGATTCGAATGACAATCAAACAACTCAAAAACAACAAGGCGGAGTCCGGAGTCAAGACGGAATCATATCAGAGATATGAAAACGGGTGGAAAGACGATACTTGTAGTACTTCAGAAGCTCTTTCAGTCCGTCGTACACGAACGCTGTAAGCCAGGAGCGTGGAGCAGAAGCGTGGTGGTGCTCTTCATTAGGAAAGGCGATAATGCCTTACTGAAGAACTACCGACCAATATCCCTTCTGAGCCACTTTTATTAGTCGTTTTCTAGATTCATTACGACCCGACTAGCACGCAGGTTTGACGACTTACAACCTGCCGAACAAGCCGGTTTCCGAAAAGGCTTCAGCACCGTAGACCACATACATACGCTCCGGCAAATTATACAGAAGATCGAGGAGTATAAACATAGCGGCCGATAATAGCTTGGCATTTGTGGACTACGAGAAAGTCTTTGATTCAATTGAGACTTAGGCAGTGTTTCAGTCTCTCCAAAGGTGCCACATTAACTATGGCTATATCGAAGTGTTGAAATGTTTATACAATAAAGCCACGATGTCCGTCCGAGTACAGGATGAATGCACGAAACCGATCCAAGTGCAGAAAGGTGTAAGACAGGGTGACGTTATATCCCCGAAACTCTTCACCACTGCACTGGAAGATGTTTTCAAGCTTCTGAATTGGATAGGACTGGACATCAACATCAACGGCGACTACATCACTCACCTTCGGTTTGCCGAAGATATAGTCATAACGGCAGATTCCTTGGAAGATCTGAATGCAATGCTCAATGACCTCAACAGAGTTAAGTTTATAAATGAACATGGACAACGCGAAAATTATGTCAAATATCCATGCTGCAAAGGTGCAGCCGGTAGTAGTTGGGGACACTACTATCGAAGTTGTAGACAAATATGTATACCTGGGGCAGATCGTTCAACTAGGTAGGCAAAACTTCGACTCGGCTGGGCAGCGTTCGGGAAGTTACGGCATATCTTCTCGTCCAAAATAACTCAGCGCCTAAAGACAAAAGTCAAGTCAGTCAAGATCAGTGAGTGTTGCCAGTGATGACATACGGAACCGAAACGTGCTCCTTTACTGTGGGACGAATGAACCGGCTTAAAGTCACTCAGCGAGCCATGGAACGAACTATGCTCGGAATTTCGCTACGTGATTAGGTCCGGCATGAGGAAATCCGTAGACTAACTAAGTTTGCCGACATAGCTCGACGAGTCAGTGAACTGAAGTGGCAATGGGTAGGCCACATCGCTCGAAGAACCGATAACCGGTGGGGAGTAAAAGTTCTTGAGTGGCGACCACGTACCGGGAAGTGTCTACCGGGCCGTTTACCTACTAGATGGGCCGATGACCTAGTTAAGGTCAGTGGGTACAAGTGTCTCGGTACTATCCACTATATCCAACAGTGGACGTTTCCCGTCTGATGATGATGAGTGACTGTGTTATCTATTTAAGTTTATCAACGAATATGGAGAAAAAAATATGTCATCAATTTATCATCATCAGCCGGTAAACGTTCACTGCTGGACATAAGTCGGTAAACGTTCACTACTGGACATAAGTCGGTAAACGTTCACTACTGGACATAAGCCTCCCCCATGGTATCGGTCCCGAGCCACTTGCATCCAGCGACTCACCGCGACCGTAAACAGTGCATCTACCATGAGTTTACGCAGGCCATAACGTGTATCTGTAACTATCGATCTGTCTTTGTCTCCCGCATCTTGACTGAGCAGCATTTCCGATAGTATTCGATATGCGTTACCGCCTGCGTAAACTCATGGTAGACGCATGTGCATCTACCATGAGTTTACGCAGGCCATAACGTGTATCTGTAACTATCGATCTGTCTTTGTCACCCGCATCTTGACTGAGCAGCGTTTCCGATAGTATTCGATATGCGTTACCGCCTGCGTAAACTCATGGTAGACGCATGTGCATCTACCATGAGTTTACGCAGGCCATAACGTGTATCTGTAACTATCGATCTGTCTTTGTCACCCGCATCTTGACTGAGCAGCATTTCCGATAGTATTCGATATGCGTTACCGCCTGCGTAAACTCATGGTAGACGCATGTGCATCTACCATGAGTTTACGCAGGCCATAACGTGTATCTGTAACTATCGATCTGTCTTTGTCACCCGCATCTTGACTGAGCAGCGTTTCCGATAGTATTCGATATGCGTTACCGCCTGCGTAAACTCATGGTAGACGCATGTGCATCTACCATGAGTTTACGCAGGCCATAACGTGTATCTGTAACTATCGATCTGTCTTTGTCACCCGCATCTTGACTGAGCAGCATTTCCGATAGTATTCGATATGCGTTACCGCCTGCGTAAACTCATGGTAGACGCACTGGTCGTCGGTCCGTAGGGAGGTCAGTTGGGAGACAGCCAGGTACACGTTACGTGGAACCTAGAGAAATAAACAAGTAAAGATTATTAATTGATTGAGTCATTTTAGCAAGAAATATGGTCACCCGAAACGTACGCGTGTTTATAATTTATAAAATACCTCCCGTGATCTGGTTATCAGGTGTTATTTTCCACGGAATCATTATCTTACAATATTATTTATCGAACTGACTTAACAGCTTGGCTCTTCTTGCACTTACAGAATTCAAACATGAAATCTGACTAGTAGACAAAATTTCAAAATATATGTTCGAACTGAATTGTAACTGGGGCAGGCCACATCGCTCGAAGAACCGATAACCGGTGGGGAGTAAAGGTTCTCGATTGGCGACCACGTATCGGGAAACGTCTACCGGGCCGTCCCCCTACTAGGTGGACCGACGACCTGGTTAAGGTCGCGGGTAGTCGCTGGGTGCAGGTGGCTCGGGACCGCAGTGAACATTTCCTGGCTGATGATGAATACGTGAAGCAAAAACTTTGTACTCCTTTTTACGAAAATAGCGCGGACGGAGAACGAGTGCAAAATGATAATATTATTTTTATTTAGAAATAATTATGGTGGAATTTCGACCACTGGGTGACCACTAGTTTATTTAATTCTATCATAAATGTACTAAATCTAAACAACATGTGCCCTGTCAGGGTGAAGCTAATAATCTTGAGAGACATTACAATTTATATATGTATATACTGTTTTACTTACAATATCTATATCCGCAAAATTAATTATTCTACTTAATTAGAAACCCCTTATCTCATATCGCAACAGTGTGTAAGATTATACACGTTTCAAAATAAATGGTTCAAATAGCTGATATCTTGCTAATACTGGAGGTATTATCGTTCACTCCGGTATTATCGACCGATTATCACCTGTTTGGAGCGTGGGAGATTTTAATGAATAAACAATAGACAAAATATAGTGGACAAGGAAGAAAAGGAAATATTATTATATATAGGGATAATCATAGAGAATTGTCTGTTTAGAGCACGTGGCCGCGTTCAAGTTTGCATTGTTTTGTAGCTGTCCCTATCCGAGCCCTATCTTAACCGAGCGCGTACGGTGAGACAGCATACACTACGCGAAGTTATCCACCCGTTATTTGGATGTTTCGTAGTCCAGGGATCATTTGAAGGATACAGGATTATGTAACTATTTTTTAATACAGTATAATAATGAAATTTCAGATGTCGGTGGTTTTTCCAATTTGTTCTAAATTGATTCATACTCTTGTAAAACCGGTTCAAAGTTGGGGCTCATTCTTCTTTAATTCCATCTCCTATTTGTAACCCTAGACGCAAAAAGATGGGTGTTATAAGTTTGACGTCAATGTCTGTCTGTTGCATCGTAACTATCGAACGAATGGACCGATTTTGATGCGTTTTTCACGTGAAAGCAAGTTCCTTGCGGTGGTTCTTAGCTGTATTTGGTAAAAATCGATTCAGCAGTTTTAAGAGTATAAAATGGATTTTTTAGTATGATATTAGCGTAGTTTTTTTAAAGTTTAATTTTATTTTATTTCAAAAGGTTATGGCAACATAAATTTAGCATGTAAGCATTCTGAGCGGAACCTTCTTAATTCAATGTGGATTTAAAATAGCCATCACTAATAAGCAAGCTAGTTAGCAGATTCAACATAAACACATCATTTTATTTCATCATCATCAGCCGGGAAACGTCCACTGCTGGACATAGTCCCTCATGGTACGCCACATCGACCGGTCCCGAGACACCTGCATCCAGCGACTCCCCGCTACTCTAACCAGGTCGTCGGTACATCTAGTAAGGGGACGGCCTGGTAGACGTTTCCCGGTACGTGGTCGCCACTCGAGTACCTTGACTCCCCACCGGTTATCGGTTCTTCGAGCGATGTGGCCTGTCATCATTTTATTTAAATATTAATAAATCTTATTTTTTATTTTTTTATTTAAACAGTTTATTGTACACGGAAACATTACATAACACAAGAAACAGAAAAAATATATACAAAAGGAACAGCTTATTTCTAAAAGAAATTTCTTCCAGCAGTCCTAGGTCAAGGAGAAATATTAAAGAAAGGAGGGCAGTTAGGCGTGTACGATATAATAAATATAATAGACGATTACATAAATACTAGATACAAAAACAAACTAATATATATCAATAATAATACATACATACTTTACATACTATAATTATATATTAACTTATAGTGATAGAAAATGTTCCTTGACGTTTTTCTTAAAGGCGGAAACAGTTTTGCTGTCGCGTACAGTGTGAAGCAACGAGTTCCACAATCTGGCTGCATGAACCGTGAATGAGTAGGAATAGAAATCGGAGTGATGGGAAGGGATGGACAGGATTGTCCTAATGTGAGCTCGACAAGGTTGGTCAGTAGGATGCGAGTATGTAAATCGCTCACTTAGGTAGCTAGGATAAGAAGGGTTATTTAGGATATTGTACAGAAGGGAAAGGATATGAGCATTTCTACGAAGGCGGATAGGGAGCCACTTTATTAAAATGTGGTACTTTTTACTAAAACATGATAATCAAGGATGGGTAACAGGAGCGATTGTGCAAGAGAAATTTTAGTGCTAGTTGGAAGGAAGTTACGAAGCAGCAAAAACCTTCCTGCTGACCTCAGCAACTTGACATTTCCACGAAAGAGTGCTATCAAAGGGGGACCCCCTAGGTTCTTGACTATATGGGATTCAGTGATACAGAAATTCAATACTTTTCAACCTTGAGAAGAGCTAAATTATTTGTGACAATCTCAGGGGCGTCCATAAATTACGTGAGGTATTTTTTTAAATTTTCTCTCCCCCATGGTGGGATGTCGTGAGATTTTATTCAACCCCATCTCCCATCATACAATCTCACGTGAGATTTTTCAAAATGTTAGTTTTTTATATAATTGTTATTTAAGTATTATACAATAAAATTTTAGTTATTTATTTGTTAACTAAAAGATTATTTAAACACAAGACTTTACATCTAAAAAAACATAATTAAAAACTAATCTATAAAACCGGATCGACTACCCGGCCCAAACGTACCCATGACGCTGGCAGCGTTGCCCCGCTGAATGGCCAGGGAGATACGTTGAGCCAGGTACGATCCGGAGCGGGGATCGCAACCCTTTTCCCTTAGACGGCGGCAGAGCACTTTAAAGAAAGCCTTCGCTTCGGTATTAGGTATTTGGTATAAAACAAATATGTTGGTTTGACAGTCAGTAGATGTATAACGTCGAAGTATGAATGAAATCATTTTCTTTCGAACGAATTAGCGAATGATCGTAATCGTATTACGATAACGCTGAAGATTAAATCTTAAGCATGTACAATCTGGATTAAATGGACCAAAAATAGTATTTTTTGTTTCAATTTCAATTGCGTGTTATTTGCCGAGAACACCCCTCTCTCCAACGTAAGATTAGATGAGATTTGACTCGACCCCCTCCACTCCTTAAACATCTCACGTAATTTATGGACGCCCCCTTATTGATTAATGATTGTTGTTGATTACTATTCACAGGGAAGATTGTTTATCACGCTAGTTCGAAGAATTTGCTACTGCTTATAATCAAGTGCTCCATATCGTGGCTCAAACAATGACATGGCAATATTACGAGTAGAGACGCCATATGCAATATAAAGGCATATTGTATTTAAAACAGCAAAAGTTTAGTGCAGTACTGGTAAAGACCACAGAAATACATTACTCAGAAAGAGATAGACATATGATAACGATTCAGTGAGGTAATGACGGTGTGAAAGGTGACCTTTCAACTTCGGCCAGCTCGTTGTACACTGTTAAAATTAAAATAAAAAGCGGCCAAGTGCGAGTCGGACTCGCCCATGAAGGGTTCATAATATAAAAGTTCTTGTAGTTCGTTTTAACTTTGATCGATGTTTTATTAATAGTGTATTTTTTATATATTTGAGTTGCTTGAATGAAAGGTAAATTGTGGTTTACGATTTGATTTATGACGTATTAAAAAAACTGGTTACTAGATCTCGTTCAAACCAATTTTCGGTGTAAGTTTGCATGGTAATGTACATCATATATATTTTTTTGTGTTATCATTCTCTTATTTTAGAAGTTAGAGAGGGAGGGGGGGACACACATTTCACCACTTTGGAAGTGTCTCTCGCGAAAACTATTCAGTTTAGAAAAAAAAGATTTTTTCTTCTTCTTCTATTTTTGTGTGAAAACCTTAATGCGGTTCACAGAATACATCTACTTACCAAGTTTCACCAGTATAGTTTTTATAGTATAGGAAAAAAGTGGCTGTGACATACGGATGGACATACAGTTTCCCTTTTTTTGTCATGGCTACGGACCCTAAAAATACACACAAAACCACCATTATTATATTTGGTGTACATTGAGCTGTCCCAGGCTCCGTACATTTTGAAATTCACCTTTCGAATCGGAAAAAAGAACTACGCTCCGCTCCTCCACGTAACTGCGTTTGTAGATCTATACTGCTTTCGCACACGTAATTCGCCTTAAGGCAAAACGAGACTGCATCATTTTACTCAGTACGTCTCGTCAACTTCTATACCTTGTCACTTGACAGTATGTAAAATTTTTACTAACAACCGAACCGAAAATAGAAGGTTTTGCGATATGTCACGTCGAAAGGTTTTAACTATTGCTATTTCTAAATGTATGTATGTGGACTACAGTAGTCTAGTCCATACGGCGCTACCACTGAACTGGCTCTTCAATACCCACGTCTTTCGTGAAACTGTCAGTCATTGACATTCTGACACTGACTTTTAACGAACCAAGCCATAAACACACGAGACAGTGTGTGTATACTGCACCACATACACTGAACGATCTGTCTTTGACGTTTCGAATCGCAATTCACAGTCGGAATTGAGTGACGTTTTCTGTCGTAATCGGGTTTCAATTTTAAGAATTTTTTTTATGTCTAATTACAATGGATTGGATTATAGAGGTAGCTTCGATTTGCCAAACAGCCACCAATGGCTACATTCAGCTATTTCCTGGGTGATGATAATGGTTTACATTAATGGAAGTATCCCGACCTGGAAGTAATCCCTGGTATTGTCATCAGACGGGATACGCACACCGCATTTCCCAGCGGATGACTATTATTATTATTTATTTCGTCAGAATACAAAGTTCCATTATTTGTTAGTATAAACTTAAAAACTATGTTCGTACAAATTAAATCACTATCTCATAAAAACATGTCAAAAATTTCTTTATTATATAGGCTGCAGAGGATATGTGCAACTCTGTCCAGGGTCTCTTAAAGGGACAATCTAGTCTGGCTGCTGTGGCTTTCAGGAGGCCGTTGGTGCTGCCTGCGACGCGATGCATCAGTGAAGCGGCTCTGTCTCTTACGATGGCCTGACAGCCAGGCACGCGCGCTTCCCCAAACATCTTAGATGCGCTACAAAATCTCGGCAGTCCCAACACCATCCTAAACCCATTGTTATAATGGACTCGCAAAGCGCTGTAGGTCTTCTGCGTATAGTTCACCCATAAACCGCACGTGCTTTGAAAAGCATGGATGACGTCAGACCATGTGACATTTGCCGCCAAACTCCAGTGTTAATAGCACTGTTATGTAGCACCAAAGGTAGCATAGCCAGCGCCTCAGCTTGAGGTGCTGTGTAACACTTTTCAACGGCCTAATCGTAGCTATAAAGGCCAAGTGCAAACCCTTTCTACATTTAAACAGATTTATTGTATTATGTGTAGACCACAGAAGCATGGTCACCCTACATAGATTATGTAACAAATATTCATAATAAAAACAATATGGACATGGTGACTTATTATCAGTAATAAATAGATAAATACTTACAAGTTTCTATATAAGCTTCATAATTACAGATTGAACGGTCACTTGCTCACTTGCCAGACTTAAGGTTAGTAGAATTAACATTTTAATTTTTTACAAGCACAAAATAGTTTTATTCAGCAAAAAGGGTACATTATGCTGTTTGGTCTGTCCCCCACAATAGGTCATGCTTGTCCCATTGGGGAAAATATATACACCCAGTATAATATTTGTCTAGTAATCATTTAACAAGCTAACACGTTCAAAAAGAACTGGAAACCGACTTTAGCTGCCCTAAAAGTATGCAGCAAATTTAAGACTTGTATGGTTTTCTCATGGATGCCATTGTCAGAACTGGACCAAACTGACATGGGATCACACGGGAAGCACCAGCTTTCAAATAAAAAAAGAATCATCAAAATCGGTTCATCCAGTCGAAAGTTCTATCCAAAACATTTAAAAAAACGTCGAATTGAGAAATTCGTCCTCCTTTTTGGAAGTCTGTTGAAAATCCAAGCATATTTGTTTTTATTTTATTAATAAAAGAACACTATCGACCGATATACATACTCGGGGTAAAATGTAACAATTTATGTTTTCACATGGTCAATTGTAGTTTTTAAAGTCAAGTTTTCTTCCAGATCCTCAAAATGGAAGCCGTAGTATTTGATGGAAAGGCCCTATCTTTGACTTACGTTAAGAACTATCCTATCCCGAAGATCGTCAAAGATGATGAAGTCATCATCAAGGTGGAATACGCCGGAATCTGCGGCACTGATCTACACATCTTACAGGTAAACATTTAAAAATTAATTTGTGTAGGAGTTGGTCTGTCACTTCACTGTCTCGGCAATGCCTTGTCTTCGGTATTTCTAAACTTCTCACTCTCCTACGTCTCTGAGAAATTCCGAGCATAGCTCGTTCCATTGCTCGCTGAGTGACTTTGAGCTTGTTTATTCGTCCCACAGAAAGGACCACGTTTCGGTTCCGTATGTCATCACTGGCAACACGCACTGATTAAAGACTGTGTCTTTAGACGCTGAGTTATTTAATTTAAATTTTATATGTAACACTAGTTTCAAATTTCTTACCTGCTTAAATATATCTTAGCTTATAAATAAAAAGCTAATGTTAGTACGTTAAGACAAAGTGAATACCCCTTGGTCTCCTGCTGAAAGTAAGGGAGTTTGGTCGCGATGGGTGGAAGTGAGTGGTTGTGGGTGGCAAATATGTGAAAAATATATATCTGTCCTTGTCTAACTCATGTGACTTCACATGAGAACTAATGGAAAGTTCTGAAAATTTCTGTAATACTCGTAATCTACCAAGATTACATGTACTCTACGTTTATGCCAAAATAAATGTCCATCCATGTGAAGCTGGGGCGGGACGCTAGTAATTTTATAAATTATTTCAATAACGGCATCTGTGGGTCACCAATCCTACTAATATTATTAGTGTGAAAGTTTGGATGTTTGGATGTTTGGATGTTTAGATGTTTAGATGTTTAGATGTTTAGATGTTTAGATGTTTAGATGTTTAGATGTTTAGATGTTTAGATGTTTAGATGTTTAGATGTTCAGATGTTCAGATGTTCAGATGTTCAGATGTTCAGATGTTCAGATGTTCAGATGTTCAGATGTTCAGATGTTCAGATGTTCAGATGTTCAGATGTTCAGATGTTCAGATGTTCAGATGTTCAGATGTTCAGATGTTCAGATGTTCAGATGTTCAGATGTTCAGATGTTCAGATGTTCAGATGTTTAGATGTTTAGATGTTTAGATGTTTAGATGTTTAGATGTTTAGATGTTTAGATGTTTAGATGTTTAGATGTTTAGATGTTTAGATGTTTAGATGTTTAGATGTTTAGATGTTTAGATGTTTAGATGTTTAGATGTTTAGATGTTTAGATGTTTAGATGTTTAGATGTTTAGATGTTTAGATGTTTAGATGTTTAGATGTTTAGATGTTTAGATGTTTAGATGTTTAGATGTTTAGATGTTTAGATGTTTAGATGTTTAGATGTTTAGATGTTTAGATGTTTAGATGTTTAGATGTTTAGATGTTTGGATATTTGGATGTTTAGATGTTTGGATGTTTGTGACGCTTTCACGGAAAAACTACTGAATGGATTTGAATGAAACTTTACAATAATATAGCTTATACATCAGAATAACATATAGGCTATAATTTATAAAGACATATTGTGTAAATTGTACAAAATCACACTTATAATATTAGTGGGATTACATGGGCAATTTGGGCATAACAAAAACGCGTTGCCTAGCAACCGACCATAGAATATGTAATTCGTATATACAAACATTCGCGTTTATAATATTAGTGTGAAGACTATTTGAATGTACTACGTCAGATATTGAAATTTCTTTTGTTTCTTTAAACTATTAGCCTACGTAACAGAATAAACACTATTTTGTACCTTATGCTGGAAATGGAGATAGATGCCATCTATGCCTATCGAACAAGTAGAATATATCCTGAAGTACACGCGAACAAAGTCGCGGGCGGAAGCTAGTTAGCCATAACAATTTCAATTTTCAAGTCGGTAGAATTAGTAGACTCTGAAATAATTGGATATGAAAGTGGGACAAATAGACTGCTGGATATAGTCCTCCACCATGGTATGCCGCAATGACCGGTTATGCAAGCCACTTGCATACAGCGACTCCCCGCGACCTTTACCAGGTCTTCAGTTTCCCGGTTACTGGTCGCGACAAGAGAATTCTTACACCCCATCGGTTATCCGTTCGTCCAGCGATGTCTGTCACCTTAGTTCACTAAGAACTCTCAAGTTATAAACACAGCCCAGATATGACGTCAATAACTACTCTAATTATTTACAGGGAGAGTTCCCAGCATTGAAAGAGCGTCCTCTGGCTTTAGGACATGAATTCAGTGGTGTAGTCCATGAGGCAGGTCCGGCTTCCATCTTCAAGAAGGGACAGAAGGTGGTGGTTGATCCCAACAGGTAAGTTTAAGATGAGTTAGCTCAGGAACCCTAACATGACTCTGAAAACAAAAATATCTCAACGACATAGCCCTGCACAGCAAATACAGGAGCATAGCTCAGTTTCATTCAGTGGATGCTGGTCCTGCAGACTGGAATCAATAAACTACTGAAAGCGAAGTTTCAAACCCTCGAACATAGGCGTCAGGTTGCCTGCCTGTCAGTATTTGACAGGACACATTTTGGAGAGTGTGCGCAGGAGCTATTTTAGTTGATTCCGCTTTCCCCATTCAAGTACCGTTCAAACAGAAGAATTGAATTATACAATCCGTATACTTTGGATATTTCTACAGCTCGCAACAAGCGTTTATAGCATGTACATTTATCATGTGTACAACTATAATATGGGATACACTACCGGACTCCGTGTTTCCAGAAAACTACAGCTTGGGAATTTTCAAACTAAGAGTAAATATGCACCTTCTAGAGACTGACGCGTAGCATCATTGCCTTCCTCGTCTGAATTTAGGTCCCCTGCCTTGTGCATATTATAGCACGAGCTGCTACTTAAAAATCTAAATGATCGTGTTTTCATTTCAGTTCTTGTAGGCTGTGTGATTTCTGTCGGAATGGTGAATACCAGTACTGTCTGGTAGCTGGTATCAACAATACCATCGGCATCTGGAAGGATGGAGGAATGGCACAGTACTGCAAGGCTCCCCAAGAGCTGGTCTACGCTCTACCTGACGGAATTACTACTGAAGAAGGTTTGTTCATTTTATCCAATCATCAGCCGGGACACTTCCACTGCTAGACTGCCTCCTCCATGGTATGCCAAATTGATAGGTCCCGAGTCACTTGCATCCATCGAATCCTCGCGACCTTAACTAGGTCGCCGGTCCACCCCACGAGATACGCGTTTCCCGGTTCGTGGTCATCATTTGAGGACTTGTACTCCCCATCGATTATCCGTTTTTCGAGTGATTTGGTCTGCCCATTGCCACTTCAGCTCACTGACTCACGGTGCTATGTCGGTGACCTTAGTTCGTGTACAGATATCCGCATTCTGTATTTTAATCGTAGAGGAATTCCGTTCATATCTCGTTCTATAGCTCGCTGAGTGACTTTGAACTTGTTTATTCGGCCCACAGTAAAGGACCACGTTTCGGTTCCGTATGTCATCACTGGCAACACGCACTGATTAAAGACTTTTGTCTTTAGACGCTGAGGTATTTCGGACGAGAAGATTGTATTAGTAGTATTATGCTGGTAACTAAAATCATTATCTATCTTCTTTTCAACCATGTTACTGGGTGGACATTGGGTATTCATCAGTTAGAGCGCTACAATCCAAACAAAAAGACCTGGCTCCTGGGCTCACTCTTCAAAATTCATTCTTCTAAATTATTATTAATACATTTTCAGGTGGTCTTTGCGAGCCATACTCGTGTGTAGCCCATGGTTTCGACCGCGCTTCGCCTATTGCAGTGGGGAAGAAGATTCTGGTCGTAGGCGCCGGCATCATTGGTGAGTTTCCTCTAAAAATGTTTACAAAAACAATTTTATTATTATTTTTATTTTATTTAGTTTACGGCGAGCGTTATTATATTAGCACCTTTGCGCCGGGAGCGACCAGAGGAGGTTTGTTCGATTAGCCTTTTGTTTTACAATCATTGTGATGTTTTTTCCTTATCCTTTTTAAAGTCCGTTATTTTGTAAATAATTTAGTTCATTGTAGTTTGTTAAATTTTACTTTTGTGTATATCTAAATGTAAATAAATTGTTTATTTTATTATCTCTAGAATTGTCACAACTGAATTTGTCATGCTATTTACATTTCGCTTAACGGGACAGTCAAGTTTACACGCTATGGTGTTCAGGATGCGATTGGAGCAGGCAAGCCCTAGACTTGACAAAGACGCGTACTTTTTTCTGAGCACAGCGTGAATGTGTTTCTTTATAGTTTACAATTATTTTAGCGTAGCATGTCTTGCTGCTGGCAAAGCCCTCAAAGTTCAACATTTTCCGTAATATTATCACTAAAAACACGAAGAAAAGAAAGAAGAAGAAAGTGTCAAAGCAAAATGTCACTAACATAGTCAAAAGTCACAAAGTTCGTTGTCAAATCAAGTCGTTAAACACAAAAAATACGTTGACGTTCTATCTAAGTATTTTTGAAAAAAGAAGAAGTTATCTTGTTATTTTGAAAATATTATCGCTGCATCAACAAGCGTCTGTATTTATTTTGTCGAAATCCTAAACACAATAGAAATATCCCAAATTGAGTCTTCCTAAAATTCTATCAGTTTTGGGCGTACGTATAAAGTGTGAGATTGTTTAATTTTGTAGTTTTCAATGCACTTACTGTTTTATGGCGTGGGTATTATTGCTTGTTTTCTTTATTATGACTCTAGGTGCACTATCTAGAGTCAAGCATTATCAAGGTTCGTTTGGTTATCGATAGTTTATTATTATTGGAAAATATATCGATGTATTCATCGGTGCTTTGACCTTGTTTATTCGTCCCACAGTAAAGGATCACGTTTCGGTTTCGTATGTCATCACTGGCAACACGCACTGATTAAAGACTTTGAGATTACAATAAACTTTTTTAGTTAATTCCCAAACAATTTTAGTTTTGACGGTATCTAAGTTTATAAAATACACGTTATGGTATTTCGCCATGCCTACCACTATAACGATAATTATGCGATTCTTCTGCCCCAAGGTTGCCTGGAAGAGATAAATCTTAGCGATAAGGCCGCTTTCATTGTACCTTTATAAATTCTTACGAGTATCTGTTCTGTTTTATTTTGTGTGCAATAAAGTTTATTTGAATTGATTTTGATTGTTTTTCCACTTTGTCACTTGACGTATGCTGGTTGTATCTTTCAGGAAACCTCTGGGTGACAATCCTCCATCATCACGGACACAGGGAGGTGACAGTCTCAGAAATGAACAAGTCCAGACTTGAGATCGTCAAAAGATTGAGTAAGTATAGAAGTGAGCTAAGCTGGTTATATCACTCGATGCTGGAATGCCACCCGAGGTGTAGCCGAGGGCAGTAGTGGTGCGGAGGGTGTACTGACCAATGCTTAAGAGGGTATGCTGGTGTCAAAGCGCCCATACAAACGTAGTCCAGTCATATTTTGAGTATTAAGCTATGAAAATCTATGAAATTTTCAAGACTCAATCTAGAAACAAATATCTGTGTCGGTTGTGAATCAGATTTTCGTTTAAATATATACTTCTAGAGTTACAGGGCGTCAAAGAATTGTATTTTACGGTAAAAAAAAAAGCCCCAACTTTGAAATTCAAACCTGATTTACAAGAGTATGAATCAATTTAGAACAATTTAGAAAAACCACCGACATCTGAAATTTCATTAATGTACTGTATTAAAAAAATGGCTACATAATATACTGTATCCTTCAAATGATCACGGGACTACGAAATATCCAAATAACGGGTGGATAACTTCGCGTAGTGTGTGCTGTCTCACCGTACGCGCTCCGGTAGGATAGGGACAGCTACAAAACAATGCAACCTTGAACGCGGCCACGTGCTCTAAACAGACAATCCTCTTAAGATGTTTTTCAACAAATTTGGTTCAAAATGT
This sequence comes from Carcina quercana, assembly GCA_910589575.2. Classification (NCBI taxonomy): domain Eukaryota; kingdom Metazoa; phylum Arthropoda; class Insecta; order Lepidoptera; family Depressariidae; genus Carcina; species Carcina quercana. The sequence goes on along the minus strand of OU342455.1, from coordinate 2,243,518 downwards.
ACGGAAAAAGACAGTAAAAAATTTAAAGTACCCTCCTTTGCTTTCTTAGAAAATGCGTAATAAGTGATATAGATATCAACGCCCAGACTAAAGTGCTTGGTTTAGATACTTGAAATTTAAGACAAGTACCACTAGTAACAGAAAGGGTTATTAGAAATTCAATCCCTAAGGTGACGAAAAAGGGAGAAAAGTTATTTCTAGTCGAACCCCTAAAGCTAATAACCCTTTAATAATAGAATAAATTTAAGAAGTTAAGAAAGAATGTTGATCCATTGAACGATTTAGCCAATCAAAAAGGATAGAATTTTACGCGAGAAATTCCGTGAATGATTGACAACGCTTAGATAGTGTTGGTACACTCGAATGATATATAAGGTTTTTGTAATAAAAAATGAGCATTAAATAATACACCTATGTACTTTAATTTAGGCAACAAAAATAATTCCATCGACAAAATATGGAGTAGGATGAAATTCATCACTCGAACAGTCGTGCTGTAATGCCTTGATATAAAATACTAAATTCACCTGCGGGTCTTCTTTGAGTTCGCGACGCATCCTTTGATTAAAAGCGTCGTGTTCCGAGGAGTGACTTTACAAGCAGTGTATATGAAGATTAATATACAATTTTTTATTTCCAGACACCGGATACAGACTAATCAGTCCAGACATCTTAGAGAAGGAAAAACAATTGTACGATGTTATTATTGACTGCACAGGTAATTCAGACTTAAAATTATATATTATACCAGTAGAGCGCCCGTGGTAACGAATGTTACCAAAAAGCGAGCTAATGTTGAGTTCTCAAAATTACCTTATCCCTCTTTTTCTAATGTTTTACTTGCTCTATTTTTTAAGACATGGGACGGCTCTATGTTACTGACCCAGTGTGGTTACAATGTAGTTTGGGGACACTGACTTATCAGCGTAAATTTACGTGACCCCGTCGTGGGGTCACGGTCTCCTGTCAAGCTAGTTCGTGACCCATCATTGGGAGCACCTGAACGGGAATGTGTTAAGGTAGCCGAAAACAGAGATTTATTTTTCTACCACTTCACGCAAGCAGGCCCATACATAAATCCTCACATCATAAAGCAACAGCCCTGGTCGAGCCCAAGTGAGTGCCCTTAGGACAGTTGCTAGCAAAATTTCAACCGCCTTCCGCGCTCGACAAATTGTCCGGGTGAATGCAACAAAGTGATTCTCTGTTTCAGGCGTCGGCAAAGTGATGGAATTGAACTTCAACTACCTCGGCCACGGCGGTAAATACGTCCTCTTCGGATGCTGTCCACCAACACATCAAGCCACGTAAGTTTATACGTAAAGACCATTCACTTGTTTATAAGGTAATATATCGCACCAGCACACGCCGCCTTCCCAAACAAGAGACCAAAATTACACGCCTTTCCATGTTTAGCGCATAAGATGATGCCATTTCAAAGCACGATTTTTAAAGGCTTTTGATTGTGTGTTTTCAGTGTCAACCCATTCCAAATCTACAACAAGGAGCTGACCGTCATCGGGGTGAAGATCAACCCCTTCACCTTTAACAAAGCCATTGGACTGCTTAAAGCTATGGGCAGCAGGTAAGAAGTAGCACCATTATTAGTAAAAGCTCCATTAGCTCAGTAGCTACAGACGTGGGTGATTCAGAGAAAGCTGGTTCGATTGCCAGGCGGGTTCTATAGTTTTTTGGTTTGGTTAGTGGTAGAGTACATTTATTTACAAGCCGGCCCGTCTAGCTCTCTCATCAGAGGGAAAGAATAATTTTATTCATATACTTATCTACAGAGAGTGGTACACCTGTCAGTGTTGCTAGAAGGTGACGAGGTGTCAAGCTCGTCTAGTTATATTGGTCGCAGTACTTGATAGTTTATATTAATTTGTTTTCTTTTTCTTCAGGTATTTGAACTACGACAATCTCGGAGTGAAGGCTTACCCTCTATCGGAATACCAGACCGCACTGAAAGACCTGAAAGCAGGAACCATCGCTAAAGCTATTTTCAAAATTAATCAATAATTTTGTACATTGATCTTGCTGTAACACAAAAATATGTTTTATTTATTTTAGGTTTATTTTTAAATAAATTTGTGATTTGACCAAAAAAAATTGTGAAAAAAGAAATGAACTTTTTGAACTGAGTGTTTTATTTAAGTTATTGACCTACTTTATGATGGACTAGCAGCCCGTCCCGGCTTCGCACGGGGTAGACAATTATTTATTTTTGGAAATTTGGATATAAAACACTTTTTTTCACAAATATTTTTATTTATTAAAAAATTATTATTTATTAATTATATATTAAAAAAATTTATTTCAGTGCCCCCTCCACCCCGCCCGCCGCGATGCCCGGCGCGCTTTTCAGACTGCATCGCAAACAACGGCCACGGCGCTATGGCGGTTTTGTTTACTGTTTGAATTTTTTAATTCGTAATATCTTTTGAATGGAAAGTCCAATTTAAATAATTTAAAAACTATTTTATAGGTAGTTAAATGGTCTTGACCATAAAATAATTTATTTGGATAAGGATTAATATAAACACATAAATAGCATGGTTTGAATTTGGTTAGCATTTTCATTAATGTTTAAAATGAAAAAAGTTGTTGTAGTGACATAACTACAATAGTTGGACATATGCTACCGCCGAGGTTTTTGTAGACATTATGATGTTCTTCAATATTGTTGTACATTATTTTGTTCTATCGCTAATAGTTTCGGCAGCGCATTCGACGAAAGACATTTTAAGACTCATTTTTCCACACCTTCGGTTACATTGTTCAAATTTTACCAAGGATCCCTAATTTTTTTCAAAATGAAATGTAGCCTATGTCAAATTGGAAGAATGTAGCATTCTATTGGTGAAAGAATTTTTTAAATCGGCCCAGTACTTTTTGAGCCTATTCATTACAAACATACAAACATACAAAAATAGTTACAAATCTTTCCTCTTTATAATATTAGTGTAGATGTGTAGATAACTACTGAGTAATAGCAAAGAGGATATAATATGTATAATATTTACAACTGGGCACCTCTCATTTCATAGTTGGAGTCGGTTCTTTTTTATGGTTCCGTACCCAAAGGGTCAAAACGGAACCCTATTACTAAGACTCCGCTGTCCGTCTGTCACCAGGCTGTATCTCATGAACCGTGATAGTTAGACAGTTGACATTTTCACAGATGATGTATTTCTGTTGACGCTATAACAACAAATACTAAAAACCAGAATAAAATAAATATTTAAGGGGGCTCCCATACAAGAAACGCGATTTTTTCGTGACGTGCGATGTAACATACTACTAGCGTTATCTAGTGTCGTACTAAAACTAAATTGATAACGAAAATCTAGGCGCATTCTTTAGATTGGTTTTCCGTATGTTAAATATCCATATTCTGTTCGGAACCCTTCGTGCGCGAGTCTGACTCGCACTTGTCCATTTATTTTTGAAGTTTATATGAAGCAAAAAATTTTTTACCTTCACGGTTTACATTAAAAACAAAATAGTAGCTACAGACTTCATTTTCATCAAGCGTACCTATTGTTTATTATTTTCAGTATGTTAATTATTCACATTCTGTACGGAGCCCTCGGTGCGCGAGTCCGACTCGCACTTGGCCGTTTTTTACTTCCTACATGTACCTTAAAAATTAGATGTTCAATTTCAAAAAACGAATGAAAATAGTTTTTTTACAAAACAGCTTGCGAAAATTTTTAAAATTTTCTGGGTAGATTTTGATATAGCCCGTGTCACTCTCACAGTAAATACGAATCTAACGACACCTTCATGCTAAAATTGATCGAGCCGCTACATACATTCACACCTACATCCCCAAATATAATCTTTTAAAACTAGATAACTAATATTGTATACCTAATACTAAGTTAATAAATATGTACAGTAATAAATATAATTTTTATAAATTTGAATAAATAATCGATGTATAACGTGTAGGAGTGGCGCTTCCTACTACAGGTATTTATATACTTATCAGAAAGTAAAATAAGATAATTTAAGTTTATGAAATAAATATATTTTTCAATTTTTCATTTTTTCTTCTTCATTTTTTTCAATTTTTCAATACACACTCTAGAAAAACATAACCCTCCTTCCGAAACCGAACGTGTGTAAACCCTACCTCCAATACCCGAAACCCGTCACCATCTCTAACTACCTCATTATTCAAACACGATGACTCAACCAGACAAATTCCTAAACAATAGCCACGTGATTAATGATAATTTTATATGAATTGACGTATGAAATTCACTTGTTAATGTTTTATCATATTTTATGTAATAGTTACATTATGGCATCAGTCATTTTGATGAATGGCCGGCCGCAGTAACTGTTTATGTTACGGTAATGTTCTAGAGGTACAGTCATTGACATTTAACGAATATGAATTTATTATTGAAACAGGTTTATACGCGTGACTTACAACCGTGTTGTATGGAGACCCCCTTTAATGTATTATTTACCCCCGATGCAAAAAGAGGGGTGTTATAAGTTTGACGCCAATGTCTGTGCTATTGTAGCTCTCGAACGGATGGTCCGAGTATTTACGTAAAAGCATAGATTGTAAAAGCAAGCCTCCTTGCGGTGGTTTTATGTAACATTTGGTAAATATCGATTCAGAAGTATCCGCTGATGGTTAGTTTTTTTCTTTTTTAATTAAATTTACTCGTTTGTTATATTATTTTTCTTGTTATATCGGACCCACTTTGTGAAAATTATCTATCAGAGTCTACTTATTACCGTTCAAAAAATATAGCTGTATGACAGACGCACGGATGGATACTGGAGCGTCAGCAAGGCTAGGATTTTTGTCTGAATTCATCATCAACAGCCTATACATGTCTCCACTGCAGGGTCTCAGGCCTACTCTCCTACAGAGAGTGTATGGGCCATAGTTCACCACGCAGGACCAGTGCGGATCAGTGGACTTCACATGCCTGTTCAAGACATGCAGGTTTCCGCACGATGTTTTCCTTCGCCGTTAAGCATTCGGATAATGTACTTGAATTGAAAACCAACTCATAGGTACACGGCTGGATTCGAACCCGGAACCCTCAGATTGCTAGTCCGCACCGTACCCACTGCCCCACCGACACTTCTGTCTGTCTAAAATAATATATAATTAGGTGAACCTGGTTTGAACTTGGCCTTCATCTGACCTGATGGTAATTTGGTAACTTGTTACCCCTCCTGTACCTCTCCCATACTTCAGGAATAGACTCAGTTATGCGTTAGACCTTTTACCACCAAGCTAATTGGTCTCTTGTTCAAGACACTTATAATGTGAGATGACATTTAATTTGCTCTGGAAATAAAGTGATATAAATTTGATAAACAAGTACAGTTTCTGTAGGAGAGTAGGCCTGCAGCCCGATTCTACTATTTTAAAAAAGCTTTAGTTCTATATTCGTTTCGTAGCAATTAGGTTTACGTTACGTTTGTATTGTTCTAGAAAACCGTATTCTACTAACCTATAATACCGAACGAAAACAAAACGAAAGCCGAAAGGTAGCTGTTAGCAGACCTAGCACATAACTTATTCTCGATTACGAATAATCGTAGTATAATCGAGTCGACTCGTTAAAAATTTTGGGTACTCTGTGGTTGATACATTTTTCGGGTTGCCAACATAGTGATTCTACCCCTAAATTCAAGGAAGAATTTAGATTTTGGGGGCTGAAATATTTTTAAACTAATTCTATATTATTTAGCATTTACCATATAGCTTTTGTCCATAACTTAATCTGCGTGGATTTTTTCTATGCAATAAATCAAGTCATTCTAACTCTCCGGTACGTCGTCAAGGATGGACAAATAAACAAAAACTTTTGCATTTACAATATTAATATTAATTAAGTATGGGTTCATGTTATATTAGTCGTCACATTTATTTCAAATTTCTGAGGTCCTATTATTAATATATTTGAGTATTAATTACTGTGACTAGTTTTTAAGGGTAATCCTCTTTTGAGAGTTGGCAATTATATTAAGTTCATACATACGGAAAATTATGAAAAACATAGAAATATCTACATACTAAAGTAGAACTGAAGTCTCAAGAACTTGCCCTCACTTCAGCTCACTATACTGCGTTGGGGTGCACAAAAAGGAGCACTAAAGATAACAAAAATGAATCCTAACCTAACCAACAATTGTTTACAAACAACGTCGTACTTCAACATAATTAAAATAGCGCAGAGATTATCTTTCATGCAGAGATTTCCTTTGGGATTGTAGATGCTTTCCGGGGCAGTGGTGGCACCGTCCCTCAGCGTCTTTCAGTGCAGTGAACTGTGTTCAAGGTACACAACAAGATGTGGGTTTTACAATTATGGTCCAATGCAGACTGGATGCCTGCCAAGACCGGACTGGGACCAAAAATCGGCCCGGGCATTATAGAGATAATCGGCCCTTTCCGTTTCCAAGCTATATAATAAAACTACAATAGACTTTTTTTAATGGAATGGAAATTGATGTCTGAATCACCATGAAGCATCCTTTATTGATAGAGATAAAAGGGCAAACTGCTTTTCGTTTGTGTTCGAGGCTTTGGAGTTTTTTTGCGACGACAGTCTACTAGTTCAGAACACCCCACAAGTAAATACAGCTAACCCAGTGGTGATAGAGGTACTGTAAACACGATCAAACAAAGGTGATTCATCGGCGCAGACTGCTCCATGACTCGGGAACCGACCAGCCTACTGGCCCACCAGGGGATCGGCCCATCGGGCATTTGCCTGATCTGCCAGTCCGGACCTGATGCCCACACTGTGTTAAACCTACATGAAGATCAAGAGTAAAGAATGATGAATTATTACCCTCGTAGAGTGAGAAATCCATCAATTCTATAAAAATAATAGACTAACCTAACTGCCCGATCCACACTTAAAAAATAAATACTTTATCAGTGTATCAAATAAGTGCTACTAAATACTTCATGGAACCATTAGGAATATTCACTTTTTTATTATATAAAATCAATATCCACGTTGGTTCTAAATCTCTGCTGGTAAAATAACTTTCTTAGTTCCTAGAACCTGCTCAAGTGCTCACATTCTGTATAATATGAAGTAACTTCATATTCCATCTTATAGCTCTAATTACAAACAAAAATACATTTATGAGACAATCCTGTCATCATTAGATTAGAGGTATTGATGTATGTACTAGTTTTTATCGAAGTGACTGCCATCGATCCTATTTTTGGTAAGGCTTTTGTTGAGTTCAACTTAACTGTTAGACGTTCATCAATCTTATAAAAAGAAATGTAGCATTAACTTCCTTCTAGCAAACCAATATGCAATAAAAAACAACACTGTAAATGAGTTCAACATTTAAATATTATAGTTTTAATAGGTTAAGGTTGTGCATTTCCTTGTGCATTTTAATTACATTTACTAGTAATAAATAATGAATTGAAGTATATTTATATATCTTTTTTGTAGGATATGTGACTGTGACTGTTTCGATTTAATAAATACAATTACATATGTAAAAATAAAATGTTTAAATAATAAAACATAGTTATTACTTGTGTTTTTATTTATAAATCCACATTATAAATGATTTTTTTAATGTATAATAGGTTTACTTGGCCTTCTACTTACCTGATAATTAAGTGATGTTAAGGCCGGTGGATGGTAAGAGTGCACACCCAGAAGCCCCTCAAAGCTAATAAGGCACTGGCTCTGCTACCTTTCATACTTGAACACAACAGTGCTATTAACACTGCTGTTTGGCGGCAGACTTGGGTAACATTGTCGGGAGCTAACCAGGCAAACATACAATGCTCTACCTCCAGCTAAACCGAGTGTAGGTAGGTAGGCCCAATGGGAATCGAACCCGGGACCTCTGGATTGTGAGTCCAAGAAGTAGCCATTAGGCCACGGAGGCAGAAAATCCTCCCCCTATACTGCTATTATAAATGCAAAACTGGTGTCAATGAAAGAGAACTAGCATCTAAGTTACAGGCTCGGCCTAGTTTAGATGCTAGTGTAGATTGTATTGATTGTGCAAGGCCATTGTAAACATTTTTGTGGCAATAAATACTTTAATAATTTATTATTATTTATTTGTCTTTAATTAATGTAAGAGTATGAGACCCAGAATGACTACATTTGATGGGATATTTGAAGGATAGGAAAAAACATGAGCTACATTATCTGATTGCTTATCGGTGAAGGAAAACATTGTGAGGAAACCTGCATGTCTTGAACAGGCATTTGAAGTCTACCAATCCTAACTGGGCCCGCGTGGTGGACTATGTCCCATACACTCTCTGTAGGAGAGTAAGCCTGAGCCCCTGCAGTGGGGACGTATATATATAGGCTGTTGATGATGATCAAATACTTAAGTCCACAGACGAAGTTGAATGAGATTGTGATCACAGTATGATGAGAGTGGTACACATGACCACAGTTGGCGTGGACTTTCCACGAGGCGTTGTTGTTGTTACATAGGTAGATACTGCTGCCCATTTCTTGAATATTTTTTCCCTTATTCACATTTTATTACACCCATGGAGTGGTCTTAGTCTCACGCCGAGAGTACACGGTGGTTTATATTTACAGAATATATAAATCCTGGGCACAATCCATCCTCTTAGAATTTCATTTCAACCAAAAATAAACAAACGTAGGACATCGATCGTGAAAAAGTACCTCTGAGCTAACTTATTCCGCATTGTTAATTGTGACGTCTGGGACCCCGTGTTCTCGTAGGGGTTTCGTTAGAATAGAAGTCAAAATGTTAGTGGAATACGATTTTAAGCTCTCAGCGAAATGGCGATCGAACCGCTACGTCAGCCGAACAGTTACGTCGTTAAGGCTTTAGTAGAATACCAATGACGTCATTTCGTGTGGTTTACGTTACGTTTTCGTTTACGTTTCTTTAACATAACTTAGTAGAATCGGGCCCCTGAGCCCCTGCAGTGGGTGTCCTCACTATATATAGTCAGCGAAGCCTTAGCACTAGGGCCACGTCACGCTGGCACCCTTCGAGCACGAACCCCTAAAAACTGAATAGCCTTCATAGTGCTGATGTTATGGCCCTACACATATACCAGCAAAAAAGGTGTCCAAAAAACTAGGTCCCGTAACTAGGTCCCAGCAATCATTATCGAACTACAAGAGATAAGGATACTGGCTGTGGCACCGAGTTTTGTTCGTATCTTGGTCACTATGTCACGTGTCATCTTGATGTAACGTAATTATCCATTGTTACTGCAGGATCGCGTAGGTAGCTCGTTGGTAACCGACCACGGTAGAAATAGGTAGTTTATTTCAGCTTATTCATACATACATTCATTTATAGCCGTGGTAGCTCAGTTGGGTGGAGCATCAGTCCTTGAACAATGATGTTTGGGTTCGATCCTGGCTCGTTCCAATTTGGAATTTATGTACGAATGATAAAAATCGTAACAATTAGCTTGTTACAAATATCTTGTGAAGGAAAACATCGTGAGAAAACCTGCACACTCCTGAGAAGAGATTCAAAGGTGTGTGTGAAGTCTACCAATCCGCACTGGCCCCGCGTGGTGGACTATGTCCCATACACTCTCTGTAGGAGAGTAGGACTGAGACTTGCAGTGGTGGCTGTTGATGATTATGATTCCTTCACAGAACCTGAATCCATCATCATAATTGGCTGCATGTTCGATATGGACATAAGCCTTTCTCATATCCAGACAGATATTCCATATCAACGAGTCAGTGAGCTGAAGTGGCAATGGGCAGGCCACATCGCTCGAAGAACCGATAACCGGTGGGGAGTAAAGGTTCTCGAGTGGCGACCACGTACCGGGAAACGTCTACCAGGCCGTCCCCCCACTAGATGGACCGACGACCTGGTTAGAGTCGCACGGAGTCGCTGGATGCAGGTGGCTCGGGACCGGTCGATGTGGCGTACCATGAGGGAGGCCTATGTCCAGCAGTGGACGTTTCCCGGCTGATGATGATGATTCCATATAGAAATTTATTGGCGTCAGAAGAGAGATAAGCTTACCAGAAAAAATTAATATACAGGATGTAAAATCTATCAGCTTTTTTTCTTAAATAAACGCTGAACACGTGCTATGTATATTCCCGTACATCTTCGAGACGTTACATTTTATTTCTACCGCCCACGCGGCACTAACAATGGTCAATTGTGAGGCATCGGTACATCTTTGACACACTGACATTCAGTGTTAACCGATTGTGGTCGCGCATGCGTGTTCCGAGAATTCACTGTCGTTCTTGCGATTTTTTAAAAGAAAGGTGATCTAGATTTTCTTAGAAATATCGTGATGATACAGATTTTAAGGTAGGACTTCATACAGTAATTTAATTTTAATATATCTGGAGACATCAAGTCTCTTAGAAACATTCACTTCAACTTCTCAACATTCTTAGAAATTTACATCAATTATTAATTTAAAAAAATAGCTTCGGTGGCGCAATGGATAAGGCGTGGACTCTCAATCTGAGAGTTCCGGGTTCAAATCCAGCCGTGTACCTATGAGTTGTTTTTCAATTCAAGTACATTATCCGATTGCTTAACGGTGAAGGAAAACATCGTGAGGAAACCTGCATGTCTTGAACAGGCATGTGAAGTCCGCCGATCCGCACTGGTCCCGCGTGGTGTACTATGTCCATACACTCTCTGTAGGAGAGTAGGTGAGACCTGCAGTGGGGACGTATATAGGCTGTTGATGATGATGATTAATAAAAATGTTAACGACATTATTCGCATCCACGGCGTTCTCAAAATTTTATATATATAAAGCTAATGTTAGTACGTTTAGACAGGGTTTTCTCTATCACCTCCAACTCCGATCAACTTCCCGCGCCTTGGTCGCGATGGGTGGAGGTGGGTGGTTGTGGGTGGCAAATATGTGAAAAATATATATCTGTCCTTGTCTAACACACGTGAAAAGTTCACATGAGAACTTCTGGAAAGTTCTGAACATTTCGACACAGATTTCATCTACGTTTATGCCAAAATAAATGTCCACCCGTGCGAAGCCGGGGCGGGACGCTAGTATTTGATACAATTTCCTTTTAAGTCACTCCATTTTGTAAAATATTTGGCGTCTGTCAATAACAATCACTAAGTAATATAACGAATGCATTTCCGAATTCCATACACCTCCATACAATTACACATGTGACATGTGACAGCTGAGGCGGTGGTACCAACGATACTCTCCGCATCAAAAGGTACCGATGTAACGTGATTTCATGTGTTATCAACCTACGGCTCTTAAATAGGGAACAAATGACACGTTCCGCGAATGTATGGCGCCAAGGCCTGGTCTTGTACACTTATAAATTTAAAAGGCCATTATCAAATAGAAGTGATTTAGTTGGCATTTTTGTATATTTCGGTTTAGTTTATTTGTACAAAAACATATAAAACGCTCGAAACAGGTAAGACTTGACGTTGAAAACAAAGATGGCGTCAATAAAATGACATTTGACGCTGTCATTTAGTACAAAAAGAATGATATTGTACAATTAAAATAAACGCAAGAATGTAATTCTAGTATCTTTCTATACATGTTCAGATTATTATTTGATTTTGTAAATAGTGTACAAGTACAGGCCGAATTTGAAACACCTCTTTTACTGACAGAGTATTCACCTGGCTACCATAAACTGTACAATAACACCGTTCCCTGACCGACAAGAAATTCAATTTTTTGCCTTACTTCCCCAGTAATCATAACCTCAAAAGAGGAAAAGGGTAAGAAACAGTGCACCATATCGCGTCTTATCTTTTTGCCTGAATTATTTTGTATAAAAAATTATTGTAATTCGATATGGAAATTCTAAAATCAAATTAATAGTTAAATTATGATTTAATTTTTCAAAAACACAACAGCACATAGTATAATTAAACACAATCACCTATTTATTGCTATACACATAACCGATTTGAAACTTACATCATCATCATCAGCCAGGAAGCGTGCTCTGCTGGACATAAGCCTCCTTCATGCCACATCCACCGGTCCCGAACCATCTGCATCCAGCGGCTACCTACAACCTTAACCAGGTCCATCTAGTAGGGGGACGGACCGGTAGACGTTTCCCGGTACGTGGTCGCCACTCGAGAACCTTTACTCCCCACCGGTTATCGGTTCTTCGAGCGATGTGGCCTGCCCAAGTGCCCATTGCCACTTCAGTTCACTGACTCGTCGAGCTATGTCGGTGACCTTTGTTCGTCTACAGATTTCCTCATTCCGGATTTTATCACTTGTATTCACAAAATAAATAATGATTGAACAAAAATTTAACTTTGACAAAATAAAATTAAAATATTTTCAAAAAGTAAATTATTTTTCAAAATTGTAATCATCATTAAATAAAATCAAAATTACTTAAATGCCAGTACCATTTTTCTTTTCAGGTTATAAACATAGCCGATAGGTTGTCGAGCCCTGCTCGGTATTGTATGCATACCATTGATTCGATCTGCTGTTACAGTTAACCAACACCCTGGATAAATGTCATTGTATATGATTCATATGATTATTATTTAAGAAAAGTATGTCAAATACCTTTACCGACGCAGATATTATAATAAAATTCTTTATAAATAAGGACCAATGAAACGGGGCAGGTATCCAAAGAAGAACCCGAGGGCACAGTTTTGTAATAAATACAACTAAACGATTTGCGGTGATAGGAGAGCTAAGCTGCGAAAACGACAATTTTTATATAGTTAAGCGCCCGTGGCAAGAAATGTTACCAAACTGTTTTTCAGTAAACTTCGCGTGTTACCAAGAAAGCGCGCCAACGTCAAAATCTTAAACCATATTCTGTCTCTTTTTCTAATTCTTTCTTGCTCTGAATTTTTTACGGCATGGTTACGCGCTCTTTGGTAAATGGGCCACGGGGTTGCACTAGTGCGGATAGGGTTGAAAAAGATTGAAAAAAAAAAACCGGGACCCTTATAATTTCACTCTGGTGCCTGTCTGTCGGTCGGTCCGATGTGTCACAGCTGATTATACCAGCAACTATTAATGCTACTGGACTTACAAGAAATAATGACCTTAAAGTGTTGCAACTGAAATACTTAATAAAATATTTTAACTTACATTTTAAAAAGTTCAAAACCATGGATAGAAATTTCAAAATGGAGTCACTTGGTTAAATGAGTTACGAGTTAAGAGAGTACGTATAAAAGGGCTTTATTTGCAAATACAGATTTTTCTTATTTCCTTTGTTACACAATTTTTGGCCAAGCATGAAAAATGTGTGTAACAATACAAATCTGAAATAATCACAATAAACATGACTTTGTAAAAATATTACAGAAAAACTTAAGCAGTCATTTTGTATAGTTTTTGTGAAATGGAAAAACCTCTGACATGTCTCATGTAGCTACTACCTGTCGTAGATAGTAACCGGTAACAACGGATTAACGTGACTAAATTTCGGAATCATTTTACTGTTCAGACAATCAGATAATTCAGCTGCAAAGTCCTAACCAAACAGGGGAAAGACTCAAAAAGGGGTATACTTGTCCCCATTGGGAATCGAACAGACAACTGAACCACAAATTTTTTAAATATATTATGCCATGTCACTTTTTAAAAAAAAACAGCAGTTACTTTTGGACTACAGATGGCTAGTCAAAATATGTACCTGTTAAATCAATTAGCATACAATCTCTTGGTCATCAATATTCCAAATTTATCAATAGCTACTTTGTAATTCGTCGTTCATAAAAAAATGTTGCTCGTCCCTGCATTCGAGGTCATTCACCCAAGTGCATTGAACGTTATGCATTGAATTTTATTCAAATCGATTAAATATAGATATTTAAGTCGTGCCGTGTGATTTTAAATAGCCCATGTGTTAACGTGGATCTCATGGACGTAGATTTTTACTGGTGGTATATTTTCGATGTCAGCCTGGCTAGCTACCAGCGTTTGACCTTACTTACTTATTACTCACTTACCATCAGGTAAGTGGAAAGCGAAGTACAGCGAATGACACTAGGCTACTAGATTTTAAGAAAAAAATTACGGATTGGCTTCTTGGCAACTGCTTTTATAGTTTTCCTGAACATTTGAATCATAAACATTAATCATTTTAAATATACCTGTAATTATAGTTTGACATAAATTAATGAGATGACTTGTGAATTATTTAATGACAAAATTATTAACATTGTACTAATTGACATGCGATGCGAAACTATTTTTTTAACAATTAATTAAATTCCTTATTAGATATGTTTATAATATTTGCACACCTGTGGACAGGTTAAGTACATCGAACTAATTGAAATTACTTTTTAAACACCGTGTAACAAAACTATGTACTTGGCAAATAATTTTTTATTCTTTCTTTCTTTCTACTGATTCAATGTACCTTCAGAATGTATATCTACCCCATATCTACCCTGATAGTAAACACTAAGAAATGAGCAATTACTAATGACTGATGCAACACAGCCTCGAGTTGCGAGAAAAAAAGGTACCATAATTATATAAATATACTTGTGTCGGTACTGTTAGCAAATAAAGCGAAACTTACATTTTAAAATGGGCTAAATGCAAATCGGACTTTCGACTCATGGGACGAAACGTACAGTTATTCAAATAGAATATTACAGAATAAAGATCATAAGCATTTGATTCCAAAAATCTTCTCGTCCAAAATACCTCGGCGTCTAAAGACAAAAGTCTTTAATCAATGCGGGTTGGCAGTGATGACATACGGTACCGAAACGTGGTCCTCTACTGTGGGACGAATAAACAAGCTCAAAGTCACTCAGTGAGCAATGGAACGAGCTATGCTCGGAATTTCTCTACGTGATAAAATCCGGAATGAGGAAATCCGTAGACGAACGAAGGTCACCGACATAGCTCGACGAGTTAGTGAGCTGAAGTGGCAATGGGTAGGCCACATCGCTCGAAGAACCGATAACCGGTGGGGAGTAAAGGTTCTCGAGTGGCGACCACGTACCGGGAAACGTATACCGGGCGGTCCGTAGATGGACCGACGACCTGGTTAGAGTCGCAGGGAGTCGCTAGATGCAGGTGGACCAGGACCGGTCAATATGGCGTACGATGAGGGAGTGGCAGCAGTTGTCGTTTCCGGGCTGATGATGATGATGATGAAACATCTGTTTTGGTGCAGTGTGAAAAAATTAAATTTTCTGTCCATCATCAAATTACGGGCCTGGTGGGAAGAAAGTTAAACTTTATTTTTTGTGTCGTATGCACTGAGTTTAGACAATAACATTTCTATCAAAAAGAACTGAGGAACCGACTTCAACTTCCCTAAAAGTCTACAGAATTCGTTCCCTAAAATATTCACCGTTAAAAGTAGAATTATCTCAGTATATATTTTGTTTTTTGTAAATTTTCTCAAAAAGCACTAAATTAATTTCGATAAAATTTATATGGAACCTCTGAAGTATGTTCTTCCAAACGAAGAAACAATTATCACAATTGGCGGAATGACACATACAAAAACATACACTCGAATTAAGAACATCCTCCTTTTTGAAGTCGGTTGATAATTGTGAATATCAACACGAACAATGAACGCCAATTAGGCGGCTCTTATACTCGTAATAGTGAAAAATTTAAGATTATCAACAACAAAACTAGAGAAATGTCTGTTTAGAGCACGTGGCCGCGTTCAGGTTTGCATTGTTTTGTAGCTGTCCCTGTCCGAGCCCTATCCTACCCGAGCGCGTACGGTGAGACAGCATACACTACGCGAAGTTATCCACCCGTTATTTGGATGTTTCGTAGTCCAGTGATCATTTGAAGGATACAGTATATTATGTAGCCATTTTTTTAATACAGTATACTAATGAAATTTCAGATGTCGGTGGTTTTTCCAAATTGTTCTAAATTGATTCATACTCTTGTAAAACAGGTTCAAAGTTGGGCCTTTTTATTACCGAAAAATGCAATACTTTGACGCCCTGTAACTTTGGAAGTATATATTTAAACGAAAATCTGACTCACCACCGACACAGATATTTAGTTCTAGATTATGTCTTGAAAATTTCATTGACTTTCATCGCTTATTACTCAAAATATGACGGTACTACGATTGTATGGGCGCTTTGACAACAGCAAATCCTCTTAATAATAACGTACTCGTATACTTATTTTTAATAATCAATTAGTTAAGAGTCAGTTTAGTAATGCAATGAATACGTTTGACTGTGATAAATTACGGCTGTTTGATGTGCATTGTTGCAACTTTATTGCAGCAGTCATACAAGGTGACTTTATTGTTGAGATCACCTTTAGAAGCTGATTTTTATACCTCGATTCAAAGTTTAAGCAAGAGTCTTTTGTATCAAATTTACTAATAGTATTTTTAAATTAATTCATCATTTAGACATGAGATTATAGACGATATTTTGTGTAATTTGTATGTTTTAATACAGTTCGTTTTGAAGTGTATTGTTATCTTTTGGGGGCATTTTTAAATCATCGCAGGTTGCAGGCGGTTGAGGGGCAATAATTAGCGTCTGCTAAAGCCGGCTGACGCCATTCTGTTGTACGCTTAAGAGGTCATAGAGCGACAGAGGCGCCCTCACTCACTCTCTTCTACATTTCTCAGTAATTATACAATAAATTCCAAAATTAAGCTACTCTTATTGCTGGTTTACATTTTATCTATACATCATGAATTAATATATCGATTGTGTCAGTTACTATCAATAAAACAGTTTAAAGTGATTTTAGACGGTTCAATTTATAATAACTATACAGAATTTAAACATGAATGTATCTATAAACTGTAAACCAGCAATGACTACAAGAAGTCCGACTTGGTTTTTGGTATAATTGCCGAGAAATGTAGAAAAGAGCGAATGAGGGCGACACTGTCGCTCAATGGCCTCTTAAAAATCGCCTAAAGTGTGCCCAAAAAATTCTCTGATTTAAAAATGGGCTACACTGCCGTTCCAGGCCAGCACGCCGCCACCAGTAACTTAGGGTCGACGCGCACGGCTAATTTAAATAGATTTACTTGTATAAGTACTTGCTATAAAATATACGCAGCTCTTGTTTATTGTTTATGAAGTGGGTATGTCAACCCGCATTTTTTTCCTGACCGTACCTCCATCTGATCCTTCACACAGTTATCATAATATTGGGTCAAAGTTACCAGATAATATGCTAATTACGCCATGGGCTGGAACTAGAACAAGTTTTAAGGCGGTACAAACCGGTTAAATCTGATCCGAACTGGATTTTTCCGTTCACCAGAATAAAAATAGACTTGTACTGCGTAATTCAATTACTATATGATTTCAGACTTGATTATTTTTGAACCACTGTGTTTGTAATTAAAAAGGAAAAAATTGGACATACGCTAGGACATTTAAAACAACAAATTACGATTTGGCTAAAATATTGGGATGTTATAATGACATGAGTGAATATTTAATCATCGGCTCAGCGTTATAGGTACCACTACGAGGTTCAAATATTTGGATTTCAATCAAATTCTAGGATAATTTGACAAATTCCAGTAATCTTATGAAAAGTTAGGTCTCTTACTCAAGTTATAGGAATCTTAGCCAAGTTCCAGTAATCTTATCCAAGTTCCAGTAATCTTAGCCAAGTTTCAGTAATCTTAGCCAAGTTCCAGGACTCCTAGTTGAGTTCCAGTAATCTTAGCCAAACTTAGGATTTTTGTTTTTAGAATATCGTAGGAAATAATTTTGTAGATATTCAGTTTTATGAAAACACATGTATTTATTTCTTACTGTGTTCAATGGTGTTGTAAGTTTTCTAAAAATATACGATATGTTTCATTATAAGATTAGATTGTAACATCCTAAATGGGATAAGGTCGTCAGATCAATAAATTATCGATATATATATCCAAATTTATTCAAATAATCATATTCAGTTTATTCGAGTGTTCCAAAAATGTTATGAAATCATTACAATAAAATTGGATTAAATATTACAATATAATTATGCAAATTTATTGCGATGTTATTTATGTAATATCGACCGTTGAAGAAACTACTAAAAATACATCATCATCAGCCGGGAAACGTCCACTGCTGGACATAGTGCTTCTCCGTGGTATTCCACACTGAACGGTCCCGAGACACCTGCATCCAGCGACTCCCCGCAACCTTAACCAGGTCGTCAGTACATCTAATCGGTACTTCGAGCGATGTGGACTGCCCATTGGCACTGACTCGTCGAGCTATGTCAGTGACCCTTTGTCGTCTACGGATGTTCTCACGTATACTTATTAATAATTATTTCTTACTAGATTATGCATGTGGCACAAATGTCCTATCTTACTACCACAATGTTATCTAAGTCTGCCGCCAAACAGCAGTGTGGCAGCGTGTTGTGTTCCGGTATGAAAGGTAGTAGAGCCAGCGCCTCATTAGCTTGGGTTCTGAAGGTGCCAGCTTCTCGCTGTCATCCAGCTGTTACAAATGAATGAAAAGAACGAATGAAAATTGTTTTCTTCCACACTGTATCTAAACTTAAATAATAACATAAATAAATTATGTATAGAATTGAAAGTCACTTATTTACAATTACAAACTTAAAAAAATACAATAATAATATTAATAAAAAACAAAAAACGTATATTTACAAAGTGAACACTTCGTCTATGGCTAGTCCGTGCGGCATGGTGCCCAGTACACTTATCATCAACATAATTTATTTAAATCAATCTTGAAAATTGAAGAAGAAAAAATTTATTATCAACTGAAGGCCAAGTGCACACTACACATTAAATTCATAATGGTATCTACCACTAATTACTTAATAGCCAGTATTTTCCCCAAAGACTAGGTCACCTAATATCTGACCTAGAGACCTAAATTCCAGTCATGGCCTTTACGAAGAAACAGCAAAGTTTCCTATATGTATGGAAAATCATTCGAACATAAATAACCGCTAAACTCTTTATGATAATATTGTATGACATTGGGCGCCGGTGGGAGTGTACATGGGATTTGTTGATATGGGTTTATCCGGAGACAAATCTGAAGGTTTGGCTAACATATGACGAGTATTTTGCTGAGTGATCATCCCAGGAAAGACATGATGACATTATGACATTTATTGCATGTACAGACAAATATTTTCTAAATATTTGGTTAAATTTGATCGTTAAATATATTTGATCCGAGACTTTGGCTCTAAATAAAATTCTCCCGCGCGCTCAACGCAATGTAATTAGCCTCTCAATATCCAAATAAGCTACGTACATACTAAATTTCATCACGTTTTTGCGCCGTTGAAGTATCGAGAAGTAACACGCAATCTCATTCACTTTTATAACAATAATAATTAAATAATTATTAAAAACACATAACAGAATATACTTAAGTCAGTCACGGTCATCAAAGTCCTGTTTTCACTCAGTACGAAGGTTGCGGAAAATTACGTAAATACTCTGCAACGTCTACAAGATGTTATTTATTGTAACAGTTTGAGCGCATCCGTTACGCGAAACGAATACTAGATACTTTGTTCAAGTAACTTCTTGAATTACACCATCAATATTTTATAATTTTTTATATTAATGAATTAGAATATCTTTATTTGTATTCATTGACGCTAGACTGTTAGTTTTACATCAATATTTCATTAATCAACACCGCGTCGTCGAAAAATCTTACAAAAATATTTAAATTATCATCAACCCAAATCATCAGTTCATAAATGACTACTAGCACCATCTAATTAATCAAAATATACGATTTAAAAACATTTATTTTTCATTAAATTTTATTATATATCACTTACATGAAAAACATAAACTAAAATATACATTAAACGTAGGGTAGGTGACATGACGATTTTTACAAAACAGTTAAGGGTAAATATTGCATAGCAAAAGCGTCGGTGGCGCAGTGGATAAGGCGCGGACTTTCAATCTGAGGGTACCGGGTTCGAATCCAGCCGTGTACCTATGAGTTGTTTTTCAATTCAAGTACATTATCCGATTGCTTAGCGGTGAAGGAAAACATCGTGAGGAAACCTGCACACTCCTGAGAAGAAATTCAAAGGTGTGTGTGAAGTCTACCACTGCGCACTGGGCCTGCGTGGTGGACTACGGCCCATACACTCTCTGTAGGAGAGTAGGCCTGAGCCCCTGTAGTGGGAACATATATAGGCTGTTGATGATGATTGCATAGTTACTGGAGAGAACAGTGGCGAGTCCCACTGGCATCATATAAGGGTGCATTCACATTGTTTTTTTTTAAAATCAACACATTGATCGTCAAGAAATATTTACATATCTCAATCATAAATCCAGTGCCCGATGATGGTGTAACTAATGGATCCTTTAACTAAAGGATCATGACCGTCAACTTAGTGATGACGGTCAAGCCGACAGCATGGAACCTTGTTTACCTCCCACTTATTTTGTTGTTGTTTTGCTTGCTTGTTTATCAAGGCACATATCAAGGGTATTTTAGTCAAATCTAGCTACCACCATGGTACCTAAGTCTGTCGTGCTTATAATAAAACTAATATCACTGTTATGATCTTAGTTAACTGAGACATCCTTTGTCAACAAGAGCCTTCTGGATGAGCACGCTTCTATCGGTTAAGAGGCTCTCATTTTGTAGGATCACATAAAGACTTTATTCTCACTTACTTTATTAATTGAAGTCATGTAAGATTAAAGGACGAGTGCATTAAAAATGTACCCTTTTCATAACATCAGTAAATCATTTTGTTGTTTACAGTTAAAGTTTTGTTTAAGACAATACATTCTTGTTAAAAAAGAAATTAGCATATAACAGACAAGATTTACTTTAGCTTCGTTTGTTTGCTCATAAGGATTTGCATAATTTAGCGAAAAGATTTCATAATACAATATGTTCTTTCTTCAAACACTTCAGTCTAGACTACTTTCAAAATATACTTAACTTTAATATACGACGGTTTCTGACTTGGCCTTCAAATCATCTGATAGTAAGTATAAATAAGGTCGTTTGATCCCAAGCTCAAGTCTATGAGGAGCTGGGTTCTTTTATAACTGAAACACACCAGTGATATTAACAAAACAGAAAATTAATTACCTCAATGGTAGCAAACCAACTACCAAAAAGACCAAAATAAACAAGAAAAGAAAACCTCAAACAAACATGCGTTTATTTATTTATTTTAGACCACGATCCGTAACCAGGATGGATTGGATATTTCTTCTTTAAACAACAGTGTTATTGACAATGCTAAAAAAAAGGCACCACCAACCCGAAACGGAGGAGGATTAAAATACAAAGAAAATCGATTTAATTTAATTGTATCAAGATCACGAAAACAGTAAAGTCGCTCCTACACACTTTCGCTCCAACAGGTGAGAGTTCAATGGACAATCAAATAAAATCGAATTTCTCACCTTGACCCGTTAACATGGAAAAGAAACATCCAAACAAAAGGTTGTCTCCTCGCGCCATTGTTCATTAATTATACCTAATTATGCGTGACGAATGCTGTGACAAACACTGTGACAACAAAAGGACTAGTGAAATCTCGAGATCGATCCGTTGACACACATTCCCGTGTGCGTCGAGACTCCATTGTAGTGATGCACAGCGCCTTGGCGCGAGATTATTTTTTTAAATAAATCGGTTCATCGGTGAACTCACTCCGTTTTTGGTAGACTGAGTGTGTGCACGCCTTTTTCGATTTATAACATCACTTCGCCAGACTTCGCGTTCGAATTTCGAGCGCGGCATTTTAAATGTGACATTCTTATTTTGAAAATTTTCTTTCTTCGCGTTTATTATTATAATTCGATACGTATTCTTATTCCATTAAATATTTTAAACAATAATAACTGTTTATTTAATGAATAACTTTTCATTAATTGCGGTGACTTTTAAAATTAATTAAAATTCAGTGAATAAAATTCAAATCAACCTTTTTAATGAAGTGAACTTGTTCGAATAAAATCTTTTTGATTAAAACGACGAAACCTCTTTGGTGAAGTGACGAAAATGATGCCAGTACTGATATTACTTTTCATGGCGAAGCTTACTCTAGGAGAATATTACCTGAGCAGAGTAAATCATATGGAATATTACAAATACAACAGAACTCGACCATCCAAAGCTTTTTCGAGTTTCTCGACGAATTACTTCAATCAGAATTTAGTTGGTAGACCGGCTAAGGAGAAAGTGCAATGCGGGACGCGCACGGTAGACTTCAATCCAAGAAGGACTGGGAAAATCGTAGGGGGAACCGAAACACCGTATGGGGCATTTCCATGGCAGGTAAGTCATTGAAATAGAATACTGTAATATCCCAACTTATTTATAGCACAGGATTTTTTGTAAGAACATAAAAAATTATGTAAATAGACAGAAATTTTAAAGGAAAACTGTGAGGAAGTCGCTTTTAGCTCTGTGGCAATGAACTTTGCTTTATTTTCCTGTTTTGCAATTCCTGAAGATCGTAAGTGACTCATCGTAGTCAACTGTCATTTGTACCTTTGTTGGACGACAATAAAACAGACAATCAAACCGTTTTACAATAAAATCAATGATTGGCCGGTCTCTCCGGATCTACAACATGAAATATTATGATTGTAAAAAAAACCGCTTTGTGGTCGACTTGACTGTGACGAGACGGAAGAGCTGTTGCGATGTATGGCGTATGTTCACACACACATTTCTTAAAAAAATGTATTTAAAATATAAAATAAAACGCATGTAAATTAATTTTATTTGGTTGATATTTATTTTGGCATAAAAGTAGCGTAAATGTAATATTTCTAGATCATTACAGAAATTTTCAGAACGTTCCAGAAGTTTTCATGTGAACTTCTTGTGAACTCATATGTTAGACAAGGACAGATATATATTTTTCACATTTTTGACACCCACAACCGCCCCGGCTTCACACGGGTGGACATTTATTTTGGCATAAAAGTGTAATCTGTCTAGAAATTTTCAGAACTTTCCAGGAGTTCTCATGTTAACTTTTCACATGAGTTAGACAAGGACAAATATATATTTTTCACATTTTGGCTAGCCACAACCACCCACTTCCATCGCGACCACACTCCCTTACTTTCATCAGGAGACCAAGGGGTATTCACTACCCCAACGGGAAGCTGATCGGAGGTGGTGGTGATAGAGAAAACCATTAGCTTAATTTTATATTTAGTTTTAATTTATTTTCTGGTTTCACTATTAATAATAATAGTCATTGGTTTCGTTTCATATATGAAAATATAATTCATATAAAAATAACATTAATCTATCTATGGCGAGGCCTTCTATCACAGGAATTTTCGTACTTAACAGAAGGTTTGGGAAAATCAACTTTGTTACTAGTTATAGTGTAAAAATGAAAGCCTTTTTCAAGCCTTTAATTAAGGTTTTACGAACAATAAAAGTTTCATATAAAATGTATTTTAGTATATTTTAATATAGCAGCTGTCTTTGTGGAATGATAATCTAAAAATATTACATTTAATTGTAATGACGGGAAATGAAATGAAATTCTATTCTGTTCTATTTTAAAGCCGAGAGATAGCATTTTAAAATATTTTTGTAAAATAAATCAAAAACGCCGCGAAAACACTTTATTATACGGGACTTCCTTTAAATTATTAATTGGTTTTAATTTTTGTTCTGATAACGGTAACAGAAATAACCATTCTGTGAAAATTTCATGAGATACAGCCTGGTGACAGACGGACAGCGAAGTCTCAGTAATAGGGTTCCGTTGGTTACCATTCCGGTTATACATTTTTTTAAATTATTATTATGGAAGCTACTCTTCTTGTCTCTTTCGTTCATATTCTGTGAGAAAGACATTTGAATAAAATAAACATCATTAATATAAAACTTTATATAAAGAAAATCACAGTATTCCGTTTAGTAAACATTTCTTGTTATTTTTGTTCAAAACGCCATCTAGCGGCTATTGTAGCTGACACTAGTTGTACGTTAATGATAGTCATTTCGCGACATTTTTTTTATTAGTAGATGAACTAAGGTCACAGACACAGCTTGACGAGTCAGTGAGCTGAAGTGGAAATGGGCAGGCCTGAACGCTAGAAGGACCGATATCTGTTGGGGAGTAAGAGTTATTGAGTGGCGACCATGTACCGGCAAACGTGTAACGCGTCACCTCCACCTCCACCACCGTGTACTTGATGGACCGCCGTCTTTGTGAAGGTTGCGGGTAGTCGCTGGGTGCATGTGTCTCAGGAACAGGGGCTCTATTTTTGATTCGCTCGTGTGACATAGCTTCGTCGCACACGTACGACTACAAGTCGCATGAAAACAGGTTTGACCGTATTTTTGAATCGTTCGCCTCAGGTGCTGCCAATATAACTTAAAATGTTTAATTTTATTCGTTTTTTGCAGAAAAATAAAACCGGTAATTCATGCAAGGAAAACGGAACGCAAAGTTCATAGAACAGTTCCTACTGTCAATGTCAATAAGTGGTAATGTCAGTGTTCGAAGATGACGTTTGTTTAGTCTATCGCTCGCCTCCGCAGAGTGGTCCCGACCACTCGTTGCAGACGAGCGATTCAAAAATATCAAACGGAAGTCGAACGAAAATCAGTAGAATACGAGCGCTCGCGGCGCGAAGAGCGAATCAAAAATAGAGCTTAGTCAGCAGTGGAAGTTTCCCGGCTGATGATGATGATGAGTTTCTATATATTAATTATTCATATTCTGTACGGAGTCCTCGGCGCGCGAGTCCGACTAGCACTTGATCGGTTTTTTACATTCCCTCCCAACGGTACAATTTTGATTTCCGAAAACGGTGTTTTATTACATGTATTGGATGCACTCAAAGGCTGATGCAACACAAATTACCGATCAACGGTGATTACATTTGATTACGAATGATTACTCGTTCCATAACTGATTTTTTTTCAAAATTATACACCAAGAACAATGTTTCAAGGATACGAAACATTATATAACGAACCTATTTGCAAAAGTTCAAAACATGACCTCCATAGAGGTTGCATAAATAAAAAGTAGAAAAAAACACAAAAGAAAATCGATTTCGCAGTTTTAAAAAGAGAAAGTGTCGCACAAAGCGCGCGCAATAATTTCTGAACGCACAGTGATGGCTTCCATCTGTCAAACGACACTTTGGCGGGAAAGAGGTTAAGTAAGGTTATGTAAGTTTTGCAATGTTGTCTCTTCTGCGAATTAAGAAACAAGTAATTAGGACTCTTGAGCGCTTTGTTTTTATTTTTTTATTTTAAAGTTCGTCTACGTATTTCCTCATTCCGGAATTTATCACGTACAGAAATTCCGAGCGTAGCTCGTTCCATAGCTCGCAAGCTCTAGAAACTTATAATAATCATAATTAAGAGGGTATGCTGGTGTCAAAGCGCCCATACAAACACTTAGTCCAGTCATATTTTGAGTATTAAGCTATGAAAATCTATGAAATTTTCAAGACACAATCTAGAAACAAATATCTGTGTCGGTGGTGAGTGAGATTTTCGTTTAAATATATACTTCCAGAGTTACAGGGCGTCAAAGTATTGTATTTTACGGTCATAAAAAGCCCCAACTTTGAAACTGCTTTACAAGAGTATGAATCAATTTAGAACAATTTGGAAAAACCACCGACATCTGAAATTTTATTAATATACTGTATTGAAAAAATTGTTACATAATATACTGTATCCTTCAAATGATCCCTGGACTACGAAACCTCCAAATAACGGGTGGATAACTTCGCGTAGTGTATGCTGTCTCACCGTACGCGCTCGGGTAGGATATGGCTCAGATAGGGACAGCTACAAAACAATCTAAATTTGAATGCGGCCACGTGGTCTTACCAACATAGCCTCTTAATATAAATAAAGTAAATAAATAAATAAAACAATGGATTCTTGGCGCGAACTTGTAAAATGGTGGTTCATTGCAATTTTAGTAATTTGTTAATAATACTGTTATGTGTGTTTTTTGTGTTATAATGGTGTGATATAGTGCAAAAAGTGTCACGGACAGTGTTATAGTATCAATTACGCAAAATTGCGAGGGTTTCGACGCGATCCGAAGAGTTTATCATGTCGAGTACATTCGGCATATGGATTCTTTCGGATAATGTTGAAACCAAGGCTGGCCTTTGAAGTGCTCGTCAAGAATCCAAATTAAGCGATAAAATGTACACATTATAGTTTGTAACCTCAAAATTTGTTCACCTAATTTTACTCGTCATTGGCTAGATAACCACTGGTTAAAGCCATTATTTTAAAAAAAAAACAATATCCGAATATTACCCGTATCAATGTTATGTGACAGCATGCTACTTAAAACGTCATTTTACCTGAACTTGTTGCTGTCTTGTTTTTCATTCGGCGGAATACTTGTGCGAAAGCAGGATAGGTCTACAGACGAAGGTTTATGCTAAATTAGATGTTGTCTTTAGTGGAGCAGAGCGTAGTTATCCAATCTATGGACTAATCGAAGCAGCTGTTGATGATGAGACCGTACGTTATTCCAGGTGGAGATCCAGATGCTCGACCCTGATAAGCTGACGTTCGAGCATCATTGTGGGGGCGCCGTCATCGCTGAGAGGCTGGTGCTGTCGGCAGCACACTGTTTCGATAAGGTCTGGTTGATGATGATGATTTAAACATCATTAGTCGTACTGTTAAAGTGTTTAGAAGAGACTTGACTATTTAGAACAGTGTTTTTCAACCTGTGGGTCGCGACCCCCAGGGGGGAAGTTTTGATCTGGGGATCGCGGGCAAAAAGAAAAAGTCAAGATTTTACACTACAATATATACACAATGATAGTGATATTTTTCTCAGCGAGCAATAGAACGAGCTATACTCGGAATTTCTCTATGTGGTAAGGTCCGGAATGAGGAAATCCTTAGACGAACGAAGGTCACCGACATAGCTCGATGAATCAGTGAGCTGAAGTGGTAATGGGTAATCCACATCGCTCGAAGAACCGATAACCGGTGGGGAGTAAAGGTTCTCGAGTGGCGACCACGTACCGGGAAACGTCGGCCAGACAACCTGGTTAGAGTCGCAGGGAGTCGCTGGATGCAGGTGGTTCGGGACTGGTCGATGTGGCGTACCATGAGGGAGGCCAATGTCCAGCAGTGGACGGTGCCCGGCTGATGATGATGAGTGATATTTTTCAAAAGTTTGTGAAATCGAGGTGTTATTTTTGAAATGTTAATAATCGAATCATTTTCTAACTGAAGTGTATTTCTCTTCTTGATCAACTTACCTCGTACTTACTTTCAAAACTCGCGGCGTTTTGCAAAGTGTAAGGTCCTAATAATGAAAAAATGTATCAAAATCTTTAACGCATATAGTCTTCAAATTTAATTATTTCTTTGTACATTGCAAGGGGGTCGCCAGAATTTTTCAACCTGTAAAGGGGTCGCGAAATCCAAAAGATTGAAAAACACTGGTTTATAAGATAGCTGCCTCCGTGGCCTAATGTCGAAATGTTGGACTAACAATCTTGAAGTCCCGGCTTCGATTCCCAGTGGACCCTATGGTACTTGGTTTAGTTGGTAGGGTAATTTACTATGTCCGCGTGGCTACCACCATTTTACCATGGTGTGTTCCGGTATGAAAGGTCGCAGAGCCAGCGCCTCATTATTATCTCTTATCATCGGGTAAGATGAAGGCCTAAGTGTATACCAAAGGGCAACATTGCAAAATTTCAAAAGTGTCTAATCCACAAACCATTTCGAGATTTAGCTCCACGGAACCTGAAAAAAAAAATTGTATCACAATTTTTATCGATAGTCATTTTGTATAAAACCGCTATATTATAAAAACTCGCGGATGACGTCACGCATGTGATACTGTAAAACAACGGAACCCTATTACTAAGACTCCGCTGTCCGTCAGTCACCAGGCTGCATCTCATGAACCGTGATAGTTAGACAGTTGAAATTTTCACAGATGATGTATTTCTGTTGCAGCATGTAAGGGGGTAGGTATTTTTGGGAGACGTGCGTTTTAAATCATTAGTAACGCCATCTAGAGACGCGTAGCAGAATCAAATCGAAAACGTTATTGAAGCGCATTCGTTAGAGGATTGTTCTGTGCATTTTATTTATGATTTTCCGTAATTTAATTATCCATACTCTGTACGGAACCCTCGGTGCGTGAGTCCGACTCCCACTTGGTAGAGTTTTCTTTTCATTTTCCGAGCAGTAAACAAAATAGCATCTGTAACTAGTTATTTAGAAAGGTTTTTAAAGGAAAAAATCTAATGAAAGACCGTCTCCTGGTTCCAGCAACCCCTCCACCTGGAGCATATCAGACTGGTGGTGGGGGAGCATCGTCTGAAGATCCAGGACAAGCACGAGAACCGGTTTCTAGCAGAGAAGGTGGTTCCGCACCCGGACTTCAGGAAGAGTAAGTTAAATTATAAGACATTTCAAGAAAGACAGACATTTTTGGGGTCCAAAAGAGAGCAACAAATAGTTGCATCTCTTAGAAACAAATATTACGAAGAACGCCTGTTACAACTTAATCTGACAAGGAAACGAGGTGACCTCATTGAAACTTATACAATACTCACTACTAAGTAGACACTACAATGTGAGCAACACCAGAACCTTGTTCACTATGAGCCAGAACAGTCATTGAGAGGGCACTCAATGAAGCTCACCAAGCCTCTATGTAGGAGCAACCCTAGGAAACACTTCTTGCCGAACCGTGTAGTGCATTCTTGGAACGCTCTGTCTGAAAGTGTAATAAGTGCTGCTTCAGTGAATTGTTTTAAAAACAGACTAGACAAGCATTTAGAAACATTAAAACAAGTGCAGTGATATACACGCATCAGCTCCAAGAGCTGCTAGTGTATCAAGCAAGTAATACGATGTCAGTCCCACAGAACTAATGGGAACTACCAGTACCAGTGGGAGGACTGCTCATCTGTGCCCAGTCTGATGATAGTAATGTGTTTTCAGATGGTCCCCACAGCAACGACATCGCCGTGGTCCTCGTGTCTAGGTCAGGGGGCGGAGTACAGTTCAACAGCCACGTGCGGCCCATCTGTCTCCCGGACGGGCGGGGCGAAGGCGCGGGGCAGTGGTGCTCCGTCACCGGCTGGGGGTATCAGGCAGGTACCAATCTTTACCTCATACATTATCTGGCATAGGTACTATCAAGCACAATTATATGTATCCACTTTTGTACCATGTCACATTCACTCGTGCTTGTTCCTATGTGATATGGTTCAAAGGTGGGTATCGACTAAGTTCCCGCCTGACCACCATTAGGTCCAGTTTCGCATACAGTCGTGGCTCGGGTTGCTCCACCTTGCTAGTTTTTTTGGGATAGATCATTAAACTATAAAGAACAAGAAAGCATTGTTGTATTTGTGAAAATCCCGCAAGTATGACGTCACAATGATACATTATAAAATGACCCTAAACTATAACTAACTACTACGATGGACTCTATAAAGTCGTAAAAACTCTCTTATTGAACAAAAGAAAAGGCTAAGTCTAGCTAAGATCGCGACATGCAAGCAACTTGGTTTTGAAGCTGATCAGGCGGGAGCTTTGTCGATATTACATATTATGTACTCTAGTGTACTTGAAGTAAATACACATGAAATAGGATAATTAATATAAAACGGACATTTAAAACCTCACAGCGATCCTAATATCTCTACGTCGAGAGGTAGCCGAGCGCCTATAAACAATGCAGAAGCAAAGGCTATTCAAATAACAATTGCTCTTTAACATTTATCAGGCGTTAAGTGTCACTTCCTTTTGCAGAGAGCACTGAGAGTTTCGCGCCAGTGTTGAGGGCTGCTTCTGTGCCTGTTCTGGATTTGGACACATGCCGTAAGAACCAGATCCTGGGGGGAAGACAGCAGGCGATACTGGACTCTATGATATGTGCTGGTAAGTTGATACTTCGCACCCACCCGATGTCCGCTTGGACTCCTTTATTCCCAGATCTTCTCTTTCTCAATTTCGCACATTTCCAGATCTTAACATTCACGATTCTTCACATTTTCAATTCTTTAAATTTCCCAGAGATTGATACCCGTGCTGAGGCAAGCTAGATCGATTTTTCGCCCCCGAAACGCCCCGCGTACCAAATTTCTGCGACATTAAAACAGCTTCCGAGATAGACTTATATATAAGTAAATAAATATACAAGAATTGCTCGTTTAAAGGTATGTCACATAAGTTTGCTGTTAGCCAGGCAAATAAAGAAATTGAAAGTCTTTAGGGAAAAAGGGTGACGATTTTAAAGTTCGTCTAAAACCAGTTGATTTAAAGCAAAAAAATCTGATTAGGCACAAAAATTCAAAACCGATGTACATTCCAAATTCAGACGAGAGAGGTATTTAATCTACATAGTTTTAAATATGAAAAGCCGTCTTATTAAGGTAGCTTCAGGCGTCGTCTAGAAGCGTCAATTAGAAGGCTTTATACAACAGTAGTCCTATATACTTGATATTGAAAAATTTGAAGTCAGGTAAAATAAAACTTTTCAACTAATTCTTTGATATTTTAACCGCCTTAGTGGCGTAATCGAAAGACGAGGCAGGCTACATCGGAGAGACCGTGTGAAAAGATATCTTAGCCTTGTTAAAGATTTTTCGATATGGCTTATTAGTTTTACTAATTTAACCCGTCGAACAGTGATTCTAGTCACGTGGTGCAAAAACGCTCCATACGAATCGGTACCTAGGAGTGACGTCACGTCACCGCATTGAAGCAGATAATGTATGAAACTTTTTAACAATATTTGAGTTATCTCGTAAAATAACGTTTTTATGTGACCACGCCCTTACTAAAAAAGCTTCACAATGTAATTACAAAGCAAAATGTAAAATAAAAAATTTAATTCGAGCAAGTTTATTTTTTGGGATTTTTGCGGGCTTTATAAGTTTAAAAGTACAGAAAAAAATTCAATAATATTAGATATTTTAAATGTTATAAGCGTTTTATAATGCCATTTATGTTTTAAAATACAATTTAACCCCAATATGATTCGGTGTCATCTAGCCTATTGTCAATTCATTTGAAGAACCAAAATTATGTTCCAGGTATCCTATCCGGCGGAGTTGATGCTTGCAGAGGTGACAGCGGGGGTCCCTTGGCCTGCATGTCTGGGTCCCGCTGGCAGATCCAAGGTGTAGTTTCGTGGGGGTCAGGCTGTGCTAGAAGAGCCAGACCAGGCGTCTATACCAGAGTAGCCAGCTATGTCAACTGGATAAGAAGTACTGCGGCTTCTTTGGGGCATAAAATTGCCTCCTAAGTTCTATTTTTGTAGATTCCGCCTTCGCCAAGAACGTCAGACTTCCACCCGTATACTGTAGATATTCCTACAGCTCCACATTTATCATGCGTACAGCAAAAATATGGAATACGGGACCTGTCTTTATAGTATTTTGTTATAGAAAGAGACACGATAGAGAAGGATGTCCTTGTCTAACCAACAATCTCGTTGCTTATCGTGGTGAAATGCTAGCAGGGCTAACATAAGCCACGAGATAATTTTGTCACGAAAAATGTCGGTATCTTGTCGATATCTCGTGGGCTTACTGGTGACAATCAAATGCTTACACATCGATTTTTTGAAGATGTTGTTGAAAATTGTACTTTCCTTGTCATTTTAGAAAATTCCCTTAAATTTTTAAATTGTGTAACGCCATGTTAAGGTTTGGGAGTATTTTAATGCCAAAGATATATTTATTTTTAGATTTAATTTTAGGTTCAAAGCTGTTTTTAAAAAAACATCCAATAATTATCTCTTAGAATTTGAATAATACAGTAGCATTTATTCCTGAGACATACTTTACATATATAAATTTTATTACCCTAAGAATTATTGTATAGTACTCGCACGATATGTTTGCCCCTCTGAAGTTAGTCACAAAAGACCGCGAAGTATCAATTATTAACATATAAATGGAAGGCAAGGCAAGTTAGCGGGTGCAAAGAAATGTCCTAGTGTTGTATGTCTTTTAGGGATAGTTATTATCGAAAATAATACACACACATTCTGTATGTACATGTTTGAAATTGCGGAGAGCTAACTTCAGAGCGGCAAACATAGCGGGCGAGTATTGTAATACAAACTTATTAAAGTTATTTGTTAAATATACTCATTTCGCGACATCACAATCTATCCAGCTATCCTATTTTTAAAGATTACTGTAAAAGAAATTTAGCACGAAATTTTTATCGTTTCAACTTCAGCTAGAAGCTGAAGAATGTGTTTAATACTTAGTTTTATGGTAGATATTTTAAGTAATATTATATTTAGCTAATAATTTACATTTTAATGAACTATTTATTCATTTTCTGAATTAAAGTTATTTAGTTCAATCAATCAGTTTTATTTATCGTCATCAACAGCCTATATACGTCCCCACTGCAGGTCTCAGTCCTACTCTGCTACAGAGAGTGTATGGGACATAGTACACCACGCGGGACGAGTGCGGATCGGCGGACTTCACATGCCTGTTCAAGACATGCAGGTTTCCTCACGATGTTTTCCTGATAATGTACTTTAATTGAAAAACAGCTCGTAGGTACACGGCTGGATTCGAACCCGGAACCCTAAGATTGAGAGTCCGCGCCTTATCCACTGCGCCACCGATGCTTGTCAGTTAATTTATAAGTTTTATTTATGTTGAAATATCAAAATTATTTCTTATTGCGCGCTCTAGAAGAGCCTCCGCCATTTTGCATAACTCCAATCTGTTATTCTTGAGTTGAAATAAACGTTAATCATGTACCTATTAACAAGTTAATAATAATTTATGGTTAGTATTAGCCTGGTTTATTATCTCATTTTCGATAATAATAACGATAATTATGACGAAATGTATTATTTTGATGGCAATAATATCGTTAATTAGTTTAAACTTGGTTTTAACTATAATAAAAATGGTACGCATTTATTATTAAATATTATTTTAGTCACATAATAATATTTTAACTCACTAATTACGGTAGCTCAGTTAACAACAAATTAGGGGGGGGGGGGGGGGGGGGTCTAGATGCTATTTTATATGCAATATATACGAGTATTTTAAAAAACTCAACCAAAAAATAAAACAAAAACTTGAAATTTTTTACTGGGGCTAAGAGGAATTAAAATGTCTCAAAAATTGAGAAATATCAAGTCCCTGATACGTCTATGTCATTATTTTGAGAATCACAGATAATTTTTAACCGCATCCGGGTCCTATTGGCCTACAATTTGGAGTCCCAGATTAGATTAGCAGCGGAATATCAATCGGTACACGGCTTGGTTGGTGGTACGGCATTTTCTTTGTCGACGGTCCAGCTACCACCATTGTTATCAACGAGTGGACTTGCATATAACATCTCCAGAAACCCTCAAGGTGAACCCCGGCCGGTGCAAAGAAACAACTGTAGGTTCTGTGGCAAGTCTACTTTAATATGGAATATAAAATGAAGGTCATAAGTATTCCTGGGCGATAACACGTCTATATCGCCATTTAGATGAATACTAGCGACATCTATTGGTGAGTGACTGTAATGGACTGGTATATTATACAAAAGAATATAAGAGTCTAGTCGCGACTGAACACACCGCCCGCTATGGAGGGTGTCAATAAAAATAAGTCTCACAACAGTTGTACGAAACTAAACACATTTACATAAACAATATTTATTATTATTTATACACACACGTCTCGAAGACGAAATAAAAACCAACTTTTTATCTTAAGACAACATTTGACAACTGACATAAATGCACACAAAAAACCAAAAATAATATCAAAGACCGAGAGAAGAGAAGAGAAGAGAAGAGAAGAGAAGAGAAGAGAAGAGAAGAGAAGAGAAGAGAAGAGAAAAGAAAAGAAAAGAAAAGAAAAGAAAAGAAAAGAAAAGAAGAGAAGAGAAGAGAAGAGAAGAGAAGAGAAGAGAAGAGAAGAGAAGAGAAGAGAAGAGAAGAAAAGAGAAGAAAAAGAAAGAAAAGAAGAAAAGAAAGGTGTATCAAAAAGGTATAACTAGGCTGCCAGTTCTCCACAACAATACAACCGCAACAGCCTATATACGTCCCCACTGGGTCTGTCCTACTCTCCTACAGAGAGTGTATGGGACATAGTATACCACGCGGGACCAGTGCCGATTGCTAGACTTCACATGCCTGTTCAAGACCTGCAGGTTTCCTCACGATGTTTTCCTTAGCACTGGTGTGTTCTGTTATGAAAGGTAGCAGTGACAGCGAGAATAGCTTCAGGCTTCTGGATGACCACGCTTTTCATTCGTAGGCCTTATCGTCACTGATCATCAGGCGAAATAAAAGCCAAGAGCACACAATTTTATTAGTGATTTAGTTTCAGGAATATCCGCGCGTTGCGGTAGTTTAGAGTATTCGTCAATTTTTAGCAAAAGGTCGGAAGTTAGCATGTCAAACTGACGATAGCACACGAGTTACTGGATGTAAAGTGGAGTAGGTCAGTCAGAGCTTATCAGTATTTGCAGAGTGGGATGAACGCGAAAAGAGCCCCAAATCTCGCAGGATGCATAATGTTATTATTGAACCGTTTCACAATTTATTTGTGACATCAACTCGTGCGCATGATATACACCGTCCCTGGTGCCAGAATGTGCCAGAATATCATCTAAATAGAGATGTGCAGAGAGAGACAACATAAACCTATTCGACAAACCAGAAAACACGTCTGCGCTGTTCAAAAAGACTCAACAACTCTGACACTAGGGTGTGTGCGGTCCCGGTTACTATCTACGACAGGTAGTAGCTACATGAGCCATGTCAGAGGACTATGTCGGATCAACAACTCTGACACTAGGGTGTGTGAGGTCCCAGTTACTATCTACGACAGGTAGTAGCTACATGAGACATGTCAGAGGACTATGGCGGATCAACAACTCTGACACTAGGGTGTGTGAGGTCCCAGTTACTATCTACGACAGGTAGTAGCTACATGAGACATGTCAGAGGACTATGTCGGATCAACAACTCTGACACTAGGGTGTGTGAGGTCCCGGTTACTATCTACGACAGGTAGTAGCTACATGAGCCATGTCAGAAGACTATAGCGGCTCAACAACTCTGACACTAGGGTGTGTGAGGTCCCGGTTACTATCTACGACAGGTAGTAGCTACATGAGCCATGTCAGAGGACTATGGCGGCTCAACAACTCTGACACTAGGGTGTGTGAGGTCCCGGTTACTATCTACGACAGGTAGTAGCTACATGAGACATGTCAGAGGACTATGGCGGCTCAACAACTCTGACACTAGGGTGTGTGAGGTCCCGGTTACTATCTACGACAGGTAGTAGCTACATGAGACATGTCAGAGGACTATGGCGGCTCAACAACTCTGACACTAGGGATATATACGATAAGAAACCTTTTACACAGCAGCGGTACAGTTTGGTGTAACGAGAATTGGAAGCTACGATGGCCAGCTTTCCCTGCGGAACGATATGGGTGCTCTTATTTTGTTTCCTTACAATATAACTTACTATATATATAATGTATACCATACGTCATAGCTGAGTGTATATCGTGCGATAATTCTTCGACCTCAACACGTGACGAGTTTTTAAAACGTGTCTACGTTGATGACTCGATAACAAAGTAATTATAATATCTTTATTAACAACAATATTGACCAGTCTTTGAACTTAAGGCCAGGCTACGAGAAATAAGCAATTTTATAGACTTCCGTAACCAAAAGGGACCTCTTTATTAAAGCCATATCTGTCCGTCAATCTGTCAGGGATATTTTGCGAAATGTGTATTTCTGTTGCCGCTACAAAAAATAATCAAAATCAATTAAAAATCCCTATTTTTATTTCCATAGAAACGAACTGGACATAGTTCCGGTGTATAAATACAAGACAGCTCACTGCAGTAACAGTTTCTATGTGATGGCTCCGAGGATTGACAACCATTTGCCTGACAGCCTGAAAGAGCTTCCAATTCCGTGTTTCAAGAGAGCGTAGTTTAAGCGAGTGATTTAAAAAAAATACTGACGTAATAAAAAATGATATTGACAATTGAAATAATGTAACTTTATCATAGCGTGTTTTATGCAAATAAATAAATACATCTTCCTCGTCATAGAAAAGTGACTTTTTGTCTTTTTTGCTCGTTCTTAAGAAAGTGCTGCAAGTTACGCTGGGATTCACAATCCCTATGCATTCCTAGCATTCCCTATGTCCGCCTGGCTACCTACCAGCATGTTACCTAAATCTGCCGCCAAACAGCAGTGTTAATAGCACTGTTGTGTTCCGTTATGAAGCTTAGCAGAATTTACATTAAGAGGCTATGTTGGTTAGACCACGTGGTCGCGTTCAAGGTTGCATTGTTTTGTAGCTGTCCCTATCCGAGCCCTATCCTACCCGAGCGCGTACGGTGAGACAGCATACACTACGTGAAGTTATCCACCCGTTATTTGGATGTTTCGTAGTCCAGGGGTCATTTGAAGGATACAGTATATTATGTAACCATTTTTTAATACAGTATACAAATGAAATTTCAGATGTCGGTGTTTTTTCCAAATTGTTCTAAATTGATTCATACTCTTGTAAATCAGGTTCAAAGTTGGGGCTTTTTACTACCGTAAAATACAATTCTTTGACGCCCTGTAACTCTGCAAGTATATATTTGAACGAAAATCTGCCTCACCACCGATTGTTACCACCGAATATTTGTTTCTAGATTGTGTTTTGAAAATTTCATAGATTTTCATAGCTTAATACTCAAAATATGACTGGACTACGTTTGTATGGGCGCTTTGACATCAGCATACCCTCTTAAGCGGCCTTATCGTCACTTGCCATCAGCTGAGATGAAGGCCAAGCGTGCATAAAAAAACTGCTGTGTTTTTTCGCCGAAATTTTAACGAAATCTGCGAAAAGAGATTACGATTCCCGCCAATAAAAGACAGACAAAGATAAATATTGGACAGATATGACATTATCCATCATAAATTCGTCACCCATATCATCAGTCGGAAAACGTCCACTGCTGGACATGGTCTTCCCCCATGTAAAGCTTCCAGCTCCCCGAGACTACCAGCTCGTCGGTACATCTAGCAGAGGGTCGGCCCGGTACAAGTTTCCCGGTATCAGGTACGTGTTTGCATTTATTTCAACATTATTAGTTAAAGGTGATTGTTTTAGATAAGTATGCATATAAATATTATAAATTATAGTCAGCCTAACAAAAACGATTTTTTTAAATCTATCTTTCGACAGCTACTTTGACTTCGCAGATTTCAGAAATTATTTAGCGGAAACATATTTCTTTGCTATATACATACCAAATGACACGTTCCGCGAATGTATGGAGCCAAGGCCTGGTCTTGTACACTTATAATTTTAAAAGGCCATTATCAAACAACAGTGATTTAGTTACCATTTTTGTATATTTTGATTTAGTTTATTTGTACAAAAACATATAAAACGCACGAAGCAGTTAAGATTTGACGTTGAAAACAAAGATGGCGTCAATAAAATGACATTTGACGCTGTCACTTAGTACAAAAAGAATGATTTTGTACAATTAAAATAAATGCTAAAATGTAATTCTAGTATTTTTCAATACATATTTAGATTATTACTAGATTTTTTAAATAGTGTACAAGTGCAGGCCAAATTTGAAACAACTGGTGATTAAAGAGGTAGGGCTGATTTGCAGTTGAAGAAATAATTTTCATATAGTTTTGTGTGGCAAAAAATACGTAGAGAAATCTGTCTATATGAATATTTTTGATTTTGCTGAAAAACAAATAGGTAAACAACTATACAAAAATTGACTAAATTGTTTTTCGTATTTAATAGTAATAAATAATTCTTGATTATTTTTTCCTAAAAATTAATATTTTATTAATATTATTTGTGATAATTCATGCCATTGATGCTACTCGTAAATGATTCCATTTTTAAGAAAGCCTTTCATTTATGTAATATGATCCTTGAAGAAAAAAAATACGAAAAATATACAATTGTTGACCCGAAGGGGTATCCAGAACTAACAATAGAAGATGACATTAATTTGCGATTATATGTAAATAGTCTGCCCTCCTATCGTCGTAGGTATAATAAACAACTTGTCTCTTCTCTGTTCTAATCTATGACCATATTTATTACAAGTCTGTTATTGTGGGATATACAGTATGTTTCCTAATTATAAAAAAATATTTCTCTTTGGTTGTTTTTAATTTGAAACCATTTCTGTATTTATTACATTTAGTAAGGAATAAATTAATAGCAATCCGTGGTAGCTCAGTTGTAGAGAGCGTCAGCCCTAGAACAGTCGAGGTTTGGGTTCGATCCTGGCTCGTACCAATAAATTCCAATTTGTTATTTGGAATTTATGTACGAATGATAACAATTAATCATTACCATTGGCTTTTCGGTGAAGGAAAACATCGTGAGGAAACCTGCACACTTCAGAGAAGAAATTCAAAGGTGTGTGTGAAGTCTACCAATCCGCACTGGTCCCGCGTGGTGTACTATGTCCCATACACTCTCTGTAGGAGAGTAGGACTGAGACCAGCAGTGGGGACATATATAGGTTGATGTGAAGATAAAATATACTTATTAAAAGTTATAAAAACTATTTATGAAACCGGATCAACTACCCGGCCCAAACATAACAATACACAGACTGCATTTTTAATTCACCTTTACAGGAAAGGCAATGGCCGTCAGACTATACTGCCAATTCTTTAGCAAAATCATTACATTGTCATCTATGAATCCTGCAATGTTAATAGCACTGTTGTGTCTTAGCAATGAATAGCATCAAATCCGGCATAGCATCAATAAAGCCTCCCTCATATAAAGCCACATTGAGAATGTTTTTTTTTTATAATCAGCACATTTTGAAGGCAGAATGGCGATCGGAATAAGATGTGGTTGTAACAAAAATATACACTTCGCATCGCCTTTATATTTATTTTTCTCTTTGCCGCCTTCAACAACACCCAAGACTACACGGGGAGGCTCTGTTATAAAGGTCCTATAAGGGTTCATTTTTATGGTTCCGTACCCTAAGACTCCGCTGTCCGTCCGTCACCAGGCCGTATCTCATGAACCGTGATAGTTAGACAGTTGACATTTTCACAGATGATGTATTTCTGTTGCCGCTATAACAACAAATACTAAACAACAGAATAAAATAAATATTTCAGGGGGCTCCCATATAATAAACGAGATTTTTTCTCGTTGTGAGTTTTATAGTATAAGTAGCGCCACCTAGAGACGCGTAGCAAAACTATTTAGGTGCAGGATTAGAGGATCGTTCGGTGCATATTATTTAAGATTTTCTTTGGTTTTGTTTCTTGGGCGTCTTCCGCAATCAGCCATTGCGCTTCAGTGGAAGTGTAGCCAGCTAGTCTATCCAGCCGATCTCATCCCAGAAGTGCGCGAGACGCTTAAGTCCCTACACGCCTCCTCGAGTGATAGGAGCGCCCGTTGTGTAGCCACGCTACTGAAGGTAGTGAGCACATGGGCGGGAGAGCTACAGGCTCATATGAAAAACATATCCAGTGCCTAGGTTGAGGCTTCAGGGTGAGCATGCTTCCAACCAACGACATAGCTGGTTTTATTGCAAGAATACAGATTTTTATGATGTTACAAAA
Organism: Carcina quercana; assembly: GCA_910589575.2. Taxonomy (NCBI): domain Eukaryota; kingdom Metazoa; phylum Arthropoda; class Insecta; order Lepidoptera; family Depressariidae; genus Carcina; species Carcina quercana. The sequence continues at coordinate 2,203,929 of OU342455.1, read as the reverse complement.
TGTGTAAATGAGGCTCTGCTTCCTTTAATACCGGAACACAAATGTGATATTAACACTGCTGTTTGGCGGTAGAAGTAGGTAAAATGCTGGTAGCGAGACAGGCGGACATAGAAAACGCCGTACCACCAAGCAAACCGCGTTCCAACAGATAACTCCACTGGGAATCGAACCCGAGACTTCTGGATTGTAAGTGCAAGCTTGTACCCGGTTGAAAGTAAAGTGTTGGGGATATAGCGTCCCTAATTGTGACTTACCATCAGAGCTGAAGGCTGAAATCGAAAAAAATTTAATTTGGTAATTTGTACACACCCTGTATAAAAAATAAAGCTATACGAATAGACATGTTTTGCAATTAACATATTATATTATAATATTATCAATCTAGTTCCAACTCATCGAATCAGTTGCGCACACGCATATGGCGTTATACCAAATAATATATGTACGCTTCGCGAAAATATAGTCAGAAATTATATATTTATAATTCGGTAGCGGATTTGAAACTTGAAAAGTTCGCGAGTGTTTAAAGACAATGATTGGCTCTTGCAGTGTGGGAGCGGATTTTGGAATTGATACGTAAGTCTTTTCAACAATAAGAAAATCAGTTTTTTAAGTCGATTTAAAAAAATCAGGATGTGAAATTTTTTTAATGTATGTTACGCGATAGCGCCGCCGATTGTGAACCGATTGTGATGATTCTTTTTTCATTGGGTAGAACATACTTCAGATGTGTTTCCATATAAATGTCATTGAAATTAATTCAGCGCTTTTTGAGAAAATCAACAAAAACTAAATATGTACCCAGATAATTCTGCCTCTAAGGGGCAAGAAGTCGGTTTTTAGGTTTTTTTGAACGCGTTAATTAACAAATAATAATTCTGTTTTTCAACAAATAAAATTATGTGTTTTCAACAACAAAAATCTGTGTTTTTAAAGAAAAAAAATTTTTCAGTCAAAAATTCTGTTTTTTTAATAAATAATAAATAAAAATAAAAAATTTCACGGGGCTGATTTTTTTGAACCGTAACAGATAAACAGTTAAATCAGTTTTTTGGTGTAATATTAGTTTGAGTGTCTATTACTGTGGCATAACAAGTAACTACCTGTATGGAAATTAAATTTGAAAAATTCGGGGATTCCCCTTACCAGGAATGTATTATTTCTGTCGATGTTTCCTCGTTCTTGTGTTCAATATTTATACGAACTCCTTCGTGAGCGAGACAGACTCGTACCTTGTCGTTTTTTTCTCTAGTAACATTTTACCGGTAGCAAGGATTGCTATGTTAAGATCCTATTATAAAGTCTTGATAAATAATAAACTAACGAAAAATTATTGTGAAATACAAATCTCAATTTTAAATGTTTAACTGAATAGAAACTTTTTTCTAACAGATGATCACGTAATTTACGTTCGAGAAAGTTTCTCGGCAGTTCTTATATACCTAGAAATCTTATTGTAAACCTTAATAGGCCATAAAGCGACAGTGGCGCCCTTATTCACTCTTTCTACATTTCTCCACAATTATATATTTTCAAAAACCAAGCCAGACTTTTTGTAGTTAATGCTGGTTTACATTTTATCGGTACATCATCGATATATCGATTGTGTGCAGTCACTATCAATGAAACAGTTAAAAGTGACCACTTTAGACGGTTCAATTTATAATAACTAAACAGAATCTAAACATGAATCCATAATGTATCGATAAACTGTAAACCTGCAATGAATATAAAAAATCAGGCTTGGTTTTTGAAATTATTGTAGAATTGCGGAGAAATGTAGAAAAGAGCGAATGAGGGCGCCACTGACTCTTAAGAGGCTGTGTTGGTAAGACCACGTGGTCGGTTTCAAGGCTGCGTTGTTTTATAGCTGTCCCTCTCCGAGCCCTATCCTACCCGAGCGTGTACGGTGAGACAGCATACACTACGCGATGTTATCCACCCGTTATTTGGATGTTTCGTAGTCCAGGGATCATTTGAAGGATACAGTATATTATGTAACCATTTTTTTAATACATTATACTAATGAAATTTCAGATGTCGGTGGTTTTTCCAAATTGTTCTAAATTGATTCATACTCTTGTAAATCAGGTTCAAAGTTGGGGCTTTTTATTACCGAAAAATACAATACTTTGACGCCCTGTAACTCTGGAAGTATATATTTAAACGAAAATCTGACTCACCACCGACACAGATATTTGTTTCTAGATTGTGGCCTGAAAATTTCATAGATTTTCATAGCTTAATACTCAAAATATGACTGGACTACGTTTGTATGGGCGCTTTGACACCAGCATACCCTCTTAACTGACATAATATAAACAATCCTTTTTATATAGTCTTGTCATTTGGCGGCGTCGTAAGAGTATAATAGAGCTATCAATTACAGCGATGACGAATATCTAGGAAAACCTTCTTTGTTAAAGAAACACGTTTTAATTAATAACTTTTCCACTATTATTAAAAATCTGGTTTTGAAACCAGACCAGATATTTTGCGTCTTTCGTTTTTCTCGATATCTTTGATGCCAGTGCAAGTCATAGTCAAAATGACATGTTCCTCGAATGTATGGAGCAAGGCCTGGTCTTGTACATTTTGTACAATTATAATTTTAAAAGGCGATCAAATAAAAGCGATTTAGTTATCATTTATGTATATTTTGGTTTAGTTTATTTGTACAAAAACATATAAAACGCACGAAACAGGTAAGACTTGACGTTGAATACAAAGATGGCGTCAATAAAATGACATTTGACGCTGTCAGTACAAAAAGAATGATGTTGTACAATCGAAATAAATGCAATAATGTATTCTACTATTTTTCTATACATATTTAGATTATTACTTGATTTTTAAATAGTGTACAAGCGCGGGCCGAATCTGACACATCTCCTTTTCGATAGCTATCGCTAACGCTTCGGGCGGTCATCTTTCGATGCTAGCGGCACACGACCCAATAGCTTAGTTGTTAGCGTAGGCCTCGGACTGGTGAGAGACGCAGGTTCAAATCCTGTTCATGTCGAAGTGTTTCACTATTATAAAGTTGTTTACTTTCCTGTAAAAATTGTACATCCCTTTTTCATCCCGTTATGGATGTCATAAACTTTATGTATTGTTTATTAATTATTTATGTATTTGTATCAAATTTCAACAAGAGCGAGCTCTTGTTCAAATACCGGGGTAACCTAAAAAGTCCTTTCAATGTATTTAAATAATTCAGCGCATATTAGTAAATTTTAAGTTACAAAATTACGTGCAGCACCTTCTTAATGCCTTCAACATCAACGGCCTATATACGTCCCCACTGCAGGTCTCAGGCCTACTCTACTACAGAGAGTGTATGGGCCATAGTACACCACGCGGGACCCGTGCGGATCGGCGGACTTCACATGCCTGTTCAAGACATGCAGGCTTCCTCACGATGTTTTTCTTCACCGTTAAGCAATCGGATAATGGACTTCAATTGAAAATCATCTCATAGGTACACGGCTGAATTCGAATAGGAATAAATCAATCGATGACAAACTGTTGAAACGAAATATTCTGAATGCTATTGTAAACAAATTAATTATTCATATTCTGTACGGAACCCACGGTGCGCGAGTCCGATTCGACTTGACCGGTTTTTTATCCAGTCGTCCTTGTTTCTATTTGGTAGTTGTGAATTGCACGAACTATTTATGAACACTTCTTATCAGTCTTCCTCTGCAGCGCTGCAGTAAAAGAGGTCAACATGAGATTAACAAATGAGAAAGGGGTCAATATATTCTGTGACACAAGCGATTAGCGCGCCTCCATTTCTAATCAGCACTTCCCGCGTGAATTAAGTATTTAAATATAATAAGGCATGAAGCGTCGGTGGCGCAGTGGATAAGGCGAGGGACTCTCAATCTGTGGGTTCCGGGTTCGAATCCAGCCGTGTATATATAAGTTGTTTTTCAATTCAAGTACATTATCCGATTGCTTAACGGTGAAGGAAAACATCGTGAGGAAACTTGCATGTCTTGAACAGGCATGTGAAGTCCGCCGATCCGCACTGAGCCCGCGTGGTGGACTATGTCCCATACACTCTCTGTAGGAGAGTAGGACTTTACACCTGCAGTGGGGACGTGCGGACTCTCAATCTGAGGGTTCGGGTTCGAATCCAGCCATGTACCTATGAGTTGTTTTTCAATTCAAGTAAATTATCCGATTGCTTGACGGTGAAGGAAAACATCGTGAGGAAACCTGCATGTCTTGAACAGGTATGTGAAGTCCGCCAATGCGCACTGGTCCCGCGTGGTAGGCTGTTGATGATAAAATTTCAACTGTCTAACTATCACGGTTCATTAGACACAGACTGGTGAGAGACGGACAGCGGAGTCTTAGTAATAGGGTCCCGTTGGTTACCCTTTGGGTACGGAACTCTAAAAGTAATATATACAAATACTTATTTCTGTTCATCTGCCGGATTTAGGTGGGGCAGTGTAGTTTATGATTTATTTTTGCCATTATATTCGCGGTTAGAAATCCAGTTTCTACATTGTTTTGGAATGTTTGTGTTGTTTACGTGGGCGGGCGAGCATCGCAATCAAAATGATAAATATGGAGTCCTCTTAAAAGAAAATAAAAAAATTAATTTTTAATCCATTAGAAATAATTAAGTAAAATTACCTTAAAATTACTGTTATTTTTCAGTTATTACTTTTAATAGCAGAATCTTTTTCTTATTTTCTTTAATATATTTTTATAAATTCTAAAGATAACTGCTTCGGCTTCTATTGCTCTTATACAGGATGTATATTTCATGCCGGCGTATAATTTATCCAGATATAGTGTATGACCGTATCCGGCAAAACGGTAAATCATATGTGAAAGCAGTTTTGTTAAATAGCTTAATTAATAAAGAGTTAATCATTTAGGGTTTCGTACCCAAAGGGTAAAAACGGGACCCTATTACTAAGACTCCGCTGTCCGTCTGTCACCAGGCTGTATCTCATGAACCGTGATAGTAAGACAGTTGAAATTTTCACAGATTACGTATTTCTGTTGCCGCTGTAACAACAAATACTTAAAAGACAGAATAAAATAAATATTTAAGGGGGCTCCCATACAACAAACATGACTTTTTTTGCTCCTTTTTGCTCGATATTGATAACGGCAACGGGTAGACGCTTGAAATATTCACAAGTTATATATTCACTTTAAAAATAAATAATTAAGTATATATATAAAACAAATACTTATTTAAGGGGAGCCCCCCATATAACATACATGATTTTTTGCCGTTTTCTATATGGTACGGAACCCTTCGTGCGCGAGTCCGACTCGCACTTAGCCAGTTTTTTTGAATGTGACCGAGCAGCAATGTATTGCGTCCAAATTGACTAGACAAAAGATATAACGTACATTAAAAGTGACGTGCAAAAGAACCGTAAATCAGTCGATAACTTTAAATGTAATACATTGCGGGCACAATTATTTTGTATGGTCAAAATACAGAATTAACTAATGAAATTTGTGTAAATGTGTTGTTTAGGACCAACACTAATTGCCATCAAAATATACGCCCGTATGAAATATACACGATGTATAGCCTCTTCAGTATATTTTATCTGAAATATCACCTATGAACAGAAACGGCTACAATTTTATGATATGTGCAGATTAGGCCACGTAAAATAAATTCACATCACAACACAACAAAATTTGTGATTTTTTTGCTTCGTAATATAACTTCTTGTGATTATTTCCAATTGATTTGTTCTCCGTCTAATTTGTCTAAAATAAATTAGTATCCACGCCCTGAAAAAAGAAATATTGAGGGTAGTTCCCAAAAAATGTCCATCAATGTCACGAATGAACTTGATTCAGTGACAGTGACATTTTAATTTGTAATCGTTCAGGCTGGTTCTAGTTATATTATTTATATTTTAATTCTACAGTAGTGTAACAATTAGTGCTTTAAAATATTCACCAAATAAAATTATAGCTAAGAAAGCGCGTAAATGGTTTAAAATTGTGTTTGACTCAGTGATCATTTTGGTTTAAAATATTTTCGTATAAAAGCCGAGGTAATGACGCACTATATTTGTGAATAAATATGCAATACAAGACAAACTAATTATATAACCATTTAACTAAAAACTTGCTCATAGAATGCGTGTGTGTAGTTATTAAAATTTACTATTGACAATAGTTTCCAGTTCCAATTTGGAATTTATGTACGAAAGATAAAAATCATTACCATTGGCTTTTCGGTGAAGGAAAACATCGTAACAACCTGCACACTCCTGAGAAGAAATTCAAAGGTGTGTGTGAAGTCTACTAGTAATCCACACTGGTCCCGCGTGGTGTACTATGTCCCATACACTCTCTGTAGGAGTTGTCTGAGCTCCTGCAGTGGGGACGTATATAGGTTGTTGATGAATAAATATGTTGAAATTACTACCTCGCTTGAAAGGATGATGTTACAGATATACGCTAGACTTATATAGGCAGGATTTTAAATGAAGTTTTTTCTTTTCAGGTGCGCTGAAGGCAGTGTTGGAAAGAAAAACAGCAATACTTTTAATATATACATTTTTACATAATATATATGTACGAATATATAAGTAAACGTATGAAAAATTAATTATAAATATCAAATAATATACTCGTAAGTAATTACTTCATAATTACTAATAAATATTAAGTAAAATATTTACATGAATAACATTCTCAATAAGTTTATAATTATAAAGTTTTTATGACATTATGAAATTGTAATTATAGTTATTTAAATTACAGTTTACATTTTAACTAGTAAAAATTGGGTTTATAAATTGATATATATTAAAAGTAATATAATTTTTGTGAGATAACGAATTTTATCTCATTTAAATATATTTTTTATATATATTCATAGTAAATTTATTTAAAATACACATTTTTGCTGAAAATAATTGGCGTAACAAGAAAGAAGATGTTTTCGTTAGGCCGTAAGTATTTCTTTAATTTATATAAATTATTCTTTTTGGTATAGTTTTATTTATTTCAATGTTTCAGAAGTTAGTAAATGTTTTCATTCGTTGAACAAAATTATTAATTACATAATACATAATAATTTAAGTTAATACATAATAATACATAATTTGCACCGATAAGTGTCATATTTTAATACCCCAGAATAAACACAACATTATTTTACTGACCAAAATTTCTAAATACAAACAATAAATTGCAAAAAATGCAACAAATATCAGTTTAAAATAATTTAATGTTTGTATAATTAAAGACAATATCAATTAAAAATAGACCCGTTTGAACCTTTATTTATAAAGAATTGCTTTTTATTGTTTGATTTTTCTGAATAAGTGTTAATATTTATAATATACCCTATATTTACTAAATTTAACAGTCTCAATATTATTATAAAATACATATATTAATTGAAACATATGTTACAGTAAATAATATCACGTCATGTGAAATAGAAACAAAATGTCATGTATTTTTTAAAAATAATTAGTAAATAAATAAAATACAATTGAATTTGAAATTCCCAATTAATATCAACAGTTAAAGACAAAATTGATCAAAAAAGAACTGGAAACCGACTTCAATTGCTCTAAAAGTCTACTTTTACTGAGGCAGATTTAAGATTTATATTGGTTTCTCATGGATGCCGTTGTCAGAACTGGACCAATTGAACACACGAAATCCTTCAAATAAAAAAAAGAATCATCCAAATCTGTTCACCCAGTCCAAAGTTCTGAGGTAACAAACATAAAAAAAGAAGAAAAAATAACATACCAGAAATTGAATTGATAACCTCCTCTTTTTTTGAATTCAGTAACAAAGACCAAATCTAATACAATCCTAAAACTCTCTCTCTATATATATATATACATTTTTATAATTGTTCAATTTCATCAGTAAATCCTGTAGAAACTGGCTTCTTTAGTAAAAAAATTTCACATACATGAATGAAAAAGAAAGCCAGCTGTTAAAAAATAAAAACAAGGTCCCCATCAAAGACATTTAAAATAAATAGACCGGACAAGGCAAACAAACATTTTGATCCTAAACTTATTACCAATTGGTAATAAGTTACTCAGTCTATTGTCACATCACTTCACGCGGCCGTACAAGACATTTGACATACCGTTGACTTTTGAGATCAAAATGTTTATATGAAACGTTTCCCAATGACCGTTCTATAACCTATTACTATATTTAAATCTCTCTGGTCACCATTAATCACACGATACTATAAAATCCTCATTATTAAACAATTTTTGTACATTGACGATTATAATACATTTTGAGCTTGATTGACATTCTTACGTCATGATAATGATTTTGCTAGTATTTACTTCTAAAAATAGATCCGCAAATGGACTTTGCGGTTTTGCGATTCATGGTGTACGAAGTAAAAATGGCAAGACTGTGTCGGATTAAATAAAGGGTTCCGTAGCTGTAATGAGCGTCTCGAGGACGATCAATGCCCCGTGACGTATAACTTTCAGAGAATACTACTCCGAAACAAGTGAATTAAATTCAAAATATCGCTAAGAACCGCCACAAGGAAAGTGCTTTCATGTCAAAACGGATCAAAATCTATACGATGTTTTTCTTGTCATGTGCCATAGAACACCACGCGGGCCCAGTGACGATTGGTAGACTTAACACACACCTTTGAATTTCTTCTCAGGAGTGTGCAGGTTTCCTTACGATGTTTTCCTTCGTCGAAAAGCCAATGGTCAAATTTTTTATCATTCGTACATAAATTCTAAATTGTAACTCATTTGTACGAGCCAGGATCGAACCCAGACCTCGACAATTCAAGGGCTGATGCTTTCAAGGATGGTGACAAAGTACAAATCAATAATACAAATAAGATAGTTCCATTCTTAGTGATTTGGACTATACCGTCAGTAAAACACAACTGGGTTTCTTTAACTGTAAGAAAGATTTTATTGTATTAGATTACAAGTAAGATTCACAATTAACAGTGTGAGTTATGCAGTAACAAAAACACACTTTACCTGTAAGAAAGAAACGACATTTAATGCTAATAATCACTATGTCGGTTCCCAAATCGTGAAAATAAACGCTATTTATTTAACAAACTTGTTTCAAAATTGTCCTCTCATGACAGCTGTATCATTAACCATAGATTACAAAATACCTGTCACGATGGCACTTGAACTTCAGACGCGGCAATATTCAAACGAAGAAAATTATATTTTTCTTTACATACATTTGAAAAAATTAATACTGCCTAAAGAGGATTTTTTCTATCGTTGTACGGACCTCTAAAAATCTAGGGTCTAATTATTGGTGTAAAAAGTTATGGGTACATTCCGTAAACGCGATGATGGAACTGTTGTTGTGAATAAAGCGGATCTAGAAGGAGACAAAAAATCCGCTGATAGTACTTCCCCCACATATACTCGGCTACTTACATATATGCGTATTAAATTGCCAGTGATAGCCTGGAGAAGTATCGATGAACTCAAGGAAACATTATATAACATAACCTCGACCTTAAGAGGGTATGCTGGTGTCAAAGCGCCCATACAAACATAGTCCAGTCATATTTTGAGTATTAAGCTATGAAAATCTATGAAATTTTCAAGACACAATCTAGAAACAAATATCTGTGTCGGTGGTGAGTCAGATTTTCGTTTAAATATATACTTACAGAGTTACAGGGTGTCAAAGTATTGTATTTTTCGGTCGTAAAAAGCCCCAACTTTGAACCTGTTTTACAAGAGTATTAATCAATTTAGAACAATTTGGAAAAACCACCGACATCTGAAATTTTATTAATATACTGTATTGAAAAATGGCTACATAATATACTGTATCCTTCAAATGATCCCTGGACTACGAAACATCCAAATAACGGGTGGATAACTTCGCGTAGTGTATGCTGTCTCACCGTACGCGCTCGGGTAGGATAGGGCTCGGGTAGGGACAGCTACAAAACAATGCAACCTTGAATGCGGCCACGTGGTCTTACCAACATAGCCTCTTAAGGCTTTCTGAAATAAACTGAACTTTTTGGTGTAATGCTTTAAGACACAGAAAGATACTGAGAACCCCAAATCAAGGCATATATTTCTTCATGTCTTTATCTTGACTCTTCAAGAACCAGAAACGTAATTCGAAGATTTTGCTTCGATATATTTTAATTTCGACAAAACACTCGTAATAATTATTAATAATTAGGTGAGCAACTCGAAATTACTTGAATAAATAGATAACTACAATATCCACAATCGTAATTAAGCCTTTTTCTCTAATTGTCACGGTTAAATGTTTTTTCTTCGCATCTCTAAACGCAGCACGCTAATATTTGAGTTACAATAATCTGAATTTGATACTCGGCTTCGCCTCGGGCCTATAAACACCTCGACTATAATATCCCGCTTATTGTACTTGCATCATAATTAACTATTATCAGGTTTCTTTACGAATGTAATCGGGTTTAAATAAAATAACTCTGCAACTATAACTTTAGTATGAAGGGTAGCAGAACCATTATCTTTATCTTACCTCATTATCATGCCATCCAATGGTCTGCTCGTCATTTACCATCAGGTGAGATGAAGGCCAAGTGGAAACCCATGATACATTTAAAAAATCTTAGTCGATTTTTACGACACCCGCGTGATAAGGCACAAGCCGAGACAACACGGCGACAAAAAACAAGAACAATTACAAAATCCAATAAACTCAAATCATTCTACACACAAAAATTTAACAACGAATCAAAGTAAAAACAACAAAGAAACAATAAATTTTTTATAGACGAATTCCTATAAAATACATTATACATTGTAATGAATTCATTGGATTCGTAAAAGGCTCGTGAATCGCAAATGACGTCATCATCTAACTCGTAAAGATTGTCGATCGCAATTACGTCACTGCGTCGATATTGCACGGATGGACAGAACCAGTTTTGCTTCCGAGTTTAGTTTTACGTCAAAACTGGTCTACAGAGTATAAATAATAATAATAAATTTACTCTGTTGTATCAATGTTTTCATTTTAACATACGTTTAGCCAGTGACTTCACCATCGAGAATTTTTTATGGTACTATAAAACGTCAAGTATAATATATATTGTTCATAGACTTCAAGTTCCTTCAAGTGCCATCTTTGGGATGGTTCAGCTCGCTATCAACTAGCTGCTTTGGACTCGGTGGAGCGTCGAGCTATGAGACTGATAGGCAACGATACGCTACATAAGGCAAAGTTCCAAAGCCTCGAACATAGGCGTCAGGTTGCCTGCCTTTCGGTATTTTATAGGATACATTTTGGAGAGTGTGCGCAAGAGCTATTTTTGATGATTCCACCTTCGCCGTTCAAGTACCGGTCAAACAGAAGAACGGCAGACCTTCACCCGTACACTGTAGATATTCCTACAGCTCGCACCAAGCGTTTCGCTTCCACATTTATCGTGCGTACAGCAAAAATATGGAATACACTACCGGTTTCCGTGTTCCCCGAAAATTACAACTTGGGAATCTTCAAAAGAAGAGTAAATAGGCACCTTCTAGACCAACACGTAACATCTTCGACCTCATCGTCACTTACCATCAGGTGAGATTGAGGTCAAGTGTTGGTCTATCTTCAATAAAAAAAAAAGTTTCATCATCATGAGCATATTATATACCTCATACAGAGAGTGTATGTGACATAGTCCACCACGCGAGACCAATGCCGGCACTGGTAGACTTCACACACACCTTTGAATTTCTTCTCAGGAGTGTGCAGATTTCCTCACGATGTTTTCCTTTGCCGAAAAGCCAATTGTAATGATTGTTATCATTCGTACATAAATAACAAATTGTAACTCATTGGTACGAGTCGGGATCGAACCCCGACCTCGATTGTTCAAGAACTGACGCTCGACACAACTGAGCTACCACGGCTTCAAGTTTATACTAGCTACTATTCACAATTAAACATTTTTTTAAATGTACCTAAAATAACTTATTTTAATGAGTTTATTTCAAAAGACTCATTCGATTTTAATCCACGTGCTCAATCTCACTATTCTAGATTTTTTGCATAATCACTAATAGTCCTAGCAAGTGTCTGGAATTGTTAGGATTAATGCTACTACATCACAATAGTGCTATTGATATCGTTTACTTGCTGCAGTGGCAAACCGGCCAAAGTTTCAAATGACACGTTCCGCGAACGTATTGTATGTGTTTTAAAAGGCCATTATCAAATAATAGTGATTTAGTTACAATTTTTGTATATTTTTGTTTAATTTATTTGTACAAAAACATATAAAACGCACGAAACACGTAAGACTTGACGTTGAAAACAAAGATGGCGTTAATAAAATGACATTAATTGACGCTGTCTCTTAGTACAAAAAGCATGATTTTGTACAATTACAATAAATGTAATTCTAGTAATTTTCTATACATATTCAGATTATTACTTGATTTTTTAAATAGTGTACAAGTGCAGTCCGAATTTTAAACAACTCTTTTAGCATTATCTTTTAAAATAGGATAGCTAGATGTCATGTGCAGTAATTATCAAAAAATAATCACATCGGATCGGACATCGGATGATAATGTCGCGCAATGAGTATCATTAACATACAACTTCACTGTGAATCATAATTGTCATTTTTACACACTTCTTTAATTATTGTTCAAAGCGCCATCTATGAACCATTACTCCTATTTTTAGGTAACTACATATCACAACCGTCTATAATTCTATTTCAAAATATTATGATAAACGAAATGTTGTATATAAGCATTTATTTATTTCTTACCACCTATAAAAGCGAGTACGAACATGAACCTTGCAGAGAATTGAATCTGCGACCACCGAATCATCAGCCCAAGTATCCATTATATAACGGAAGACGGCCATTTAAGAGGGTATGCTGTTGTCAAAGCGCCCATACAAACGTAGTCCAGTCATATTTTGAGTATTAAGCTATGAAAATCTATGAAATTTTCAAGACACAATCTAGAAACAAATATCTGTGTCGGTGGTGAGTCAGATTTTCGTTTAAATATATACTTCCAGAGTTACAGGGCGTCAAAGTATTGTATTTTTCGGTAATAAAAAGCCCCAACTTTGAACCTGATTTACAAGAGTATGAATCAATTTAGAACAATTTGAAAAAACCACCGACATCTGAAATTTCATTAGTATACTGTATTAAAAAAATGGTTACATAATATACTGTATCCTTCAAATGATCCCTGGACTACGAAACATCCAAATAACGGGTGGATAACATCGCGTAATGTATGCTGTCTCACCGTACGCGCTCGGGTAGGATAGGGCTCGGAGAGGGACAGCTACAAAACAATGCAACCTTGAAACCGACCACGTGGTCTTACCAACATAGCCTCTTCCTTAAACTCTAGTGCCATAGATTCCAAGTGGGGAATCCTGATTTCAGAATACTCAAACAATTAAGTAATTATATTAAATTGTAAGTTATCGATCGTTTAAGCGATTCTTTACGGTGTTTTAAGTTGAATTCGTTTACTATCCGTTTAGAAGTTTTTTTCTCTAACAATAACAACTCAATTTGTTGTAAAAGTTTATTATAAACGGCATTCCGAAGGCCTCTGACGTCAGCGTTTACAGACAAACCAGAAAGTGTGTGCTGACTAGATTTGACCTTTATTTTTTCTCGTGTTGTTTCACGTGTCACGTGTATAAGATTGCAAGTTTTGATACAATTTTTTTTGACATATAATCCTTAAGTGTTTTAGTAGATTTAGAAGCATCAAGACCGGTTAGTATTTTAAAATGTATAGCGTTTTCATTTGGTTAACAATGATAGAGCCGTGGGATGTGACGATAAGGCCGTTGGGTGCGCACGCGCACCACAGCTTCAAGCTAATGAGGCGCTGGCTCTGCTATCTTTCATACCGTAACACAACAGTGCTTCCAAGTCATCATCTACAGCCTATATATGTCCCCACTGCTGGTCTCAGTCCTACTCTCCTACAGAGAGTGTATGGGACATAGTACACCACGCGGGACCAGTGCGCATTGGTAGCCTTCACACACACCTTTGCAATTCTTCTCAGGAGTGCGCAGGTTTGTTCACGATGTTTTCCTTCACCGAAAATCCAATGGTAATGATTGTTATCATTCGTATATAAATTTCAAAATTACAAATTGGAACTTATTGGTACAAGCCGGGATCGAACGCAGACCTCGATTGTTCAAGGACTGACGCTCTACCCAACTGAGCTACCACGGCACCAAACCAAGTACCGATAGGGAATTCACTGGGAATCGAATCTAACATTTAATCATAAGGCCAGAGGCGATCGTAAAAACGGTATCGCGTTTAGCACATTGCCCTTCTTATGAGTTCGCTGTAGTCGGTAAAAAACAGCGGAGTGACATTGACCGTGGAATGCAAGAAAATTACTGCGTTACGTGATATCAATTACGTTGTCGTACCGTAGATGTAATCGAGCCCGTTACAACGCAATATTCCGGACGTTACACGGTTTTTACGTTGTCGGTAACGTAAACAAACACGATAATGGGTGTGTTGTTTTATTCGCAGATACTTGGATGTAGTTGTAGGTATTCTAGAATCCTACTATACAATAAAGAACTCGTGTGAAATAAACTAGTTTTTTTCATGTGTATAATATTTTATAATAAATTACCTACATATTACAAGACAGCGCATGACACGTACACACACAGACATACATTAATTATGTAATAGTATTGTTACGAGCTTCCAGGTTCGATGGATTGAAGAAAACACATGTCCAAAGTTCCGAAGTTTATTGATAGCACAGGTCCAAAGCGTCGGTGGCGCAGAAGCGTCGGTGGCGCAGTGGATAAGGCGCGGACTCTCAATCTGAGGGTACCGGGTTCGAATCCAGCCGTGTACCTATGAGTTGTTTTTCAATTCAAGTACATTATCCGATTGCTTAACGGTGAAGGAAAACATCGTGAGGAAACCTGCATGTCTTGAACAGGCATGTGAAGTCCGCCGATCCGCACTGGGCCCGCGTGGTGGACTATGGCCCATACACTCTCTGTAGGAGAGTAGGCCTGAGCCCCTCCAGTGGGGACATATATAGGCTGTTGATGATGATGACAGGTCCACAAACTAATCTTCAAAATCACGGGTCCCCCTCCAACAGGGTGCGTCTCTGTCTCACTGGGTCCAAGTCTTCTGCACTTAGTCCGTCCGTGTATTCTACGTACAGAGTCCTTGTGCAATACTGACGCCGATCTGTTGATACTGACACCACGTGACACACTAGAACACTAACACTTTTCCACCTCGACTGTACTTTCGCTATACAATTTCTTCCGGTTTCCGTTTCTTCACTTTAAATCACTGTTTACTTAGAACTGAACTGAACTGTCGTCGAAGCTCGTCTCGCGCCTATATATAACCGGTATTGTTTCTAGAACCTTCGCAGTGATCTTCAATTTTGGCAATCTTTTATTTACTCCAGGAACATTTTATAAACTTCGCTACTGGACACGAAGGAGTTCTCCCTTTCGCACTTGTTAATCCTTATGTGATTATTCGAGAACCTTCCACGCTATCTTTTGTTGCTATCCGACACGAAGGAGATAGGTGGATCCGCCTCTCTCTTTCACACTCGTTCAAGAAGTTTCCCTGCTACTCACAAGAAGGAGATAGGAGATCCGCCTCACTTTTCATTATCTCTAGACTTTTCGAGAAGCTCCGTGACAGTATTATATAGGTCATTATCAGCAAGCCTCAAAATAAGTTAAAATAAACCTGATTCTACATGTAAAGTGGTGGCTGAAAATCAGAGCTGTATATCCTCTAGCGACACGTAGAGCTCTGAGACAAGGCAGATGATTTGCTGCACCAAAATTACTTTTAAGACTATATAAACTGTTATTATTATTGCTTATGGTGTGTCAAATAAAATTGCTTTATTTATTTAACAATTTATTGTACATAGAAAAATACAAAACACACCAAAAAACAGCGAAAATATACGCAAAAAGTACATATTATTTCTATAAGATATTTCTAACAGCAGTCCTGGGTCAAGAGAGAAATAGCGAAGAGAGGAGGGCAGTCAAGCGTGTACATTTAATATATCTAATTACAATATACGATTACATAAATACAAGATACAAAATATTAACATAAATCAAAAGTCATACATACATACAATAATATATTAACTTATGAACTACTCGTAAGAGACAGAGGATGTTAGGAGGAATGGCGTTTTAAGAGTGTCTATCAAAACGGCGCAATCCAAATTTCTAAAAAGAGGAGGTCCCAGGTTCTATTCCCAGTGAATTACCTTTCCTTGCTTGCTTTGCTAACTACCACCATGGTACCGTCCAAATTTTAAATAAACAACCATTATCTAAGTTCGCGATAAGAATCCTTAGATATTTGATAACATATATTGCATTTGTGACATTGTCAAATATATTTGATGACATTTTGGACAAAGAAGTTACTCAAAGAAATCAGATGCGTGGGATGGGTCCCAGAAACATGTAGGTAGAAAGAATTCTAATGGTGAACGGGCCAATTAAAATGTATGACGCATAGGCTTGAACTAGTTCTAGGTACAGTCAGTCTTATGCAATGTCTTATAACATATTAACATATAAACGATAAAATACCGGATTAACAGCGTCAATGTACGGCGATCAACAATAAACAGTTCACGCCATATCTAGATCGTCATTATAAGCAATAGACAACGTTCTAGTGACGTCATTCACCGCTTTATTACGGCCGCTATATGACGGCACCGCTATACTTGGAAACCAGAGCTTTAGGTAGTCGCTCGTAAAAGCGCTTGACAATTGTCCTGGTGAAGCAGTAACGGTCGCACGATCAAAAGCATCAAGTCCATTCGAAAAAAGAAAAGAAAACAGATTTTCTGTATGTGTACAGACACAAATCTACCATCACCAAGCTTGACGGGTGTTTAGTATGTATCGGTAAACTTTTTGGTAAAATCTCACCTAATGCATGATGGTAAGTGCCGAGGCCATTGTATGGAAAGACAGCCCATGAGGTACTGGCTCTGCTACCATTCTTATCGTTATTATTCAAAGGAAGTATTTAATTTTTAACGAGCTCTAATTACTAGATCATCATCAGCCGGGAAACGTCCACTGCTGGACATAGGCCTCCCTCATGGTACGCCACATCGACCGGTCCCGAGCCACCTGCATCCAGCGACTCCCTGCGACTCTAACCAGGTCGTCGGTCCATCTAGTAGGGGAACGGCCTGGTAGACGTTTCCCGGTACGTGGTACCAACAGGTATGTTTAGAAATGAAAATGGACAAGACGAAAATCATGTCAAATGTCCATGTTACACCTATGCCGGTAGTGGTTGGGAACACTACAATCGAAGTTGTAGACGAGTATGTATACCTGGGACAGATCGTTCAACTAGGTAGGTCCAACTTCGACAAAGAGGTCAACCGAAGAATCCAACTCGGCTGGGCAGCGTTCGGGAAGTTACGGCATATCTTCTCGTACAAAATACCTCAGCGTCTAAAGACAATTACTAGATACACACATACAAATTAGAACATTCGTCAGGCCAGGGCTTCCCAAACTTCAACGCTATTCAACTCAGTGACAGGTACAAAAACACCCACCTGTTTTAATAATAGCCTCATAACCGGTTATCATAAAAACTGTATTTGGAAATTATTATTAGAAAATAAGTACAAAACAAAAACAATTGAAAGAGATATATATTTTACTATTGTCGAGCTGCTAATGAGGAGAATGTGCTTGCTGTTCTGAGTACGAGTATCGGGAAGCGCTTTGTAGGGGCTCCCCGCGTGTTCGTTTAAATGAGAAACTGTTCGTTATATTACTGAGTTTAATTGGAGACACTAGGATTTTATTACATCAATATTTTACATTATTTATCTACGACGTGTACATCCAGAAGCTTAAAACCAAAAGCATTTTTTAAATTCAAAAGTGTTGACATCATTTTGTCCAGCCAGCTACCTCCTCGCGCACCAAGGAGGCGGCACGCCACATAAGCATAGCTCGTCATAACTTCAAAAACAATAACGCCCCAGGGCGGCGCGACGCACAGTTTGGGAAGCCCTGCAATCGTTACTTTTTCCCCTAAAATGAAGCTAGTTATCGTGCAAAAAAATTATATACGATCCGAAATTGTCTAAAATTCACACAAAAACACGCTGAAACCGTCACGTGACGTAATTAGAAGCAATCACGTTCTACGAATTAAATTCTTTGTAGGCGTATAATTAATATGTATTTTAACGAGTATAAATTACTATTGTACCGTCGGCCTTTTTTAAAAAAAGGATCGGAAAATTTTTTTTGCTATTTCAAATCCGCCTAGAGACAAAACTCTGATATCACGAAGTGACAGTGCTGTCAGTTGTTGACCGCCGTCCATCTGCTGCATCTCCAGCTGTATCACACGATGTGGTATGAAGTGGGATCGTCTTTACCACTCCACCCTATTTCTTTATTGTAAACGAGTCTGGGGTCCCAAGATAGCTTTAGAGTGCGTAGGAAATTCATGCACCTTCAGTGGACGCGTTTCAAGTGTACCGCTGTAGATCCTGGCTAAAATAAACAGGAATAACAGTGGGAGCGGAGAGGAGGTGGGAATGAATCTCATGATCTATAATAAATAGACAGTTGAAAATTTAACAGAATGTGTATGGCTGTTGCCTTGACTTAACTATATATTATAATTAAAATTGTTACTTTACCTGTTGCCGCCATTATACGTCAACAATATATTATTTTAAATGTGTAAATTAAAAACTGCGCGTATCTATCAGGCAGGCGAACTTTGTTCGGTTTTTATTACCTATATATATATATATGATTTTCAGTATGTATTATTATTATTATTATTTGCTTGATACACTAGCAGCTCTTCGAGCTGATGCGTGTATATCACTGCACTTGTTTCTAAATGCTTATCTAGTCTGTTTTTGAAACTATTCACTGAAGCAGCACTTATAACACTTTCAGGCAGAGCGTTCCAAGAATGCACTACACGGTTAGGTAAGTGTTTCCTTGGGTTGCTCCTACATTGAGGCTTGGTGAGCTTCATTGAGTGCCCTCTCAATGATTGTTCTGGCTCATAGTGAACAAGTGTTGCTCACATTGTAGTGTCCATTGAGTATTGTATAAGTTTCAATGAGGTCACCTCGCTTCCTTCGCTCTTCCAGTGTTGTCAGATTAAGTTGAAACAGGCGTTCTTCATAAGATTTGTTTCTAAGAGATGCAACCATTTTTGTATATGTAATTATTCACATTCTGTACCCTCGGTGCGCGAGTGTATTCTGTGCCACATAGGTTTTCACTTATCACGGAAAAATGTGTGTAAAATATCATTTCATTTCCCTCCTCAAAGTTTCCAAACTAACAATCTATAATGATCATCGAATCGAAGACATGTAAATAAAAGTAAAATATCCAGGAAAACCTAAGCCAGCTCCGGCTCTAATAGTTTTGAGAATGGAGCCTTAAAAAACAATTGAATTCTGAAACTGAACAAAGAGTTTTCTTGGGGAGATTTCTGGAGTTGTAGCTCAGTTGTGTAAAGCGTCAGTCCTTGAACAATCGAGATCTGGGTTCGATCCTGGCTCGTACCAATGAGTTACAATTTGTTATTTGAAATTTATGTACAAATGATAAAAATCATTACGATTGACTTGTCGGTGACTAAATATCTAAGAGAATGGATTTAAGAGGCTATGTTGGTAAGACCACGTGGTCGCGTTCAAGGTTGCATTGTTTTGTAGCTGTCCCCTACCCTATCCTACCCGAGCGTGTACGGTGAGACAGCATACACTACGCGAATTTATCCTCCCGTTATTTGGATGTTTCGTAGTCACGTGATCATTTGAAGGATACAGTATATTATGTAACCATTTTTTTAATACAGTATACTAATGAAATTTCAGATGTCGGTGGTTTTTCAAATTGTTCTAAATTGATTCATACTGTTGTAAATCAGGTTCAAAGTTGGGGCTTTTTACTACCGTAAAATACAATTCTTTGACGCCCTGTAACTCTGGAAGTATATATTTAAACGAAAATCTGACTCACCACCGACACAGATATTTGTTTCTAGATTGTGTCTTGAAAATTTCATAGATTTTCATATCTTAATACTCAAAATATGACTGGACTACGTTTGTATGGGCGCTTTGACAACAGCATACCCTCTTAAGGCGATCCCTCTCCATCAAAGTTTCATACTAAATTTCTGTTGCCTTAATCTTTTAAAATATAACAGCTGGATTTGCGTAGTAACTATCTAAAAAATAGGACATCAGATTGTGATGTCGCGAAATGAGTATCATTAACATACAACTTCACAGTGAATCACAATTGTCATTTTAAACACTTTTTCGATTATCGTTCAAAGCGTCATCTATGAACCATTAGCTGCGTAACTGCTATTGTAACTAACTATACAGTTGTAAATCAATGATATTTATTTTGCGACACTATAATTTCATCTCATATTTTTATGTAATTACTTATCAAAGCCAGCTGTTCTGTTTTAAAAGATTATGGCAACAGAAATTTAGTATGGAAACATTAGGAGAGGGATAACTTTAATAATAAAACTACATTGTTTTTTCGTAACCCGGTCTAAAACTAGTTTCATTATATAACATATTATAATTCATGTTATTCCTTTGAATGACTTGCCTAATTCATAATTACATGATTATAAATATCTGAATATTTGGGTCTAAAAAACTGTTATCCTTTTCGGCACTGGCTTGATAAAAACCGTAGGTAAATGTTATCCGCTTTTTTGGTACGTTTGGTATTATGCAATCTGTTATTGTCTAATTGCTAAGAATATATACAATGTGCGTACCTGGATCAGAATTAATTGAATGTGAAGCTCTCGCGGCGTTAATTACCAAAATGGCGGTGGTCCGCATTACTACGTACTAGTAAATAAGATAGAATATATGTTTTTATAATTATTTTATGTGTATTATATCTTAATTTATTGTATTGTACTTTATATATACTATGGGTATACACTGCTGGATATAGGCCTCCTTCATGGCACGCCACATCGACCGGTCCCGAGCCACCAAGTTCTCGATTTGCGACCACGTACCGGGAAACGTCTACCCGGCCGTCCCCCTGCTAGAAGGACCGACGACCTGGTTAAGGTTGCGGGGAGTCGCTGGATGCAGGTGGCTCGAAATAATAATAAATATTAAATTACTAAACCCAAAACGAAATTTGATTTTCTGGTTCATGTGGTCACTATCATTTTTCTCAGAAATGCGCGTGGCCTAATTGATGAAAGTTGGGTTCACAATCCGTAGGTCTCAGGTTCGATTCCCAGTGCCAGTTCCCAGTCCCTATCGGTACTCGTTTTGGTGGTAGGGCATTTTCCATGTCCGCCTGGATGGCTACCACCATGTTACCTAAATCTGCCGCTAAACAGCAGTGTTAATAGCACTGTTGTGTTCCGTTATGAAAGGTAGCAGAGCCAGCGCGTCATTAGGTTGAGGCTTCTGGGTGCGCATTTATTATCAGGTGAGATGTAGGCCAAGTTACTTGTTCTCCAAAATTGTCTTCCCGCAACCCAGGTTTCCTATTGCGGGAGCTAATGTAAATTGTATGTGTGTTCGTATTATTCAGGAAAATAAACATATTTGTATTTGTATTTAAATAGAAAGGATCAAATTGAAATTAATACCAAATTCTAAAGTGCGTAAATACTTGAATCTCTAACATAATCTAACTTCTAAATCAACTCAGCAAAAAGATATGGACGTTTTTTGACGATTTCCTTTGAAAGCGTACCTTCCCATTGTCTTGAGTAGAATATAGAAATTTGACAAGCCAGGGTCTCTATTTTTGATTCGCTCTACGCGCCGCGAGCGCTCGATTTCTACTGATTTTCGTTCGACTTATGAAATTTGATATTTTTGAATCGCTCTTCTGCAACGAGTGGTCGGGACCGAGCGATAGACTAAACGTCATCGTCGAACACTGACATTACCACTTATTGACATTGACAGTAGGAACTGTTCTATGAACTTTGCGTTCCGTTTTCCTTGCATGAATTACCGGTTTTATTTTTCTGCGTAAAAAGGATAAAATTAAACATTTTAAGTTATATTGGCAAATGATTCAAAAATACGGTCAAACCTGTTTTCATGCGACTTGTAGTCGATCGTGACTTAAGTCGTCTGCGACGAAGCTATGTCACACGAGCGAATCAAAAATAGAGCCCTAGTCTTATAGCACAAGTATAGAAACAAATCTGAAAAGTATATCACTTTAATTATCACATCATCAGCCCATAACCTAACCTACCTCAAGTAGACTCACTGTTAGTACCTTATTATTATTTTTAAATATGTTTATTATATATTTCCTTCTTAAATAGCAACGTTCTACTCGTATTTATTTATTCACATATTATTTATTTATTGATATTAAAATATATATACAGTCCACTACCGCTGAGAAAAAAATTACTGAACACTTCATTACTTTTGTAACACATCTATTTATCTATTCTATTTATACATTTAACTGGTATCTTTGCACGCGCAACCGCACCTGCCTAGTGCTCCGCTGAAAACCAGCGCTGTCGCTGCATGGTGCAGGGACAGCAACATGCTGAGTCGAAGGACTGTTTGGCACAGACATATATACATGTTAATGTTTTTATTTATCTATTCATATCTTAGAAATATGTATTTAAGTTTTTTAGTATGATAAGTGTATTCCTTTTTTTATAAGATAATATTTAATATAAGTTTTTTTGTATTTTTAGTGTGTTAAGTATTTCTGTGCCAAATAAACACTTTTCTTTCTTTCTTTCCATATATGTCCCCACTGCAGTCTCAGTCCTACTCTCCTACAGAGAGTGTATGGGACATAGTACACCACGCGGGACCAGTGCGGATCGGCGGACTTCACACACACCTTTGAATTTCTTCTCAGGAGTGTGCAGTTTTGTTCACGATGTTTTCCTTCACCGAAAAGCCAATGCTAATGATTTTTATCATTCGTACATAAATAACAAATTGTAACTCATTGGTACGAGCCAGGATCGAACCCAGACCTCGATCGTTCAAGGACTGACGCTCTACACAACTGAGCTATTATTATCTTCGCCGTAGTCGAGCTTAATTTTTATCCTTATCGGCACAGTAGTTTCAACGTCACGCACGCAAACACACGCGTCAATATTATTCCTGATCTAAATAACTTCCAACAAATGAGGTTTTAATTGTTTATTTCTAATACAAGAGTTATATCTTAATCGGTAAACTATTATAATTATCATTAAAAAGCTATTAATTATTAAAAACTTACATCCTCTAAGTGCTTTGTTTTGTCGAAGTGGCTACGGTCAATAAATTAAAGATATTTGAATGAATTTTAAATGTAATTAGGTTCATCCGGTAGAATAAAAGTTACAATTTGTAACCGACTGCGAAAAAGGATGAGGTTTACAATTCGACTGTATGTTTTTTCTGTATGTGTGTTACGCGATAACTCCGCCAACAGTGAACCAATTTTGATGTCTCTTTTTTGTTTGGTAGAGAATACTTCAGAGGTAGTCTCATATACATTTTATTGAAATTGATTGAGCATTTTTTGAGTACATCAAAAAAAACAACAAATATGTACCCAGATCATTCTATCCCTAAGGATGTAAATTTTTAAGGCAATTGAAGTCGGTTTTTAGTTATTTTTAAACGCGTTAATTCTTGAAAAATCAAATACAAAACTATAGGCCGTTCGCATAGTGTCGCTCTAATCAAAGTAAAGGATGCCGACTGCGGCGTACAGGCGCCGGTGAATTTGGCAGTTTATATCGAGGCTTCGCATTCAGGTGTTATTTGTTTAAAAAAACGTCCAAGTGCGATTTAAACTTCCGCACTAAGGGTTCTGTACAGATTATGTATAATTAAAATACGATATATAAAATATCATAAATAATATGCACCAATTCTATAACGCCTAAATACCAGTTTCAATTTAGTTTTGCTACGCGTCACTAGATGGCGCTACCAATACGTTAAAACGCACGTCTCCAAAAAATTCCTTGTGAGCCCCCTTAAATATTTATTTTGTTCTGGTTTTTAGTATTTGTTGTTATAGCGGCAACAGAAATACATCATCTGTGTAAATGTCAACTGTCTAACTAACTATCACGGTTCATGAGATACAGCCTGGTGACGGACGGACAGCGGAGTCTTAGTAATAGGGTCCCGTTTTTACGCTTTGAATACGGAACCCTAAAAACAAAGATGGCGTCAATAAAATGACGTTTGGCGTTTTCACTTAGTACCCCAAAAAAATTATTTTGTACAAACTAAATACACACAAAAATGTTATTCTAGTATTTTTCTATACATGTTTAGATTATTCCTTTTTTTATAGCATGCAAGTACTGGCCGAATTTGAAACATGCCTTTTAATTAACATTTAACATTATGAAAGTAAAATAGTTAGCGGGATCCCGCGTCCCGCTCCATCAAAATTTCATACTGAATTTCTGTTGCCATAACCTTTTAATATTGAATAGCTGGCTTTGATAAGTAATTACCTAAAATAGGACATCGGATTGTGATGTCGCGAAATGAGTATCTTTAACATAATTAAACAACTTCACAGTGAATCACAATTTTTATTTTTACACACTTTTTATTATTTTTCAAATCGCCGTCTGGGGACCATTGGCTGCGTTGTGTTGTAGCTAAAAATACTTATTTCGCGACACTATAATTTCATCTCCTATTTTAGGTAATAAATTCTCAAAGCCGGTTGTTCTATTTTAAAAGATTATGGCAACAGAAATTTAGTATGGAAGCATTTGGAGAGGGGTCCCGTTAACAGGAATCCATAGCTATGACGTACTCGCATATACATCCTGTTTTTGTATGGCATGAAGAGTACCTACAAACGCTTATCTTGCAACTGGTTCCACTTAAGTGTTTAAGTAGATTTCAATACTAGTTTATCAAAATTTAAGTAGAAAAAAACTGATCTGAAAGTTTTTTTGACCTCGAAATAATATGTCTCATGACGTCTGGACAGGAAACTTGTATTTTTAATTGGCAACACAGTCTATCTACGTCACATCCCACTTATTCTGGCCCATTAGGTGATATACAGCGAAATTGCTTTGACCTTATAGATTGAACTACGCCCAGTTACGAGTATTGATGTTTTTGGTTGCTGATCAAAAAGTCGCCGAAACCTGTCACCGGACAGTCCGTGTTCCGGTAAAGTTAGCAAAGCCAGTGCCTCGGTAGATTGAGGGTTATTGCTAAGCACGTTTTTCATCCAACAGCCTTATCTTCATCATCAGATGCGAAAGGTCAAAGTTTATCCAGATGATGGGTCTGGCGGTGTATAAACAATTGACGTTGTAAATGCTCCGAGCTGCACAACATTCAAGAATAAACTAAAAAATTGGCTCCAAAAGCAGGCGCTTTACAGCACGAATAATTTCTTAGAATTGAGGGGTCGTATTATTTAATATTTATTTAAAATTCACATTTAACGAAAGTTAATAAAATATATTGATTCATCATCAATCATCAACAGCCTATACGTCTCCACTGCGGGGTCTCAGGCCTACTCTCCTACAGAGAGTGTATGGGACATAGTACACCACGCGGGACCAGTGCGGATTGGTAGACTTCACATGCCTGTTCAAGACATGCAGGTTTCCTCACGATGTTTTCCTTCACCGTTAAGAAATCGGATAATGTACTTGAATTGAAAAACAACTCATTACACGGCTGGATTCGAACCCGGAACCCTCAGAAAGTCCCGCGCCTTATCCATTGCGCCACCGACGCTTCTTTACGACTCTATATTGATTGATTGAAAACAATGATTAGTGAAATATTTCTCGTTAATGTTTGAAAGCACCTCTTCTATACAATTTTTCGTCACATCACCGTACTGTTTAGTTTACTCAGTAGCTAACAGTTTTTTTTAAAATAAATTCACTATTTGTGTTTTGTCGCTTACGTCATTTAACTCCAGACTTACATTACACCTTTCCTACTTTCGCATTGAGAACGGATGTAGTGCTATCACTTTCTTGCATATGTGGCTTATGGTTAGATATTTCTGAGCGGTACCTCGTCTTCAGATAGACTCGGTCTCAAGGCAATCTCATGACAGATTTTCTGAGACGGATCTCAGTTGATCTAAGGTCATCATTTCGCGTAATTAATCGCTTATTGTTAAACTATTAATGTATCCTTAATACTTTTCTTGGAATAATAAAAAAATCTGAAATGACAAGGCGAGGTCGTGTTGTGTATATACGATTCGACCTTCTGTGGTTTCGCCTTTAGAATACAACTAATCATTTTCTCCGGGAAACGTGTACCAGGCCGATCCCCTACTAGATGTATCGACGATCTGGTAAAGGTGGCGGAAAGTCGCTGGATGCAAGCGTCCATACCAATGATGGAGGACTATGGTCAGCAGTGGACGTTTCTCGGATGATGACGGTGAACCGTATTCCATCCGTGGGTAAAGTATGCTATTTTACTACTTAAAACTAACAAAATGTACAGTCAGATACATTTGTATCTGTAATATCGACAAAGCTCCCGCCTGATCAGTTTCAGAACCAAGTAGCTCGCTTGTGTCGATCTTAGCTAGACCCGCCCATTCTTTTGTTCCATAAGGAGTCACGACAACGCTTTTATTTTTGAGTTTTTATGACTTTTGGACCTATTTATATATATTTTGGACTATGGACCCTACCATTGTAGTAGTTAGTTATAGTTTAGGGTCATATTATAATGCATCATTGTGGCGTCCAACATGCGGGACTTGCACAAATACAACAATGCTTTATTGTTTTTTAAACTAGCAAGGCTGAGCATACCGAGCCACGACTGTACGCGAAACTGGCTCTAATGGTGGTCAGGCGGGAACTTTGTCGATAGTGCATTGTTATAATAATAGCAATTTGCCATGGTAGCTCAGTTGGGTAGAGCGTCAGTCCTTGAACAATCGAGGTCTGGGTTAGATCCTGGCTCGTACCAATGAGTTACAATTTGTTACTTGGAATTTATGTACGAATGATAAAACACCGTGAGGAAACCTGCACACTCCTGAGAAATTCAAAGGTGTGTGTGAAGTCTACCAATGCG
This sequence comes from Carcina quercana, assembly GCA_910589575.2. Taxonomy (NCBI): domain Eukaryota; kingdom Metazoa; phylum Arthropoda; class Insecta; order Lepidoptera; family Depressariidae; genus Carcina; species Carcina quercana. The sequence continues at coordinate 2,176,759 of OU342455.1, read as the reverse complement.
CACTGGTCCCGCGTGGTGTACTATGTCCCATACACTCTCTGTAGGGACACATATAGGCTGTCGATGATGACTATCTGTGAGATACTGGTGCCGGATATAGGCGTGGCATACATGTCGCCAGGCTCTCACGCAGCGCTTTAGATGTAACAAAAAAATCCACAAGTAGCTTCATTCGCGCGGCTTAAAATCATTTATACTCGTACGTTTCTGCTTGAATTGACCACAAAACTAGAATAATTAGGTGACTCACTGACATTTATTATATGTAAATAGGCAGGTACAGTCCATATACTGCGGTATGCCGCATCACCGGCCTTTTTTTACACAAAGAGACCTAGCGCGTAGGATGAAACCGTATTTTTAGGGTTCCGTACGCAACGGGTAACCAACGGGATCCTATTATTAAGACTCCGCTGTCCGTCGATCATAATCATAATCATCATTTATTTAGTTTTAATAATAGTAGTTTAAATAAGTTTATAAGTATTTTTGTTTTTGTTTTATATTTCTTTTTATTTTATTTTTGTCTATGCTCCACAGACAGTTTTTGAACTTGAATGTGTTGCATCCAAAGCGCCGTGGGTGAGAGCCTGGCGACCTGTAACACAGGGTCACACCTATTTCAGGCACCAGTCTCTCACAGACAGTATATAGCACCGTAGAAAGTGAATAATGTATTTAATTAGGAACTTTCTGTGTAGAGAAATAAATAAATATTATTATTATTTATTGGTACTGCTGGTACAAGTCATCTGTCACCAGCTCTCTTGAACCGTGATAGACAGTTGAAATTTTGACAGATGATGTATTTCTGTTGCTGCTGTAACAGAAAATACTAAAAATCAGAATAAAATAAATATTCATGGTTCAAACAACAAACGTGATTTTTAGGCGTGCGTGTTACGTATTAGTAGCGCCATCTAGTGACGAGTAGCAAAACTAAATTGAGGCACATTCGTTGGAGGATTGTCCAGTGCATATTATTTATGGTTTACCGTATTTTAAATATCCATATTCTGTACGGAACCCTCGGTGCGTGAGTCCAACTCGCTCTTGGCCGTTTTTTTATACTTAGATATGTTATAATAGTTACGATGTGGTCAAGGGGCATGTATCATCATGAATCTATCAAGGATCTATACTTCCGTCTTAATAGTTATTAATGCGAAAGTGAGAATGTATGTTTGTCCTTCCTTTACGCGTCGGAATGTGTGTGTGTGAATGAGTCAGAAATAGGTATCCACTTTTGTTTGATCTCACATTCACGTTTGCTTGTTCGTATGTAGTTGTTGAGGGAAACTTTGACATAAACACCACATATTTTTTATTGCAGTGATTTTAAGATTTTTCCAGGTCCAAGGGGCTGTTCGTATTGATATTAATTTTCTCTTGACACTTGCATGTTTTTCTGAAGAAGAAAAAAGGCTAGACAAACGGACAACAAAGTGATCCTATAAGGATTTATTTTGTCCTTTTGAGGTATGACATCCCCAAAATAGCGGAAGACGTCGTTTTTACAGTTCCATACCCAAAGGGTAAAAACAGGCCCCAATTACTAAGACTCCGTTGTCAGTCCGTCTGTCCGTGCTACCAAGCTGTATCTCATGAACCGTCATGGTTAGGCATTTGAAATTTTTCCATATGATGTATTTCTGTTACCGCTATAACAACAAATACTAAAAACTAGAATAAAATAAATATTTAAGGGGGCTGCCATACAAAAGACATGATTTTTTTGCCGTTTTTATTTATAATACGGAACCCTTCGTGAGCGAGTCCGACTCACACTTGGCCGGTTTTTGAAAATGCTTATCAAATAATAATTTCGAACGTGAGAAGCTTTCAGACCTTCGATTTTATAACATTATTTACTGTGAACAAATTCCAGTTAGCTACACTGCTTCGCCTTGGCATTATAAAATAATTATGATTCTATTTTACTTTATTTATTTTTCTGTTAGAAACACTAGATTTTGAAAATAATAATATATGTTGCCACCATTAATAAGATGGTTCGTGGCTAAATCTCGTAAAAACTTCTGAAAAGATAAGATAAAATTTGCCACACACAGCATGCTCTGGATTGGTATATAGGACACGTTTTATTTCTGTGATTTCTGAAAAGTTTTTAAGTCTATGAAGTCAAGGCAAAATATATTGGTAGGTATTTTAGACCTAGAGGTATTCATGTTCAGTATAAGTTGACCTTTTTATGTACGGAAAGCCTTTACAATGCTAGGTCATGTTATAATGGACATTGTATATATAGATATTAGCCGAATGTACTATCGTCAAACACCTTCTCTTACCATCGAGTGTGATTCTGGTCGAGCTTATAGCCCTTTTACACCATTGTCATTGTCGAGAATTTGAAATGCAATTTAGAACTTTTATTCCGTGGTTCATTAATGACCCTTACCATTAGTAACGGAGACAATTTCTGGGATTCCAGAAGGCCTGAGTCTAGTGGTTTTTGCCTTGTTTGTATGATTGTTTGTATGGAAATTTATAAGTTAATGATTGTTGCATACGAATATATTGTTTATAGGTGTACTAGGTTTCAGGTTTCTTGAGAAAGGTCATAGTTGCGCAACTTTCTAACAGCCAGACGTAAAAGAAGGGCGACGTTAACATTTTTATATACCAGAATGACACTGAAAGTGGCCGGCTCTGCCTCTAGAACTGGCCGGCTAGAACATTGCCAATGAAAACTTCTTTTAAATTTCGATTATATAACTCTTTGATAATCTAAGATGTATTGCATCATTCAAAACAAAACGTTACGTTAAGTGAAATATCTGGGCGACCGAGCTTTGCTCGTAGTTCTTTAAAAGCAAACAAAAACTTTATTTCTGCCCCTAAACACACAAAAAACAAAAATAAAAGCAACTTTCCAACCGGGATTTGAACGCGAATATCTCGGACGGAATGACACGTGTGAACCACTCGGCTAAAGTGATTATGTTTGACAGCGTGAAATTTCCCATCATATTTTGCGTCGAATAATGCGAAGGAAAAAGCGCTTGAAAACTCGAAAACGCGCGTTTTCCCAGACGTAAGACTAATCTAGACCGATTTTACGCCCCCAAAACCCCCTAAATACCAAATTTCAGCGAAATCGCTGGAGCCGTTTCCGAGATCCGAATTATATATATATACATACTTTGTAAATACAAGGTGGAAATAAAATAATGTTGCATATATTTTGGCTACCACAAGCGACACAGCTTTATGTGGTTAAACAAGCTCCCTACGATGCTGTTAACGCTAAGAAGAAAATCCCAAATATAAAATGACATTTAACCATGAAAACGGGATCAAAAACTTACTTTAGATACTATGTAATATAAAAGTATTCATATATTGATGGACTTTCACTTTGGACTTTCATCTAAAGTGTTTGGAAAACTGAAATTTTTGGGGGGGGAGAAGATACTGCACCAGAGTTATGGCGCTGAATTAGTTTAAGAGGGTATGCTGGTGTCAAAGCGCCCATACAAACGTAGTCCAGTCATATTTTCAGTATTAAGCTATGAAAATCTATGAAATTTTCAAGACACAATCTAGAAACAAATATCTGTGTCGGTGGTGAGTCAGATTTTCGTTTAAATATATACTTCCAGAGTTACAGGGCGTCAAAGAATTGTATTTTACGGTAGTAAAAAGCCCCAACTTTGAACCTCATTTACAAGAGTATGAATCAATTTAGAACAATTTGGAAAAACCACCGAAATCTAAAATTTCATTAGTATACTGTATTTAAAAAATGGTTACATAATATACTGTATCCTTCAAATGATCCCTGGACTACGAAACATCCAAATAACGGGTGGATAACATCGCGTAGTGTATGCTGTCTCACCGTACGCGCTCGGGTAGGATAGGGCTCGGATAGGGACAGCTACAAAACAATGCAACCTTGAACGCGACCACGTGGTCTAACCAACAAAGCCTCTTATTACATTGAAAGGACTTATTTAGGTTAGCGCGATCCTTGAAAAAGGGCACGCTCTTGTTGACATTTGATATAAATACATAAATAATTAATAAACAATACATATCGTTAATGATACAGCGAAAAATTAGTTGAGATTTCATAAACTTTATATGTTGTTTTTTAATTATTTATGTATTTGAATCAAATTTCAAATAGAGCGAGCCCTCGTTCAAGGATCTGGCCAACCTAAATAAGTCATTTCAGAGTTGCAGACTTTAATTTACAAAATTTCTAATATAGGTATAATACAATGTAAATACAACTGCTATTAGCCAATATCAAAGGAAACTGATACAAATAATAATTAAACCAATTGGAGGTACGAAATTGCGTTCACGTATATACCCACCCAGTTATTGAAGCCATCTCAAGCGTGCTATATGGATTCATAATTTGGTTAAATATATACTTACTATTTGATTTACGAAATATCATACAATTACTCCTAATTTACAAATATCTGTGTAATAAAATAGCATAAATGCAATCTCGACCGCTTTAGGATGTGAAACGTCAAGCTTCGGGTCAGACGGGCTGTTGCGAGGGCGGAAAATATTACAATTCGCCATGAATATTTTTTTTATACATAAATATTAGCTTTTGAGAGACTATAGAGCGACAGTAGCGCCCTCATTCACTCTGTTTATATAACTAACAGTAAGTGCTCCTTCAATGACAGGAAACCAGCAAACAATAATAGAAAAAAGAAAAAGAAAATATAGTTTCAAGTGGCTACAACTAAATGGATGCAATGGCAGATGAGTGACACTTCACGGCATTCCCGACATATATATAAATATAATAACTTACTGCCAGTGTTATTAAAATAATAATAATAGATTATTCATGTCAATTAACAGTTGCAATACAATATCTTTACAGAATACAAATAAAAAGCGTAATTATTTGTTATAACTTGTTATCATTACGGCTAGTAAAAGTGAGAGATTATAGAAAAAGGCATGTAATGTAAGGTCATCAATAGTAAATAATATAATATATATCTTATATAACCTTTCTCAGTAAGATATATTTAGATATTCGTTAAATATATTTAAGGATAAATTAAGAAAAAGTTTATATGTATAGGTACATAATTTTGTTCAGTTATTATTTAAGTCTAGTTTGTTTTTTAATTGAATTTCTCAGCTTACACATAATAGTTTTAGTTTATATGTAAATGTATTGAAACTCTAGGTCTATTTAATAATAACATTTGTTTTCATGTATATTCGATGACTGTTTGTTTCATAAATTAAATAAAAGTAATAATAATAAAAATATTAGTAATAACTTGCAGTTACTTAAAACTATATTTTTTTTTAAATCGATCCTCGCAGTTTTTTAAAGTTCACAGTCTCAGTTTGAAAAATAAAAAATTTACGTTATTAAATATTTGCGAATGACCTAATATTATGTAAAAAAATTTGTTTTGTGGATTTTCTCGAAAAGCACTGAATCGATTTCGATAAAATTCATATGGAACCACGTCTTGAGTATGCTCTACAAAACAATAAATGAATCATCAAAATCGATTCATAATTGGCGGAGTTATCGCGTAAAAATACAATATAAAAAAATACGCGTTGAATAGGCTAGATGACACTAAATCAGATTGGGGTTAAATTGTATTTTAAACCATAAAGGGCACAAAATTTAAAATATCTAATATTATTTAATTTTTTTCTGGACTTTACACTTATAAAGCCCGCAAATATTCCAAAAACCAACTTGCTCGTATAAAATTTTTTATTTTACGTTTTGTTTTGTAATTACATTGTGAATATTTTTAGTAAGGGCGTGGTCACATAAAAACATTATTTTACGAGATAACTCAAATATTGTTAAAAGTTTCATACGTTATCTATACTTCAATACTCAACCGTGACGTCACGCCTGAGTACCGATTTGTATGGAGCGTTTTTTCACCGCGTGACTAGAATCACTTCGACGGGCTATATTAGGAAAACTATACATCATATCGAAAATCTTTAATAATGCTATTTATCTTTTCACACGGTCCCTCGAATAGGGGAATAAAAATAATTTTGTCATCATCCGTATTGAGAGCTTCCTCCTTTTTTGGAAGTCAGTTGAAAACTAAATTGTTTATAAAGTGCAGTGCCATGTGGCTAGACCAGTTTTGCAGCGTATATTTAAAATCAAAGAATCAAAACAGGAAAATTAGGTATTTATTTACAATAGATGGTATCGCAGATTTAATAAGTTTAATGCTGGTCATTATTTTATATAGCATTCAATATAACATCGATGTGAGGTTGTCGTGTGGCTAGACTCAAATCATCCCATGTCGTGGCGTGTGTTCACAGGCAACACTGCGACAGGTAAAGGTTGTTGACACATTCCACCTTTAGCATGCGAATATTGTAAACTGTTAAATATTTTCACGCAGAAAAATAAAACCTGTAATGTTGCAACGAAAAAGTTACTTAAAATCTTAACAATTATATTTTTAATAACATTCGAAAAAGTCAGTCACGCATTGTCTTCAAAAAATTACTAAAGAGCTACTTTTAAAAAGACTATCCTTATAGTAAAAAAACTTGAGAGGTGTCAAGGGACACCCGGATGGAACGAAGTTCCTTTCGATTAATTAGTGAAGGAATTGTAATAAAATTTTACAAATTTTCAATGAGGTTTGAACGGATTTTTAACATTATATTTTAAATATGGTTTTGTAGGTTTTTTCATCAGATTTTTTATGTACGTGATACGTTTTGTTTTTAGCGACATCTGTCATTGAGTAGCGGCAACTAATCAGAGCCATCTGTCGTCACATAGCTGTACTGTTGGTATCGTCTTACTACTACGTACGTCGTACTAACAGGTGACGCTAACTTACTGTAGCAAAAAGTGTCGCGTGACAACTTTTCGTAAGAATTTTTTCCGTCTAGCCCCTTTTCACAACGCGCGATAAGGAACTTCGTTCCAATAAATATAAAATCGGTATGTTATATTTAAAACAAAGAAGCAATGTGAATGCACTTATAGGATGCCCGTGGGACTCGCCATTGTTCTCTACAGCAACTCTGCAATATATGTATACCCGCAACTGTTTTGTATAAATCGTAGACAATGTGACACCATTGGCCTACCCTATGATTAATGTATATTTTAGTTTATATTTTTTACGTCAGTGATTTACAATCTTAATTTTTTTTAAAGATTTTAAACCGCAAAAATAAATGTGTCCAAGGTTCGTCCTTGCATCTAAAAATCTGACATTTTTCATTGCAAAGTACTAGCGGAAGTCTAAGACTAAATACAAACAGCGTTCTTCCACATGTTTGTTCTAATTACATCGACAGCACGTTTCAAATCGTGAAGTAATTAATGAAGTTATTATTGTTATAAGTCACGTAGTTATCGTGAGATCGTTACGGAGAACTTGGCTTGGTATCGCTTTCATCCTCTTCTGTTTTATGATGGAAAATAACTTTCAAATGTAATACTGTTTGATTTTTAACTATCTAAGTTTTGACTAGTTATCCCTGTAGAGATTTCTAATTTTTTATTGATTTATTTGAGAAAATTCAGTTGGTTTTAACCGACTTCGTAAGCAATGGTAATATCGACAAATCTCCGGCCTGATCAGTTTCAAAACCAAGTTGCTTGCATGTCGCGATCTTAGCTAGACCCGCCTTTTCTTTTGTTCAATAAGGAGAGACGAAAACGCTTTTGTGAGTTTTTATGACTTTTTAGCGTTCATTGTAGTAGTTAGTTATAGTTTAGGGTCATTTTATCATGCATCATTGTGGCGTCCAACTTGCGGGTCTTTTACAACCACAACAATGCTTTCTTTTTTATATATAATTATTTTTATATAGTAAATTTTATGATCTATCCCAAGAAACTATCAAGATGGCGCAGCGCGAGTGACGACTGAATCCGAAATTGGCCCTAATGGTGATCAGGCCTTTGTCGGTACAATTATAAAAAAGGCAGAGGTTATTGATTAGGGGTGCCTCGATACGCCTTTTTGACGATACGATACCGATACCCTTATTGAATTCAAAAAGGAAGGTAGAATAAATAAAACACAATTAATTAATAGTTATATTATATATAAAAACTTAATTAATAAATAAGAGTAGACTACCAGAGTATCTATACGACAAGCTCGAGTGGAGAGACAGAGCTAGATCCACAACCTGGCCACTTCGTATCCCGCGTTGTCACACGAAGGCGTTCCGAGGCAGTTTTTCGTATGCGGCCACCAAGTGTTGGAACAATCTGCCACCACCCCTAAAATCCCTTGTCTCAATAAAAACATTTAAAATTAAACTAAAAAAATATCTTTTATATTACCAAAGTCAGTTTCCTCCCGGTGTGCGGATTGTTCCAACATACCTACAAGATTCAATACGAGTAAACTTCACACATTTATTTTAGAAAATTAAAAATTATTTACACAATTTCTTATCACACACACTTCTATATCCCTACCTCTAACATAAATACCAACCTCTAACACATTTACAAACATAACATTAATCTTTTACTTACATTATATTTACTTACATTATATTTACTTACATTACATTTACTTACATTAATATTCATAAATATATACAATTTATCTAACTGCATCTCATTCATCATCACTCATGCATCAACTAAAAATTAGTTTTTATTTTATTTTATTTAATTAGTATAACAGTGTTACTAAATATCTCTGGGCCTGTCTGAAAATCAGCGCTGCAGCTACTGCTGCCGCATACTCGTATGCTGAGACAGGTCCATTTCGGCGTTGCAGTGCAGCAGAGCAAATTTAAAATTAATGTATTAACTGTACTGTAATCTGTATGCTGAATAAATTATTTCTATTCTATTCTATTCTAGTTTTAGTAATCAAAATTAACATTTATAATATTTTTATTTACAAACAAAGTATTCTTAAGGTTCGCGGGCAAAGGCGATTTCGCAAGTCTGTTTGAATAAGACCTGCGGTGGAAAATAGTCTCTCAGATGCGTTCGTGCCTCGTTTGCAACGAAATAGATGGGACAACACGCGCGTTTACGTTACATTTTTAAAGCGCCAAATTTGAAAAGTATCGTTGAATCGGCCATAAAAATATCGCTGATACCGATATATCGGCAAACCCGAAGTATCGCCGATATTTCGGTATCGGTATCGGTATCAGATGCATCCCTATTATTGATCCGCATAGTTGGTATTTTTAAACGCAAAATATTGTATGCCATTGAAAAACTATGTAAGTAGACGAACACGAATCCGTCCCGACGCATAATGACCTAATAGTAACGATTTTAAAGTTTCAAATGTATCAAATGCAAATGTAACAAAGCTAATCTTTGCTATTCAAAGTAAACCTGTAAAATTTCATTTGTTTATCTGTTACGGTTCAAGAATTAGATTAGTAGAATTACCTGGATATATATATTTCGTTTTTGGTTGATTTCCTCAAAAAGTACAAAATGAATTCCAATATATATATGTGAGCTTTGTGTTGACATTGACATTTGAGATGTCAGTTCAGCCACAGTAAAAGAGTAACATAAAGTTAAATTACGAATATTATTTAATTATTTAAAACTCAAGTCTTGTTTGTGAATTTACTTTAATTTTAACAGTGCAAAATACAATTGAAGTTTTTTTTATAACAACAGTAAAGCATGAACATTTAATTGTCGATTCTCTGTTTTAGGTTAGTAATTATTTTCATAAGTATTTGTTGTGTAAAACTGATTTGTAATTAATAAAGAAAACTCTGTTTTAGATGAATCAAATTGTGTTATGCTTATAAGAAGAAAATAAAACCTGATCTTATATATATATATAATCTTCGCATTATTCGACGCTAAATATGATGGGAAATTTCATGCTGTCAAACATAATCACTTTAGCCGAGTGGTTCACACGTGTCATTCCGTCTGAGATATCCACGTTCAAATCCCGGTTGGAGAATTGCTTTTATTTTTGTTTTTTGTGTGTTTAGGGGCATAAATAAAGTTTTTGTTGGTTTTTAAAGAACTACGAGCAAAGCTCGGTCGCCCAGATAATATTATTTATATGTGACTCTGACTACCTCTGAAGTATGTTCTACCAAACAAACAAAAGTGTCATCAAAATCCATTTACCATACATTAAAAAAAACATACAGTCAAATTGATAATTTTTTGCAATTCAGTTGAAAAGTAAATTAATCCTGCACAACCTTGCTGCTTTCTTTTTCCAGCTGACGACGTCAGAAGTGAGGTAAAAGGGTTCGTTTCGAGAAATGTCATGGCCTCAACCTCCCTTGCGTCATTCGTGACGCGAAACTTGTGTAAAATCCCAATGATTACGAGTACGTAGAAATTGCAACAAATATTGCATGGGAAGATTTTCGCTGTTTATTTTCGTGCAAAATTATTTCCTAAAACATCTTTTATGGCTCATATTTGCTGGTACCCTTGTAGTTTCAAGAATTGGGTGATACGGGAAAAATTATTTATGCTCTCATTTAAGATATCTTTTAAAAAGAGGAATACTCAAATATATTTTTTTATAATAGAGGAAAATCTTTGACAGGAAACGCAGATTAAGAGAAATCTATCATCGGTATACTCAATTGTTGGTGGTAGGGCATTTTCTACGTTCTACAGCTACCGCCATGTTACATAAAGTCTGCCGCCAAATAACAGTTTTAATAGCACAGTTGTGTTATATATAGTATGAAACGTACCAGAGCCAGCGCCTCATTAGCTTATGGCCCGTTGAAATAGTTAGTATATATCTATGTTACATTATATACATAGTTATATACAATAAATGCAGTAAATAATATCTTATTACAAAAGCCAATTAACTTTTCGCAACAAACAAGCGCTGTTTAAACGTCATTACGAGGATATTTTTAATTTTTGAAATAAGAATTAAAACATTTATTTCGACCGATTTGGTCTCGATCAAAACAATAACAAAGTCACAGCAATTATTGAGAGAATTTTCAATGAGTCATGCGGTGGGCTGCGCCTGCGCAGGTTTCAAGACCAGGGTTTTCCGTAATGGATCCATTTCAGAAATATTCCATTGATCCTTTCCCACGATCCAATCGAACTTCAGTATAACGAGAGAAAGAGAGTAAAACGGACTCAATTCTTGTATTATTTTTCAAAAAATTTACAATCCTGTTCATAATCATCATCAGCCAGGAAACGTCCACTGCTGGACATAGGCCTCCTTCATGGTACGCCACATCAACCGGGCCCGAGCCACCTGCATCCAGCGACTCCCCGCGACCTTAAACAGGTCGTCGGTCCATCTAGTAGGGGTCCGTCCCGGTATGTCTTGAACAGGCATGTGAAGTCCGCCGATCCGCACTGGGCCCGCGTGGTGGACTATGTCCCATACACTCTTTGTAGGAGAGTAGACCTGAGCCCCTGCAGTGGAGACGTATATAGGCTGTTGATGATGTGTGCAGAAAATAATTTCATTGTTTCTAATTTTAATTAACCGTAGGCGATACAGAAGATAAAAGTTTGCTTTAACGGGATTCAGATCGGAATGATAAATTTCTGTTGCCATAATATTTCAAAGTAGCTGGCTTTGATAAGACATATATTTATTAAAGAATCAGCTAATACATTGCTATTAACAAATGTCGAAGAAAATCACTTATTTGTAATTACGAACAAACAAACAAATTAAAAAACACGTAAGAGTGTAATTACCTAAAATAGGAGATTTAGATAGGAGAGATAGGAGACTTGTCTCGAAATGAATGTCATTAACGCACAACTAGTTAGCTACACTAGCCGTTACGTTGCTAATGGTCCCTAGATGGCGCTTTGGACATGAATCGAAAAATAGTGTGAAAAGAAAAAAATGTAAATCGTAATTCTCTAGTAAGTTGTATTGATTTCACGACATTATAATTCTATGTCCTATTTTTAGATAATTACTGCAAAAATAATATAAAACTGTTATCGAGCGAACAACCTGAATGGAATAAAATAGCTATTTCATTTGACATGGCAGTAAATGAACTTGTATAATCATGAAAAGTGATGACTTTTAAGTTGCATTTCGAGAGGAATAAATAGGCTCTTGGTGTGCAGAAAATAATATACCTCTATAATGCATGGAAGGAATGTTTATAAGGGTTTTGTCGCATATTGTCCAGTTCGCAATTCTTCCCGTTCGCAATTCTCCCTTTCGACGATTCGTCCAGTTCGCAAATCGTCCCGTTTGCAACTTATTATAAATGCTAAAGTAGCTATTTATCTGTTTGTGTAAACAGCTGAACTGATCTTGTGATGAGAATAGATGTTTAAAATTCGCATCGGTGGAAACTGCGTTTAACACGAGGTAAAGATTAATTAATCTCCCGCCATCTATTAATCCCAGACTTGTGGTGGAGCATAGTTTTCGAGAAAAAACTGTCAGAATTGTTAATAAACTGCCTGAAGAATTCAAAATTAGTACAGCACGAGACCGTAAATATTGCAAATCGTCCTTTGGAAAGAGGAAATCGGCTATTTTTGATTAATAAAGCGTTATCTATGTCGCACACAATCTTTATGACGTTTGTCTATATATAGAGAGAGTTGTTAAAGTCCCACACTTTGAGAAATTTAAAGTTGTACGATGTCATCTATAGGGAACAAAAGGGAAACCTTTACATGTCCAGTCACGCGAAGTTATCTACAATAAGTAATAATTACTGACTATACACAGTCTAAAAGGGTTTAAACAACAATGAATACAAGTTAATAAAGAAAATAGTTTAACAGCTCTATATAGTTCCCGCAGGAATCAAACAAAACAACAATAAAATACTCAGTACTGAATTTAAATTTTGATAAAAAATAAATCTAATAATACATGGGCATGGGAATTTGTATTCCGAATTGCGATGACTGCCGATGTGCGATATTTCCGGCCGCGAACGGGACGAATTGCGAACGGGACGAATTGCGAACGGGACCATATGCGACAAAACCCTGTATAAAAATGTTTTAAATAAAAGTTAAAAGAACTCCGTTTCAAAAATTTAGTACACATACTATTATAAATTAGACATACTATTTTAACTTAGAAATTTGGCATCATTCATTCATAATTGTAATTTTAATTTAAAAAAAATATGAACTGATAGTCTGGATGAAATGATTTTCATTTCATTTCATTTCAAAAAGTGCTTCTGAAACGTAGACGAAAATTTTGATATGACCATAGCTAAGTATATTTGACATCGATTATACCCTCTTTTTTAGACATCTATAAAATGTAATTACTGTGTAACGTAACTATTGTATTTTTAATTGTGTAATTTTAATGTTAATGTTGCTCCATACACAATTTTTATTATTAATAAATAAATAAACTTGAAACTTTACACAAACTAAAGTAGGTACACCAAACGTCAGACACCCGGCCATCGACGTGAAGCGCACGTCATTGTCAGTTACGCATGTGTGTGTATTTTTGTTGACCTCACGCATTCTTAGACGAGGTTCCATCCGTGAATTCTTTGCAAATCCGTGTTCTGAAATATGTGAAGCCTCAAAGGCAAAACTTGTAAAAAAAAAGTGTAATGTCGTCATCGACAGAGTAACCAAAACTACAGAAAACATTTTAAATCTTACTTATAATTATTTACAGTTAAATATGTCGTGAATATGAAATGATTAACTTTTACAAATCCAAGTTCATTAGCATCAACTCAACTTTTTAAAATACCGGTTCTTATTTTGACCCTGGCCCTGACATGTTGTAATAATGCCATTTTGACGTTTTATTGCCGATTTTGGCAGATGCAAAAAATGCATACAGCCTCGTCTTATATTTGGAATAAATTAAATTATAGCTTTAGTAAATAAATAAAAAATCGATTCTGCACACGGATTTCGTTGGAAGGTTGAAATATATTTCTGGTTTCTTCGAATTGTTTATAACTTGTAATTTAGTTTTATCGACGCACCTAGGGCTTTCCAAAGTTTTGATGCGTTATTTAAACGCATGGCTACGTCATCATGTTGAAAAATACCTAAACCCGGACAGATTACGTCATCACTTAAAATCCTGTACATTTTTTGGGAAACTTCAGTTATCCATTACGTATCCGAAAATTCAATGAAAAACCGGCCAAGTGCGAGCCGGACTCGCGCACCGAGGGCTCCGTACATAACATAGAAAATCATAAATAATATCCACCGAACAATCCCCTAACGAATACGCCGAAATACCAAACATTTTACCATATGCTTTAATTTTGTTCCACGTCGCTAGATGGCGCAACTAGTACTTTAAAACGCACGTCTCTCAAGCAAAACAAACTTTAGTTCACAGCTAAATTCCATAGCCGATGTATGGCTTTCAATTGCAAAACAAAGTTGTGCCAAAATTTTTAATAATAAAATTATAACTAAACACGTTACTATTTGTACGGGAACCCTTGAGTTCGACTCGCACTTGGCCGCTTTTTTTACTTTTCCTCTAATCCGTAATTGAACTTTAAATCGGATATCATATGGCGGAGATATCCAGTACCCCCTTTTTACTACTTTATGGAGAAAGTACCCCGCCAAACAAAAATCACCGACGGCAAAAAACATTGGAAAATTCGTTTAAGCTATACACCAAGTGACGTCGATCGGTTGAGAAATGCGACATGTAGAAGAAAACACACAACACTTTTTGCGTTTAGTATTCGAAAGGAAGAACTGTTTGCTTGGCTATGAGTGTTTTAATATCAAATCAAAGGAATGACGTGATACCAACATAAATAATAATACATTGAATTTTTTTTAAATATATTCAAGATTCGAACGAACGGGTTATGTTCAGTCCAGATTAATTCTACAATCTAATGCGACTTTGTTTAAGATTTTATGCTTTAATTACTGCTCGTTATGACGCATTCTGATAACTTCTAGATGACGTCATCGGATATCACCTATTAACTGTCAGCGCATATAAAAGACCGATTTGTTTACAAGCATCAGAAGTGGGATAAGTATTCAAACTAGTTCGGTAAAAGATTCGAGATTATATGTTAACCGCTTCCGTTGCCTAATGGCTTCACGCATGGTCTTAAAATCCGAGGTCTCGGGTTCGATTCCCAGTGGTACTCGGTTTGGTTTGTGGTATTTTCTATAACCGCCTTGCTGTCTACCACCAAGTTACCTAAGTGAAGGGTAGCAGAGCCAGCGCCTCTGGCCAGAGGCTTCTGGGTGCGCACGCGCACCATCCAACGGCCTTATCTTTACTTAACATCAGGTAAGATGAAGGCCAAGAGAAAACCCATCATACATATAAAAAAATATCATTCGGCAAAATCGCTTTGAAAGACAAATGTCCAAACATTTTAACTACCTTGACTTTATGGCTAAATTTTTATTTTACACATTGAGTCAGTTTGGTTGGTGGTAGAGCATTTTCTATGACCACCTGGCTATCTACCGCCATGTTGTCTAAGTCTGCCGCCAAATAGCAGTATTTAACGCTGTCGTGTTCCAGCATGAAAGATAGCAGAGCCAGCGCCTCATTACATTAAGGTCTTTAAGAGGATGGATAGCCTTACGGGCACTTACTATCAGGTGAAATGAAGGCCAAGTGCAAAACTGCAAGTCCAACAAACATCTGCAAAGGAAACAGCTCTGTGTTACTCTAGGTTCGATCCTGGCTCGTACCAATGAGTTACAATTTATTATTTGGAATTTATGTACGAATGATAACAATCATTATCATTGGCTTTTCGGTGAAGGAAAACATCGTGAGGAAAACCTGCACACTCGAAGAAATTCAAAGGTGTGTGTGAAGTCTACCAATCGGCACTGGTCCCGCGTGGTGTACTATGTCCATACACTCTCTGTAGGAGAGTAGGACTGAGACCTGCAGTGGGGACGTATATAGGCTCTTGATGATGGTGGGTTTGATAAAAAAATTATTGTTTTTTCTTCTTCTATTTTTGTGTAAAAATCTTAATACGGTTCACAGAATACATCTACTTTCCAAGTTTTAACAGTATAGTTCATATAGTTTCGGAAAAAAGTGGATGTGACATACGGACGGACAGACAACCAGACATGACGAATCCGTTTTTGCCATTTGGCTACGGAACCCTAAAAAATATACTAATACACAAATAGCCGATACCGTCATCAGCTGACTTTTTTCACAAGAAACGGCTTAATTTCTGTGCGAGGGCGAAACAATTTTTAAAATAATTGCCGTTCATTTTGAATCATTTCGTCGAAGTCCCGCTAGCCAAAAAGTTTCCACGCAAAGAGATGAACTCCAAACAAAGGGGTTCCTCGCATTTGAAAGTGGAATCATTCTCGAGAACGTTTATAAACACACTGGACCTTGACCGTGCCTACGTCAGAGAATACCTGTACAACAACTTCACTCGGACTGTTGCAAAATTGATATAAACTCACGTCGAGAGAACAACTCGCTCATAACTAAATAACGCCGATAGCCACAACACATCCGAACGCACCGCGGCGTGTTTATGAACGCTGCCATTCGAAGCGCGCGAAAATATTCAAATGTGACTTTTTACTTTTTAAATTTAAGGGTACGTTTCGAGGACAGTGTTGTGCTGTGTGATTTTTAGTTTTGATTATTGGATGGATTTTTTTTAAAATTGTGTCTGTATGGTGCACGAAATCGTAATCAGTGAAATACTTTTAAAGGATTATTCGTGTATTTTGATTTCATTGTTTGCTTTGTGATATCAGTGGAAAGATAACACATTTAGTTTCCTGTTTGCCCTTACGACATTGAGACTCAGCTGATTCGAACATTATTACAACTGACGTGATTGAACGTGTTATACGGAATTGACAACAAAACCAGTATCTATTAAATTCTAATTAAATATTCTTATAAGGCTGTATTCTAGAATAATCTGTTTGAGAGGAGAAAAATATACACGTGAAAATCGCATTTAATTATCCTAAACAGACAAAGGAAGTAGAGCATACAGCCAGAACAAAAGTAAACAGTATTTTTGAAAATGAAGGACCTGGTTCAAATTTGGAACAGGGTGACTGGCAGGCAGTATCCGAATAACGATCGAGAACTCCGCGACTTATCGAATAATCGTCTGAAGAAAGGGGATATCGATACTTCAGCTTTCGAAGCGAATTTATCGGAGTGCGAGGGATTGAATAATAAATACGATGAATTAGAGTTCAACGATCGTAAGGAGGCGATTATTAATCGATTATTCGAAAGAAGGAAGAAGGGGCAAGTCGCGAGACAGCCGAAATGTAAGTTTTTATTTTGTTTTATCTGTAGTTTTATTATATTTATGTTTTGTTTTGTGTTAGATTTCTACAATATTTGTTATTTTAATTTCATAAAATAGAAAAATAATAAGTTCGATACGAACGATAAATTCAAGTTGTATCTTTGAGATCTATCGTCTCGTTTAAAGTTTTCCTTTGACATTTTGAAAATAGTGTTTTTTTTTCAAAAGCTTTTTTCAAAAGCGGTATCGGTGGCTTCTCGTTACCGTCTGAAATTTTCACTGTCATTTTTCACGGACTTTTCTATTTCAAATTATTTCTCGGCTTTGTATGATGGTGTATGCTTTAGGTGCAGTTTGTCATTAACACTAGTAGAAAAAAAAATCGTCGCTAGCAGGATTTGAACCCGCGTCTCTCGCCAGTCCAGGGCGAAGAAATAATTCCATTTGACGTTAAAAATAAGGTGAATGAGATAGCTTTATATGTGTAAGTTTTTAGGCGAAATGTCTTTTGAATAGTAAACTTAAAAGGTTTTAAATTTGCTCCTATAAACACCTCAATTTATCACACATAAACACTTCAAATATTTTAGCCAAAACCAAACCGAAAATTATATGTTTTTAACCTAGTGCTTTGACAGCAATATATTTGTCTAAAACGATTGAAAAACAAAAGACTTAACATTAAATATACAATAAAATTAACGAAACTAGACAGTAGTTTTTTATTTGATTTTTTTAGGAATTTAATTAGGTACGTTTTATTTTGTTATGTTACGTAATGTTAATAAGCTTAATTTATTATGTGAGAATATATAACAAAAAATATCACCAAAAAAAACCACGCGGATGTTTGCACAGAGCAAGCACAGAAATGCAAGCGTTATTTTATGTTGATTTTATCCAAAAATTCAGTGCAAACAATGGTACTATTAAATTAATTCCGGATTGCAAAAAAAAATTCGCACGCTGTTTTTTCTTTATTTAAATAAGAACAGTGACCCCTTTGGCTAAAAATTGTCACTTTTTTACGCACCATTACATTTACGCAGATTTATAGATTTAATGAAGTAGAGATTTTTTGCGGCACGAAGGAATTAAATTGAGTGATATTGTGAGTTAAATTCCGTAATATGTTGTTTATTTCAAGTTTATATGCTTTTTTGTTATGAAGCCTGTATCGTTCTAAAAAATTCGTCGAAGAAAACGTTTTACTGCAGCTTTTAAGCAGTCTTGTTTGCGTATATTTTCTATTTTGTTCTAAATTTGAAATAATATTAAATAAATAGTTTAACGGGTTTCATTTCAAAACATGGCTGAATGAGGGTTTATACGAATAACAAAACAATATAGAGAATAGTCTTAAGCATAATTTATTGGTGCAGCAGTGCTACAAGTCAGTTTCTTACAGTTACATTAAAATTAAATAAATACATGTATAGCCAAGAAACTTCTACTGCTGAATATCCCGCCATAATGACAGATTTCTCATAGAGTCAGGCATAAAGGCAGTTTTACTGTGTCAGGTATCAGCCATCTTTAACAAGCAACCATACTAGATTTTTGTTAGTGTTATTTTAACATAATTTACAAAGGTTTTTCGACAAAACGTATGCAAGTATCAATCAATCAATGTATCGTCTACAAAATGTAATCAAACTCTTAACGCTATTTACCTGTTTTGTGGATTTACATTCTGAAAAGTATAATCTTACAATATCGCCATTACAAGAAAGTCACCTGTCAACTTGTCAACAAAAAGCCTACAGTTGTTTTGACGATACAATCAACCGCCAAAGAGATCTAACGTGAAAGTTTTATAGTCACGCCTTATCGGACCTCCTTGCTACAATAAAACACGTGTCATGGAAAATGAAACAACGATATCTTTTTAAATTGAGATTCCGTTTAGTGGAAAAGCTCGCTGAAGCTACCATACAGTTAAAATCATAATTATCAGAATTTTCCCGGGTAATTATTTAAAAAAATTAAATTAGGCATTGTTTGTTTGTAAAAAATTGGTTGCCTGTAAAGTCGGTATACGGGCGAAAGTTTTACGTGACAACGACTTTGAGTGGTAAAATAATTTTAATGTGAATATTCGTTCAGGGACGCGTGCCTTTCACTTTTTATGTCTGTCTCTCTCGCTCTTAGGCGGGCTAACCATGCCCGAGTGGAAGGGACGCGTGCCTCTCACTCGCTCTCATTGTGAGCGCATAACGTGAGCGGAGCGTAACGCAGTTTCTTGAAGTGTCACCCGGCAAACCAATTTATAAGACGTTGTCACGTCAAAAAATGGTAAAATATGTAATCTGAAATTATTCATGTAACTTTAAAATCCTGCACTGTCCTGTGTGTCCATATTTAATGTAAAATAAAAATTGCATTTCATTTGATCGTCCAATTTCGCGACAGTTCCCAATCAGATTGCACCGTTATAAATCCTAATTTCCCGCTGTATACACGGTACAATTTCAATGAAAAATTGTGTAGCGCGCTTTTTAGTAAAATACTGTGGTAATGTAATAATAGCGGGGAAAAAGATTCGAATTTCGTACTGCGTTAGTAACGGTTCTAGTTTCTGGAGGCTTCCAAATTCAACTAAAGCTAAAGGTCAAAAAATCTTACTCAAAAAACGAGTTATTTTGTCTTTAGCTCATATATATGTTAATTGCACCAGGATACGCTGTAAGGAAAAATAAAAGTATAAAATGTTATGACCGTAATCCTATAACACAATTTATGATTTATCAACTGGTAATTATTTATTAGATTAACGTTATCCCTCTCCTAATGCTTCTATACTAAATTTCTGTTGCCATAATCTTGTAAAATAGAGTAGCTGTCTTTGATAAGTAATTACCTAAAAATAGGAGATGAAATTATAGTGTCGCGAAATAAATATTATTAGTTTACAGCTTTATAGTTAGCTACAATAGCAGTTACGCAGCTAATGGCTCATAGATGGCGCTTTGAACAGTAATCGAAAAATAGAGTTTAAAATGAAAATTGTGATTCACTGTGTAGTTGTATGTTAATGATACTCATTTCGCGACATCACAATCTGATGTCCTATTTTAAGATAGTGACTACACAAATCCAGCGTTTATATTTTAAAAGATTATGGCAACATAAATTTAGTATGAAACTTTGATGGAGGTGGATCGCCTTAATAGATTCTAGTGCTAACCATGAGACTAAATTAGCAATTATTTAACACTAAAATTGGTAGAAAAACTCGATTTTTTCTGGGAAACCCCAACATTAATAACAGGGTACTAAACTATACGTTGACACAGCTACCATTGGCAACACTGGCCTCTCGCCGTTTAGAAAATAAATGAGACGATCCGCGAATGTATGCACCAAGGCCTGGTCTTGTACACTTATCATTTCAAAAGGCCTTTATCAAAGAAAAGTGATTTGGGTACCATTTTCGTATATTTAGATTTAATTTATTTGTGCAAAATATAAAACGCACAGAACAGGTAAGGCATAACGTTGAAAACAAAGATGGCGTCAATAAAATGACATTTGACGTTGTCACTTAGTACAAAAAGAATAATTTTGTACAATTAAAATAAATCCTAAATGCTAGTATTTTTCTATACATATTAAGATAATTACTTGATTTTTTAAATAGTGAACAAGTGCAGGCCGAATTTGAAACAACTCTTTTCTGCGTAATATCTATATACATATAAAATTCTGTCTTGACTGAATGACTGACTTATATATCAACGCACAGCCTAAACCACAGGTTGTAGAGACATGAAATTTGTAGTGTGTGTTCTTTGTAAAGTAAAGGTATCCACTTAGAAAGGATTTTCTGAAAATTCCACCTCTGATAGCGATGTAAGTTTGTATGAAAGTACGTCATTTTTTACACTTTTGAGTATACCAAGTAGGTAGTTAATTCAATAGCAAGTAATTGTTATTTATAGACGATACTACCTTGACATAAGGTTTATTTTGGTAGGTGGACAGTTGATCGCACTACGATGTCGTTATGACTTAACTGCTGTCCATCTCCTGAATATTTTTCCCTTAGCTGTGTTTTCGTACAAAACCACTTACGTCTAAGATACTTGGAGTTACACAAAAGGACGCAATAAGTACTTCTCAGGTTATCTGCTAACGTGATATTACGCAAGTAAACGGTATCGTCGTGGACGATATACATGCTTGCGCGGGCGCATGTTTATAGCACAGTACTGCATTCTGATTGTAGCGGTGAGTTTCGATGACATTCGACCCAGCTAGGGCTCCCTACCCAAATGGTAACCAGCAGGACCCTATTACAAAGCCTCCGCTGTCCGTCAGTCCATCTGTCACCAGGCTGTGCCTCTTGATCCGTAATAGGCAGACAGTTGAATTTTTTTATACAGAATGTGCACATCTGTTGCCGCTATAACAAGAAATAATAAAAAAGTGTTTTTACTTACAACACTCTTATACCATAACACCAACCAATACGCAAATTTTTGTTTGTATAAAGTCTCGGTGGAATCACTGGTTATTGCGACACAGGTTTTACCTACTGCAGTAATCAGAGATCCTCAACAAGCATAGCAGCAACAAAAATATAATTAGCGACATTTTATGTATTTAAACAGTGTTAATAAACTATTTTTATTTTATTTATTTATTATTTATTATAACAACCTTAACTTTGCAGTTGAAATCCATACATCAGGTATGGAATTTCACTGCATAGTAAAGTTTGTTTTGCTCGTGAGACCCGCCTTGTGCGATTTATAGTACTGTTGGCGCCATCTAGTGGCAGAGCAAATGAACCAAAAGTTAGAACATGGTTCGGTGTAGAATATTTATGATTTTCGGTATGTTATTTATATTATAAGGTAAAATGATGATGATGTTTTCTTCAATAATATATCAGTTCATTTATATGAATGAGCGGATGTCACTCGCAATCATGGCTGCTTGATTCTCGACATTCTTTCAGAGTTATATTCATGATCTTTTCAACCGACTTCGAAAAAGAGGAAATTCTTAATTCGACGGTATGTTTTTTTTTAATGTTATTTCCTCAGAACTTTTCACTTGGTGAATCGATTTTGATGATTTTTTTTAAAGAAACTGGTGCTTCTCGTATGGTCCCATTTTAATTTGGTCCAGTTCTGACAACGGCATCCATGAGAAAACCATATAAGTCTGAAATTTGCTGTACTTTTAGGTCAATTGAAGTCGGTTTCAAGTTCGTTTTGAACGTGTTAATTGTAATAGAATCATTCTATAAATTACAGCGCATGTAATATACTGAAGATCACAATACAGGCTCAGCGTTGTTTAGAGAATGATAGTACCGGCTGAATATTAAATTTTCATAGTACAACCGTTGTCACAGCACCCGTTAGTTTCATTCCAAATTCAAATTTCAAACACTAGCAAGAACTGCCACTGTTTGAATTACGAACGTAATTCTATTCTTACGCGCATTTCGTCTACTTTTAATTCAAAGAATGTCTTATTTGTAGAATATATCGTTCAATTAACGGTTAATATTAGATTATATCTGCTTGGCCTGTGTTTAGAATATCAATTATTTTCTCGTTTAGATTATGGCCTGGTAGACACTAAGGCTGGTGACAGACTAGCTTCACGTTTAATGTACATATATGTCTCCATTTTTATCCGAAGTCTATGAGATTAATTAGCACACATATGAGTATCTTGTTGATGTAATTTTGTATAAATATATATCTTATTTTATAAAGATATCTGTATAGTCTCTTTCGTCCTTTCTTTTGAACCGACTTCAAGAAAAGTTTTTTTTTGTATGTTTGAATCGATTTTAATGAATATGTTTTGTAGATCATACTTCAGAGATGGTCCCATATGAATTTTATCGAAATTGATTCAGCGCTTTTTGAGAAAATCAACCAAAACGAAATATGTACCCTGATAATTCTACCCCTAACGGTGAGGATTTTAGGGGATGAATGCTGTAGACTTTTAGGACAGTTGAAGTCGGTTTCTTAGTTCTTTTTGAATGACAATCATCAGCAGAACGTTTTCCCGAATGGGTAGTAGATTCGTTGAAGAATTAACCTCCGCCCGCCCATACGGAATGCGGTTGAAAAAAAATTTTTAATTAGAAAATGCTACTTAAATTTGTATGTTTCTTCCTTTTTTTCTTTCATATAAAATAGCAAATCATTTTTCCACTCTTCAACTCTCTTTATAAAAAAAATCAAGTCATTGTGACACTTCGTTGCACGGCGTAATATATGAAGAAGAAAACAACTGACTTAAAAAAACTGGATATTAGTTTGAATAGGAACACGCCTTCTGTTTAGCATTCCGCAGGTCCCAAGGTTCGATTCCGAGTGAGGCTATCTGTCGGTACCCGGTTTGGTTGGTGCAGAAGCAGTGTTAATAGCACTGTTGTGTTTTTGTGGCTACTGGATGAGCACGCATCCAACGGCTTTATCGTCATTTACCATCAGATGAAATATAGGCCAAATGTAAACCCATTATATATATAATAATACAATTTGCTTTGCAATTACAATAAATACATCGCAGGGATAGACGCTGAAAGCTGCCGGTGTAGACCTGAGATCTGGTTGCTTTTAACACCAACTTTATGTTGCTTTCTCGCGGGTCAGTAACGCATCAGGACTTTATATATTGGCCCCCGAAAACTACCAATGTTGTTTATAAAGAAATTCTATGAACGTTTCTTACGGTGATAAAGTCTACGCGAATGAAGTCGCGGGTTCCAGCTAGTATAATAATAAAATAGTAAGAATGTCAATGACAATGAAACTATGATTATCTAGTCCAAGGAATCATATTGGAGAGATTTGCCTCGTATATGGAATTCGATGTGTCACATCACGACACACTATCATCTGATCTGTTACTAGCTTAGAAAATTGTCACGTACATATGCCAATTGTTTATCATAACACACGCGTTCAAAAAGAACGAACGAACCGATTCTCGTCAACCACAATTTGGGACGGGATCTCAAAAATGCTTGTGTAAGCTGTAACTCGCAATATATACATCTCATCAGAAAAATGTGTATATTTAGGAATATATGTCAAATGTCGTTTCATAGTGAATAAAATGAGGTTTTCAAATCCTAATGTTAATGTTCTAAATTCAAATTAAATTTTCACAGGTTTTCCTGATAATCCTTACAAAACATAAACTTGACATTTTTCTGATGAGAAGTGTATTTCTCATGTTCTCTTCATTAAACAATAATTAAACATATGAAATAATAATTATTATGTAGTTTTTATTTGCAGATTTAATTAACTCGTCACCGCGTTGATTTATGTTTTTATTTTTATGTTTTTATGGGTTTTTACACTTGGCCTTCGTCTTACCTGATGGTAAGTAATCATGCGCACTCAAATACTCAATCTAATCAGTGCTATTAAAACTGCTGTTTGGCGTCCTACTTATGTAACATAGTGGTAGCTATCCGGTGGATCCTACCACCTATAGGTACCCTCACTGGGAATCGAACCCGGGACTTCCGTATTGTAAGTCTAAGTGTAGCCATTAGGAAAAGGAGGCGGTTAGTGTCAGGATTGAGGATTTTTATCTAGTGCAAAGTTTTACTCGTAACCTTCCAAATGCGAGTCCGACTCGCTAATGGACATTTATTCGTTTCCATTAAGAGACTGTTGGTTAGAGCACGTAGCCGCGTTCAAATTTGCATTGTTTTGTAGCTGTCCCTATCGGAGCCCTATCCTACCCGAGCGCGTACGGTGAGACAGCATACACTACGCGAAGTTATACACCCGTTATTTGGATGTTTCGTAGTCCAGGGATCATTTGAAGGATACAGTATATTATGTAACCATTTTTTTAATACAATATACTAATGAAATTTCAGATGTCGGTGGTTTTTCCAAATTGTTCTAAATTGATTCATACTCTTGTAAATCAGGTTCAAAGTTGGGGCTTTTAATTACCGTAAAATACAATTCTTTGAAGCCCTGTAACTCTGGAAGTATATATTTAAACGAAAATCTGACTCACCACCGACACAGATATTTGTTTCTAGATTGTGTCTTGAAAATTTCATAGATTTTCATAGCTTAATACTCAAAATATGACTGGACTACGTTTGTATGGGCGCTTTGACACCCTCTTAACCGTCCGTCTGCGTGTTGCCTTATCCCAGTCGGTCACGTTCCGCTAATACAAGTCATTTGTAAAGTAGGCTGTCGTATCGCATCGTTAGACGTCACAATGCTTCCTGATACGTCATTTGATGATGATGACGATTCTCTGTAATCATCTGGATGTCTAGAAAGATGTCGATGATTTTCTTTCTATCAAAATGGCTTTATGTTTCCAAAATTCCAATAAAAACCTTATGATCGTTACACAAAATAGTAAGTAGAACTGTTTTTAATAATTCTTTTTGTACTTTTTCGAAACCATCGATGTCATATGATTGACGTCATCTTTTTTTGTAAAGTGTTGCATGTTTCGTGAGACTTGAATGTTTTTATACAAAACAACTAGCTCTTATTCAAAAATGTTAATATAATCACACTTTTATGGTTATTTACCTTTTAAATTTAGTAATGAACAAGTCCAAGCCGCGGTTCCATGAATTTGCGGAACTTGGCTTATGTTTGTTGATATTTCGAAGAAAAGGTTTTTTGAAATTCCACCACTAAGGGGATTTGATCCCCTTAGTGGGTGAAAAGTATGTAATGGACAAACCACTTGAGCTAAAACCTTGATATTTGAAACTTGATCAATCTGACCACGTACCACTGAGAAAATATAATATCGGAGTTCCACCACTAAGGGGATCAAAGGGTTAAAAGTATTTTTGGGACACACCACTTGAGCTAGAGCTTTAATATTTTGAGCATCGATCAATTTGTCTATTAGGACTAAGGAAAGATTACATTGCGGGCAAACCATTGCAACCCAATAGTTAAAATATTACAGAAAAAAAATCCATTTCACAATTATTTTTATATCTGACAGATAAGATGACACGAGTTATTCATTTTTCTATACGAATATAAATCTATGGAGTCACTAATTCGCTGTCATTATTTAACTTTGATTTAACTATAATTAACACGTAGCAATACTTTAAACTTGAATGTTCGTTGACTCACGGACGCTGTCATTTGACGTGATTCTTAGTAGTCATTGTGATTGTCTAATTTCTGTGAGCATTGTGAATTGAAAATCGAGTATCTAGATGTGTTTTGCCTGTAGGTGCTTACGCTTTTCATACAATCGTTTTCTCCTCTAAAGGGATAGATAACATAAAGTATCTCGAGATACTCTTTTCTTGTGTACCATTAGTTAGATAGCGAGCAGATAACATAGTTTATTTCATGCTTATTTCTCTGCAGAAATAACAGATTTATTGAAGTCAAAAGATTTCGCTGATAAGAGTTTATTATTAAATTTCTTTTTCCATAATCTTTTACAAGTAAATAAGTTCAAAAAGAACTGTAGACCGACTTCAATTGCCCTAAAAGTCTATTTTTACTGAGGCAAATGTAAGATGTATATCGTTTTCTCATGGATGCCATTTTTTGACGGTAATGCTATACTTGCAGCCATGGTAGCTCAGTTGGGTAGAGCGTTGGCCTTGAACAATCGAGGTCTAGGTTCGATCCTGGCTCGTACCAATGAGTTACCATTGGGTTTTCGGTGAAGGAAAACATCGTAACAACCTGCACACTCCTGAGAAGAAATTCAAAGGTGTGAAGTCTACCAATCCGCAATGGTCCCGCAGTGTACTATGTCCCATACACTCTCTGTAGGAGAGTAGGCCTGAGCTACAGTGGGGACATATATAGGCTGGTGATGATATATATTGAACTGTGTGTATATTGTATGTTAACAAAAATATTGTTGAGAATACTGTACTCATTATTACTACTGACTGACTGGCTAGTCAACAATTAAACAAGCTATTAAATATTTTATGACTTGCTTGGTTAACTAAGTGATGGGTCTCATAACATACTTATGATCTCATACACGAAACACGTTAAAATTAATTCTTACTTCTTTTACTATATAATAAACGCGTTCAAAAACTAAAAACCGACTTCAATTGCCTTAAAAATTTGGTTTTTGTTGATTTTCTCAAAGAGCGATCAATCTGAAGTATGTCCTACAAAACAAACAAAAATTTATCAAAATCGGTTCACTATTGGCGGAGTTGTCGCGTAACACACATATATAAAAAAACATACGCGTCGAATTGATAGCCTCCTCCTTTTTTGAAGTCGGTGGAAAATTTGATAGCTGACTTTGTGCAGTAATTATCTAAAAATAATACATCAGATTGTGATGTCGCGAAATGAGTATCATTAACATGCAACTTCACAGTGAATCACAATTTTCATTTTAAACACTTTTTTCGATTATTGTTAAAAGCGCCATCTATGAACCATTAGCTGCGTAACTGCTATTGTAGCTAACTATAAACTTGTAAACTAATGATATTTATTTCGCGACACTATAATTTCGTCTCCTATTTTTATGTAATTACTTATCAAAGCCACATATTCTAATTTAAAAGATTATGGCAACAGAAATTTAGTATGGAAGCATTAGGAGAGGGGTAACGTTAAATATAACATTTTAACTTAATTCCATAATAATTTTTAATCCCGTTAAGTAAATATGTAACAGGAAAATGATTATGTATTTTATTCATGTTACTTCCTACGAAGTTTATTACGATTTACTTGCCCGGGGATTGAACCCACGACCTTCAAATGCACAGTTCAGCGGCACAGTACTAGGCCAAGGCAAAGCCAGGCCAGGCCTATTAAAATAATAAGCGGAACTAAAAAATAAACCACATAAAATTTTACCATAAGTTATTTAAAATGTAAATTAATATCTTAATAAATCATGTTATATATTCTTCAATAGCATTTATTTCCTATAAATGTAGGAAATAGTTATTATTATTTGTTAATTTTATTACTTAGGTATATACAAGAATCATTGACCTATATATTGCTATAAATATATTAACATATATTGTAGTTACTTTTAGATTTGAATATATGTATTTAATAAATGTATTTGATCTCTAATCAGCGATACAAAATCATTTTGATTTCGTTCTTTTTTTCAATCGTCTTTTGGGTTCTTTTCTCTTTTCGCTGTGTATAGATATCGCAATAGATAACATATTATTTTCTCATAATCCTGCGTCTGTCAGTCTATCCTGTTTTCGCACACATAATCTGCCGCATGGAAAAACAAGACTGCAACATTTTTATCGGTACATGTCATTTGTATCGTCGATCCCTTTGGTAATATAGACTACGTAACACAAAGAAAAAATTGAAGTTCTACCACTAAGGGGAGTGAAAAGTGATTTATTCAAATTACTTCTTCTTTTTAATTTTTTTTAAAAATTCTCAGAAAATATATCCATTTTTTGTCAGTAAATTGTAAATTGCAAGCTTATGTTAGTAAATACAAAGCCCCAATAAAATGTCAAAAATGGTAAAGTAAATGTCAATTTCATCATCAATGTCTATATTGTCTATTTAAGAAAGCGTCAACACACAGGAGAAATTAACCACTTTTTTGTGGGCAAACCACTTGAGCTAGTACTTTTATATTTAGAACATCGGTCAATTTGACTTTGAGGACTAAATAATGATTTTCTTGCGGGCAATCCATTGCGACCCCATTCCACAGTTTTAAAAAATGTCGTGAAAAACAAAACAGTTTCACAATTATTTTTATATCTGTAAGATTATAGGTAATTAATGTCTCTATAATAATATAAATCCATGGAGGCGCTAATTATCTGTCATTTGACTTTGATTTTAGAACGTAGTAAGACTTTAAGCTTGACTGTGCGTTGACTCACAGATGCCGTCATTTACATGATTTTTAGCAGTCATTGTGATTGTGCGATTTATGTGAGCATTGTGAATTGAAATTGAGTATCTATAGTAGTTTCCACCAGGCCCGCGTTGGGTTGTTGCTACACGATCTTTCAAAATCCGCAAAATAAAAAATTCAAGCAATATATTATTAAATTAAAAATTTAAAAAGCCCTTCACAATAATCATATAAAAATAATTTAAAAAAATTGCATTTTATGCCAAAAACGCCTAACTTCAGCTGATACTCTTCAAAATGCTGAACCACCGCAAGAAAACTTGCTTTCACGTAAAAAAATCATCAAAATCGGTCCATCCGTTCGAGAACTACGATGCCACAGACAGACACACATACATTGGCGTCAAACTTATAACACCCGTCTTTTTGCGTTGGGGGTTATAATGACGTTTTGGTAGTACGTTTCACGTCGTGAAGGTACTCTGTGATCTTACTATGAATTCTGCCGGCAGTGCATTCTATTCCTTGTCTGTAGGCAATTAGCAATTTGAAATGTCGGAGACCGGCAAATAAACGAACGAGCGTCGTTCTATATTCAAGATTTGAAAAGCGAAGCTGATGTTCCACTTGAAATCTAATGCTTTCCAAACATATAACAACTGTTCGAAAAAATTGAATTTTATCGTCTGTACGTGATTTTTTTAATGAAAAGAATTGATAACCTTGTTCTTATCGTTTGCTGCTTTAGATACAGCTGCAAAATATCAGAACCTTAATAATTACTGTAAGTTAATAAGAGTGATCCAAAATATTTTTCATTTTGCAAACTGGAATTAGAAATACTTTTTCGAAGCATTCATTTACTTTGGACACTTTTATTCTTGTTGCATTATCAATTGTAACCGAAGGCAGTTTTAACTCGCTATGCATACATAACTTTTATGTAAGAGAAAACTAAACTAACAGTTAAATAGGTTAAGCGACAGGTTTAACATGTTGATCGAAGAGGAATATGTCGAGTAAAGCGAGTGTGCTACAAAATCTCCATTTCTAGAAAGGAAAAGTTGACTATGCTATAACTAACCAATAGATACTGTTTATTTTCAATATATAGTGACACATGGGCCTAAGTCTTAAAATGGGCTACACATGAGGTGATTTACCGAAATTGCCACGCTTGGCAGGAAGATTGCTGATCGCAGCAGGATGTTGTTGATTTATAAAAGAATCCGGCTAAATAAATTCATTCCTTTTGTGCCCTAAAACGTCAAATTAATCAATGTTTTAAAATGTATAGTTTTGGCTAGTGGTTAACCCCAAAAAATCTTTTAATCCCCTTTCATCCCCCTAGGGGTAGAAAAATCCTTTCTTAGTGTTACTGTACACCATCAAAGGGATCGATTTTCCAAATTGACATTGGCGCTGCAATCAAACAGTAAGACATCTTTTCTATGTACAATTTAAGATTTAAGAACTGCGCTCGCGCGAATAAAGATAAAATCAATATAAATATAATAAAGAGATATAATTCTAGCGTACGTGTAGTTAAAATTTACTTTTTTTTTCTCACGCAACCCACAAAAAAATGTTTTACGCGCGCGCGTGTTTTCACATGACATAATACACGGTTTCACATATTAGCACCTTCCAAAATTGACAATTGAAGTAGGTAGCCCTCGATAAATGCTTGGACAAAGTGTAAGTGTGAATTTAATGAACAAACAAAATGTTTTAATGCCTGCGGTTGGAACTAATCGGGCCGAAATACAGTTGCTATCAAGTGACAATGTAACCTGGCCTTGACACCTCATCACCTTCTAGCAACACTGACAGGTGTACCACTCTCTGTAGATAAGTCTGGACGTCCGTCAGAGGAACTAATCGGTACAATATACACCGTGTTGCTATCCAGTACTGCGACCAATATAACTAGACGAGCTCGACACCTCATCACCTTCTAGCAACACTGACAGGTGTACCACTCTCTGTAGATAAGTCTGGACGTCCGTCAGAGGAACTAATCGGTACAATATACACCGTGTTGCTATCAAGTACTGCGACCAATATAACTAGACGAGCTCGACACCTCATCACCTTCTAGCAACACTGACAGGTGTACCACTCTCTGTAGATAAGTCTGGACGTCCGTCAGAGGAACTAATCGGTACAATATACACCGTGTTGCTATCAAGTACTGCGACCAATATAACTAGACGAGCTCGACACCTCATCACCTTCTAGCAACACTGACAGGTGTACCACTCTCTGTAGATAAGTCTGGACGTCCGTCAGAGGAACTAATCGGTACAATATACACCGTGTTGCTATCAAGTACTGCGACCAATATAACTAGACGAGCTCGACACCTCATCACCTTCTAGCAACACTGACAGGTGTACCACTCTCTGTAGATAAGTCTGGACGTCCGTCAGAGGAACTAATCGGTACAATATACACCGTGTTGCTATCAAGTACTGCGACCAATATAACTAGACGAGCTCGACACCTCATCACCTTCTAGCAACACTGACAGGTGTACCACTCTCTGTAGATAAGTCTGGACGTCCGTCAGAGGAACTAATCGGTACAATATACACCGTGTTGCTATCAAGTACTGCGACCAATATAACTAGACGAGCTCGACACCTCATCACCTTCTAGCAACACTGACAGGTGTACCACTCTCTGTAGATAAGTCTGGACGTCCGTCAGAGGAACTAATCGGTACAATATACACCGTGTTGCTATCAAGTACTGCGACCAATATAACTAGACGAGCTCGACACCTCATCACCTTCTAGCAACACTGACAGGTGTACCTCTCTCTGTAGATAAGTCTGGACGTCCGTCAGAGGAACTAATCGGTACAATATACACCGTGTTGCTATCAAGTACTGCGACCAATATAACTAGACGAGCTCGACACCTCATCACCTTCTAGCAACACTGACAGGTGTACCACTCTCTGTAGATAAGTCTGGACGTCCGTCAGAGGAACTAATCGGTACAATATACACCGTGTTGCTATCAAGTAGGTACTACAACTAATATTATTTAGCTAGACGAATTTGACATTCATCATCCTCTCAAATATCAAAAAAAATATATGCTAAATTCGTGAACGTCCTCATGTTAACTATACTCAAATAATCTACTTGAACTTGAATGAAAAGGAATGCTAATATTTTATTATCTATAGTTAATATGAGTTGTGGATACTTCTAGAAAATCGTGTTTTATATTTACGTTTGATAAAAAAACGTACTTACGAAAACATTTAGCTAAATCAACAATAATGTTACCCGAGAATGTTCCAATTTCAAAACATAGTTTAGTTATGTGCCTTTCATTTTGTTTGGATACATCACTGTCCGTCTGTATAAAGTATATATATATAGTTAGGTAAAAGTGCACTATGTAGTAGAAACTGTCATTATATGATAGTCAAAACATATACTAATATCCCCTCTAATGTAAGACGGTTACCAAAAATTATTTTCACTAAAACTTTACGTTAGTAAATAAATGTTTTTATACTCTTAAGTAATTCTTTGACTTTCATAATAAATAAGAATAGTAATAACTGAGGTATATAATGTAATTTGTTATTGACTGTTCCTATATTTTTATTTAACATTTGCATGTCGACATGACGAGACTAAATATGTGACATTCATGTTTTTTATGTAACACTATTTTTATACCACATTTATGGCAATATTAAAATTTATTATTATAAAGGCTTTACCGACTGACTTACCTCTCGATATATCAATCAGTCACACTGTTAATGATGCTTTTTATTAGAATAGATTCTACCCCTAAGGGTTTGAAAAATGCTGAAAAGTTTTTATGGTGCATTGATCCATTTTATGATTTATAGTACCATTTTAACGGTCTCCGTATCCTGCCTACAGCCTTTCATGCTTGGATTAACAACTCAGAGGTCCCAGGTTCGATTCCCAGTGGGGGTATCTATCGGTACTCGGTTTTATTGGTGGTAGGGCATTTTATCCGCCTAGCTACATCAGCTATAGTTACTGTTAGCTTCCAGTTTAAAAAGCTGCAGAATCACCGCCCTGTTAACTTAAGGCTTATGGGTGAGCACGCTTAAGAGTCAGAATGACTTGATTTTTTGTATAAGGATAGTTGAAAGGCCGATAAAGGACGTATGATACGTAATCGAGCCAAGCACCAGCTTCACCTGGTGGCTGTTTGCTAGATTTGGCGGCAGAATATTTAAATAATAAAAATGACTTACCGAGCCGGACTGGACCACTTATTTGCACTCACTCATAAACATAAACTAATAAAATATATATTGTAGTGTGCGTGGTGTACTAAAGGTGTGTAATTGAATGTATAAATGGTTGGGTGTACATAAATATTACGATAAATAATTGAGAAGCGTATAAAACTGATGCGGACCAAAGGTGCGGAAATATTGAAGTGTCAGTCAGACTGTCAGTAGTAGAAGATTTTTTTATCTGTCACGGGCATTTCATGGCTCTGGACACCGGCCGCTCATATTGAAGTTTGGCGTTACTAATACGAAGTACTTCCCGTAGGATACTATCCGAAGTCCACGCGGACGAATCCGCGAGCAAAAGCTAGTAAATAAATAAATTAAATGACATGTAACTATAGAATATAACCTAAGCGTGATTATACATTCTACAAGGCATAGTTAACAAGTATAGTTGCGTAACTAACGATCTAGTCGTCATATATTTCCATTACGTGAAGAATAACTATGTAAATATTCCATACAGCGATATTGACCATGAAGATGATTGTCTATTATTTTATATAAAACTACTGGCTACATCGACCGCGTGGACATCGGGAACGGCTTGTTCGATTGGGATAAAAAGTGCCTAATATGCTTCTACAGACTTTCAGCTATCCCTGTACAAAAAATCAAGTCTATCTGATTCTCAGTCGCGGCGTGACGTAAATACAAACAAACAACTAACTCTCTTTCGCATTTAAAATATTACTATGGATACGGTATGGTTTATAGCCCTCTCGCTTATATACAAGAGCCGGTACACCCGAACTGTATATTAATTAAAGAGGTTATTATTCAATAATGCATTCAGCAGAAATAATTTGACCGACCAAAAATTTATCAAATGACGAACGTGTCACAAAGTCACAAATACGAGTACAACCTCACTGCGATGATTCGATATAAAATGCCATACTCACCAGCGGGTGAACGATACACACGCGCTTTAGCACCGCGTTTGTGTAGATTCAAACGCGCGTCGACGACAAGTTTTTATCCTACAGAGCCGTTTATTCAATCAAATATAATATAATTTATTTTACACCAGGACTAATACAGACAGAGTAGATTTATAAATAAAACAATTAGGTACATGACGGCCTTATCGCTAAAACTGATCTCTTCCAGATAATCTTGAGGCAGAAGAATCATTTAATAATAAGCAAATGGTGATATTCATAAAGTTATTAAAATCAGCAGCAGCAGCCTATACGAGTATACGTCCCCACTGCAGGTCTCAGTCCTACTCTCCTACAGAGAGTGTATGGGACATAGTACACCATGCGGCACCAGTGCGGATCGGCGGACTTCACTTACCTGTTCAAGACATGCAGGTTTCCTCACGATGTTTTCCTTCACCGTTAAGCAATCGGATAATGTACTTGAATTGAAAAACAACTCATAGGAGCACGGCTGGATTCGAACCGCGCCTTATCCACTGCGCCACCGACGCTTCCAAACTATAATTCTAATAAATATATAAAAAATATATTAAACATATAATGGATAAACAATAGTCAAGTAAAGGCTGCGTCTGAATCGCGTGCATCAGTCTTCAAACGCGCGTCAACGTCGCGTATTATAAACGCCGTGTGCACAGGCCCTAAGGGGTGAAGAGTTTTATTTAAATTGCACTAGGAGTGATGTAATGCCATATCTTAGCAGGCAGATTGGCGATCGCAATACTATGCTATTGTTACATAGATGTAGCTCTCAACCTTCTGAATTTTGCCGTCTACGACATTTGCGGTATGACACGGGACCACCCCATTCTATAGGCTAGAATTATGTTTGTACATATAGATGAACTCATATTGTTTCTAGACATTCATAGAACATCTAGCTCGTAATTTTTTAGTACGCATAAAGTTGCATGTCTATAATGTCAGTAATTAAGTATGATTATATAATCAAAGTTATTATTAAATAACTAACAGGCTTTACTTAATGCGTTCAAGTACCTAGTCTAGCTATATCATTTTTACCCGACTGTCACGGTAAAAGGGGTATTGTATTTGGTGTATAGTTCTATATTATGAGTCGTTTGATTTTAATTTTACCCGAGTAATAACTGAAGGGGTAATGTGTTTGGAGTGTATGTATGCAAACTCACAATCCTTTATCATTTTGTTAGTATTACTGCAGATGTGAGTTTTTGTTTGTTATCTCTCGACGCCTTAACGACAAACCCAATCTTGATGAAATTTGGCATGGGCGCAGTCTAATGACATATAGAAAGACATAGGCACTAGTTTTATAACAATTGTAAGTAAAAAACCTACACGTGTCCCTTAGCAAAAGTGAGCAACAACCTTTACCTGGCGACTTTTGCGTATGATCAACAAATTGCTGTACTATTAACAAAATATGAACGATAAAAAACATCATAATTATTGGTGTTTCATCAACAGCCTATATACGTCCTCACTGCAGGGGCTAATCGCATAATGTACTTGAATTGAAAAACAACTCATAGGTACACGGCTGGATTCGAACCCGGAACCCTCAGATTGAGAGTCCGCGCCTTATACACAGCGCTACCGACACTTCTTGGTGTTTATTGGACATAAATTCTAATCTATTTTTATTATGATATGTCTCAATTATTTCTTAATGATCAGATATAAGGTATTTTATTACTTTTATTATCACTGTGCTATTAACAATTAATACACATAATAATTAAATAAATAATTTATTAATAATTCAATTAAAGTTAATAACGTGAAGTGGTGACAATGGGCTTTAAAATAATCTATTTTCTACTGAATTAATGCAATAAAAAGAGCACAAAAAATGAATGAGATAATCTTCCGTGTTGATATAATTATTACACATCTGTTAAATTAATCTGCACCGGAAAAGACCCGCGCCATATTAAGAAATCTGGTATAATATTAACTTCTGCCAAAAGAATTTCGTACTTTATTTCATCCCAGACGAGATATAGCAAACTACAACTGTTTAAGAGGGTATGCTGGTGTCAAAGCGCCCATACAAACGTAGTCCAGTCATATTTTGAGTATTAAGCTATGAAAATCTATGAAATTTTCAAGACACAATCTAGAAACAAATATCTGTGTCGGTGGTGAGTCAAATTTTCGTTTAAATACGAGTATATACTTCCAGAGTTACAGGGCGTCAAAGAATTGTATTTTACGGTAATAAAAAGCCCCAACTTTGAACCTGATTTACAAGAGTATGACTCAATTTAGAACAATTTGGAAGAACCACCGACATCTGAAATTTCATTAGTATACTGTATTAAAAAAAATGGTTACATAATATACTGTATCCTTCAAATGATCCCTGGACTACGAAACATCCAAATAACGGGTGGATAACTTCGCGTAGTGTATGCCGTCTCACCGTACGCGCTCGGGTAGGATAGGGCTCGGATAGGGACAGCTACAAAACAATCCAAATTTGAACGCGGCCACGTGGTCTAACCAACGAAGTCTCTTAACAAAACTAACAAAACGACAGTTGTTTTTGGAAATATTACTAGAAAAAGGAAAGCTGAACGAATCAAAACCAATTACATAAAACTCTAGACGATTGCTTTACCAAAATAATTATATAGATCCAGTGAGGACACTGGCCCTTACATCTGCTACACAAAAGAAAGCCTTATTTACAAATCAAAACCAATGGACAGCTTTTGTAGACATGTTACCATAAAAGTCTAATAGATGGCGCTGTCCATAGACTTGCAAAATACATTTACTTTTCGGACAATATTGAACCGTAAATCTAGCATTTATTTAGCATTGAACAGCGTGTAATGTGTAAAATATCCCCAATGATAAATGAGAAAATATACTTCCGTTATCAAGCTGACCACTTTTTTGACACTGTCATTTATATTAGCAGCAGAAAAGTCGAGAAAGACAGTGCGCCATCATTGTTTTTTATATAAATAAATGTGGTTTTTTAATATTTGAAACGACAGTAAGAAAGAACCCAATAGTTTAACAAGGTGCAACTAAAATAATGTTGTATGTATCTTGGCTGTGGAAGCGAGACAGCTGTATGTGGTTAAACACGCTCCCTATGATACTCTGTTAACGCTAGGAAGACAAGCCCAAACATAGTATGTCATTTAACCATAAAAACTGGATCGTAAACTTATTTTAAATACCATGTATTGTAGTCTTAGGACAGCGCCATCTATTGACTTTTTCTGTAACATGTCTGGAAAGCTACATTACTTAAAATTACATCTGGTAGAAAAAAGAAATCCGTAGCTACAAATCAAAACAAATTACAAAAAAATGTAAGCAATTACTTCTTCCAATGGTCATATGTGGATGGACTTACAGAACAGTACATCATGACTGATTTAAACAAAAACCGTGCAAAAAGTACGGGTTAACTCGTTTCAATTTTCCGTTATGTACTTTAATGACGGTTAAAATTACTGCGGTATGAACAGATTGAGATTAACTTGTAACCAGACGTGAAACTGCTTTGCAGTCTTCTTGTATGACACAAATAATTTTAAAAAATATATTTAACACATGCATCATTGCTTACAATCATCTCCCAAGGGTTTTATAATTAGAAAACGGTTTAGATTTTAAGAAAAAAAATACAGATTGGCTTCTTGAAAACTGCTTTTATAGTTTTCCTGAATATACGAGTATGAATCATAAACATTAATCATTTTAAATATACCTTTACATACAGTTTGACATAAATTAATGACATGACTTGTGAATTATTTAATGACAAAATTATTAACATTGTACTAATTGACATGCGATGTAAAGTAATTTGTTAACAATTAAATTCCTTATTAGATATGTTTATAATACTTGCACACCTGTGGAGAGGTTAAGTACATCGAACTAATTGAAACTACTATCTAAACACCGTGTAAAAAACTATGTACTACCAATAAATTTTTTCTTTCTTTCTTTGAAAAATGACGCAGGGAAGTAAAACGTAGAAATTTGAACAAATCTGTGACAACGCAAAATGCTAAGTAGTCAGAGCTGTCCTCAAGCTGTCATTTAAAAATGAACGTGAAATTTACTTAGAAAAAGAAAGTATTTTGTACACGGAAATTATCCATATAATATGATCATTACCATTTTTAAAATAATTCCCATATTTTTACCTTTATTTTAAAACAGTGTACAATGAGCTGGCCCCACTTTTACTCTTATGAATGTATATCTTTTTGATGAACCAATTAAATTCTGTCCAGTCTGCAAAAATAATCTTCGACAGAATTGGCAAAACACTTCGACTCTTTTTGCGTCGAGTTATTTTTAAAGCAACACAAATAATTTCATAACGGTTTAAAAGGATGCTTCACATGGACCACAATCATGATTAAATAAGAGTTCAAGACAGAATGACAGGGGATAATCAAGTCGCGAAATGAATCATATTTTTCATTTTAAACCTACTCCCAAAAAGGCAGAGGTACTCGGTTCGACTGCATGCTTTTTAATGTTGTATGTTACGCGATAACTCCGTCAATTTTGAATCGATTTTGATGATTCTTTTTTATTTTGGTAGAGCATACTTCAGAGGTGGTCCCATATAAATTTTATCGAAATTGATTCAGCGTTTTTCGAGAAAATCAACAAAAACAAATATGCACCCAGATAATACCTCTAAGGGTGAACATTTTAGGGGATGAATGCTGGAGACTTTTAGGGCAGTTGAAATCAGTTCCTAGTTCTTTTTGAACGCGTTCAAAACTGTATTGTTTATTGTTCAAAACGCGTAATGTATTCGGGGGCGAAAAATCGATCTAGATTAGTCTCATGTACTCTCATGGAAAGCGCGTAAGTTCGAGTTTCCACGCAGTTTTAATTCGCATTATTTGACGCAAAATATGGTCACTAATTTCACGCGGGCATAAACATCGTGGTCAAGCGGCCAAGGCGCAAAATGGTCAATCATAGGTGTGCGGGTTCGGATCCCAGTCGGATATAAAGTTTTTAATATACTTAAAAACAAAATTGTACCTTTGGCCAAAAACTCCGATCAAAGTTCGGCCGCCCAGGTACTTAAGTTTAATTTTTTTTGTGTGTGTAAACATTATATTGAATTCAAGTTAACAGTATCGAAATTAGAAAATAAATCGCAGCGCTATCGCTTTTCCAATAAATAAACAAAATAATTTACTTTGTCCATCACCTACAAAGTTATTCAGGTTTGTTATCTTTGCAACATGCAGGAAAATTCCATCTTATGTCGTATAGTAGCTACTAGCAACAAATAGATCGATACAAGCATTAGTCTTATCGACTACGTCTTGTAAAAGAGGGTTATGTTTTGGTTTTCTTAACGAAGCGGGTTAAATGATCTCATATCATATGGAAATGTTAACTCAAAAATGTCGTACCGGAATGAATGCTTAGCTGGAAATCGCTTGCATGCTTCCATACAATTTCTTTGCCATAACCTTTCGATAAGTAATTAACTACAAATAAGTAAAGTTATAGTGTTACGAAATGTATATCATTAACGTACAAGTTTATTGGTAGCTACAATAGCCGTTACGCAGCTAATGTTCTCTAGATGGCGCTTTGAATAATAATCAATAATAGTGTGTAAAAATGAAAATTGTGATAAGTTAGTTAATGATACTCATTTCGCGACATCACAATCCGATGTGCTATTTTTAGATAATTACTGCAATTATTATTACTGTTAATTACTGTTTGCATGTCAAAACATTGGCTAAATGTGTGATCTAGAATTATTTATTTGAACATCTGATTTTATCACATTTATTGCAAATAAAGAAGAGGCTATGTTGGTAAGACCACGTGGTCGGTTTCAAGGTTGCATTGTTTTGTAGCTGTCCCTCTCCGAGCCCTATCCTACCCGAGCGCCTACGGTGAGACAGCATACATTACGCGATGTTATCCACCCGTTATTTGGATGTTTCGTAGTCCAGGGATCATTTGAAGGATACAGTATATTATGTAGCCATTTTTTCAATACAGTATACTAATGAAATTTCAGATGTCGGTGGTTTTTCCAAATTGTTCTAAATTGATTCATACTCTTGTAAATCAGGTTCAAAGTTGGGGCATTTTATTACCGAAAAATACAATACTTTGACGCCCTGTAACTCTGGAAGTATATATTTAAACGAAAATCTGACTCACCACCGACACAGATATTTGTTTCTAGATTGTGTCTTGAAAATTTCATAGATTTTCATAGCTTAATACTCAAAATATGACTGGACTACGTTTGTATGGGCGCTTTAACAACAGCATACCCTCTTAAAGCCTGCTATTATATTTTAATAGATTATGGCAATAGTTTAGTATGAAACTTTTATCGAGCGAATAACCTTTATGTCATTTCATAGACGCCATCTTTGTTTTTGTTTTAATGTTTTTGATCGAACAAACAAAAATATCAAAACATTAAACAACTTAAACAAGATCATTTCCGTACTGCTCGTCCCAACCGTATATGGATATTATATCAAACATTTAAGATTGTATATCTGATAACCAATATCAATAGCAGTTACTATTGAACTTGAACTTGTTGAATATCAAAGATGCGTACGCGCAATAAATCTTTTGTCCCTTTTTTCCCTTATTTTTTCTCACGAAACAAATTCAATCGAAATTGGTACAACAAAAAATTTGCGAATCATCGTAATCAATTCAATTTTCATCAATGTGTGTTATTAAGTAAAGAATTATGATGAATTGAACACTTTAGGCCATAAAGCGTCATAGAGCTTTTAAAAAAACTATACTATGCTGTGTGATTAATACCTATGGTTGTTTTTGTTTATTCTAATACGAGTATAGATAAAAAGTAATTGTATGTGAACTTGCTATTATACTGGTTATGTACCGGAACTGGCGAATCCATCTTTACCGCTGACGTTTTACTATAATTACCATCAGACATCTCATCATCATCATCAGCTGGGAAACGTCCACAGCTGGACATAAGCCTCCGCTATAGTATGCCACATTGTCCGGTCCCGTGACACTTGAATCAAGCGACTACCAGCAACCTGAAGTAGGTACTCGGGTCAGCTAGTATGAAGACGATCCGGTACACACTTCCCATGCTCATTGTCATCAGCCATATATAACCATGTAAATAATAAAAGCTGGCTACTGCTTACTGATTCTGTAAGGAGGATGAGGAGACGCTCCATATCCTCTGCCACGATGATGCTCTTCATCACAATAGGAACAGACACCTCGGAGGCCACACTGCCACAACGGACAGCATCAGGACCTCCAAACCCAGACCAATCGTACGGTTCATGACTGAGATTGGCCTTGGGGATTGTCACAATAGGTCTGCAAAGGTCGCAGCGATATGTAAGCCACATGGACTGCACCCCTCATGTACAAATAATAACTGCCTTAGTAGCACTTGACGTGGAGTTCAAAAATAATTAAAATTACTTTACCAGAACAAAAAGGAAAGTTAAATATGTCTATACTCTACGCGTATGGCAAACTTCATTACGTTTAGTTTAGCCACAGTTCATCCGCCCCCGTGGTCTAATGGCAAAATGTACGATTCACAATCCGCAGGTCCCGGGTTCGATTCCCAGTGAGGGTTCTATCGGTACCCGATTTAGTTGCTCACTAGGTTGAGGCTTCTAGGTGCGCGCGCTTCCATCCAATGTTCTTATCGTCCATCCATCAGGTAACATGAAGGTCAAGTGCAAATCCGTCATACATTTAAAAAAATGGAAAAGAGGTTGTTCAAATTCGGCTTGCACTTGTACACTATGTAAAAAATCAAGTAATAATCTAAATTAGTATAGAAATATACTGTAATTACATTTTGGCATTTATTTTGTACAAAATCATTCTTTTTGTACTAGGTGACAGCGTCAAATGTCATTTTATTGACGCCATCTTTGTTTTCAACGTTAAGTCTTTCCGGTTTCGTGCGTTTTATATGTTTTTGTACAAATAAACTAAACCAAAACATACAAAAATGGTAACAGACACTTTTATTTTATAATGGCCTTTTAAAATTATGTTATGCCTAATATAATTGAGATTAATAAACTTTGTGCCGTTGAAAAATGACCTAACCCACTGTGTAATTCATAGCTTCCAACAAAATGGGGGAGCAAAAAAGACCACACATTAGCTTGCGCATTTTTTGCGCAAAAAATATTGTACGACGCCTAATAACTATTTTGAAAAATAAACATTTATTTTTAAATACGTTCTAGAATATTCTATTCTACAGCCTTGATTTTATATTCTAAGTCCGGTTTTATATTGTGATAAATAAGGCTATGAATCATAAGTTTTTACTTTATGCTCTACAAACATAGATTAATATTATAATCTGCTGCTATAATACTTAATTACTGAATCAGTTTTATATTTTCCTCTAATTTTATTTCGCTTTCAACCGACTTCAAAAAAAGAGGACATTCTCAATTCGATTGTACGTTTTTTTAATATATGCTATGTGATTATGAACCGATTTTAATAATTATTTTTTTGTTTGGTAGATCATACTTGGTGGTCTCATTTAAATTTTATCGAAATTGATTGAGCGCTTTTTGAGAAAATCAACCAAAATCAAATTTGTACCCGGATCATTCTACCTATAAGGGTGAACATTTTTAAGGCAGCTGAAGTTGGTTTTTACTCGTAGTTCCCTTTGAACGCCTGAATTTTTCTTTAAACGTTTAAGTGACCTAAAGATTTATTTTAAAAATCATAAATTTACGTAAAATATATACGAATCTGTGAAATGCAGAGAGTTTTTGTCCAAATTAATGTTTTAGATTTTCTTCTTTAAAATGCTTTTGATTATAATGTACTAAATAAACATCGGAAGCTATGGTAATTCAGTTGGGAAGAGCTTCAGTCTTTGAACAATCGAGGTCTGGGTGCGATGCTGGCTCAAAACAATGAGTTACAATTTGAATGATAAAAAAATCATTACCTGTGCTTTTCGGTGGAGGAAAACATCGTGAGGAAACCTGCACACTCCTGAGAAGAAATTCAAAGGTGTGTGTGAAGTCTACCAATGCGCACTGGTCCCGCGTGGTGTACTACTCGTATTCCCATACACTCTCTG
The DNA here is from genome assembly GCA_910589575.2 of Carcina quercana. Classification (NCBI taxonomy): domain Eukaryota; kingdom Metazoa; phylum Arthropoda; class Insecta; order Lepidoptera; family Depressariidae; genus Carcina; species Carcina quercana. Next base: position 2,133,327 of record OU342455.1, on the reverse strand, counting down.
TAGGAGAGTAGGACTGAGCCCCTGCAGTGGGGACGTATATAGACTGTTGATGATTATAAAGTTCAATTGGCCACGATTACCTCGACTACTATACATAGTTTTTCACACCAAAACTTACACAAATAATTAGTTAAGTTAATATACGACGAGGTAAATTTTTTCCAGCACAGTTTTAGCAAAATCCTTCTTCCTAAACAGTTAATTTCAAGATAACCTTGTCAATTTTTTGGTTGTAAATCTTAAATCATCTAAGATGTCGCTAAGTCATCCAGTTGTCGTTAAATGAAGACAAAAACGGCATTAATTTATTCTATATGCATAAATTATTAAAATTCAAATAGATTTTGGAATGAGGAAAAATAACGACAGATCTTTGTGCCCGTTCTTATTTACGATCTTTAACGAAAATCTGACAAATTATAAAGAATTGTCATTTGATTTGATTGCCATACGAAATTGGATAAAACTAGTCAGAAATATCTAACCGTAAGCCACATATGCAAGACAGTGATAGCACTACATCCGTTCTCAATGCGGAAGTAGGACAGGTGTAATGCAATGCTGCCCGCAGTAAAATAACGTAAGCCACAAAACACAAACAGTGAATATAACCAAGTAAATGCGTTCAAAAAGAACTGGAAACTGACTTCAATTGCCCTAAAAGTCAAATTTAAGATTTATATCGTTTTCTCATGGATACCGTTGTCAGAACTGGACCAAATTGAAGAGGGACCACACGGGAAGCACCGCCTTTCAAATAAAAAAAGAATCATCCAAATCGGTTCACCCAGTCCATGAGGTAACAAAAGTATAAAAAACATACCCGTCGAATTGATAACCTCCTCCTTTTTTGAAGTCGGTTAAAAACGGTCCCGTGTAGGAGAAAATCATTCAAATTTTTACTAGCTACTGAGTTTAGCTACAAATTAAGTATATTAATTAAAAGTGCGGTGATGTGACGAAAATAGTGTTTTACAAGATGCGACTTGAAACAAAAGCTATCGGGAACATTTACACCAACCATGTTTTCATTCCGAAGTTTACTCGATAAACCCCTCTAGTTTTCATTGCCCAAATTTCATATGTGTGGCTTCCATGAAAGATGAGAAAACACGGACCGAAGTTACTCGTACCTCCTTAGGCTTCAGGTTAACGTCACTTACAATCAGTTGAGATGAAGGCCAAGTTCATAAGCTGTTTACACCACTGTTTGAGACACTACTCAATTTAAAAAAAAGCGAGATACACTTTTGTAACAGAAAAAAATATCAATTTTCTGTCATTAGCTAATACGTGTTTGAACTTTAAAACAAAATGGCGGAAGCATCGAGCCGTGTCGTGAGTTACGGGTTCCGCCTACTTGATTATTTTGAATTTCGAAGTGGGAAACGACCGGCGAAATATTGTGTTACGTTTTACCTTCAAAACAGTTTAAATGTATTTTATACTTTTTATGCAGTGTCGGGAAGCTTCAACATAGACGTGCTCGCTATTTTATCGCTTATTACCTTCATCATCACCATCACTGTTTATCGATTGATCCTTTTTTATGTGTGTAATAATTAACGAGTTCAAAAAGAACTAAAAACCGACTTCAACTGCCTTAAAAATGTTCACCCGTAGAGGTAGAATTATCTGAGTATATGTTTGGTTTTTGTTGATTTACTCAAAAAGAGCTTAATCAATTTCGATGAAATTTATATGGGACCACCTCTGAAGTATGTTCTACCAAACAAACAAAAATATGAGCCGTCACGGGACGCCTGGCAGATGTGAAACATCGACATTATTTTGTAAAAGTAATATGATTGAAAAGAACAGATTGCGATATAAACTAAATATGGCATAATGATAAAATAAAATATTACGATTTTTTCCAGAAAATGATGACTGTTTATTTAATAAACATTTATTTTCTTTAAATATAAAAACAATTTATACAACTTCATTCGTTCTGTATATATACACCATCATATAGCGTGGCGACGCGTCGCCACGGCATGCGTCGCCACGCCAGAAATTTGTTTTACGTGCGGCTATAGATGTTTCACATCAAAAAAGAATCATCAAAATCGATTGACAACTGACGGAGCTATCGCATAACATACATACAAAAAAAACATAAAAAGAACATTGAAAAGTCGATAGTAACTATTTTCAACTGACTTCATATAAGGAGGAGGTTCTAAACTCGACTGCATTTTTAATGTTTGTTATCTCAGAACTTTCGACTGTGTGAACCGATTTTGATGATTCTTTTTTATTTGAAAGCTGGTGCTTCCCATTACAATTTGGTCCAGTTCTTACTATGGCATCCTTTAACTTGAAGTCGGTTCCTTAGTTATTATTATTATTCTCTTTTCTTGCTTCCCTTCTTTAAAAAAAAAGCTGTCTGGAACTGGATTCTTTCCTGTTACACAATTATTCAACATTTTCTCTAATTTATTTTACACTGTTTGAAATAAATCATTTTCAAAAATATATTTAAAAAATTATGGCGTGTAAATAGTAAATAAACAACATTGAGTACGTTTTTGAAAATAGATATTTGAATTTTTCTTTTCTTCTAAGCTCATCTTTCAACCTGACATGACGGATTCGTTCAAACTCCGGTTCAGAAGGGTTTACGTCAACAACTCCGATTCACTGAACCCTAACAGCAATTTAAAATGACAGTTAAAACTGACAGGTATGGGAAGCGGACGTACTCCGCGCGAATTTGGGGATTTTCCCTAAAATTCGCGCAAAAACATCAAAAACAAAGCCATGGCTAAATTACCTACATATGTAATAATTACAGCTCTATTATAGCAAAGAATGATCAATTTAGATAGACGTCGCAAGGAAGTGGTGGTAGATTTAAAACTTCCGAGGTTATTGGCTGGGTTTCAACCGATTTCAAAAAAGGTTCTCAATTAATGTAAAGAACTCTTTTTTTTCTTCAAACATATTTTAAACATATTTAATTTGATAACGTCTCAAAAGTAGTCTTAGTTTGCAATAATTAATCACTGCTAAAACATTAATTGAATTGAATCATTTTTTAGTAACCAAAAATTTAGAAAGTATATAATTAATTACGAATATATTCAAAGTGCTAATGGTTTTATAAACGGGTTACTTTGCTAAATACCGTATAAATTTCATTTTAATCAGCTTCCGTTGCTGTTATTTTCCCCGTTTTAAGTGTTTTAATTGGTATCATCATCATCATCACCAGCCTATATACGTCCCCACTGCAGGGGCTCAGGCCTACTCTTCTATAGAGAGTGTAAGGACCATAGTCCACCACGCGGGCCCAGTGCGGAGTGGCGGACTTCACATGCCTGTTCAAGACATGCAGGTTTCCTCACGATGTTTTCCTTCACCGTTAAGCAATCGGATAATGTACTTGAATTGAAAAACAACCCATAGGTACACGGCTGGATTCGAACCCGGAACCCTCAGATTGAGAGTCCGCGCCTTATCCACTGCGCCACCGACGCTGTATATACAATAAATAAAGTCACCGGTATACAATAAGTCATTTGGAATTTATGTACGAATGATAAAAATCATTGCCATTGGCTTTTCTGTGAAGGAAAACATCGTGAACAAACCTGCACACTCCTGAGAAGAAATTCAAAGGTGTGTGTGAAGTCTACTAATCCACACTGGTCCCGCGTGGTGTACTATGTCCCATACACTCTCTCGCCTTAGACCCTGCAAATATAGGCTGTTGATGATGATATACAATTACTAAATTATAATTGTGACCTAGCCTATGTATTTTACAGTGTCATAAGCACTGTGCATGCCAAATATCACGATTGGTTCTACCAAACAAACAAACTCATTTCTACGCATTTATTGTTGAATCTTTTCAGCCGACTTCAAAAAAGGATGAGGTCTCAACTCGACAAGTATTTTTTATATTCGTTAATTTGTTCGTTGAATTGAAAACAACCCATAGGTACAAGGCTGGACTCGAACCCGAAACCAGCTTGAGAGTCCGCGCATTATCCACTGCGACACCGACGCTTTTTACTTATCACATTCATTTATAGCTATAGATAAGCGAAGAGAACGAACTTGAGTACTGCTCAAGCGCACGCTCAAACAAGATCATACTGAAGATTTGCAATAGTTGACATCATATAAATCTTAGCCTCTTTAAACCTTTGGCTGACATTTACAGCTGAGGATATTATCATTAATAAAGGGTCGAAGAATCTGATGTACTTGTCACTATGATCTGAAGATAGCCTTTAAAGATTTTTATATGTATCCTCTCTCCACAACCAACTTAAGCCTTAATTTCCTATTTTTAACCGACTTCAAAAAAGGATGAGGCTATCAATTCAACAGAATGTTTTTTAAATATGTTTGTTGCCTCAGAACTTTTGACTGGGTGAACCAATTTGGATGAGTCTTTTTTAATTTGAGCTGGTGCTTCCCGTATGGTCCCCAATTTCAATTAGGTCCAGTTAAAGCAATGGCATTCATGAGGAAACCATATAAGTCTTAAATTAGGGCAGTTGAAGTCGGTTTCTAGTTCTTTTTGACTTGTGTGATTATTTTTTCTTTCAATATTATGTATAACAAAACCAATTCTCGTTCCAAATACGGAAAACAAGTTTACCTTTCCAGGCAATTTTACAGGTTTTTGTAGTTGTTTTCTAAAGTTGAAGTAGCGAGAAGTTTTGTTCCTGTTCAAAAAGTGTAAGAAATTTATTTTTATATGACCCTTTTCTCGCGACTGCTTGTGCGTGGTTTTCAGAAATTATCGGTTTTTTTTAAATATTATTATTGAAGATAGACCAACACTTGACCTCAATCTCACCTGATGGTAAGTGACGATGAGGTCGACGATGTTACGTGTTGGTCTAGAAGGTGCCTTGTAATTGCCTGCCTGCCTGGGTTCTAATAAATGTTTACGTTAAGGGCCTGTGCACATCACGTGTTCAACCGACTTTGAAAAAGGAGGAGTGTAATGTCTATTCGACTGTTCGACTGCATTCTTGTAATGTTTACCTCAGAACTTTTAACTGGGTGAACCGATTTTTATGATGATTTTTTTATTTGAAAGCTGGTGCTTCCCGTGTGGTACAGTTGTAACAATGGATTTCTTTTAGGGAAGTTGAAGTCGGTTCCAGTTATTTTTGAACACGCTAATTTATTTAAGAGGCCATAGAACGAGGGTGTCGCCCTTATTCGCTCTTTTGTACATTTCTCCGCAATTGTACAATAATATCAAAAAACAAGCCGAACTTTTTGTAGTCATTGCTGGCTTACGGTTTATCGCGACTAAAACACCGTCAACGCGCGTTTTATAATCGTGCGTCACCGGCGAGACTGTATAGCACCACACGCGCGTCTGTATCGCAAAGGCTGCGTCTGACTCGCGTGCGTATCGCGTCGAACCGTGCGTCAACGCCGCGTTTAAAAATCATGATGTGCACCGACCCTAATACATATAATTATTTCGATATTATGTCTGAAATGCCGTCGGTCAATATTACGCACTACCAGTAAGTATAGAGGTATATTTGATTTGCACAAAAAAACACAAAAAAAATCTTAAAATAGAACAAAAACGTTCGCAATCATAATTGTGTTACATCGTATCTAATTTTAGCACAACTTGTTTACACGATATATTAAGAAGAAGAAAAAATATGAAACTTCTAACTAGGGATGCCATTCGTCCGGGTTTCCCCGGATTTGTCCTAGTTTGGAAGACGTCCGAAGAGGGTTTTCGATCAGATCCGTTCTCATAATTTATGTAAATAAAAAATAATACATTGTTTAAATTTTTTTTAGTTTCAAGTTTTCATTTGATTTTATTAACTAAGTAATAATGGGTTTGTTTTTCGGAATTTCTCTACGTGATAAGGTCCGGAATGAGGAAATCCGTAGACGAACGAAGGTCACCGACATATCTCGACGAGTCAGTGAGCTGAAGTGGCAATGGGCAGGCCACATCGCTCGAAGAACCGATAACCGGTGGGGAGTAAAGGTTCTCGAGTGGCGACCACGTACCAGGGAGTCCCCCTAATAGATGGACCGACGACCTGGTTAGAGTCGCAGGTCGCTGGATGCAGGCTCGGGACCAGTCGATGTGGCGTACCATGAGGGAGGCCTATGTCCAGCAGTAGACGTTTCCCGGCTGATGATGATGAATGGGTTTGTTTATTTTTAGAAGGATAAAATTACTCACTGGTCGTCACAAGAACGATTAAACATTTTATTTCATGCAACAAAAGAGGCTTACAATTAAAGTTTTCCTGTATCAAGTACGGAGTAAAATGTATTTTAATCAAGATGTAAGTGAATGAAAAAAGTTTTGAAATGTCCGGGGCGAAAGCTCCAAAATCAGGGGAACTTACGCTTCCGGTCCTGGGGGGCAGGCTTTCGAGATGGCAGCCCTACTTCTAACCAACCTCCAACGGTTTCTAACCGTGGATTTGAGTTAGTGATCATAACCGTAAAGCTCTGAATGCCTGCAATTATAGAAAAGTATATCTCAGTTTTGTTTTTGTTATTCATGGTTCAGTATCATCATCACCAGCCTATACACGTCCCCACCGCAGGTCTCAGTCCTACTCTCCTACAGAGAGTGTATGAGACATAGTACACCACGCGGGACTAGTGCGGATTGGTAGACTTCACACACACGTTTGAACTTTTCAGGCTTGTGCAGGTTTCCACATGATGTTTTCCAGCAGCGAAAAGCCAATGGTAATGATTTTATCATTCGTACTAAAATTCCAAATAACAAATTGTAACTCATTGGTACGAGCCAGGATCGAACCCAGACCTCGATTGTTCAAGGACTGACGCTCTACACAACTCTGCTACCACGGCTTCTTCGGTTAAAAAAATCCGTCCAGGAACAGAAAGTAGAATTCCTAAAATGTTGAAATTCCGAAATGTTTACTTTCCCAGAATGTAGTTTTTTTTAGTTTCGCAAAGTTGAATTCTTATAATGTTGAAATATTAAAAGGTAGAATTCTCAAATTCTTTTAAGCCGGCCTGTGACATTACGGTTCAAAAGATATATCCCTGTGACATACGGACGGATGACTGCGGGCTCAAATTTATATCCATAAAAAAGTGTAGTCATAAAAAAATAGACCAAAAGAACTTTATAAAATAATAGTAAATAATGAATATTAGTGGGTAGGTACAACGAAAATAAACGAGCCTTACAATAAAACAGTCGACAGGTGTTATCGCGGGCATTGCTTAGCAGCTGTTTGACTATTTTACTTGTACGAAACGAACTCTTAGTCTGTACTGTACACCTCAGTTTGTACACCTATAGACTCCCAAATACTCGAAGGCTTTGGGGTTTTCCAGATCAATTAAAATATCTGAGGTTAAGTACCGTGTTAAAAATAACTCTACCGGCACTCATAACAGCTTTTTGTTACTTTTATTTTTGATTTGCAACGATCTTGTAAGCGTAGATACACTCAAACCAGTAGTTGCATTTCAATTTGAAAAAACATATCCCTAACTTTGACGACTTACTATATCTTAGTGACTTGATTTTTGCATAGGGATAGTTGAAGGCCAGAAAAGAACATAGGCTATTTTTATCCCGATTAAACATGGTACAATTGGTGACAGTCAGAAAATTTTTGTTTCATTTTAGAGGCATGCAAATATTTTCAATTGTTACACGTTTTAACAACACGGTTCAATTTAATATCACTATATATATACATAACTATACATATTAAATTAACACTACCGGTACTGTATATTGATTTAAATTATTTTCAGATGCTATAAATATGGTGCTTAAACCATCATCTTCTCAACTGCTATCCAGGAATTATTTAACTGAATAGAAACTTTTTCTAATAGCTAATCACGCAGTTTGCTTTCGAGTTAGATTCTTAGAAGTTCTTTAATATATCTTGGAATCTTATTGTAAACCTTAATTGAAATAATATAACCATTATTTTTATACACCGCAGTTCTAAATTTAAGTAATAACAGACGTGCTGGACTCTGGGATGCCTTCGTGTACATACTATTAACCAGCTCTCCAATTTTCTGCGTCAACCACGACTGATGGAATTTAAAGCATACTTAAAGCACTCATTTTCCTAGGCCCACTTTCCAGCTTTTGTTTGTAGTTCTAAAAGTTACAGATAAACGTATAGGTCCAGTAACTTTCCGCACCCGCAGCAACGGGGGCGTGGTCCAAACAAAAACTGCAAGATCAAGTTCACTTGTGACGCACGAGGTCCTTAAACCTCATGGAGTTGCAATCAAGTTAACAAATGATTTTATGAAAACAGACGGCTTATTTTAAATTGATTTCAATGGAGGTCGTTAGCAGGTAGTTTTTTCCGTACTTTTGGGTGCCCAAACAACGGGACTCTATTACTTGGCTCCGCTGTGTCCATCCGTCTGTGTGTCACAGTGCTGTACATAATGTTTGAACATTTTAAAGAATTTTTAAAGAAGATTGATATCCTTTATTATATTATATATATAACAATTATTGTTATAATATGAAATATGTATTAGCATGTTAGCCTAAGCAAATATTTCCTTAAATATAAATTTATTTTTGTTATGGAAGAGTGGGACCCTCTGTTACAGGTATTTTTATACTTACAAGAGGGTCTCAACCTTGTGTCTGTAAACAACTTTGTTCAATGCAATAAACAATTTTGATTTTTTGATTTTTTTTTTGATTCGATCAAAATCGATTCACAACTGGCGGAGTTATCGCCTAACATACATACAAATAAAACATACACATTAAAAATATTAAGAACCTCCTCCGTTTTTGAATTCGGTTGAAAATAACAAAAGTGAAACCCCAAAGCTGGCAACCCTGTTTCGCGACATTGCCGTTACAATATTTTTTATACATATTCGATGATTCGATTTCATAGATTCTAATCGATAAAAAAACATCTGACTGACACATTGACATGCCTATTTTTTTACCCACGCAAACTTGAACGGGAAAAAATGCCAGCAAACACGCACGCTTAAATTTTTCTAGAAAGCCCTCTGAAGCGATCGTAAAAAAGATCCTTGTGGCTATTTATATATCCTTAATAACAATATTACTCATTACAGAGCGCTTATTAAATAAACACTCAATGCCAATTAATATATTTTTTGTTAATTGTCAGTAGAATTTTTGCATCGTACGAATCCTAATTTTCGATAACACGACTGTTATATATCCGTAATAAGGACAATTAAAAAAGGTTTTCAGAGTTAACAGTTACATATTTTACAGTATTTGTCAAAATGTCTTTTAAGTAACTCAATTAATCAATTTTTATACATTATCATGTTCCTAAAAACGCCTCAACAAATAATACGACAAACGTTATTTATTGGGACAAGAAAAACCGGTTTTATCCGGTTATTTTTAACCTTAGGTTAATTAAGATAAATCAAATTAAACAAACAATTTAGTACAAAACCGGACTTAGTACTTTTCCGTCGACTAACAGATTTGAGGGGTACTTAAAAATAACGTAAGACTCTTCAAATCCGGCCGGATTTAGAACTGTGTATAATTAACAAAATTGAGGAAAAATTTTATCATTATTCAAGATATACTACAGCGGCAATTTTTAACTTTTATTTCAAGTTATTTTATTTTCAATTTATTTATTTATTGTGGTACAAATTTGTGTTATTTAATAAATAAGTTGGTTTCTCACATTTGACCAGAAACTGGCATGCGAAAATTGAAAAATTCAATAAACAAACTTATAAGTACAACAACAATTACATTTGGAATGTCAAAACAAAATAATTTAACTTTCCATCCATTGTGTAGAAACAATTCTCTATAAGCCATGCTCTTAGTTTTTTTACAAAATAATGCAGCGGGCAGGTCTTTCATGTCACTGTTTAATCTATTGTAGATTCTTACCGCCATTGCATATGTTTCTGGTCCGCAGTTCTGTCTTCATGGCAGGTAATATTAGCTTGTTAGGATATCTAGTATGAAAAGTGCAGTTGTGTGTACGAAATAATAGGCCTGTTTCCACTAAGAATAAATTGCTTAGTTTATAGTTTCTAATTATAAATGAAGAGACGAAGATAAGAAAAAACCAGTATGTTTCTCAAAAAAGTTAAAGATTATTAATATTTTTAGAAAATGGATTCGAAAAAAATAGGCATTAGGTCACGTGACAGCGAACACGAAGAACGCGGCGCAAGAAAGTGTGACGTCACGCCTCGCTAAACATCATTGTTGTTGTTGACGTTTTCATACCACAGAGCAGGTTATTTCGCGAGCTGTGACGTCATTCAAGACGCCATGACACTATTCAGCGTTTTCGAGGGAAATATAAATTGCTTTTTTTAAATACAAAATACGTAATGTAAATATTGCTATTTCTTTAAAATATGTTTTTTTTGGGATAAAATAGATATTAAAGTATATAATTAACCAAGTTTTCAAATTTAGTCAACTAGCCTATTCAGGGTGAGTTTTAACTAAGGTACAGATATCGTAAATATAAAGGCTAGGAACGGTCAATAATTTAAGATTTTTAAAAAGTGGTCTGAATGATGTCATTTTATCTACGTTACAGATGGCTCTAATGCAATTGTTGGTCAGACCACGTGGCCGCGTTCAAATTTCGATTGTTTTGTAGCTGTCACTATCCGAGCCCTATCCTACCCGAGCGCGTACGGTGAGACAGCATACTACGCGAAGTTATCCACCCGTTATTTGGATGTTTCGTAGTCCAGGGATCATTTGAAGGATACAGTATATTATGTAACCATTTTTTTAATACAGTATACTAATGAAATTTCAGATGTCGGTGGTTTTTCCAAATTGTTCTAAATTGATTACTACCGTAAAATACAATTCTTTGACGCCCTGCAACTCTGAAAGTATATACTTAAACGAAAATCGGACTCACCACCGACATAGATACTTGTTTCTAGATTGTGTCTTGAAAATTTCATAGATTTTCACAGTTTAATACTCAAAATATGAATGGACTACGTTTTTATGGGCGCTTTGACACCAGCATACCCTCTTAACTCTTACTTAAACGAAATCATTACATGATTATTATTTTTGAAGAAGAAAACTCTTAACCGCCGCCATGGTTTAAAATCTAATGGCTACACGCTTGGACTAACAAGGTTCGATTCCCAGTGAGGGTCCCCATTGAGTACTGACTTGTTTTGGTTGTTGGTAGGAAATTTTCTATGTCCGCCTAGCTAGCTGCCTACACGTTACCTAAGTCTGCCGCAAAACAGCAGTGTTAATAGCACTGTTGTGTTCCGGTATGAAAGGTGCAGATCCAGCGCCTCATTATCTTGAGGCTTCTGGGTGCGCACGCTTGCCACCCAACGGCCTTATCGTCACTTACCATCAGGTGAGATGAAGGCCAAGTGCAAACCCATCATACATTTTTGGTACTTCTAATAACATATAGAGTAACGCCATCTTTATTTTTCGGATATACTCTATTGCATATTTTCTATAGTCTACAATTTCATCGCTTGAAATGTTCACCCTTAGAGGTCGAATTATCTACGTAGGCTTTTGATGATTTTTTTTCTCAAAAATCACTACATTAATTTCGATAAAATTTATATGGAACCACCTGTGAAAGATGATTTACCAAACAAAAAAAGAATTATCAAAATCGATTCATAATTGGCGGAGTTATAGAGTAACATACATACAAAACCTCCTTTTTTGATGTCGGTTAAAAAGAGGGACAAATATCAAAAAACACTTTTATTTAATAACGACGGTTTAAAATTGCAAGTATTTACACTACGCTGGTCTCTTTTAATTGATTTTTTTACCTTAAATAAATGTACACATGATTTCTTGTACCTTTGTAGACCTGACGATTTTATAGGACATGATTTGCCTTTTTAAAGGACAAACAAAAGTGTCAAAGACTGCAGTGTGCAGCTAATTGGCTCCTTAATTATATGTTAATTTGTATATTTCCCACCACAAAAAGAAGAAGTAACCCTTTTGAATTATTCGTTGTCCGTCTGTCTTCAAATATATAGGCTACTAAATAATCAACGCGTTCAAAAAGAACTGAGAAACTGACTTTAACTGCCCTAAAAGTCTACAGCAATAATACTTGTATGGTTTTCTCATGGATGCCATTGTCAGAACTGGACCTAATTGAATTAGGACCACACGGGAAGCACTAGCTTTCACATAAAAAAAGAATCATCCAAATCGGTTCACCCAGTCAAAAGTTCTGAGGTAACAAAGATATTTAAAAAACATTCTGTTGAATTGATAACCTCCTCCTTTTTCGAAGTCGGTTAAAAATAGGAAATGGGCGCCGCTGTCGCTCTATGGGGGGCTTAAGTTGGTTGTGGAGAGAGGATACATTTAAAAATCTTTAAATGCTATCTTCCGATCATAGTGACAAGTACATCAGATTCTTCGACCCTTTATTAATGATAATATCCTCAGCTGTAAATGTCAGCCAAAGGTTTAAAGAGGCTAAGATTTATATGATGTCAACTATTGCAAATCTTCAGCATGAACTTGTTTGAGCGTACACTTGAGCAGTACTCAAGTTCGTTCTCTTCGCTTATCTATAGCTACGAGTATAAATGAATGTGATAAGTAAAAAGCGTCGGTGTCGCAGTGGATAAGGCGCGGGACTTTCAATCTGAGGGTTCCAGGTTGGAATCCAGCCGTGTACCTATGAGTTATTTTTCAATTCAAGTACATTATCCGATTGCTTAACGGTGAAGGAAAACATCGTGAGGAAACCTGCATGTGTAACAGGCATGTGAAGTCCGCCAATGCGCACTGGGCCCGCGTGGTGTACTATGTCCCATACACTCTCTGTAGTAGAGTAGACTTCAGCCCCTGCAGTGGGGACGTTGAAGTAGGTAAAATTATGGTACTTACAATCCAATAGCATTTTCTTTTGAGACTTCCTACTTATTCTCTCCGAATAATCGTAGTACGTTATATTCTTCCTTTGCTTGTTTTATATTTTCTATCTATCTCTACTTCAGGGATGGCTAACCATTGGTACGCGACACAATATTTTGGGCACGTCGTTGTCCACGAAATACAAGCACTAAGAAAAAAGTGTGAAGTAGATATTATGTGACTAGCAATCGCGTATTAAATATATTATACGCTTATATATGAAACGTTGGAAAATTTTCCTATTTTTTTGTAGTAAATTAAGAGTGAGTTTATAGTATTTATTATTATTATTTTCTCAACAATCAGATAGTCTAAATTATTTGATGGCACGTCTATGACCTCATTAAACATTTCTTTTGAAAAATGTCACGTTTATACGTCGCCACCCTTGCCCTACTTAAAATTACGCTTCTCTTCCTTTCTTCTAGGCTCTAGCAGAATTGCCAGCGTCGTGTTCTCATAGTGGACCACATTATGCTGAGTTAGGGCCTTTTTGCTGGCTTGATACATCGCAGTAAACAATGTTATGATTGTTATTTTTACTCTGTAGCGTTTTTTTTTTTTGTTGTATTTGCAGTATTATGCTGGCAAATTAAGTTACTATCGAAAGTCAATTTAACTCTAAATAATTAATTTGACCCTTTGAAGTACATCTAAGGCAGTTATTTTTATTATTTACAAAAAAAAACACGCAAAAAAAAACAAGATGGCGTCAATGGAATGACAGTTGACAGTCAATTTAATGCTAAATAATTAATTTGACCGACACCGTGGACTAATACAACTAGGGCAGTTCGATTTTCAATCCTAAATACGCAAAAAAACAAGATGGCGTCAATGAAATGTCAGTTAATGTTGTTGACTTATTACTAGAGTACAAAAATATGTATCCACTTTTGAACCGTGTCACATTCATCCTTTCTTGTTCCTGTCAATTAAAGATGAATATGACATGGTTCAAAAGTGGATACATTATTCTACTCGAGTGTACTAAATCAACTGTCATTTCATTGACGCCATCTTGTTTTTTTTTTTGCTTATTTCGGATATTTACTCGTGTGTACAAAAAGAAGGATAGGGTACTAACAAATTACTACCAAAAATACTATTCTAGTTCTGTTTTAACTTTATCTATTTTATTTAGTTAATGAATTAACTGACATCCTGGTTAATATAATGTGTAACTCCAACACGGAAAAGCAAGAGGTAAATATGTATTGTTTCATTGTTTTTTTCTCTTCTGAAATCAATTCCTATGATTTTAACTTGGCCTCGATTATAGTTTATTATTTAATTTTGCTCACGACGCGGAAAAATCAGACAAATTGCATCGTAAAAGAAATAGTAGTTACTGCAGCGTCTAGATCAATAAACTCTGTTTATCGAACAGAAATACGTCGATATTATACTCGTATTACATTTTCAAAGTCAACTCAAAGTCACTCAGCGAGTAATGGAACGAGCTATGCTCGGAATTTCTCTACGTGATAAGGTCCGGAATGAGGAAATCCGTAGACGAACGAAGGTCACCGACATATCTCGACGAGTCAGTGAGCTGAAGTGGCAATGGGCAGGCCACATCGCTCGAAGAACCGATAACCGGTGGGGAGTAAAGGTTCTCGAGTGGCGACCACGTAGTCCCCCTAATAGATGGACCGACGACCTGGTTAGAGTCGCAGGGAGTCGCTGGATGCAGGCGGGACCGGTCGATGTGGCGTACCATGAGGGAGGCCTATGTCCAGCAGTGGACGTTTCCCGGCTGATGATGATTACATTTTCAAAGGGTTATCGGCTAAATTTCTGACAAGCTAAGGGGACTGCACTGGGAGCTAAGGCGATCCCTCTCCATCAAAGTTTCATACTAAATTTATGTTGCCATAATCTTTTAAAATATAACAGCTGGATTTGTGTAGTAACTATCTGAAAATAGGACATCAGATTGTGATGTCGCGAAATGAGTATCATCAACATACAACTTCACAGTGAATCACAATTTTCATTTTAAAAACTTTTTCTCGATTATCGTTCAAAGCACCACTATGAACCATTAGCTGCGTAAATGCTATTGTAGCTAACTATAAACTTGTAAATTAATGATATTTATTTCGCGGCACTATAATTTAGTCTACTATTTTTTGGTAATTACTTATCAAAGCCAGCTGATCTATTTTAAAAGATTATGGCAACAGAAATTTAGTATGGAAGCATTAGGAGAGGGATAACGTTAAAAAATGCTGATGTTTTTGAAACTTTTCATTGTTTATTGATTGTAATAATCGATCAACGATTTGTATTGATCTCAAATACATTTTGAATGCACATCGAGTGACCTTCAAATAAAAGCGAAATGTATGAACGTGATAATTTACTAGGTTTTATTTTGCGTTTATTTTATTCTACGTGATTTATTATTGCAATAAAACTGACTCCACAAAACAATAAATAGCAAGTTATGTATTTTAGAGTTGTTTTTGGAGAAAAAACAACCACAACTGAACAGAAATAAAGCATTTGGGCAGTTTTATTTGGCACTGGTGTGTGTAAATACGACAGCCAGAGACTCATGGTGGACACGCTTCTAGAGTATTCTTGTGACATGAAGGCCAAAGCCAGTGTCCTTGAGCACATAACAAAATTCTGCAAAAGAAACCCGTTTACAATTTTTGTTAAAAATACCGAAAATAAAAACTCTCTATAATTCAGCCTGGGCCTGATGGCCTGATGGGCCTTTAGGATGGACTATAAACTCAAGCTAACTAGGTGCCAAGCTCTGCTACCTTTCACAGTCGATAGCTCACTAGACGGACTTACAAAATGTCCTACCACCAATGAAATCGAGAACCGATTGTACATCTACTGTGAATCGAATCCGAAACCTTCGACTTATTAGCCTAAGAGCCCACGGAGGCGATTAAATTATTATCCCTACTAATATTATTCTCTCTCTCTGTCTGTTACGCTTTCCCGCTTAAACCTCTCAACCGATTTTGATGAAATTTGGCACAGACAATCCTTAGACCCTGAGAAAGGACATAGGCTACTTTTTAATGCAAAAAATAAAGTCCACGCGGGCGAAGCCGCGGACAGAAGCTAGTTTCAAATATAACACCGAGACCTAGATTATACTAAAAAAGAAATCAGCTTGCCTAGATCCAGGCAGCCGTGTCGGTCACAGCCAGTTAAAGCTTCACTGTACCATCTTAAACTTGATCTAGAATTTTTTTAATTACGTGAGACGTCAACCAGTTACTTATAATTCTCATTATTTACTCTTTCTTAACCTACTTACTACACCTTGGGTTTACATTCGGCCGTTTATGACAGCATAGCATGGGTGATAAAATAAAATTTAAAGTGATTTAGCAACTCTTCTAGGGTGACGATTTCCCTTCCCTAACTAGAATCCTGTTCAAAAAGCAAGTTTTTATAGTACAAATGTTGGAATAAATCTGAAAACCATATGATAAATAGAAAGAAAGAAAAAGAAAAATAAATTTATTGCTTTTTTACAGGAAAAAGAAAAAGAAATAACAGAGATTTAGAAACTAAATATATATTAAAGCAAAAGGCCTATCTCAGCTCATGCTGAAACCACATAGTGATTGCAGCGCTGGTTTTCAGATAGGCCTTGACTAATACTAAACTAATCTAACTATCTCATTAAAGTAACCAGCTACTAAATACAACGACACAACGAATATACTACGAACACAGAACTTACAATATATAAAAGGATTGTACACAGACAACAGTAATAGCATACACATAAATACTAATAACAAAAAAAAATAGACTAACATAGACTAAACAAAAAGATGGATAATCGATTAACTTGTCTTCAACTGCCCTAAAAATCTACAGCATTTATCCCCTTAGAGGTAGAATTTTTTGTGCATATATGTTGTTTTTGTTGAATTTGTCAAAAAGCGCGAAATAGATGTCAATAAAATTTGTATGGGACCACCTGTGGAGTATAATCTACCAAACAAAAAAAGAATCATCAAAATCGAATAATAATTGGCAGAGTTATCGCATAATATACATATAGTCGAATGAAGAACCACTTGAGGGAGAAATTCGAAATATGAATTCTGACGAGCGCCGATTATATTACCTGTTTATTTAAAAAATCTATCTACAGCAATATTGAGCGCAAGTGATTTCGTTGTTCTCCTAAAAAAACTATGGAGCTACCATACTCCGGAAACACGTAGATAATAATATCAATATTTCGTAAATACATATCAAAAACTTTGACACTGTTCACTAATTAGGGCATCCTTCAAATATGACCTTACCCTGGTTCGTTTAACGTTTATATTTGGTTTACATCATTATTCCGAGACAATTAATCGAGGGCAACTGAAATTTTGTACTAAGTATGGCATGAGAGTCAGTGATTGAAACCCTAATGGGCGTGGCTTAGTTGAGAATCTGAAACTAATTTTAGAGCCAAGGGTTGGGAATGCTATTCACTCCGCGCAAGTACTGCGTTTAAGACGCGAAAAAATACATTTAATTCATTTAAAAAATCACAGTGACTGTTAGAATAAAAACGCTTCTTTACGATTGTGAATATTGTAGTTATGTATTTATTGAAGTAATTTCGACTCGCTTACCTATTGTAGTTTAATAATAAACTTACACTCTCTGTAGGAGAGTAGGCCTGAGCCCCTGCAGTGGGGACGTATATAGGCTGTTGATGATGAATAAACTTAACACTTATAATTATTAAGGGGTCATTTGGAAATTAAAATCTATCGAGGCAAAATCATCAAATTACGTTTCTGGTTCTTCACGAGTCAAGATAAAGATATGAAGAAATATTTTGAATACTTTGAGGTTCTCAGGATCTTTCCGTGTCTTATAGCATTACACCAAAAAGTCAGTTTATTTCAGAAAGTCGCCTAAATCAAACTAATGTTAGTACGTTAAGACAGGGTTTTCTCTATCACCACCAATTCCGATCAACTTCCCGCTGGGGTAGTGAATACCCCTTGGTCTCCATGAAAGTAAGGGAGTTTGGTCGCAATGGAAGTGGGTGGTTGTGGGTGGCAAAAATGTGAAAAATATATATCTGTCCTTGTCTAACTCATGTGAATTTCACAATGGAAAATTCTGAAAATTTCTGTAATGATCTAGAAAGATTGCATTTACTTTACGTTTATGCCGAAATAAATGTCCACCCGTGCGAAGCCAGGGCGGGACGCTAGTTATATCTATCAACTCTGTCTTCACCCATCAACATCCTTTTTTGTTTCCAAATTACTTTGAAAATAGACACAAATTTGTTCTAGAATAATCCTACCTAAAAGTTGCCTGTATTTTTTCCAAATTTTTTCTTGCGTATCTTTTTACCAGGAGCTACTCGTATGGAAATAATCTATGCAAAAACTTAGCACTTTTTGTTGATCGTTTTTCTAGGATCTTTAGTTCTTATTAATTGGGTATTAAGAACAATTTGCAGATGAGATCGCGAATTCAAGATTTTTTAAAGCTTAATGCTTCCATTTTATGATAAAATAATATGTGAGTCGTTTCTTACTGCACTGCAACTGACGTTTGTACAATTTAGTTTTTTGGTCATTATATATCTGTAATTATAAACCTGACTCTTACGTCTCGTACAAACCGCCATGTTAGATTTAATGTGACATCATATAGCCTATAAACTGCGGGCAAACACGACGCTTTCAATGACAGCTCATTTATCAAAATATGATGAGAGGTTTAGGAGATATGAACATATATAAAAAAGTCGCTTTAACTTCGCCGTAGTTGGGCAAAAGGAAGTCATCATCAACAGCCTATATATGTCCCCACTGCAGGTCTCAGTCCTACTCTCCTACAGAGTGTATGGGACATAGTACACCACGCGGGACCAGTGCGCATTGGTAGACTTCACACACACCTTTGAATTTCTGCTCAGGAGTGTGCAGTGCAGGTTTGCAAAGCCAATGGTAATGATTTCTATCATTCGTAAATAAATTACAAATTGTAACTCATCCTGGATCGAACCCAGACCTAGATTGTTCAAAGACTGACGCTCTACCCAACTGAGCTACCGTGGCCTAAGTAAGTAATGGTTCGGTCTTTTACTCGTAGTTCTTTTTTAATATTTTTATATTTAGCGACGTAATTAAAGAATAAAGTCTGATTTCTGACCAGTACAGTACACTCGACCTTTAATTTATACGATAAACTTGCGATGCCATTTACACGTATCTCCGTAGGCGTCTCTTCCTGAAATTTATACATCCCATGTAATTAAAAATAGCTTTTAATTGCATTTTAAATAATGATTTTTTTGGAATGTAATTAATTTGTGCGAGAGATCGCCTAACGTCCTTATTTGATCAATGATAAATGTTAAATGCTTTCAGTTTTTAATAGGCTTCAAAATACGAAGGTTTACAATTCGACTATATTTGTGTATGTGTGAAATGTATGTAGCACCACCGAATCATGTAAATCATATACTTGAAAAATAAACGTCTCAAAAGCTAGTCGATACGGTCGCCTTTGTTTGGCGTTATGGAACACGCCGCCTCTAATCAAAGGATGCCGTCGCGATATCAAAGCAAGCCGGCTGCGGCGTACATCCGTTGGTGGATTTGGTATTTTGTATCGAGGTATCACAGTGAGGTGCAGGACACTTGCAAATTCATTCTTGAGCTGTGTTTGTAAGGAGTTTTGACCTTAGTAATTATCACCCCTGAATACCGGTCTAATTATTCACTTCTAAACAATTCTAAGGAACCTTTTACATGGGAATAATATTGTAAAGCCGATAACACACGGTCAAAAAGCACTTCCGCCTAATCACACCATACTTGTCATAATTATGAATAATGATCAAACCCAATGCTAAATTTTGCACTCAGCCCAAAGTAAATAACAAAAGCATTAATTTTGCCATAATAGAGCCTTGAAGTCAGACACATCTGCAGCTGTCGGAATTGAATAAAGCGCTATTTTAAGCGCAATAGGGAACATACAAATAAACATTCTTAATCTTCATTTTAGGGTTCCGCGCCCAAAGCGTAAAAACGGGACCCTATTACTAAGACTCCGCTGTCCGTCCGTCACCAGGCTGTATCGCATGAACCGTGATAGTTAGACAGTTGAAATATTCACAGATGACGTATTTCTGTTGCCGCTATAACAACAAATACAAAAAGTAATAATAAAAAGTATTTATTATCAAAAAAAAATAATTATTAGTATGAGAGCTGAGAAGACGAGACTCATACCCAAGGAAGGAGTAAACCTGAGTTTTTGGTACTCTTCTCGTCTCCTGCTACAACTCTAGCAGTATCGTTAACCTTATAAGGATCAATGCACTCCATACTAGCCGAGGCTGTGTGATGGGTACAGTGGGATGTTGTGAGATTAAAAGGTGTCAATGTGTGTGATTTGTGATAATGTGTGGTGTGTTTTTGGGAGTTATTTTTTTTAAAGCGAGTAAAATAAGTATTTAAGCCGCTCTCATACAACAAATGTGATGTTTGTAAGGGAGAAAAACAAGAATTTGGATGTTTTTTGTAATTCATTGCTAACTTCATTAAAAATAGTTTTCGAACTGAAGTTTCTAATGTAGATTTGTGAGTATTTTTGTCTAAATTAATTTTTCTTATTATCGGTACAACGCTGTGTTTACCTTTAAGTTAGTTGCACATATGACACTATTAATGTAAAGAGTAAAGGTTCTCGAGTGGCGACCACGTACCGGGAAACGTCTACCAGGCCGTCCCCTTACTAGATGGACCGACGACCTGGTTAGAGTCGCGGGGAGTCGCTGGATGAAGGTGGCTCGGGACCGGTCGATGTGGCGTACCATGAGGGAAGCCTATGTCCAGCAGTGGACGTTTCCCGGCTGATGATGATGATGATGATGACACTATTTTTTGTAAGTTTAGTTTTTTTTGTGTGTGTGTAATTAGTTGGTAAGCCTTAATAAATAAATAAATGCTTTGCTTTTTTTTAAATATGTATATTGATAACGGCAACAAGTAGACGCTTGAAATATTCACAAAATATTTAGTTACCTACTTGTTGTTTGCGAAAGTAACTCTGTCTGTCTGTTACGCTTTCCCGCTTAAACCTCTCCACCGATTTTGATGAAATTTGGCACAGACAATCTTTAGACCATGAGAAAGGACATAGGCTACTTTTTAATGCGAAAAATAAAGTCCACGCGGGCGAAGCCGCGGGCAGAATCTAGTTAAAAATAAATAAATACAGCAGACATGATTTATTTGACGTTTTTAAAGGTAATGGTACGGAACCCTTCGTCGAATCACTGCGCGATGGTTCGCTCAAATAATAACTTAAATAATAAATTATGTAAGTTTGTTAATTCTTATTTTAGTTCTCCATTAAAACTCTGGGAAGAGTTACTGACCGATGAAGCGTGTATACAGCTAATCCTATTGTTTTTTGTTGCCTTGATTTTTGGCTTAACTTTGCCGTTTGTATAAAGCTTATACTGTTATTCCACATGTCATTTATCAAAAGATTCAAAAGGTCAATGCAATGGAAGTTTTATTCTAAAGTTCGCGTGGAGTTTTTTTATAGTTATTTTTGAATTATCCGTTTGATCTTGGTTTTATTATGGGATCAACCTGTCTGTTGTAAAAGTTTGCCGTATAATCATTTTAGAGGATCAGCTGCGGCGTAGTTAAAAGCAACTTCTTCATCATCATGTACACTCTGCGGCAGTCCACTGCTGGACATAGTCTTCTCCCAGAGTACGACACTCAATTCGGTCCTCTGCTCTCCGCATCCATTCACGTCCGGCTACCCTACGTAAATCGTCTTTCCATCTCGCCGGGGACGTCCTACACTACATTTGCCTAGGCGTGGTCTCCACTCGAGAACTCGTCTGCTCCAGCGGTTGTTTGACCTTTGTCAAATATGACCGGCCCACTGCCACTTCAGTTTGCTAATACGGTGAGCTATGTCGGTCACTTTGGTTCTCTGACGAATCACTTTCCTGGCTCTTTCCTAGTCCGCCCGAAAAGCAACTTTATTATGGGAAATCCTGAAGAATACTCTATGTGGTTTTCTATGATAGACTTCAGCAATAAGTTGTTGACGATGACTATGATTTTAGGCTAGTTTTTGCTTGTGACTGCATCTGTTTTGATTTCATCTTAATGGCTGCACGACTAGACTAGAAGGACTAGAAGTCCTGAGGTTCCGGATTCGATTCCCAGTTGCTTCTTATCGGTACTCGGTTTGGTTGGCGGTAAGGCATTTTCTATGTCCGCTTGTCCGAAGCTTGAGGCTTCTGGATGCGCTCGCTTACCATCCAACTGCCTTACCGTCACTTACCACCATCATCATCAGCCAGGAAACGTCCACTGCTGGACACAGTCCTCCACATTGACCGGTTCAGAGCCACCTGCATCCAGCGACTGCCAGCGACCTTAGCTAGGT
Source organism: Carcina quercana (assembly GCA_910589575.2). Lineage (NCBI taxonomy): Eukaryota > Metazoa > Arthropoda > Insecta > Lepidoptera > Depressariidae > Carcina > Carcina quercana. Next base: position 2,110,964 of record OU342455.1, on the reverse strand, counting down.
CGTCGGTCGATCGCGATGTGACCTACCCGTTATTGCTTCAGCTCGCTGACTCGTCGAGCTATGTCGCTAACGTGACGTCTACGGATTTTCTCATTTCTGATTTAATCACAAAAGAAGTATAGTGAAACATTTACAGGCCATCTATCCTAAAAAGGCCCCCGTTTCTTGTCACAGCATTCAGCGACGAAAATGCTATTTATAAAGCCGACACCACACGTTTTATTTAGAGTAAATAACATAATAACACTTTAACTTCACACTAGAGCATGTCAGGAAATACTTTTCTAGCTCACAGAGGTCAAGCAACGAAAAGTCTTAAATTAATAGCAGTTTTGACTCGAGGTCAGAATCATTTGCGTGCTTTTTGCCGGCGTTACTTGCAAATCTATTTTTAGAAACATACTTATTAAGTAGGAAGTGAGATTTCTTAGATAAGTCACATGGAGTGAGGAAAAGTTTTAGATGTGATAGACTATGTTTTGGGAACACGGTTGCTTTTTAAGTAGGAATTGAGATCCCCTAGGTAAAATTGGAATTATTTCAAGGATAATAAGCGACATATTTGTAGAAACATACTTATTAAGTAGGAAGTGAGATTTCTTAGATAAGTCACATGGAGTGAGGAAAAGTTTTAGATGTGATAGACTATGTTTTGGGAACACGGTTGCTTTTTAAGTAGGAATTGAGATCCCCTAGGTAAAATTGGAATTACTTCAAGGATAATAAGCGACATATTTGTAGAAACATACTTATTAAGTAGGAAGTGAGATTTCTTAGATAAGTCACATGGAGTTAGGAAAAGTTTTAGATGTGATAGACTATGTTTTGGGAACACGGTTGCTTTTTAAGTAGGAATTGAGATCCCCTAGGTAAAATTGGAATTACTTCAAGGATAATAAGCGACATATTTGTAGAAACATACTTATTAAGTAGGAAGTGAGATTTCTTAGATAAGTCACATGGAGTTAGGAAAAGTTTTAGATGTGATAGACTATGTTTTGGGAACACGGTTGCTTTTTAAGTAGGAATTGAGATCCCCTAGGTAAAATTGGAATTACTTCAAGGATAATAAGCGACATATTTGTAGAAACATACTTATTAAGTAAGGTGTGAGATTTCTAAGTAAAGACGTCTAGAGTTATGTAGAAAAAAAACGTTATCGGTGACAGTAACTGTTTATTTGGGTTTAAGAAAAGTACGTGCTTATCTATAGCGAAGCGTACTGGTTAGTTAAGTAGGAAATAAGATTACTCGGTTTTTAACTTTTATCAACATGTCCTCATATCTATTTTTACATACGTACTTCTACATTTTAGATTGTTCTTATTAAGTAGGGAGTGAGATTTTGAAACGTACCTATTAATTAGGATGTGAGATTTTAAAATTTATTTATTAAGTGAGAAATTAGATTTTAGATAATGGAAAAGGAATCATCTAGATCGGTTTACCCAGTCAAAAGTTTTGAGGCAACAAACATAAAATTAAAATATAATTAAAAAACATACCCGTCGAATTGATAACCTCGTTTGAAGTCAGTTAAAAAGATTGTAGTTTATTATAATTAAAATATCATAATAACAATTTAATATACAAATGCTTGTTTTTTCAAAGAAAAATTGCTTACAATAATAGAGACATCACGGGTAAAAACCGAATCGTAATAAATATTATACTCAATTTATTCATAGGCTCGACCACGCCTCATCCGGAAATAAAAATAAATAAAATTCTTTCAACAGCGATCATGACTCGCCCGACATGGTTCCGTATGTCAATATTACAAAATATTTTCAAAGCAAGTTTGTAAAATATTTTAGGATTATGCTTTTTTTTAAACATATTTTTGTTTACCAAAAAAATACAAACCACAAAATACAGAGAGAAATATTTACTTATGGAACTACTTAGTTCTACAAAAAAACAGCAGTCCTGGGTCAAGTGAGAGGGGGAAGTAGCATTCTTCAGGGCACATTCATCATCAGCCTATATACGTCCCCACTGCAGGTCTCAGTCCTACTCTCCTACAGAGAGTGTATGGGACATAGTACACCACGCGGGACCAGTGCGCATTGGTAGACTTCACACACACCTTTGAATTTCTTCTCAGGAGTGTGCAGGTGTCACGATGTTTTACTTCACCGAAAAGCCAATGGTAATGATTTTTATCATCCGTACATAAATTCAAAATTCTTTCATATTACCTTACCTTGACTTACTTACTTGACTTATCAGCCCGTGTCTCTCCACTGCTGTAGATAGGCCTCCCCCAACGTGCGCCACTCCTTCCGGTCCTCCGTCGTCTTCATCCACTCGCTTCCCGCTATCCTCTTGAGGTCGTCAGACCAGCGGGCTGGAGGCCGTCCCACCCCGCGTCTCCCGGCCCGAGGTCTCCACTCGAGAATCTTTCTGCTCCATCGACCGTCTGTTCGTCAACAGATGTCGCTGCCCATTGACACTTCAGCTTGCTTATTCGAGTAGCTATGTCGGTCACCTTTGTACGTCGGCGTACCTATTTTTTTGATATTATTTTGTTTTAATCGTCAAGTATCAAAGTACCTCATTCCAGCTATAGCTTATTATTGGCATTACGAGTATCACCCCTTTAAGTGTTAAAGTAATAAAATATGACATACAACTGAAAATAGAAACTTATTTACAATTACAAACTTATACAATACTAATAATAATAAAAATACAATGATAATACATAAAAAAACAAAAAAACACGTATATTTACAAAGTGAACACTTCGTCTAGAGCTAGTCCGAGCGGCATGGTGCCCAGTACCCTGGCGCTGTTGCCGCGCTGTACCTATTACCTACTTTACCTATTTACTTTTGATTTACGGTATTTTAATTATTCATATTCTGCACGGAACCCTCGGTGCGCGAGTCCGACTCGCACAACCGGTTTTTATTGATTATACTGTCACCAACCTCTCAGCAATGGTTCCTTTCCAACCACTACGGAACCCTAAAAGCGTGTACCTATCATATGTAAATGGGCCAGACTGAGTTGTCAAGTTCAAGTTAAAGCTATTTAATGTTGTAAATACATGTTATATTGTTTTTAATAAGTGAACGACTCCATGGCTGGTGGAACGGTATATGTGATTATTGTAATAATAAAACTAGTATTAAATAACTTACATAATAGAATTTATGCATCATTTATTAATTGACCCGAAAATGAACACAGCATAAAATTTAACACAACTCCACTGCGATGCCTCGATATAAAATGCCAAATTCAATAGCGGGTGTACACCTTAGCGGCACACTTTGAGCTCAAATCGAAATAATTTGACTAGAGGCGGCGTGAGCCGTGAGGGATATTTCAATAGCAGTTGTACTGATAATCATTATTGTTTTTAATGTTTAATTAATTTAGGGCATTAATGTTATTTATTGTTTATTAATTGTATTTATACCAAAATTCAACTAGAGAATGCCTCTTGTTCAAGAATCCTAACGTAAATAAGTCATTTCAATGTATATAACTTTAATTTTTAAAATTTCATGAAGTACCCACCTTTAAACAACAATATAATCTGACTATGCAACACGTGTCTAAATGCGTATAAATAAACCTCAAACCTATGATTTATATAATTTAGATTAATATAAAACAGTCTAATTAACATATTTATCACATATAGTCATGTATGTTAGGTATGAGACGCTGCGGATGCGATCATAGTTCAAGGTTTTATTTATCTATCAGTTATATATGTATATATAGTATTATATGACGGCGTGACGACAAGATATCCAAAACTAAGCCCTCGACAATGTCGCTCTCATACATTTCTCAGCAATTATGCAATAATTTCAACAACCAAGCTGGACTTTTTGTAGTTATTGCTGGTCATGAATAGATGAATCGATTGTGTGCAGTTACTATCAAAATAAAATAGTTAAAAGTGACCTCGAATTTATCTAGAAATCACTTATAAAATCTGGTTTGATTTTTGGAATTATTTGATAAATGCAAAGTTTTTTTTAAAAAACTGGTCAAGTACGAATTGGCCTCGCGCACGAAGGGTTCCATACCATTATTTATGTGGTTAAAGAACTTTATTTTCTCATAGAGAAATTTCGTTTTCGCTTACATGAGAAATTATACATATTATATTTATTCAACTAGGGTATCTTAGAAGTAAAGTAAAACTAAACTAAAATAAAATTAATGTTGAGTGACGGTCAGACACTATTTAACTAAGAACCAATATCGGCCGTTCGCTGGAACGAGCGCAATACACAGATCAAGCGCAACTAGATGTGGCATTGTTTTATGTGATTGAATATGTAAGTTATTTGGTGTAAATATACTATAAATATTTATCGAAAAATGATTTTTGGAATTATTTGATAAATGCAAAGAATTTTTTAAAACCGACTACATTTACAATTTACACTAATATAACTGAATACTCTGTGAATATTTCAAGCGTATACCTGTTGCCGTTATCAATATCGAGCAAAAACGAAAAAAAAACACGTTTTTTGTATTGGACCCCACCTAAATATTTATTTTATTCGGTTTTTTAGTATTTCTTGCTATAGCGTCAACAGAAATACATCATCTGTGAAAATGTCAACTGTCTAACTATCACGGTTCATGAGATACAGCCTGGTGACAGACGGACAGCGGAGTCTTAGTAATACCCTTTGCGTACGGTATACTAAAAACAAATGAGGGTTCCCCTGGACGGACGGTTTTTTCTCATCGAGAATTCGCAGAACCCAAAGACATTTAATATTAATAGACCGGACAAAGCAAACAAACATTTTGATCCTAAACTTATTACCAATTGGTAATAAGTTACTCAATCTAGTGTCGCATCACGTCACGCGGCCGTACAAGACATTTGACATACCGTTGACTTTTGAGATCAAAATGTTTATATGAAACGTTTCCCAATGACAGCTCTATAACCTATTACTATATTTAAATCTCTCTGGCAGAACCTCTATTCGAGAGGTCTATTCGTCGAGATCAAAGTAAACAAATGAAGATTCGCTACATTTAACTGACACACTTAACTATGACCTAGACGTCACTCAGTTCACGGTGACCAGCTTAACAAGTTAGTTACGGAAGCAGTTAAATTGCTCAGTAAATAAGTGCAATGCATATTATCTCATTCTAATGACAAACTGGTTCGTTACAGCATTCAGGGTTCAGTTAAACCGGTCACACAGAAGAACAGCAGACCTTCACCCGTACACTGTAGATATTCCTACAGCTCGCAACAAGCGTTTCGCTTCCACATTTATCGTGCGTACAGCAAAAATATGTAATGCACTACCGGTTTCCGTGTTCCCCGAAAGCTACAATTTGGGAATCTTCAAAAGAAGAGTAAATAGGCACCTTCTAGACCAACACGTAACATCGTCGACCTCATCGTCACTTACCATCAGGTGAGATTGAGGTCAAGTGTTGGTCTATCTTCAATAAAAAATAAAAAGTTAACGAGATGTCGCTATGATAAAGCTTGCTATGCACAGTATCCTACATTACACAAGCAGGCTTATATGTATTCCGTGATACTCGAGCTATGTCATCTAGGTCATATACTTTTTTATTCTTTTAAAGATGAGGCAGCTGCAGTGTTTATTTCGTCTTTGAGAATACTCGTAATTAACGCATTCAAAATGAGTAGCAACACTGCGGGCAAAGTACCTCGGAACACCGAGGTCGCTCCCAGAGGCCTTCAACAACACAAATAAGCTGTTGGGCTTTCTGCTGGAGCTGGGGTGGCATGAATAAGGCACGCCACCCCAACACGCAAAATAGGCGCACCTGACGTCGAGTTGCGGAAACCTGCCCCGGTTACGAATACGAATACGAACGCATTCAAAAAGAACTAGAAACCGAATTGAAATGCCCTAAAAATCTATAACATGATGAATGTTCGCTTCGTAGAGGTAGAAATCATATTTCGTTCATTTTCTCAAAAAGCGCGCCAAAAAAAGGAACATGAGATGGAGGCCAAGTTCTAATCCGTAGTAGTAAAAATAAAATCAGGAATTCTTCTTAATATTTGTTGTTTCTAAAAACCTTGAAATAGTTGTGTAATTAACCGAAATAAAACAAACGTAAACAAAGATAAACATTTTCGAACCACGAATTAGTTTAAACAAATAAAAACCGCTACGCATAAATAGTCTTGTTATTTGTTTATAGAAATAAATAAAAGAAAAAAGCTTTTAAAAACACACAAATTGACCTTCAATAGATAAATATAACTGGACGAGCTTGACACCTCATCACCTTCTAGCAACACTCAGGTGTACCGCTCTCTGTAGATAAGTCTGGACGTCCGTCAGAGGAGATAATCGGTACAATATACACCGTGTTGCTATCAAGTACTGCGACCAATATAACTAGACGAGCTCGACACCTCATGACCTTCTAGCAACACTGACAGGTGTACCACTCTCTGTAGATAAGTCTGGACGTCCGTCAGAGGAGATAATCGGTACAATATACACCGTGTTGCTATCCAGTACTGCGACCAATATAACTAGACGAGCTCGACACCTCATCACCTTCTAGCAACACTGACAGGTGTACCACTCTCTGTAGATAAGTCTGAACGTCCGACAGAGGAACTAATCGGTACAATATACACCGTGTTGCTATCAAGTACTGCGACCAATATAACTAGACGAGCTTGACACCTCATCACCTTCTAGCAACACTGACAGGTGTACCACTCTCTGTAGATAAGTCTGAACGTCCGACAGAGGAACTAATCGGTACAATATACACCGTGTTGCTATCAAGTACTGCGACCAATATAACTAGACGAGCTTGACACCTCATCACCTTCTAGCAACACTGACAGGTGTACCACTCTCTGTAGATAAGTCTGAACGTCCGACAGAGGAACTAATCGGTACAATATACACCGTGTTGCTATCAAGTACTGCGACCAATATAACTAGACGAGCTCGACACCTCATCACCTTCTAGCAACACTGACAGGTGTACCACTCTCTGTAGATAAGTCTGAACGTCCGACAGAGGAACTAATCGGTACAATATACACCGTGTTGCTATCAAGTACTGCGACCAATATAACTAGACGAGCTTGACACCTCATCACCTTCTAGCAACACTGACAGGTGTACCACTCTCTGTAGATAAGTCTGAACGTCCGACAGAGGAACTAATCGGTACAATATACACCGTGTTGCTATCAAGTACTGCGACCAATATAACTAGACGAGCTTGACACCTCATCACCTTCTAGCAACACTGACAGGTGTACCACTCTCTGTAGATAAGTCTGAACGTCCGACAGAGGAACTAATCGGTACAATATACACCGTGTTGCTATCAAGTACTGCGACCAATATAACTAGACGAGCTTGACACCTCATCACCTTCTAGCAACACTGACAGGTGTACCACTCTCTGTAGATAAGTCTGAACGTCCGACAGAGGAACTAATCGGTACAATATACACCGTGTTGCTATCAAGTACTGCGACCAATATAACTAGACGAGCTCGACACCTCATCACCTTCTAGCAACACTGACAGGTGTACCACTCTCTGTAGATAAGTCTGAACGTCCGACAGAGGAACTAATCGGTACAATATACACCGTGTTGCTATCAAGTACTGCGACCAATATAACTAGACGAGCTTGACACCTCATCACCTTCTAGCAACACTGACAGGTGTACCACTCTCTGTAGATAAGTCTGAACGTCCGACAGAGGAACTAATTGGTACAATATACACCGTGTTGCTATCAAGTACTGCGACCAATATAACTAGACGAGCTTGACACCTCATCACCTTCTAGCAACACTGACAGGTGTACCACTCTCTGTAGATAAGTCTGAACGTCCGACAGAGGAACTAATCGGTACAATATACACCGTGTTGCTATCAAGTACTGCGACCAATATAACTAGACGAGCTTGACACCTCATCACCTTCTAGCAACACTGACAGGTGTACCACTCTCTGTAGATAAGTCTGAACGTCCGACAGAGGAACTAATCGGTACAATATACACCGTGTTGCTATCAAGTACTGCGACCAATATAACTAGACGAGCTTGACACCTCATCACCTTCTAGCAACACTGACAGGTGTACCACTCTCTGTAGATAAGTCTGAACGTCCGACAGAGGAACTAATCGGTACAATATACACCGTGTTGCTATCAAGTACTGCGACCAATATAACTAGACGAGCTTGACACCTCATCACCTTCTAGCAACACTGACAGGTGTACCACTCTCTGTAGATAAGTCTGGACGTCCGTCAGTGGAACTAATCGGTACAATATACACCGTGTTGCTATCAAGTACTGCGACCAATATAACTAGACGAGCTTGACACCTCATCACCTTCTTGCAACACTGACAGGTGTACCACTCTCTGTAGATAAGTCTGAACGTCCGACAGAGGAACTAATCGGTACAATATACACCGTGTTGCTATCAAGTACTGCGACCAATATAACTAGACGAGCTTGACACCTCATCACCTTCTAGCAACACTGACAGGTGTACCACTCTCTGTAGATAAGTCTGAACGTCCGACAGAGGAACTAATCGGTACAATATACACCGTGTTGCTATCAAGTACTGCGACCAATATAACTAGACGAGCTCGACACCTCATCACCTTCTAGCAACACTGATAGGTGTACCACTCTCTGTAGATAAGTCTGAACGTCCGACAGAGGAACTAATCGGTACAATATACACCGTGTTGCTATCAAGTACTGCGACCAATATAACTAGACGAGCTTGACACCTCATCACCTTCTAGCAACACTGACAGGTGTACCACTCTCTGTAGATAAGTCTGAACGTCCGACAGAGGAACTAATCGGTACAATATACACCGTGTTGCTATCAAGTACTGCGACCAATATAACTAGACGAGCTCGACACCTCATCACCTTCTAGCAACACTGACAGGTGTACCACTCTCTGTAGATAAGTCTGAACGTCCGACAGAGGAACTAATCGGTACAATATACACCGTGTTGCTATCAAGTACTGCGACCAATATAACTAGACGAGCTTGACACCTCATCACCTTCTAGCAACACTGACAGGTGTACCACTCTCTGTAGATAAGTCTGAACGTCCGACAGAGGAACTAATCGGTACAATATACACCGTGTTGCTATCAAGTACTGCGACCAATATAACTAGACGAGCTTGACACCTCATCACCTTCTAGCAACACTGACAGGTGTACCACTCTCTGTAGATAAGTCTGAACGTCCGACAGAGGAACTAATCGGTACAATATACACCGTGTTGCTATCAAGTACTGCGACCAATATAACTAGACGAGCTTGACACCTCATCACCTTCTAGCAACACTGACAGGTGTACCACTCTCTGTAGATAAGTCTGAACGTCCGACAGAGGAACTAATCGGTACAATATACACCGTGTTGCTATCAAGTACTGCGACCAATATAACTAGACGAGCTTGACACCTCATCACCTTCTAGCAACACTGACAGGTGTACCACTCTCTGTAGATAAGTCTGAACGTCCGACAGAGGAACTAATCGGTACAATATACACCGTGTTGCTATCAAGTACTGCGACCAATATAACTAGACGAGCTTGACACCTCATCACCTTCTAGCAACACTGACAGGTGTACCACTCTCTGTAGATAAGTCTGAACGTCCGACAGAGGAACTAATCGGTACAATATACACCGTGTTGCTATCAAGTACTGCGACCAATATAACTAGACGAGCTTGACACCTCATCACCTTCTAGCAACACTGACAGGTGTACCACTCTCTGTAGATAAGTCTGGACGTCCGACAGAGGAACTAATCGGTACAATATACACCGTGTTGCTATCCAGTACTGCGACCAATATAACAAGACGAGCTTATCATTTTTTATTTTAATCCAAATATTAACGTTCCTTGGGCAATTTCCATAATGCAAAAATATCTCGTGATTCTCAAAACGTGACATAAAGAACCGGTCCGCAAAAGCAATGGAATCCGTTGATCAATTACGTATTGAAACCGCTATTTTTGTTTGCATACTCGTATTAAAAGTAATATTTTAGTTATAACGTTAAATTAAATTGTTATTGGGTATTTAAACAATTATTATACCTTTCTGGTAGTACAGTTAGGAACGCTTAGCAACGGAAATCGAATGGGATTCAGGTTTATTTTCGATCAAAGTCAAGTAAGTCATGTAGGTTTTCGTAGAGTTTTTTGCTTCATTATTAAGCCTGAATGCGTCAATCTAATCATTTATTTGGTCGAGTCGAGTCTATATATGTAGCTATGTCAAAATGTCAGCGCAGCACCCATTTTATATTGTTTATTCATTTCTTGCCATGCCGTGGTAGCTCAATTCGGTCGACCGTTAGTCCTTGAACAATCTAGGTCAGGGATCCAGGCTCGTACCAGTGAGTTCAAATTTGTTATTTGTAATTTGTGTACGAATGATAAAAAATTACCATTGGCTTTTCTGCACACTCCTGAGAAGAAATTCAAAGGTGTGTGTGAAGTCTACCAATCCGCACTGGTCCCGCGTGGTGTACTATGTCCCATACACTCTCTGCAGGAGAGTAAGACTGAGCCCCTGAAGTGGGGACTTATACAGGTTGTTGATGATTGATGATTAATCTTTCGTTTCTTTTGCTTCAGGTTTGTTCATCTTGCTGATGTTTGGATTCTTCGCTCTATCTGCCGGTTGTTTCATCATGTTCTTACATCCGTACGACTTCTTCTTTAAAATGGTAAGTTATTTTTAGCAAATGGCTTGACTAAAACATCAGAATAAAAAGAATTTATTCCTGACTGAATGACATAGCCCAGCCCAAACAATTTGAGCTCGAAAAGATATATATAATAACTTAGACCTACACTTCTACACTATTTAAAAACCCAAGAATTAATCCTGAGATGTTTAGAGAAATACTAAAATTACATTTTTGTTTTTATTTTAATTGTACCAAATCATTATTTTTTGTACTGAGTGGCAACGTCAAATGTCATATTATTGACGCCATCTTTGTTTTCAACGTTAAGTCTTGCGTGTTTCGTGCGTTTTATATGTTTTTGTTCAAATAAACTAGACCAGTATATACAAAAACTTTAACGCTATCACTTTTATTCTATATATCTTGTCTGGGTGCGTGACATCATGTGACACTAGACTGAATGACTTATTACCAATTGGTAACAAGTTCAAGCGGAGCTCCGCTGCAAGAAGGAAAAATGGAGTAAAGAAGTGACAGTTTGGTATCCCAGGGATAGCGTTAGGAAGCGAGATCGAAAAGCCAAAAGATGGGAAGACGATCTAAAACTAACCTTGGGACCCCTTTGGTTGAGAGTAGCGGCTGATAGAAAACAGTGGAAAGAGTTGGAGCAGGCCTTTGCCGTAAGGCATACCGAACTAAGAGACATTTTGTGAAATTAATAATGTGCACTTAAAATTTACTTTAATTTTTTTGCATTTGTTTAAATTTATTTTATTTTGTGTTCAACTAATTGTTAATTTCGGAAATAAAAGGCTGTATTATTACTATTATAACAAGTTCAAGACTAAATTTTGCTCGCTTTGTCCAGTCTCTATAGCAATGTTCAATGTGTTTGAATATACGGTAACTTAGTCTTGTCCAGTTCCACCCACGTCAAGAAGTCATCTTTTGTAACAAATTAAGTCTTAATGTAGGAAGCAAATTTTGTCATCACTTACCCTTGCTACCTCCTTTACAGTACAATCCTAGTAATTAGCATTAATGTAGAGCATGCGCAGGCGCAGGTACTTGACCTCTGATGTAAAGTGCCATGTTTCCGTATTGTAATTGGAAGCCTTTTTGAGTTGTTACTGTAGTACTCATATACTTCCCATGTTTTTTTATTCCTAAGGTGGTTTCGTTTCGTTCAAAAAAAATTAAGTGGACATTGACAGTTTAGTGGCAATTTGATTTTACTCAACTAGTTTGATTGCAACAAATTAAGGGAATCAATTGTAAAAGAGTCATTTTTGTTATTCGATTTTTTCGAGGCTCTATGGATTTCAGCTTGAGAGGTGTCGTTAGATTCGTATTTACTGTGAGAGTGACACTGGGTATATTAAAATCGTAAAAAATTTAAAATTACGCAGGTGGGTGGTTTTTAAATTTACTTTTTAGTTAATTGTTTGTTGTGTTGTTGTTACGCGAAAACTCTGCCAATCATGAATCGATTTTGATTATTCTTTTTTGTTTGGTAGAACATACTTCAGATGTGGTTCCATATAAATTTTATCCAAATTGATTCAGTGGTTTTTGATAAAATTAACAAATAGCAAAACATATACACAGATAATTCTACCTCTAAGGGTGAACATTTTAGGGGATGAATGCTGTACACTTTTAGGGCAGTTGAAGTTTAGTTTTTTTTAGTTCTTTTTGAACGCTTTAATTATGTTCGGACAAGTAGAGACCGTCAAATGTAATTTCATTGACGCCATCTTTGTTTTATTGGTTGACTGTTTTATTTTGTACTTACTTACTTTTATTTGATAACGACCTTTTAAAATTAATGTACAAGTCCAGCCAAGGTAGCTCAGTTGGGTAGTGCGTCAGTACTTGAACAATCCAGGTCTGGGTTCGATCCTGGCTCGCACCAATGAGTTACAATTTGTTTTATTGAACTAATGATAAAAATTTTACCACCATTATCTTTTCGGTGAAGGAAAACATCGTGAACAAACCTGCACACTCCTTAGAAGAAATTCAAACGTGTGTGTGAAGTCTACCAATCCGCACTGGGCCTGCCCATAAACTCCCCTGTAGTGTGGACATATATAAGCTGATGATGAAGTCCAGTCTGGGACTTTTTCTCGTTACCATTGTTCTACTTCAGATTATTCTATTTCAAATCGTCCACAGCTCCAGTCCACCTCCATGGTGTCCAGAGACGCTTGCATACACCAACTACCCGCGACCTTTATTAGGTCGTCGGTCCATATCGTTTCCCGGATATTACTCGCCACTCGAAAGCTCTTACACCCCATCGGTTTTCCGTTTTTCGGGCAATTTCTAACCGTTGCTACTTTAAACATACTAACTCCAATTGTTTCGAAGTTTTAATTACTAGAAATGTTTATTTATAATGTAAATATACACAAAAGGAAAATTTAACAAACTACAATGAACTAAATTATTTACAAAATAACGGACTTTAAAAAGGATAAATAAAAAACATCACAATGATTGTAAAACAAAAGGCTAATCGAACAAACCTCCCCTGGTCGCTCCCGGCGCAAAGGTGCCCATAACGCTCGCCGTATTTCCGGGTTGAATGGCTATGGACAGCCTTTGCACCAAGAAGGCTCCAGAGCGGACATCGTGACCCCTATCCTTTAATTACTTAGTTCAGTTATTGGTGTATTTAATTGTGAGCTTTATCTAGAGTCAGCTAAAAGCAGGCACCAGTGGACATATGTCGACATTTTACGATAAGATATTGTGTTCCTCGTTGCGAATTTTCCGGTAAGTCACGTGTTTTTTTTAGTTATAAATAACTGAATAATAAAGTCCGACATTTTACTGCGTAACATTGTAAATCCCGTGTGAAATATACACAGTAAGAAGCCAATGTATCCCAAGCAGTTTTTTTTACGTTTAGCTTGCAAAAATGTTGATCAGTGACAATAAGGTTGCTAGATCAATAACCGTGCTGAATCAGAAGCCTATTGGGCGGCTGATTTAACAGTCATGGAGGTTGCTAGCCAGCCAAATTATAAAGACGGAACCAATCAGCGAAATCCGAGAATTGTCTGTTTAGAGCACGTGACCGCGTTCAAGTTTGCATTGTTTTGTAGCTGTCCCTATCCGAGCCCTATCCTACCCGAGCGCGTACGGTGAGACAGCATACACTACGCGAAGTTATACACCCGTTATTTGGATGTTTCGTAGTCCCGTGATCATTTGAAGGATACAGTATATTATGTAGCCGATTTTTCAAGAATTTCAGATGTCGGTGTTTTTTCCAAATTGTTCTAAATTGATTCATACTCTTGTAAAACAGGTTCAAAGTTGGGGCTTTTTATTACCGTAAAATACAATACTTTGATGCCCTGTAACTCTGGAAGTATATATTTAAACGAAAATCTGACTCGCCACCGACACAGATATTTGTTTCTAGATTGTGTCTTGAAAATTTCATTGACTTTCATCGCTTATTACTCAAAATATGACGGTACTACGTTTGTATGGGCGCTTTGACAACAGCAAATACTCACTCAAAAGTTCGTTCAAATTTTGAAGGTCGAATCATTCTTAAACACCCAGACAATTTAATTTAATGTTACGACCGTTTTAAAAACCTGATGCCGTGGTTATTTTTAAAACGAACCAGTTTTGCAAACCACTGCAATGGTGGTTATTCTTTGTCAATGTTAAGGAAAATCTAAAATACCGGCAGCGATCTAGAAAGAGACGGAGAATCTTATAAAACTCAGGTAGCAAAACTTTCAATGTAGATATGTTTTACTTAACTACGGAGAAGCTAAAGACGTATAAGATTCAATTCAATTTATTTGATTTATTAAACTTCAAAAAAAGTGTCACGAAGCTTAGTCTAGAAGACATATGAAATGATCATTACCGTAATAAATAAAGCACAATATTATAATTGTCTAAAATTGTTAAGAGATTAAAGATAATTATTTTATTATATTAGTTTAAGCCGTCATCATACACCACGTGATAATTTAAATATAATAAAAAAAAATTAACTAGATGAATAAATCACGCTCCGCTCCGTTATAGATACAATCTGATTTGGCATGGACCTCCGTCTGTAACTCTATCCTGCTTTCGCACACATAATCCGCCGAATGAAAAAACAAGACAGCAACATTTTTCTCGCTACATCGATTTCTACCTCGTTACTACACAGCCTGTCAAAAACCGAACGAAAACACAGCAGTTCAGGCCGAACCAGGGAACGTAAAAAAGGAATTCCAGTAAAATGAAGTTTTCGGTTTAATGTGTCGGTTCTTCTAAATTCTGGAACATAACGCTGTTTCCATATTGAATTTGAAGAAGGAAAGGGATAGCGAGACCAGTTACTGAATCGAAACCAATATTAGTTTAAGCAGACATTTAAAAGTCAATCACGTTTTGATTAAAAAAGAAATAAGTATCAAATTCTAATGTTATTTTCAAAAGGTTTATAAGATGGTCTGGTGAACAAACTTATAATAATATAAGTGAATCTTTTGTAGGGTTCCACACGCAAAGGGTGCCAACTGAACCCCATTACTAAGCCTTCACCGTTTGCCCTTTTGTCTTATATTTAAACGGCTCCTTTGAACCCTAATAGGAAACTGGTTGAAATTTTCACTGAATATCTATCAATACAAGTATAATTTCTAGTAAAATTTCTAGAACGCACCCTGCGCATCTCAATATATTTATAACCCATATCAAGAAATCGTAAACCAAAACTGATAATGGGGCGTTTTCAAAGACACCTGTCAGTTGAGTACTCAAAGATGTCAATAGATGGCGCGAAAGATGTAGAAATCATCTCAAAAAACATTCCTAAAAATCTAGTAACAATTTTGACAGATTTATTTACACAGCATTTATATTCTCTTTGGGATTTGTTAGATGTCTTTATTAGGTGTATGTACGTAGATTTTAATGGCGTTGCATCAAGGAAATTCCTTGCTTTGCATTCATACAAAAAACTTGAAAGTTTCAATCTATCCAAGAATGAACCTTTTATTTTTAAATAAAAAATAAAACGGAAAACCATTCAGCTGAATCTTAATTTGCACTAACTCTTTAAAAAAGTGTTGGAATACATAAGTGAAGCAAAATAATTTGCTCTGGAAGGGTAAGAGAGTTCCCATACAAGAAACGAGCCTAAACAAGAATGTTTAGGCTCGTACAGAAAAAAAGGTAAAACTTACAAGCATCTATCAGAATGGTCACAGTTCATCCTAAAATATTACACCTAGTAAAACCGTCAAACGTCAACCGCTAACGAAAAAGTAAACTGATATTTTTGCCGGAGATATAGCACACAAATAGTGGTGGTACGGAATCCTGTGTGCGGCAATCCGACTCGCAATTAGACGGTTTATTCGCAAAAGTATTGAGTTTCACACACAAACAAAACAAACTAACTACTCGTACCCCGGACAAATCCTTTGACCCTAAAGTCCATAATACTGCATTCTATTTATAGAAAAACTCGTTTTTACTTGTGTACGAGTATACTCGTATTGCATTTTTTTCGAGTCAAGCTATATACATTTTTAGGGTGACTTTTTTAGCATATTCTTATTCATTTTATTTGCTTTGTGATCAAGACATTTAATTTTCGTAGCAGGCGTACGAAACAAACAAAATTTTGACCTTAAACTTGTTACCAATTGGTAATAAGTCACAGATTCTAGTGTCACATCACATTACAGCCCATACAAGACATTTGACATTGACCATCAAAAGTTTTTATACGAAAAGTTTCCCGGTGCCCGCTCTGTAACATATTACTGTATTTAAATACCTCCGTCTGTGATTGTTTTCTCTGATGACTCATTTTCTTCACAGAAAGTAGCCCTGTCTGATGGTGGAGAAATCTTCGAGCTGTGGAGAAAGCCTGACGTCAACCTGTACTGCAGAGTGTTCCTGTTCAACATCACTAACGCCGAGGAGTACATGGCCGGTATAGACTCCAAGGTCAAGGTCAAAGAAGTAGGCCCTTATGTCTACAAGTAAGTACATAATTCACAATTATATTTCTTTAAAAAACATCTTTTATTACACTGAAAAATACAAAGCTGGTATTAATTTCAAGGTCAAGGTCAAAAGGGTCATCCCTTTCATCTGTAAGTAATTGATTTAATATAATATTTCTTTATCACCATCTTTTATTACACTAAAAAATACATAGCTTGCATAGACTCCAAGTTCAAGGTGAGATTGAGGTCAAGTGTTGGTCTATCTTCAATAAAAAAAAAAGGAAGGAAGGAAAAAAATTGATACGACTTTTTTTTTCATGACCTATCGTTTTTTTTTTAAATTTTCTTCTAATACTTAATAATTCTAGGGATGTGATCTCCCAAATGCCAAAGTGGCGCCACCTAGTATGACCTAGTGGTCAAGATGTTCGTGTAACCTCATTCAAAAGTTTTCATTTTTTTTCTTTCAGGGAAGGTCTAGAGCACCAAGTGTTGGAGTTCAATGACAACGGCACTCTGTCAGCTATCCCCATGCACCCTCTCACCTGGATGGAGGAACTGTCAGAAGGCCACTCAGAAGACGACATCTTATATCTGCCACACATCGCTTTGTTGGTAAGTTTGTGACAT
This sequence comes from Carcina quercana, assembly GCA_910589575.2. Classification (NCBI taxonomy): domain Eukaryota; kingdom Metazoa; phylum Arthropoda; class Insecta; order Lepidoptera; family Depressariidae; genus Carcina; species Carcina quercana. Next base: position 2,093,614 of record OU342455.1, on the reverse strand, counting down.
ATTTTTCAATCGACTTCAAAGGAGGTTCTAAGGTCAGGTCAGGTTACGCAATAACTCCGCCAATTATGAATCGATTTTGATGATTTTTCGTTTGTTTGTTTGAGTATACTTCATAGCTGGTCCCATAAATTTTTTATCGAAATAAATTAAGCGCTTTTCGAGCTGTAATTCTTCATCTAAGGGTGCATATTTCTGAGGATGAATGCTTCAGAGTTTTAAGGTTTTTTAATTATTAACTGGCTGTTTCGTTATTCGTACAGAATATTAATAATTAACATACTGAAAATTATAACGTAATATGCACCCAACAACGCTGTGACGAAAATGTAAGTCCACTTAAAAAACAAACTTAACTTTGCAGTTGAAAGAATGTAACCCATACATCCGTCTATATCACGATCAATGTTTCAACTGCTAATGTAACTGTGTGATAAACATAGGCTTTTCAGATTTGTTCACTCGTGTAAAACCTCCTTGACAAATTTGAGTTTAGGTCAACGGGTAGTAAGTACCTTTTAGGTTTTGATTACCTTGCTTAGTCAAGGGAACTCGTCAAAATATGAGGCATAAACTTGGCATAAACAGACATATCTTTTTATTGCGTTGGCAAAAAAGTTTTTTTTTTTTCACTGTAGCAAGGGACAACAAACTTGAGTATTTGGCATTAATTCCAAACTGAATCACTCCACACGTTCCTAAAAAAAAGAAACAGACAGACGAACGGGCAACGAACTGATCCTATATAGATTACTTTTTTTCCTTTTGAGGAACCTAAAAATAAGTATTTTCGGAAGGAACCGACTTTAAATTGATTTTTATTAAGCTCACTATTCTAGTATCACTTTTCTATTGTAAAATAAAAAAGCCTGCGTGTGTGTGTAATTTGTGTACATAAAATAAAATGCACACAGAAAAAGTTCCGGAAATCCGCCTGTAGAGAAAATATCGGTCAAGTGCGTGTCGGGCCACGCGCTGTGTAAGGTGCCGTGGTTTAATGGTTTTATAAAAAGTAATTTTGAGTGAAATTTGGACGAAATTTTCATTTTGATCACTCCAAGTATATTTTATAATTTGTTCGACTATTACTCGTTAACCTGTGAAGCCAGCTTAGTCGTGATAGTTTTCCTTTAAAGTTTAGCATATGTACTACTACCGTGAGTTTTTTCAGATTTTTAAAAGCTATAGTTTAGAAGATAGAGGGGGCGGAAGTGGGGGTAGTTGACAAAAATTATCGTACATATATTTCGCAAACGGATGCCTGAATCAAAAAGTGGTATACCAGGACCCTTCATATTCTTGAAAGACCTATTCAACGATACCCTACAAAATGGGGTAGACGCGAAAAAATATTGCAACCCTAAGCTACGTGCATGGGAGCCTCCCTTAAAAAACTTATTTTTCAAGATTTTATTTTACCACTTTGCCGGCGTGATTAATATGTATACCCGTACCAAATTACAGCTTTCTAGTAGTAAGGGTCTCTGAGATAAGCTGCGGACAGACAAAGCGAAACTATAAGGGTTCCTTGTTTGACTGCGGAACCCTAAAAAAGGAAAAGAACACTTTACAGCTCTCGCATTTTTAAAACGGTTACATTTTAAAGTACAATAATTGTGTTACTGAAACTAGTACTTGAAATCTCATTAAATTTTGCAATAGATACACGATAGATTGATTGCCAGAGCCAATACTTTAACAAGCCAAAGCAAATAACATTCAATAAAATGCACTTAAACTTTAACCTTCAAGGCTAATTTATAGAGATATTCAGTACAGTTTTAGAGGTAGAATTATCTGGATATGTATTTTGTTATTCGTTGATTTTCTCAAAAACCGCTGAATCAATTTCTATAAAATGTATACGCGCAACCCTGAAGTATGATCTACCAAATAATAAAACATACGTACATTTAAATTGAGAACCTCCACCTTTGAAGTCGGTTCAAAATAAGTATATTCGCTGTCAGAAAATTCTTAATAATATGATCCGATTTTGTAACCAAAGGGGTATCGAAACCTTTTGTCTTTCCGGCATCTAATGCCCATCTGACTTTACTATGAAAGAGATTGTACAAAACTAAAAGTTTAAGGTTGGTAAGTCCAATTACGCGCGGTTTGGTTGATGCTTCCTAACCCGGCAGTTAGGATATCCGGTTCCCAACCGGTTATTTCTTTGTTGCAGTTAGTATTACATAATTTTTGATCTGTATTTGTTTTAATTATCATGAAATTACATAGGAACTTATAGCAATTACGTCATCGCAATTGCTACCTTTCAGAAGAGCATTTTGAATTTTAAATGTTTAGAAAAATTGAATTGATCAGAATCTCGTTTAAAGGTGCAAGGTAGATACATCTTTATCGAACCTAACTAGCTGACCTTTCGTTATGAATGCACAAGAAACTATTTCCAAACGGCATCTTTAGGTAACTATGAATGAACATTCTAGAACCAACGTACGGCGGGATTTACGTTCGAATCTCGTTAGGGCAGTACTCACTGTTGAATAACCGGATTTAGCCGCTGAAACCGGTTCTCGAATACAATTGAATTTTAAATTAGTACTTGTTATTTTATCTTTATTAACTTGCCTTGGTTATGGCACAAAACGTTACTTTTTCAACCGACTTCAAAAAGGAGGAAGTTTTCAACTTTTTTTTGGTTATGTATGTTACGCTATAACTCCGTCAATTATCAATCGATTTTGATGATTTTTTATGGTAGAACATAATTTGGATGTGGTCCCATATAAATTTTAACAAAAACAATATATATACACAGATAATTCTACTTCTAAGGGTGAAGATTTTAGGGGGTGAATGTGTAGACTTTATGGGCAGTTGATGATATCGGTTTCTAGTTCTTTTTGCACGCGTTATTATTATTCCATAAATGAACCATAATAAATACCGGCACGTTTTGTTACTCCTTACTTCATTGGCTAATTCATTGACAATTGCGGGACTTATGTCCAGAATGAAAAATATACAAAAACTATATCCAATATTAAAATTGTCCAACTTTAATAGAATATATAACTATAGCTCCCGTGGGGTAACTTCTCAAATCCTCGCGACGAAATATAGTATATTAAATAAATATATAATGACTAGTTTTATGTATAGGTATAGTTGGAATATTGAAGAAGGACATTGTCTACTTTTTTTTCTTCAAATCTAACAAACAGTTCTAACCAGGTCGTCAGTCCATTTAGTAGGGGGCGGCCTGGTAGACGTTTCTCGGTACGTGGTCGCCATTCGAGAACCTTTACTCCAGATTGATCCTTGAACAGATGTAGTACTTCATAATGAATTTGAATTTAAACGAAATATAAATCTAAAACAGTAATCATAAATAATTTTCTACGGTTCTAAATATAAATAGCATCTCAAAACATCTGTCAAAAAATATCAATTACGCAATTAAAAATACAACACAATAATAAAACCGGATCCGGGTCCATCACGCCGATAAGTGTATCTTCACCTTAAGAGGGAACAGCAGATAAAAAATTTCATATGAAATTAAGGGTTTGGGATATAGCTGTTTTCTCAACGAAACGTTAGCCAAATTCAATCATTTTGATCTTATTCTCTTTATCAAAGAATAATCTAGGCCCGTTGGTTTTGCTTTTTTCAATATTTTGTCTACAATTAGAATTATGGGCATCTCAAAACTCAAAATTTCAGAAAAAATTTCTTTCAACTTATGGTACTCATTATTTAGAGTAAACGTAACATTTTCAGAAAAAGCAAAACCAACGGGCCTAGATTATTCTTTGATAAAGAGAATAAGATCAAAATGATTGAATTTGGCTAACGTTTCGTTGAGAAAACAGCTATATCCCAAACCCTTAATTTCACGGCAAAACTAGGCAAATACCAAAAAAAGCTTCAACTGTCCTTCTCGCACAGTTCGGTTCGGGAGGCAGGGTACACTATATCACAACTATATACTGTGTATTATATGTATAAAAATAAAGTAAGCATGCATTAGTGATGTCAATAAGCTATATCGATTTTTTCGACTAATAGTGGTGGGAAAAATATATCGATAGATACCCTTTCTCGAGCTATAATGGTTTTACCTGTTAGTTTTAATGTTTAGATTGATCTAAATAAACAAATATAAAGACAAATAATTCTAAGGAAATTTATTTTATCTCTAGAACAGAACATTTTCCCTGAAATTCTTAGTTGTTGTTACGTTTTGTTACGTGTAAATAATTAAATATGATTTATGAATAAGTGACTTATGTTTCAAATATTTTTTTAATGTTAAAGTTCGAGTCGGACTCGCATACAAAGGGTTCCGTACCACTGTAAAATATCTAAACAGAAAAAAAACACAGAAAAAACATAACATTTATTGCATGGACATCCGTTTATTTATAACTTTTTTAAAAGCTTTTTTATATTATTTTTTGTTATTTATTATTATTGAAAGTCTTGAGAGAGAACGAGAAGTTATATGGACATCGCATGTACAAATCGCTACGGAGACTATATGACCCGACACAGATATCCCGGAGATCAGCCAGCAAGAGCTTGAAATGGCTCTCCAACAACTCAAAAACCGGTCAAGAGCAAGTCGGACTCGTGCACCGAGGATTCCGTACAGATTATGAATTAATGACATACTGAAAATCATAAATAATAGGTACGGTAATATGCACCCAACAATGCTCTACCGAAAATGAAATTCTAAGCTAAATTACATATTACGAAGTTAAGTTTGTAAACATTAAAAAATCAATTTTACTGTGTTACAATTAAAAAATTCAGATTTATTCCTATGGTTGTGCTGTAAAATCTTTCTTCTTGCCAAATTTCAAGACATTAGGTCAACGGGAAATACCGTATAGATTTTGGGTTCATTGCATTTTGTACGGAAATGGTCTAAAATACAGCTATATCTTTTTATTGCGTTGACCTATAAGTTTCATTATTTGACAGATCTAAGGGACAGCAGACTGGAGTATTCGATATCACAGTGATCCTATAAGGAAGTATAATATGAAGTATGACAGTAGGAAATACGATAGATTTCGACGATATTATTATTCATGTCGACAAATAAAAACTTGAAATATTTTTTCCCAGTTATACATCTCATACACTTAAGACGGGATTTTTAACTCGTCTATTCTATTGTGTGAGGTGTCGTGAAATTACAGTTTTTTAACCGACTTCAAAAAAAGAGGTTATCAATGCGACCTGTATGTATGTAATATTTCCAGAACTGCCCAGTTTTCATATATGTTAGTCTATACCAGCTTCTAAAGAAGTGTGCCAAATTTCTAAAGTGTATGTTTGTTTGTCCTCGCATATATCCGGAACACACACACAAAAGAAAAACACACATAGGGTTCGTGGATTTCAACAAAGCATTCGACACACTCGAACATAGATTTATCTGGGACGCACTGGAAAAACAAGGCGTACATGCAAAATAAATAAGAATACTGAAAAACATATACACAAAAAGCACCGCACAAGTGAAGCTAGAATCTACAGGCGAAGAATTTTCGATTGAGAGAGGGGTACGCCAGGGAGACCCAATTTTACCAAAAATATTTTCAGCTATCCTGGAAATGATATTCACAAATCTGGATTGGACGAATAAAGGACTAAATATAAATGGCAAAAAGCTGAGTCACCTACGCTTTGCAGACAACCTGATCTTACTTTCGGAAAACCCGAAAACCCTACAGACAATGTTCCAACAGTTAGCGGAAGAGAGCGAGAAAGCAGGCCTGTCAACGAACTTAACGAAAACAAAAGTAATGTCAAATTCCTCACAAACAGAGCCCATAACAGTAAATAATGGAGAAATAGAGTATGTAGAAATGGACAAGACTAATAACTGAATGGCAACCACGAGATAGCAAAAGAAAAAGAGGCAGACAGACTAGAAGATGGGAGGACGACATCAGACAAGTGGCGGGTCCAACATGGACCCGCATAGCGAAAGATAGAATAGAGTGGAAATCCTTAGAGGAGGCCTATGTCGAAAGACAAGCTGAAATGTAGGAACGACCGGTTACTGATACTTAATATAAAAAGATAAGTAACGTATAAAGTAAGCATATTTTTAAGAAAATTGTAACAAAAAATTAGTTCAGCAATAAAGGCTATTTTATTTAATTTATTTTTTATATATCCGGAACTACAAGTTCGATTTAAATAATCCCTTTTTTGTTTACCTAGGTATTGTAAAACTTAGGGAAGACTGCAAGTTTCATCAAAATCGGTTCAGTAGTTTTTGAGACTGGGAATGTTAAGTGTGTATTTCGGCGTTGCAGTGCAGCAGAGCAAATTTAAAATTAATGTTTTAACTGTACTGTAATCTGTATGCCGAATAAATTATTTCTATTCTATTAGTTAAATGTTTGTTACCTCAGAGCTTTTCACTGGGTGAACCGATTTGGATGATTCTTTATTATTTGAAAGCTGATGCTTTCAATGTGGTCCCATTTCAATTTGGTCCGGTTCTTAGAATGGAATCCATGAGAAAACAATATACATCTTAAATTTTCCTTAATAAAAGTAGACTTTTAGGGCAGTTGAAGTCGGTTTCTAGTTCTTTTTGAACGCTTTAACTTGTTAGTCCTTAGACTCTAGCACTCTAGGTACTAAAACACCTCTAGGTCACCTAAAGTATCGTTGGAAGACGAACGTTCGGATATGGTGAAACTAAAAGGTTTCTTTGTTGACCGTAGAACCCTAAAATAGCAACGCCATAATTTATATTGTATTTATATGTGATAGGTACTTACTAGTCAATTATATCAAATACAACCACAGTATGTCGAGACTAAACCAATATGCGAACAATAATTTCTCAAAACGTAAAACAAGGGTTGACGCACGCTCACGTCAAGTTTATTATAATTTTGAAAAATACACTCTAGCCCAGGCGGAGGGGTAGCGACTATGCGCGGCGCGCAGGGGCCTCTTTGGGATGTTATGCAGCGTTATTTGTGTGAGTGAAAGCATGTGAAAGGCTGTATGTGTGCGTACCGAATCGCGACAGCAATAACATATTCAAATACCTACTATTCTACGGAGACTTTGCTTCATTGGCCTCTTAACACATAGATTACAATGAACGCAAGGCTACGGAGGTGACTGGCCGCTGTAGGCCTCGAATTGCTTAGAATTGCCTATTGAGTATTACTGCATACAATGTAACTCGCAAAATTTACGAAGTACTTAATGCTGTTTATCTATTTTAAGAACAAAGTTCCTTATCATAATGTACGGACTTGGCGGATGGGGGCTACGCAAAAAAATATCTAAGAGGTTTCCGTCACGACACTTTCTTTAGTGTAGACGGTACCAGCTCAGTGCGTCTACCATGAGTTTACGCAGGCAGTAACGTATATCGAATACTATCGGAAATGCTGCTCAGTCGAGATGCGCGTGACAAGGACAGAGCGATAGTTACGCAAGAGCAAGAGATACGCGTTATCGACTGCGTAAACTCATGGTAGATGCACTGGTCATACATAGCAGTGCTGGACATAGGCCTCCACCATGGTATGCACAATGACCGGTGCGTTTTGCCACTTAAGATCTTTGCCCATTGTAACTTCAGCTCGCTGACTCGTCGAGCTATGTCGGTGACCTTAGTCCGTCTACGGATTTAGAGAAATTCCGAACATAGCTCGTTCCATAGCTCGCATTTTATTATTATCTATCGTTTAGCCGCGATGCGCACCCGCAAGCTAATGAGGCGCTAGCTTCGCTTACGTTTCATACCGAAATACAACAGCTTTATGATCAGGTGAGATGAAGGCCAAGTGCAAACCCAAATTGCGTGCGAAGTGAATGTCTCCATATCTGGAACGATGATCATGAACTTGCTAGCTTGTATTTCATTCGCAGGTACGTTAATTTTAATTGTAAAGTGACATAACAGTTGAATATTGTGTAATTTGTTTATCGGGCACATGCTCTCGGACTCATTATTTTTAATAGTTATATAAGACTAGCTTCCGCCCGCGACTTTGTCCGCGTGCACTTCAGGATTTATTCTACTTGTTCGATAGGCATAGAAGGCATCTATCTCCATTTCCAGCATAAAGTACAAAATAGTGTTTATTCTGTTACGTAGGCTAATAATTTAAAGAAACAAAATAAATTTCAATATCTGACGTAGTACATTCAAATAGTCTTAACACCAATATTATAAACGCGAATGTTTGTATATACGTATTTACATATTCTATGGTCGGTTGCTAGGCAACGCGTTTTTATTATGCCAAAATTGCCCATGTAATCCCACTAATATTATAAGTGTGATTTTGTACAATTTACACAATATGTCTTGATAAATTATAGCCTATATGTTATTCTGATGTATAAGCTATGTTAATGTAAAGTTTCATTCAAATCCATTCAGTAGTTTTTCCGTGAAAGCGTCACAAACATCCAAACATCCAAACTTTCACACTTATAATATTAGTAGGATAGTAGCTCAGTTTTGTAGAACCATCGAGATCTGGGTTCGATCCTGGCTCGTACCGATGAGTAACAATTTGTGTACGAATGATTAAAAATCATCACCATTGGCTTTTCGGTGAAGGAAAACATCGTGAACAAACCTGCACACTCCTGAGCAGAAATTCAAAGGTGTGTGTGAAGTCTACCAATGCGCACTGGTCCCGCGTGGTGTACTATGTCCCATACACTCTCTGTAGGAGAGTAGGACTGAGACCTGCAGTGGGGTCATGTATAGGCTGGTGATGATATAAGATGTGCTGTCTTGGACTGGCAGATTCAGTTTACATGGTGATAGCTATGGACTTTAAATCCGGCAGTTGCGGATTCGATTCTCGTGCCAGTATGTCTGGTAGCACTTGTGTGTTCTGGTCATGAAAAGTAGCATAGTTTTGGGTGAGCTCGCTTTCCATCTAACGGCCTTATCGTCACTTAATTAATCCGGAGGTAACGGGTTCGATTCCCAGTGGGGTAACCTATAGATACACGATTTGGTTGGTGGTAGGTCATTTTTTATGTCCGCCTACCTAGCTACTACCATGTTACCTGAGTCTATCGCCAAATAGCAGTGTTTATAGCACTGTTGTGTTCCGGTATGACAGATAGTAGAGCCAGCGCCTCGTCAGCTTGAAGGCTTCTGGGTACGCACGCTTACTAACTATTCATTGCATCATAAAAATCTCGTTAAATTATTAGCAATAACATGTCCAAATAAAACACAGTAAATCAAAGATTGAACAAGATTTCTGGCCCTCAATCATAGTTGAGTTAACAGCATACTAAAAACTATCAAGAAATTGCTACACAGCATTTGAAGATTAGCAAATCAAATAAATCTAATAGCCCTTGAATATTTATAAGAGAATTTTGATTATTTATATCGTGGGACCAGTCCGACTGCGTAGGTCAGGTTTAAAGGGTCATACTATTTGCCTCTTTATCTTGTCTGTGACCCTTCGCTTTCAAGGCGGAATTTCTTAACAAAACTAATAAATTTCTATTGGAAAATGTTCTCGAAGAATCCGCGAACCCTTGAAATATTTATCGTGGCTTGCATAAGAAATTTACGTGATTTCTCGTGAGTTTTATGAGATAGGTAATATTCTGATTATTAGAATTTTTTAAAGTATTTTTTTACTTAAAGACTTTGATTATTAATTTGGGTACATAAAAAGGAGGAGTTTTGTTGAATTCCTTTCTTCCTTGTATATTTTTCGAGTTTGCAACAATGACACTTTATCATCGAATTCAAAAAATTGGCACTTTTAACACGAGAAGGTATTCATTTGAAATTAATAACAAACATTAAAATCCCTTTAACCTGTGAAAATCAACACAATAGCAAGACATGTTTATGGAACATATTTTGACGATTTCCTTGAGTGAAGGGAATCAAAACCTATGGGATATTTACTTCCCGTTAACCTAGAATCATGAAATTTGTCAAGTAGCAAGATTAGCACAAGAACTGAAAACCATAATTTGTAATTGTATCCCATTTAATAGTACATTTTCGCACGTGTTTTGTACGACATTTTAATACATTTGCGAAAAAATATAACAAATAGTAAAATTATGATGAAGACGATTGTGTTCCGGTTAGCACAGAAAGCATAGCTAGCAACCTAAGTAACGTTTCTAGGTGAGCACGCTTCCATATGTCGGATTGAATCACTTAACAACGGATGATATGAAGACGAAAGTACCAGGACCTCATACCTAAAGTGGAGTCTAACTACAACTTCAAAGAGAGAAAAAGAGATAGATATTGTCATCGCATAAGGTCTCTGTCATTCCTGTAAAACTAAATGAAATCATTATCAATATTCGAATTTACATATGTACATTTAAAAAGCGAAGGCCCGCGTTCTTATTTCAAAAATACTCGAACTGAAGCCGATCCTCTTGGAGCATGTCAATGCATCAAAAAGTATCTAATTAAACAGACCGAGATCTTTGTACGGAGGTTAGTGCGGAACAGTTGTCTTACACGCTCTCTGACACTTATGTCAGCCTGGTAGTCTGTAATTAAGATGGTGGCCAAGAGTGTGTTGCAAATACTGCCCAGTAAATAGGCAAAAACACTAGCAATGATTTTTGAAGGATATACAATATACATGAAAAACATTCCTGCAGTTAATAAGAAAAACGCACGCTTGCCTTGTGTTTTTCAGACAACCTTCTGTAATCACGAACTTTGAGCACGCCAAGCCGAGCAGATGTATTAAAAAAACATTTTTTACGATTCAACAGGACTTCCATTTTCAGGAGCTATATGATTTTGAGAATTATTCGTATTCTGTACGAAACCCTCGGTGCGCGATAACGACTCGCACTTGGCGGTTTACAATAGATAATCATGCTTGACCGTGTTTAAACTTTAGCGTGGTAAATGTAGGGAAAAAGAGTAAAAGTAACGTTTCGGAGATAACAATAATAATTGGGTAACATAAGGTTATCTACAAGATAAATATGCGTCTGTGGTTCTATACACTTGCGTGTAAATAGCATAATTGCTTTCCCTTACATTCATTTGCTTATACTTATCCCACTTCTGAATCGTGTTCGTCTATCTAAACAGGGGTATTTTCGTAGGTAAAGTTGAATCTCGATTATCCGAATCGATAAGAACCACGAGTACTTCGTGTAATCGAAAATCCGGATAATCGATTTCAAAGTCAAATCAAACCATAATTAAATTTTAAGATGTTTTTATTATATAAAGGGGATTATATAGGTCAGTTAGACAATACGGTGAAATAACTAACGCGTTCAAAAAGAAATAAAAACCGATTTCAATTGCAAACAAAAATTAATTTGATTTTTGTTGATCTTCTCAAACCACCTCTGAAGTATGCCCTACCAAACAAAAAAAGAATTATCAGAATCGGTTCACTATTGGTCAAGTTATCGCGTACACATACACAAATTTCTTTTGTCGTCGTCTTCAATTTGAGAACCTCTTCCTTTTTTGAATTCGGTTGAAAAATTAAGAGCAATTAACTAGTTTCCTGACACAATCGGTTGCGGACTCGATTCCCGGTACGGTATATTTAATTTTTTATGTCCATCTGGCTGGCTAACATAGCTAAGTCGTTGAGTTCAGTATTAAAGACAATCATTTCTTGGATATCCTTACCAATACGTAATTCAAGTTCAAATATGTATCAAGGTGTACATGTGTATATTTAATTATATTCGTAATTACTGATTTCTTCCTTTTTAGGTTAGTTGATTATTTCAGTATTTTTTAAAGGACCTCGTGGAGCAAAGGATAGTGACTGTCAAAAGGAATTGAGGTCGAAAAATGCTAGTTTTTTTCCCGCGATTTTGTCCGCGTGTACTTCAGTAGTAAGAGTTCTCGAGTGGCGACCACGCACCGGGAAACGTCTACCGGGCCGTCTCCATACTAGGTGGATCGACGACCTGTTTAAGGTTGCGAGGAGTCGCTGGTGGCTCGGGACCGGTCGATGTGGCGTGCCATGAAGGAGGCCTATGTCCAACAGTGGACGTTTTCTTTCGTTTAGTTTTAATTTCGTTTTTATTATTACTATAATAATTAATTAAAAAGTTCTGTGGACACACTGTATTTTTGTAAGAAGAAGTCGAAACCGTATCAGATTTAAAATTTCATTATTGTATAAATTTAAAGATGAACATGAGACACTATTGATGCTCATTATTAAATAAAATAAAAAAGTAGAATTAAAAATAGATCTCTGTTTGCGAGTTTTTGCCATGAAAACATAGATGTCGCCACCTGCCTGATAACACTCGCCATTGAAGTGTTTTTCCTCGGCATATATAAAAATTTGGTCTTCCTCATTCTTGAATTCATTTGTTTTCTTTAACAAATACAGTTGTTTTAATCTACTTCTACAAATAAACAGATACAGCACTTAGACTGACGGACAGCGAATGCTTACTGCTTAGTAAATAGTAAGAGCCTGGTATTAGAATCGCGTCACCCTTTGGGCACGGGACCCTAAAGATTAATTGTTTGTGATGTGAAGCCTGCGTATGCGCACGTTGAACTCTCGCCGTCTTGTGACGCAATGAGCCCTTAGGTCCTCCCATGGCGCTCTTGTGCAAGGGACCTTGAAATAGTAGCATTTGAAGAGAAATTTCAACATTTTACTTAATATCAATGTTATATTTTTTTAAGGTTATGCGATGAATAGAAGAAGGTGTATAGCCTAACCTAACCAACTTTTAACATAAAAATTATTGACTGAGGTATTTTATCTTAGTATTACCAATTAATAAAATATTTTTTTAAATTTTTCATGTATTTAAATTATCTTGCACGGTTATCCTACTAATATTATAAGTGTGAAACTTTGGATGTTTAGATGTTTGGATGTTTAGATGTTTGGATGTTTAGATGTTTAGATGTTTGGATGTTTGTGACGCTTTCACGGAAAAACTATGAATGGATTTGAATGAAACTTTACAATAATGCAGCTTATACATCAGAATAACATATAGGCTATAATTTCTAAAGACATATTGTGTAAATTGTCCAAAATCACATTTATAATATTAGTGGGATTACATGGGCAATTTTGGCATAACAAAAACGCGTTGCCTAGCAACCGACCATAGCATATGTAAATTCTTATATACAAACTTTCGCGTTTATAATATTGGTGTGAAGACTATTTGAATGTAAGTATTGATATTGAAAGTTATTTTGTTTCTTTAAATTATTAGACTACCTAACAGAATAAACACTATTTTGTACATTATGCTGTACAATACAATAATTTATCATATACGTCACCTGTGCCTATCGAACAAGGAGAATACATCCTGACTTACACGCGGACAAAGTCGCGGGCGGAAGCTAGTTCTCTATAAAAGTTATAAAACAATAATTAACGCGTTTCTAAAAGAACTAAAAACCGACTTCAATTGCCTAAAAATTTGTTTTATTGTTGATTTTCTCAAAAAGCGCTCAATCAATTTCGATTAAATTTATATATACAAAATATTTAACATATTTTGTTGTGTTTATTGATGATTGGTGATTCTTATCCGAACGGACTTGAGTGAAATTGAACAGAAGATTTCGATGAAAAATGTGCGCAAAAAACACGCGGAAAGACTTCAATACGATGGCTCCGATGAATTCCGCGGCTCGGTAAGATTGCTTTTTTGTGATGATAAAATTTTACGGTTCACGATTCTTTATTGACCCCGGAATGCGACCGGGTGGATCAAAATTATATATTAACGTTTTCCGGTATAGATAATGAGGGACTTCCAAGGCTAGCTTCAACGAAAATCCCACAGATGGCGCTGTTCGTGGACTTGCGTGTTACATAGTATAAAAATAAAACGACGTGGTTGAAAGCTGAATGATTTTGCTAACATAAGCAACTCTCTTTAATTTTGAAGAAAAAATATCTGGAATACTCATAAAATATTTTAAATACTATAATTGTCTCATTACATGTCGGCTTTAATGTCATAATACACATAAATAAATACAACTATTAAGTAATTTGCATAAAACGTAAGTTGAAAACCCTCAAGATAAAATCCTTATCATAACAGAACAATACAATAAAATAATTTGTGTGAATGTAAATATTTTAAGTTCCTTATTTACTTACCAAGGGAACTACAAAAGTATGCCAATGAATGTCCTTCATAAATAATTTTACCAATATAAATATGAGATCTGCAATAAATAATTTTATTGTACTCATAAACAGAAAAGGGTACAAAATAAACATTCATGGACGAAGCAATCTTCGCAACTGCAAACTCTCATGCTAATTTATAATTAATTAATTTTATAATAAAATTTCTGAGTCTGTTACACAGCGATGCGATAAAGATAGCTTTATATTACAATAATTTTAAACCTACACAGTTATTAAACGAGAATTTTTAAAACGGATGTGTTATGTATGTAATTATTAGTATAGATTTTTGGCTTTAAAATCCATCGTAACATACTACCTCTTTACCATACCTACTCGTATTATTTTATCGTTAAAGAAGCAACCAACAATTTCAGAAAAACATTTTAAATTATAATGTAAGAATTAAAGCGTTCAAAAAGAACTAAGAATCCCACTTAAATTGCTCTAAAAGTCTACAGCTTTCATCGTCTACAATGTTCATTCGAAGAGGTAGCATTTTGTTGATTTTTCAAAAAGCGCTCAATCAATTTCGATAGCATATGGGACCAGCTCTGAAGTTGCTCTAGTAAACAAAAAAAGAATAATCAAAATCGATTCATAATTGGCGGAGTTATAGAGTAACATACATTAAAAAGAAAAAAACATATCATACAATTGAGAACCGCATCCTTTTTTGAAGTCGGTTGTAAATATGCGTGACGATTTAGCAGATTTTCATAACGAGAACGACTTACGGTTTTAGACTTGTATTAATGTTAGCAATCGATTGGTAAAGGTTTCATATTTGGCCGCCATTTTGAAAAAAATAATCAAGATGGCGGTCGAAACTCTTCTTCAAATCCGTGTATACTCTAAAATGTGAATCACATATTTTTAAACGAAAAATTTCTTTATTTCACAGAGTATAGCCAACGTGGTCTCAAAACAAAGCTTCATGACTCGCTTTGGTCTGAACAACTTGATCTCCCTGACGAACAGCAAGCCTCTAGCCAAGATGACAGCTAAGGAGTTCATGATGGGGTACAAATCGGAGCTGATGACCCTGGGCAACACATTCCTTCCTGGCTGGATCTCTTTCGATAAACTTGGGCTGATAGATCGGGTAAGTTATGAAAAATTATTTTGTTATATCATGTGGAGCTAATTTACCATATCTCAAACGGAATCCGTTGGGTGACGGTGAGGCATAGCGGGATGAGAGGAATGGAAGGTATACATGAAGCGACCTTTGGGGCACGTACCAAGGAGAATTTTTAAACAGTCTTAAACGAAGATTAATTTTATAATTATTTGAGTCAAGAGGGGTTTCCTACCGGACCCGACCACTCACTGCACTTGACAGATCTATTGTGACCCCTATGTGGTTAAAGCACTTCCCCGAGGCGCACTCCGATCATATATCGGACGATATCTCTAGGGGTGGAGACCTTTATATCGTCTGGTGTGACGATATGACCTCCAAGGTACTCTTGTCTACTGTGATGGAGTGCATCGCAGTGACAGAGGATGTGGATGGGTGTCCCCTCTTCCTCTTTACAGAATCTGCAAATCTTATCGTCTCCTAAACGCATGTAGGTTAGGTTTTTGTTAAAATTGCAATGCACTGTGAGGGTTCGTGACATAATTCTTACAAAGACCCAATGCATTGTCCACAAAATAAATTACCTTTATATGACAGATTAAACACAGAAATAAGCCATGGCAGCTCAGTTGGGTAGAGCGCCACTCCTTGGACAATCGAGGTCTGGGTTTGAACCTGTCTCGTACCAATGAGTTCCAATTCGAATAATAAAAATTGGCCATTGGTTTTTCGGTGAAGGAAAACATCGTGAACAAACCTGCACACTCCTGAGAAATTCAAAGGTGTGTGTGAAGTCTACCAATGCGCACTGGGCACGCGTGGTGTACTATGTCCCATACACTCTGTAGGAGAGTAGGACTGAGACCCAGTGGGGACATAATAGGTTGTTGATGATGACATAGAAATTGATTCAGATCTAGTTTTGTAAATTAGCATACCTAATCTATTATGAAACGCAAATCTTTTTGGGGGAACTGGTTTATCGTGTTTGCTATTTTGGACACAAAGAATTTTGCCTTATGTATCTGATAGGCGGATGACCTCAATGTGGGTGTGATACGCTATTCCGGGGTTTGATTCTCGTCTTGTTTCTTTGTTTGTAACTGGAATACTGTGTCATATTTTAATTTATTCGTCAGTTTTTTTTAAATTAAATACAACTGAGAACCGAGGTTTTCACTTTTCTTTGTCAGTATATTTTACTTTATTTGAAGATGTTTTAGTCATTAATTTAAACGGCCAGTTGTTGTCAGATAAATATTCATTTACTTGTTTCAATCAGTAGTATTAAAATGTATCGTATTTTTAACTTTACACTTGGCCTTCATCTAACCTGATGGTAAGTGACGTTAAGGCGATTTTAAACGTGCGCATCCAAAAGCCTCTGCTACCTTTCATATCGGAACACAGCAGTGCTATTAACACTGCTGTTTGGCGGTAGACTTAGGTAACACGGTGGTAGCTAGCTAAATGTACATAAAACATGCTGTAACACCAACCAGACCGAGTACCGACTGGGAATCGAACCCACGACCAGGACCAGGACCAAGCAAACCAAATCTGAAACCTAAACTTGTTACCAATTGGTAATAAGTCACTCAGTCTAGTGTGACATCACGTCACGCGCCCGTACCAGATATTTGACGGACTACTATCGAGATCAAAGTGATGAGAAGGGTTTCCCAATTCTCGCTTTACAACCTGTTGCTATATGTAAATCTCTTACTTCCACAGATGTACGATTTCAAAGGTGACTACGAAACCGTGTTTACTGGCGCCGATGACGTCACCAAGTCTGGTCTGATTGACACGTACAAGGGCTCCACGGATCTGCCACACTGGAACGGGAAACACTGCAGTAATGTGCAGAACGCGAGCGATGGCACCAAGTTCAAAGGGAACGTTGACAAGAATGAGACCATTCTGTTCTACAGGAAGAGCTTATGCCGAGCTGCGCCTATGGTGTGTACAGTGTTTTGATCGTCAACTTCGTCAGATTTTTGCGCTGTAATGACCTTGCTTCTTGACAAAATTTAAATCAAATCAAATCTGTTTATTTGCATAGACATGTACATAGAGTCATTACAATATTATTCGGATCTATATACATGAACAGGGCATAGCAAAATAAATAAGTCAAATTTTATACAATAATAGTAGATGTCAAATTTTATACAAAATAATAATAAATGTCAAATTTTATACAATAAATACTTCAATGTCAAGTTTTATACAATAATAATTCCATGTCAAATTTTATACATTTTTATCATCCATAAATTCCTTAATTGTATAATATGATTTTCTAATTAGGAGCGACCTTAATTTATTCTTATCAAATCAAATCAAATTCTGGATTTTTATTCAAAATTTAGGATTCTGAGTCAACGGGAAGTACCCTACAGGTTTTGAGTCATTGCGCTCGCCATAAACAATATAAACGGACGCCTTCTTTTTATTGCGTTTACTTAGAAGTTTGATTTTTATCACAGTTCTAAGGGATTTACCTAAGTGTTTGATATCAATTTCAACATGATACCTCCCCTAGAGCTTGAGACAACAAAGTGTCTGTCTAAATGGGAAAGATTCATGGAAAAATATTTTTGTCTAAAAGTAAAATGTGTATGTCAAAAGTAAAAAGGTAAATACCTCTGTAGTTGTAAGCATTTATTGGAATAATTAACGGGTACAAAAATAACTAAAAACCGACTTCAATTACCTTAAAAATGTTCACCCTTAGAGGTACATTGATCCGGGTACATCTTTTGGTTGATTTTCTCAAAAAGTGCTCAATCGATTTGGATAAAATTCATACGGAACCACTTCTGAAGTATGTTCTACCAAACAAAAAAACAATCATCAAAATCGGTTCATAATTGGCGAAGTTATCGCGTAACATACATACAAAAAAACATACAGTCGAATTAAGAACTTCCTCCTTTGAAGTCGGTTGAAAATTCAACACCATACATAGTAAATATATTTAGGATACATTTAAATATATTCGCAACTTGCAACACCGTTAGGGCATTGCAAAAATGTCGCCCCATTATCCTTCGTCCTTTGATGACGAAATTCCAGATGCCTGCTAGTCGGATCTCATGCATTTTCATTAGGATTTTCCGGTTAGTCTAAATTCTGGACAACGGCCTCCGTGGCTCAGTTGTAGGAAGGAAGGTACCAGGTTCGATTCCAGGTGGAGACATTGTCACCTGAATGTCTGAATAGTAAGATGACTCAGTGCTTCGGAGGGCTTGTAATTCTGTGAGCTCCGGTTGTTGTATTTGATTCTACGTATACTTCTCATCAGAAAAATTTAAACACCTTGCAAGTTTATGTCCTTACAGGATTATCAGAAAAACCTATGAAAATTTAATTTGAATTTAGAACTTTAGGATTTGAAAACCTCATATTATTCACTATTAAACGACATTTGACATATATTCCTGAATATACACATTTTTCTGATAATCCTTACAAAACATAAACTCGCAAGGTGTTTCGATTTTTCTGATGAGAATTATGCGCATGATATATATATACTATACGTGTCTATACGTGTCTATAGATATATATTATACGTGAGGCAAAATCTTTGTACCCAATTTTACGAAAATTGCGCGGACGGAGGAGTATGAAATTTCGCACACTCATAGTTTATATAGGGAAGGAGTGCAAAAAGCTAATATTTTAAAAAATTAAATTAATTATGGTCGAATTTCGACCACTAGGCGACCACTAGTTGTTTTAAAATTGTAGCCTAAGCTACAACTAAGCTCCGTAACGAACAAATTGAAAAAAATGAAATTGCGACCTAAAACTAGGTTTTAAATATTCGTCCTATTGTAAAACTCCGTAACTTTATTGCTGAACATGCCGCAGGTGTCAATCTTCGCATATCAATATGATGGTCATTATTTATATAAAGATATGAATATTATATTAAATCACTATGTTGAGTCATGTTGAGATGTCATAGATAACTATGGGTTTTTACGATATTTGTCCTAATGGGTGTTGTTATTCATTCCAGATTCCAATAGAAGAAGGTATTAAAAGCGGCCTCCAAGGACTCAAGTATACTTTCCCTGAGCACATGATGGATAACGGGAAACACATCGCGGAGAACAAATGCTTCTGCAGGAATGGTAAGTAACTTTTTGGAACGAAGTTCCTTATCGCGCGTCGTGAAAGGGGGCTAGACGGAAAAAATTCTTACGAAAAGTTGTCACCGACACTTTTTGCTATGGTAAGTTAGCGTCATCTGTTAGTACGACGTACGTAGTAGTAAGACGATACCAACAGTACAGCTATGTGACGACAGATGGCTCTGATTAGTTGCCGCTACTCAATGACAGATGTCGCTAAAAACAAAACGTACGCGCGTTGTGAAAGGGGGCTAGACGGAAAAAATTCTTACGAAAAGTTGTCACCGACACTTTTTGCTATAGTAAGTTAGCGTCACCTGTTAGTACGACGTACGTAGTAGTAAGACGATACCAACAGTACAGCTATGTGACGACAGATGGCTCTGATTAGTTGCCGCTACTCAATGACAGATGTCGCTAAAAACAAAACGTACGCGCGTTGTGAAAGGGGGCTAGACGGAAAAAATTCTTACGAAAAGTTGTCACCGACACTTTTTGCTATAGTAAGTTAGCGTCACCTGTTAGTACGACGTACGTAGTAGTAAGACGATACCAACAGTACAGCTATGTGACGACAGATGGCTCTGATTAGTTGCCGCTACTCAATGACAGATGTCGCTAAAAACAAAACGTATCACGTACATAAAAAATCTAATGAAAAAACCTACAAAACCATATTTAAAATATAATGTTAAAAATCCGTTCAAACCTTATTGAAAATTTGCAAAATTTTATTACAATTCCTTCACTAATTAATCGAAAGGAACTTCGTTCCATCCGGGTGTCCCTTGACACCTCTCAATTTTTTAAAAAAAAATATGATGGCTAGTAATAAGGAAGGGCATCAGTCTTTGAACAATCGAGGTCTGGGTTCGATCCAGGCTCGTACCAATGAGTTACAATTTGTTATTTGGCTTTTCGGTGAAGGCAACCATCGTGAGGAAACCTGCACACTCCTGAGAAGAAATTCAAAGGTGTGTGTGAAGTCTAGCAATCAGCACTGGGCCTACGATGGTAGATAATGTCCCATACACTCTCTGTAGGAGAGTAGGCCTGAGCCCCTGCAGTGGGGACGTATAGGCTGTTGATGATGAGCTTGTTATCTAACGGCCATTTGTCATCAAGTGATATAAAGCCACGATAGCTCAGTTGGGTACAGCGTCAGTCCTTGAACAATCGATGGGTTCGATCCTGGCTCGTACCAATGAGTTACAATTTGTTATTTGGAATTTATATCGTGTCGTATCGTATATATACACTCATTATCAGGGTATCAGTCCATCTAGATGGAGGACGGCCTTATACACGTTTCCCGGTACGTGGTCGCCACTCGAGAACTTTAGAGGTTCACAAATAATGAACCCCAGAAAAATAAATTGTAGTACAGGCGTCTCTTGTAGTCGGATTTCAGGTCTTTTCTTCTCGTTTTCAGGGTTCTGCCTGCCTGAAGGTCTGATCGACGTGGCTGATTGCTACTACGGCTTCCCTATAGCTCTCTCCTACCCTCACTTCTACAAAGGCGACGAGGTTTTGTTCAGCAAAGTCGAGGGCTTGGAGCCTAATAAGGAGCTACATGAGACTAGGTAAGACTTTATATTCACGTATAGAATAAACTCTTTAAAAATCTTTAAGATTTCAGAGAGTCCCAGCGCCCTCATTCGGTCTTGAATTATTGTACTCTGCTGTTTTATCGATAAATCGGATGGATGGATTCATATTTAGATGCTGCACACAATCGATATATCAGTTCATGATATATCGATAAACCGTAAACTAGCAATGTCTACAAAAAGCCCGGCTTGGTTTTTGGGAATGTTTTTAAGTTGCGAAGAAATGTAGAAAAGAAACCACGAATGACGAGGGTGACAGTGTCGTTAATTTGACAAAAAAGTCAACAGTATTCATCCCTAATATTCCGCCCTAAAGTTTAGTTTTCCACCAATAGTGGTGTCGTCATTTAGTGGCTTTTATATAGCTTAGGATGCCTAATACGTGGTTTATGGGTACAAGAAAGCGTGGTTTCTTAAAGAGCGGTACCCAAAACCTTCTCGAAGAATCTACGCCATCACAGCTGCCACAGACAACTTTCAGTTACGTAATTCTACATTGTATAGACTTATACCACCATCTTATTCTGCAGGTTCTGGATCAATCCAGTCTCTGGTCTTCCACTTGACGTTAGCACCAAGTTCCAAATCAACATGGCACTACAGGACATCTCCTCAATCAAGAATGCTGAGAAATTCGCCAACATGTACCTGCCGCTTCTTTGGTTTGATATTGTAAGTATCTTGCTAAGAATTCTTCTTGCATCATCAGCTAAGAAGCGTCAATTTCTAAACATAGTCTTTCGGCATTGTACGACACAATGACCACTTGCATCTCCTCAGCCTTCTCAGGCCGTCGATTCATCTAGTTAGGGCGATGACCCACTACTCGAGAACTCTTACTCCCCTTCGGTTATTCGCGGGTAATTCCTTTTCAATACTGGATTTACGTTTACGCGATGATCAGGGTGGAGTACTTTTGGAGTTAAATTTTGGACTACAGGAATTCGGAAGCAATTTTGCGGGTGCTTTTATGGCATTGCTTATAGGTTTTACTCAAAGGCAAATCTGAACACTTAAATATCCAATTTGCACTGTTTTTAATAGAGGTTTCAGGAACTTGTCAAAGGGGGTGCCAACGTTCTGGGAGTTTCCACAAAATTTACAAACATTTGGAAGCGTTTGAAATAATGTTTATTTTCTGCAGAAGTTATTACAATTGCTTTCAAGTCCACGCGTGCTTTATAACCTATAACGGTTTCATTCATACCTCCTTTTTTCATTTACAGAGAATGTACTCACTGCCAAACTCAATGGAACAAAGATTCAAGCTTTACCTGAACATCTTGCCAGGCGTCGAGCAAACGGCTATGTACCTTCTTTTCATTGCTGGAGCCATCTTGATTATCCTCACTGTCTACAGACTCACCTTCAAAGTAATGTTCAAAAACTTCGACGGAAAGAAGAAACAACGGAACCTCATGATCGGAACCGAACTGTGGATCGACAAGGAAAAGAACAGAAAAGACGAGAATGGCATTTACGCACCGTGCGAGATTCCTTTAAGCGAAACCGATACGGACGCTTCTGATCACCAATTCGACACTGACAGGCGGCCATCTTTGCTCAAAACGCACACAGAAAGAATCAAAGAATTGAGTCAAAAGCTAGGTGACAAAGTTTACGATTCAGTTGGTAGCATTAAAGATAAAGTGAGAGATATTGCTCATGTCAATAGTGTGTTCGATCGAAAGGCATCGCTGATAGTACGCGATGATTCAGTGATGAATGACGCTTACAAAAGTGATTCCAGTGACGCGGAGAAAGACTATAACGGTGGTTATAGATCTGTCAAACAGTGCGATAGTGATGATGACTGCAAATATCTAGAAGTCCTCGATGACGGAAGCGAATTTGATTCCAATGTAGATTTTAAATCGAACACAAGTCGTAGGTCTGATAATTTGAGTCAGCTTGATTCAACGGGTACAAATGATTTCATATTACACATCTCAGAGTAATTTATTAAGTAAAAATCGAAGGATTCTTGCCATAGTAGGTTCCACCTACAACTGTAGTAATTGTAGATTTTTGGCTACAAGCAAAGCAAGACTAGTATTAGAAGATGAACGCTTAGCGTACCAAATGAACCAGGCTTTTTAGTTAAGTTCTCTTGAAGCCACATTTGGTGTACGGCTGGTTTTCTGAATGGATTTAGTTTGACCGATCATTTAAGCTTTTAATCTGATCGTGGTCGTCAGAGACTGACTTGTGATCATTGGAATCATGATTCGTTTTCGAATCATTCGCAATATCGATTGTAAAGGCGTGATCTAGCTGTGGTCAAACATGATCGTGACCACTAATAACGGTTAGGAATGAAGTGGTGTTGGCCCAAGACTTTAGCGATAATATTTTAAACTGTTCTTCCAACTGAATTACTGAGTTACTATGCACTAATATATTAGATAGACTTCCGTTTTACCACCGTCTCACCTGATGTTAAGCGATGATGTAGACTAGGATGGTACACATTCGCCTAGAACATCCAGGTTAAAACGCCCGGGAAACAAAAGCCGGTAGGGAATTCCACACGAAATATGAAGAAGCGAAACGCTTCGTGCGAAATGGTGTAAGTCAGAAGTAAGGGTGGAACCCAGAAGTTTTTCTGGCTGAATTGGACGGTGGAATTAGGTCGTCTAATTCAAGCGCACCTAAATTACTTTAGTTTAATATATCATTGCTCAATTTCAAAGTAATATTATTTTTATGAATATTTGTATATTACGTTTCGGTTAACTTATTAAATACTATATAAGTACAGCAGCTTCCGTTACTTGCCAAATATTGAATCTCATGATACAAGCTCTCTTATTAGTTACTGATTCATATAATTTTACTAATAATTTTTAAGTACATTACGTTCTTCAAATTATGCCTTTATTCAGCAATAATTATTTGATGTCTTATAAATAATGACGTCATGCAACTAAATTAGTTTAACTGATGTCTTGAAATGTATTGTTTGATTCTACCACACATTCTTAGTTGACTACATGTGCCAGTGATAAAAATAGTATATAAACTGACTTTTGATACATTTTCTTAAAGTTATTTAAGACTAGACGCTAAAAAAATCTTGAATTATCATAAAATCCTATTTTACAGAATGTTTAATTTTGTTTCATAAAAAATTAACTTGCTCGAAAAAAATTGCTGGCAGATTTGGTTAGATTACTGATTTATATAATTTTCCTATTAAACTATAAAAATATATTGAAGATATTTTTTCGAGTATTTGTTTTTTACTGTTAAAGCATCATCGATGCCTTTCGATTTAAAATGAACTCTTTAATTATACGGTGTCGGTGTAAAATTTCAAAACTTTAAAGAATTTGAATAATAAAGTGGTATGGATTATTTAAATTACAAAAAATATATAATAAAATAAATAATAAAAAATAAATAAATATATGAAATAAAATTTTAAAAATAAAATGATAGAAACATAGGCATGTCTTAGACAGGACGGAAAATAATAAAATGAAGCTAGAGAAAAGCGTTTAGTTATTGGTAATTTGCTTAATGTAATGGATTTGAATATCAAAAGAAAATTAAGTTGTACCTTTATTGTAGTGTACAAAAATTACTTTGATATATTAACATTTATTCCTGATCTTTATTCAGGATTATTCCGAGCAAACGGCTAGTGATAATTATATTTTATTTTTATTTTTTTCATATTATACTTGACATGAAGTATGTATAAGTCTGAAGTTGCGTAGGTGTTTGCGTGGGTCATTCTTAATTTAACGCAAAATGAATAATTTAGTGTTTCTAATTTTGCTCTTTAGTTTAGTTATTACTAAAACAAGTATATAGTTAGAATAGAACAGTGAAAATCTTGCTTATTTTGCGTTAAGTTATGTAATATAATTTTTTAATAAATTGATTGAATTGATGTAAATATTTACGCTCTACTTTTGCCAAATCTATTTTATTATATTAAATGAGGTTTTTTTAATATTGCATACGTTTATACTAAGGTTTAGTTGATAGTACTCCAATGTTCTTGTAAAGATATTCAATGTGTATAATTTTAGATTTTAGTCTGATGACTAAATACATTGAATATCGTATTACGATATAAACTCATGAGCGTTCGAATTTTAGGAAAATTTTTACAATTTTGCTAAAAAAAATAGTAAGAACTCCTAAAAAACGGAACCTCTGTTGATTCTTAACACTACTCATATTGTGATATAATTGTAATAAATTATGATGTTTTAATTATAATTACAGTAACGTTTAATTTTAGTTATTATTAAAAATAATGAAAGACGTTATTTTCAATAATTCTTAATAAGTGGTAATCTAGGCTGTAGTTTTTTTGTAAGGTGAACTTTGGTACTATACAGGTCGTTCATTATAATTAGTACCCCGTTCTAATAGCATTTTGTATGTAGTGAGTGTTCACTTATTGTGAACTACCTGTGTGAAAGTTGAATTTCTTGGTTTGATAAATTCCATATTCACGGCATTTGATTTTAAAGTGTTCTCTTTGTATAGTTGGTACTTGGTGACTACTTGTAAGACTTTATTATTGAAAATAAATAAGTTTTAAAATATTCTCGAATTTTATTTACAATAGGC
The DNA here is from genome assembly GCA_910589575.2 of Carcina quercana. Classification (NCBI taxonomy): domain Eukaryota; kingdom Metazoa; phylum Arthropoda; class Insecta; order Lepidoptera; family Depressariidae; genus Carcina; species Carcina quercana. The sequence goes on along the minus strand of OU342455.1, from coordinate 2,068,026 downwards.
TAGATGACACCAAATCAGATTGGGGCTAAATTGTATTTTAAACCATAAAGGCCATTATAAAGCTCCAATAAAATTAAAAATATCTAAAATTATTTAATTTTTTTCTGGACTTTTACACTTCTAAAGCCCGCAAAATTTCCAGAAAAACCAACTTGCTCGTATAATTTTTTTTATTTTACGTTTTGCTTCGTAATTACATTGTGAATATTTTTTTGTAATAGAGTGATCACATAAAAACATTATTTTACGAGATAACTCAAATATTGTTAAAAGTTTCATACATTATCTATACTTCAATACTCAACCGTGACGTCACGCCTGAGTACCGATTTGTATGGAGCGTTTTTGCACCGCGTGTCTAAAATCACTATTCGACGGGTTATATTAGGAAAACTATCAGTCGTATCGAAAAATCTTTGACAAGACCATTTATCTCTTCACACGGTCTCTCGAATGAGGGAATAAATTTTTTTTGTCATCATCCCTATTTTAAAACTATCTCTCATCACGAGGGACTAAATAATGAGTGTTAAAACATAGTTTTATAAAAATATGAAACATCGAATAAGCTAAGAAGTTGTATGCTTCCGGGCTTTCACTCAGAATGCTTCCATACTAAATTTTTGTTGCCATTATATTTTAAAATAGGTGGCCCTTAGATGGCGCTTTAAACAATTTCAGTGTAAAGTTGTATGTTAATGATACTCATTTCGCGACATCACAATCTGATGTACTATTTTTAGATAGTTACTACACAAATCCAGCAGCCAGACGCAACGCGAATCTTCTGTCTCATGTTGAAAGCCGGCCAGTGTGGCAACGCATCGTTTAAAGGTTAATCCAATATTTACAAATAGCAACATCGTACGTAAGGCGCGATATTCACGATTGAAAGAATATAATATTTACAAATAGTAACACCGTATGACAAGCGCGAGAATCATGAACAGTGTCATGAACGAATTAAATATAATATTTACGAGTGGTAACACTGTAACAGAATGATGAGACACTGTATGACGAACGGGAAAGAGTGTGGAGAACGAATGGTTGTCTGTCTCTCTCTTCTCTCAGAAGTATGCAGGTCACGATGTTTTTCTTCACCGAAAAGCCAATGCTAATGATTTTTATCATTCGTAGGTAAATTCCAAATAACAAATTGTAACTCATTGGTACGAGCCAGGATCGAACATAGATCTCGATTGTTCAAGGACTGACGCTCTACACAACTGAGCTACCATGGCTTGTACCCCTTAGTGCAAATAAAGAAGAAGAAAAAGTACCACATTTTTATTATTATTTGAACTCATACAACTAACAGAAAATAAAACTCAGAAAATATAAATTTAACTAATTGCCAGATATTTAACTAAACTTAAGAACAGCACACATACTTGTATACAAATATACATACAAAATCAAGCAAATCCTCAAAGAGTTTTTACTAACTTAAGAGTACGTATAGCTTAATGAAGTACAACGACACTGCTATATAGAAAAAAGAAAGATTTAGACAACAATTTTAGTCAAAAAACATGCCAATGGTAACAGAATAATAATTACGCAAGTAAAGGCGTTCAAAAAAAGAGCTGGAAACCGACTTCAATTGCCCTAAGTCTACTTTTAGTAAGGCAAATTTAAGATTTATTTATAGACCACACAGGAAGCACCACCTTTCAAATAAAAAAGAATCATCCAAATCGGTTCACCCAGTCAAAAGTTCAGAGGTAACAAACATAAAAAAATACCCGTCGAATTAATAACCTCCTCCTTTTTGAAGTCGGTTAAAAAGAGAAACACAGCGAAACATGAAGTACTAAGGCGTTGCAAAAATACAATAACAAGTGATAAATAAGATTCCAAGTCTCATCATACATTTTTATTACACCGTAATTACACATACAAAACTAAAATCAATTTTTAAAAACTAAAGCTAAGTTATAGAATCTAAACTAAAACTAATATTCAGATACTACACTAGGAACAAATGCACAAATTAAACTGCGAAGAAAAAGTCCTGCAGCGACTGCAGAAAGTTTTGCACGTAATTGGTATTAAGAACCCACCAGAATATGTAACCGTAGAATATGCACTGGACTAGCTTGTCTATGAATACCATTCTGAAAATAAGAACATCATTCTGAGTTTTAGTTAACTTCAACAAACTTTTTGTTATTTCAATTAACATTTACTAACACGTTTTTTGCTATGTTGGCCGCAGTATAGAAAGAAATCAGATGCTAAGTGACAATACGTGATGACTTTTGTCTAGAAATATCCTATTCACTCTGGCATTGAAGATATCCAGGTATCTGGGAAACTATCGCTCATGCGTAAACATCGCAAGCAATGTTTACGCTGTGTATGTTTCAGTTTCATGCTCAGTTTTTATTATAGGCGTTTGCTAGAGCACACTTACGAGATCCTACACTATTGACAAATATAGTTAAAAAGCTAGGCTTAGTCATGCGTTGTGTAATCAGAACTTCACAAAGGTCAATCTTACCTGATAAAATGTTTCTTAGCTTTAGGCAAGTCTTCATCTTTCTCTTTTAATAAGTATCTTCGGCCACCAATTACGGCGTTCTTGAAGTAATCCATTTTGTCGACGCCCTCTATTTCGTAGTAAAATTGTTTCTTGTCCTAAAAATAAATGATAAAATATAAGGTACTGATAGCGAAAGTACACTTTAGAGCAATTTCATGTTTAGTGTAATAGAAAGTACACTTTGAAGCAATGTCATGTTAGCTGTCATTGAAAGTAAACTTTGGAGCAGAGTCATGTTAGCTGTCATTGAAAGTAAACTTTGGAGGAGAGTCATGTTAAATGTCATTGAAAGTAAACTTTGGAGCAATGTCATGTTAGCTGTCATTGAAAGTAAACTTTGGAGCAGAGTCATGTTAGCTGTCATTGAAAGTAAACTTTGGAGAAGAGTCATGTTAAATGTCATTGAAAGTAAACTTTGGAGCAGAGTCATGTTAGCTGTCATTGAAAGTAAACTTTGGAGCAGTGTCATGTTAGCTGTCATTGAAAGTAAACTTTGGAGAATGTCATGTTAGCTGTCATTGAAAGTAAACTTTGGAGCAATGTCATGTTAGTTGTCATTAAAAGTAAACTTTGGAGCAATATAATGTATAGTGTCATTGAAAGTACAAGCCTGTCTGAAGCCAAGTCTGAAGCAAGTGGATCGGATATATAAATATGTACCTCTTCTTTTATCTTCGACCGCAAATGTATAAAGTTCTTGTTGTCGAAAGCCCATTGCTGCGTGACATAGTACCGTAATGCTAAGTTAGCTATGTAGATGCGTCTTTGTACTTTAACCAACCTGAAACATACGCATTGTCGATTTGACTTGTTGTGAAACGTATTATAGTCCAAAACGCTGAAACTAATACATATAAAGTAAGCATCAATGTACATGAAAAAGATCTCCTTAATTTACAGCCGACGAGATTTATTAAGCCAATTCATAAATCATGTAAGTACTCTTTAGAAACTTAATTCTTCATCTATAACAGATTTGACACAGCCCTAAGAAAACTTACATAGTTTTCCGTCCCAGTAGCCAAAGCATTGAATCAATGAACAGCGCTGGGACCAAATGAAGAAGTAAAACCTGAAAATGAAAATATCTTGTTATTTATAGACGAACTGACTGACCGAGAGATCAACATGTGAACGATTAAAGCCAATTTGCCCTTGGAAACTCATTGAAGACCTTTCTAAAGTCCTTTACATATTTCATTTAAAACAGTAGTGGCCCTAAAATTGACCCTTGAGGTACGCCCATCAATAATGGCCTTCCAGATGACTTAATTTAATCAATCTCGACACTTTGTATTTGATTACAGAGGTGAGACGCTTCAAGTTCCAACCATTTATTTCTTACACCGTATTGAGTTGTTAATTTTCGTATTTAAGTATCGTGGTCCACACAGTCGAAGGCCTGACATAATTCTAACATACATCATTCCAGAAAGATTTTCCAAACTGTTGATGGTTGTTAAAGCATTTAGATTAATGAGAAGCATTAATCAGATTGATGTGGCGATCTGAGATCGATAATCAAATACAACAGTGGACTCAGTGACCACTTGTGGCAATGATGATGGATGTTTATTGATTTACCTTAATATAGTGAACTTTGGGTGAGGTAGTGATGCTACCCCCGACATTCCAAAGCATGTCATTTAGAGGGTAGTTCTCAGCTATTTTTATACCGATGTCGACTATCTCTCCCATTGTCATATTGTTCAAGTTGCTGGCACAGCAGTTGTAGATCGGGACTTCGTCTGTTATTTCTAGTCTGAAACGTAAGAAGGTAATATGAGAGAAGATAAAAGACAATAACGTTTGAAAGTAGGTAAAATAAAAGAAGAGCAAAGATAAGGATGAAAGTAAAAAGAAAAGGTAATATGAAGAATGTTAGAAGGGAAAATCTTAAAAGATAACAAATAAGTCATAAGAAAGTTTGATGGTGAAAGTAAGAAGATAAATAAATTGAACGTAAACATCAAGTAGGACGACGTCTAAACAATTGTAATTATTTAGGGAATGGTAAGAAAAGAAGAAAGAGTTCTTAAGAATTATAAGGTAAACTAGATGTAGACGGTGTGAAGGTTTGTATTTATAATTTCAGAACCATCAACGCATGTCCCATTTCATCTGATGTCACAAAAATGACGAGACAAAGTAGTAAAGAATGTTACACAAATAGTTAGCTATAGGAAAATCAATAACTCGTAGCTTATTTATGTAAACGAATGCTAAACGTGGAAGATAAATGCGTAGTTATGAGCACTTACTTCTTTGTACCTCTTATCCAAGCAGCGACAATCATATGTTTGATGCAAATATCTACTGGTATGTAATCAGCTATGAGCGATGGGTCAGAGTGCAGACTCCTCATGATTCCTGGAAGAAATGAAGAGCTATTGTAGAATTTAATCAAACCTGAACATGATCTGATACGAGTATTCTAAGGAACGACCACGCGGATTTCAAAATTCTAATTCTGGTATTAAAATATTACAATGATCAAATCCGTAGAAATAAATTCACTGACATAGCTCGAAGAGTCAGTAAGCTGATCTGGTAGTTGTCAGGTGTAGATAGATAGGTAATCATTTTATTTGCCAGCATAATCATCATCATCAGCCGGGAAACGTCCACTGCTGGACATAGGCCTCCCTCATGGTACGCCACATCGACCGGTCCCGAGCCTGCATCCAGCGACTCCCCGCGACTCTAACCAGGTCGTCGGTCCATCTAGTGTCCAGCATAATACAAAGAAAAAAATACACACACACGAAGAAGAACACACAATACAAGTCAGACAGAAATAACAGCGTCGTTTATTGCAATGTATCATACCAGCAAAAAGGCCCGAACTTAGCAATGTTGTGGACTATGAGCCCACAACGCTGGTAATTCTGCTAGAGCCTAGAAGGTGGGAAAGGAAAAATATAGAAATGGAATATATAGTAGTAGGGAACCAAAAGATATAACATGCAAAGGAAGAAAATAAACATGAACATAGGACAGTACTAGGATTAATAGGAGATAAAGGAGATAAATGAGTAACTAATAGGCCTCTTAAGAAAAATGCTTTGGTGTCACATCAACAACGGATAACCGTTTTAGGAGTGACATAAGTTGGGATTCATTTTGTGTTCCGGGTGCTCTATAAATCCATATATGGTAGTTAAAGGGCTGCTCACACCGGTAGACATCTAAAAGTGAGCAATTTACTCCAATTTAAGGAGCTAATCTTCTCAGCAGATCTTTACAAAAAAATTGTGAGACTTTTCCCTCTCTTGTAACATTTTCGACTTTAAACTCCATAACCGAACTAAACTTTCAAATTTTAAGAAATTGCATTGTAATCGGATATCATATGGTGGAGATATCCAGTACCCTCTCTTTACTTCTTTTTGGAGGAAGTACCCCTCTAATCAAAAATTCCCCACGGCTACGAAATTCGTATAACCTATTTACCAAGTTACATATAGATCGCTTGAGAAATGCGACCTGAAAAGAAAAACATACAAACACACAGAAAGTAGCTTTTGCCCTATTAGATGAAACGGAGACCTTTGTTCGCTTCGCTCACTCGATCAATTAAGTCAAGATTTTAATCGATTAGATACTAAATGATCAGAGTATCACCTTTCCCACAGGCTACCAGTATCCCAACAGGTCCGTTGAAGTTCTCCACCCATCCTGCCAGCGGCTCATCCACGCTGGATATCACTATCGAGGGTCTGATGATGACCACAGGCAACTTCCCACGTTGCTCATTGACCACATGCTCCGCCAACTGTTTCGTGAAGCAATATGTGTTCGGTAGTTCGCCAAGGTATCTACAAAAGTAAGTCCATTCATAGATTCACTTGTATGCGACTATGTATGTAAGAAAATCTAGGAATTCAATTTTATCCTCGAACATAGACATCAGGCAACCGCCTGCCTTTCGGTACTCGTATTTGACAGGATAAATTTTGGAGAGTGTGTGCAGGAGCTATTTCTGTTGATTCCACCTTCGCCGTTAAGCACCGGTCAAACAGAAGAACGGCAGACCTTCACCCGTACACTGTGGATATTTCTACAGCTCGCACCAAGCGTTTCGCTTCCACATTTATCGTGCGTACAGCAAAAATATGGAATGCACTACCGGTTTCCGTGTTCCCCGAAAACTACAACTTGTGAATTTTTCAAACGAAGAGTAAATAGTTACCTTCTAGATCAACGCGTAAAATCCTCGACTTCATCGTCAAACGCAGTATTATTCGTATCGAAAAAATTTGATACAGCTATTTTTATACATGGTCTGTCGAATTAGACCAAAGTATCATTTAAGTCTAATATCCAATTCGTTTGCACTTCACCGAATGGTAAGTCTCGAGTTAATGAAGTGTTTAATCCAGCTACTTGATGATAAACACCTTTATCCTGTATCGTTGCTACCTTAGGGGTAGGCGAGGCAGTGCCCCTGGGCCCCGCATGTCCAAGGAGCCCCTCGGCCTCCATGATTGACGTTTAAAAAAGTTTTAGAATATCTTAGTTGAACCAAAAAAATTGCCCTGTTCACTCAGGTCCCTTGGACGGTTCCATTGATGTGTTTAAGAAAACTTTGCTATCGTTAAATGGTTCAAATTAATTGAGTCAAATAAAATTTCGGGGTTTACGTGGATTTCTTTGAAAAGACGCCCCGAATAGGGCCCGGATTCAATTTTGCCCAGGGGCCCTCGTTCACATAGCTACGCCGCTGCCGTTATGGTAGCTTAGCCTAATTGACATAAAACAATACCCTATTATTACTAGCCATAAATCTAGCTACTAGGCCACGAAGGCTGTTGGCCTTATCTAGACCTTGGTATATGCAGCTTTGTGAACTCACTTGGAAGTCAGTACTCTGATAGAATGCTCGTCGATATTTTCACAAGTGGCCAATACTTCCCTCCAATCAGCGTGTGGTGGGTACAAAACTTCCTCGATGGGATTGCGATTGGTGTTAGAGTAGGATGTCGATACGTGGACCAGTGCCTGTGGGAAAGGAACAGAGATATTAACAGCAGAATTTGAAGCTGATAGAATTGCAATTGATTCAAAAGCAGAATCCAATAGGGATTTTAGATGGAGTGACTAGATGAAAACAAGTGAATGAGATGTATTTTTTTTTTAAATTACTAAATTTTTTTAATCCTTTCCTATTTTTGATATACCCATTGTCACTCTCACAGTAAATACGAATCTAACGACACCTCTTACGCAAAAATCCATCGAGCTGTTCAGGCCGTAGAGCGTGTCAAACAAATATACAAACATACTCTCAAAAAACATAGCTCTCCTTCTGGCGCAGTCGGGTAACGATAGGATATTTATTTACATATGTGTGGTAGGATGGCTATTGGCAAAACCTAATTTGTTTTTGCTCATTTTGTACTATGTACTCACTTTGTAATTTTTAGTAAATTATTTTTAAGTCTAAATTTTGTCTCACTTGTTCGGGTTATGTTCTCAAATATGTTTTTTCTACTGCCAGACGCCCTTAATTTCCAGTTGAAAGGTAAATAAGTACATACCGACAAATCCCTAACGTCGTAGGCCAAGTCCACAATTTCTTTTGTCCCTCTCAGATTCAAACGAGTAGCAAAGGTGAGAGGATCGTCGAATCTACAAACAGATAAATTGAGCAACATTAAGAGATATGTCACTTGACAGCTTCATAAAAATATCCTTCCTTTCTTCGTAACCTGCCTGCGTAGCATGAGAGCGGTGAGAATGGGGTATTGTCATATCTAAACGTAAATAGTATAAGACATATGACGTTCAAATATGGCATGTCTCACTCTCACGCACCTCATCCTACGCAGGTTGCCTTCTATCAGTCTGCAGGCTATCTTGCATACAAAATTACATAATATTTATTAAATATCAAACGATACCCCTGTAAGGCACCGCAACATTTTTCTGAACCTTTGCCGCCCCCTGCCCTAAAAGCTACGTAACACCCAAGTGACCATATTTATGTTATTATTTTACATAATGAAAATACATTTAAAAAACCTCCAATAAAATTAGATACACAATTACAGAATCTATTAAACTCCTCAATCTATTAAAATTATTACACGGTTTTTCGGATATAAATCACGAAAGAACTGTATTTTATGTCGTTTGTATGAATTAACTAGATACTAATTAAAGACTTAGCTACTTCTTACTAGGTTAGATTCTCTATGTTGCGACTGCGGCGCACTGGTGCAGAGTGTACAGGTACACATTATCGAGGAATCCCCGAACAGAAAATACTGGGGTATTCCCCAGGATGTATTCTCCCTCCCAAGCGACGCGGCGCAATAGGCTAAACAACTTAGCACAGACTTAAAGTGAAAACGACAAAAATGCCATACGCCTAAATAAATAAAACTACTGACTAAAGACGAAATCAGATAAAAAATGATTTTGTATTTGGTCAAGCGTGTGGCGGACACGACGGAAATAAAGTCGCGGTGGGTCTAGTAGGACAGACTATTTCCTCTCAGCCTATATATACATCCCCACTGCAGGTCTCAGTCCTACTCTCCTACAGAGAGTGTATGGGACATAGTGCACCACGCGGGACCAGTGCGCATTGGTAGACTTCACACACACCTTTGAATTTCTCAGGAGTGTGCAGGTTTCCTCACGATGTTTTTCTTTTACCGAAAAGGCAATGGTAATGATTTTTAATTCGTACATAAATTCCAAGCGCATTGGTAGACTTCACACACACCTTTGAATTTCTTCTCAGGAGTGTGCAGGTTTCCTCACGATGTTTTTCTTTTACCGAAAAGGCAATGGTAATGATTTTTAATTCGTACATAAATTCCAAGCGCATTGGTAGACTTCACACACACCTTTGAATTTCTCAGGAGTGTGCAGGTTTCCTCACGATGTTTTTCTTTTACCGAAAAGGCAATGGTAATGATTGTTATCGTTCGTACATAAACTGCAAATAACAAATTGTAACTCATTGGTACGAGCCAGGATCGAACGCAGACCCCGATTGTTCAAGGACTGACGCTCTACCCGACTGAGATGTATGTATGTATGTATGTATTTAAAAACATACCTGACGCTGGCTGCCACGTGGAATATAATGTTAACGCGGTTCACTAGAAGGGCCCTGTCTTCTTGAGAAACACCTGCAATCAAGAGAAGAAAGATTGAGAAGAAGAAATAGGTTTGCACCTTACCTTAACGTTATCCCTCTCCTAATGCTTCCATACTAAATTTCTGTTGTCATAATCTTTTACAATCGTACAGCTCGTTTTGATAAGTAATTACCTAAAAATAGGAGACGAAATTATAGTGTCGCGAAATGAATATCATTAATTTACAGATTTATAGTTAGCTACAATAGCAGTTACGCAGCTAATGGTTCATAGATGGCGCTTTGAACAATAATCGAAAAAAGTGTTTAAAATGTAAATTGTGATTCACTGTGAAGTTGTATGTTAATGATACTCATTTCGCGACATCACTAGCTGATTTCTTATCTTTAGATAGTTACTGCACAAATCCAGATATTATATTTTAAAAGATTATGGAAACAGAAATTTAGTTTGAAACTTTGATGGAGAACATACTATAAACTAAAGTTATTATGTGTAAGCTGAGAATTGCTATTAAATTTGAATTCAAACTAAACTTATAAACAGTATTGTTTCTGTATAGTAAATCTGTAGATTTAAACAATACTTGTATGTGTCAGTAACTGACCTAATCCCACCTCTACGATGTCCCCTGCAATCACAAACACTTTGGACTCGAACACGCCCGGTCTTTCTCTTCGGAGACGGTCGAAGCACTGGAACATCAACAGAAACTTAACAATCATCACTTTTTTATCATGATTGATGATTATCATCATCAGCTGGGAAGCGTCCACTGGACATAGGCCTCTTCAAAAACGTTAAAGAGGTCAACCGAAGAAACGACATATCTTCTCGTCCAAAATACCTCAGCGTCTAAAGACAAAAGTCTTCAATTGTAAGTTTAATTTTATGCTTGTGTATCCATATTTTGTCGATAATGTACACTCGAGTACAAAAATATGTATCCACTTTTTAAACCATGTCACATTCACCTTTATTTGACATGACATGTTACAAAAGTGAATACATATTTTGTACTCGAGTGTACATCATCGACAAAATATGGATACACAAGCATAAAATTAAACACACACAAAATCAGTCACAAACACAACCGCACCGCGATGCCGAGATGTAAAATGACAAAGTCAGCAGCGGGCGACTCAGCTCGCCCGCTTTGAATTCAGGGTGGCATTTCAATAAGATTACACTATCTAACCGAACAGACTTAGTGAATAGGCCCCAGGACTCGAGCAGAGTGAACGAGAGTGCGACAACTTCATACAAGCGCTCCGAAACGCACGCACACAAGCTCACACCTACATTAGCACACATAAAAAAGCGCGGGAAATGAGAACCCGATGACGTGGGCCGTCTCTCTCGTTCACTCTGACTCGAGTCCGATAGAGTTCATCTCAAAGCGTCCTTATCACTACTGTAACCATTGTCTATCATGAATTCTATGACCATAGCACCATAGTTCAAATTTAAAAGGTTAAACCGCCTCCATGGCCTAATGTCTAAATTTGGATTCACAATTCTGAGGTCCGGGTTTCAATTCCCAGTGGGGGTGTAGCGGTACTTGTTTTGGTTGGTGATACGGCATTTTCTATGTCCGCCTGGCTAGCTAGTAGCTACCACTGTTGCCTAAGTCTGCCGCCAAGTTTCAGTATAAAAGGTAGCAGAGCCAGCGCATTAGGTTAAGAAGTCTTAAGAGGGTATGCTGGTGTCAAAGCGCCCATACAAACGTAGTCCAGTCATATTTTGAGTATTAAGCTATGAAAATCTATGAAATTTTCAAGACACAATCTAGAAACAAATATCTGTGTCGGTGGTGAGTCAGATTTTCGTTTAAATATATACTTCCAGAGTTACAGGGCGTCAAAGTATTGTACTTTTCGGTAATAAAAAGCCCCAACTTTGAACCTGTTTTACAAGAGTATGAATCAATTTAGAACAATTTGGAAAAACCACCGACATCTGAAATTTCATTAGTATACTGTATTAAAAAATGGTTACATAATATACTGTCTCCTTCAAATGATCCCTGGACTACGAAACATCCAAATAACGGGTGGATAACTTCGCGTATTGTATGCTGTCTCACCGTACGCGCTCGGGTAGGATAGGGCTCGGATAGGGACAGCTACAAAACAATGCAACCTTGAACGCGACCACGTGGTCTAAACAGACAATCCTCTTAAAGACTTGCGAAGGCGGTGCGCACGCTTACCATCCAACGGCCTTATCGTCACTTACCATCAGGTGAGATGAAGGCCAAGTGCAAACCCATCATACATAAATAAAGGTTCAAGAACATCCTCAAGTGTCATTGAATGCTACTTGAGTTTACAATTTAATTAAAGTTCATGACTTTGCTCTACCTTTGTTAATTGTTGCCCCAAAAACACTAAAACTCAATCGATTGTAACAAAAAATCACAAAAGGTCAATAGCATTTATTTAACATAATGGATTCATTTGCCCTTTAATTAACGCAATCGCGTTAAAATATGCGCGTGAGTGCGCATAACAGTATGAACGGCAGCTATGGATCTTGGATTGTTTCGAAGGGAGCAGAAAGATAATCGAATAATGCTGTTTGAAACCTAACAAAGTAATACGGCCGCCATCTTGGATTTTTAATGTCAGTGGCGCACAATAAAACTTATGTTTATCGATAGAGGACTCTTATATGAACAAAAAAGGACTCACACGTAATGTCCTAAAGTGGCACGTTTCCCAGATATTTCTAGGGAACGATGGACCTCATCAGTTCTGATGACAATTGAACTTCGCATCGATTGGGAGGCTCAGTCCTACTCTCCTACAGAGAGTGTATGGGACATAGTACACCACGCGGGACCAGTGCGCATTAGTAGACTTCACACACACCTTTGAATTTCTACACAGGAGTGTGCAGGTTTCCTCACGATGTCTTCCTTCACCGAAGAGCCAATGGTAATGATTTTTATCGTTCGTACATAAATTCCAAATAACAAAATGTAACTCGTTGGTAGGAGACAGGATCGAACTCATGCCTCGACTGACGCTCTACCCAACTGAGCTACCATGGCTTGTACTCCAAATACTTGCTCCATATTCTCCGCGCATTTCAACATTGATTCAACTTACCAGGGAAGCATACAGCTGCGCTAATCTATCTTCAGACTTCACTCCCTTTTTGGTCCTGAGCAGCAAGTAAATCCTATCCAAATCTGTGCAGGAGTACAACAGCTTCTCAATCAGGATCTTTCCCATGAATCCTGCAATACCAAATCAAATCGATTTATTTGCATTCATGTACATACGAGTAGAGTCATTAGACTTCAAATAGTATTCGGATCTACATACATGAACCCTGTCAGGGCATAGCAAAATGTATAAGTCAAATTTTATACAATAATAATTCAATGTCAAATTTTATACAATAATAATTCAATATCTAATTTTATACAACAATCCCAAATAAGGATAATCAAACTTTATACAATTTTTTTTATCATCCATAAATTCTTTAATTGTATAATATGATTTTCTAATTAGGAGCGACCTTAATTTATTCTTAAATTGTTTATCTGTCTCTTGATTTAAAATATCAGGAATATTATTATATACCTGGATAGACCTGTTATATGGACCGTTTTTCAATCAATCAATCAATAGCATAGTTCAATGTGGCAGTAATTGTTTATACTTTACCCGGTAGGGCACAGAAATGGCGTAGAAAGATTCGTCTATTCCAATCTGGTTATATTGTTTGTTCGGCCGATAAGAGAGTCCGGTAAAAATTCCATTCTGTTACATTGCTTGAGCTGACTGAACGGAACATGTGTGTTTTACCGCCGCCTTTTTTACCGCTTGTTAGGGTTCCATAGTCAAACAAGGAACCCTTATAGTTTCGCTCTGTCCATCTGCGGCCTAGCTCAGAGACCCTTACTACTAGAAAGCTGTAATTTGGTACGGGTATACATATCAATCACGTCAACAAACTGGTAGAATAAAATCTTGAAAAATATTTTCTTTTAGAGTGGCTCCCATACACGTAACTTGGGGATGGAATATTTTTCGCGTCTATCCCATTGTGTGGGGTATCGTTAAATGGGTAAAGTAAAAAGGTAAGCTGTAAAGTGATACTTTTTAACAGAGTCGGACGATTCCTCACCCCTCTGCTAAACTTTTGCATTTTAAACATCTGAAACAATTCGCAGTAGTACCTTATATACTAAACTTAAAAGGAAAACTATCACGATTAGATTAGATTTACAGGTTAACGTGTATTAGCCGACCAAATTATAAAATATACTCGGAGTGGTCAAAATGAAAATTTCGAACAAATTTCATTCAAAATTACTTTTAAATTACTTTGTTTTTGTTTTTTAATCTTACTTAGTTGGCGAAAATTACACACAAAGTAAACGAAAGCTCGAGTGGTGTACCTCCACCTTTTTTAAAGTCGGACTATAATAAAAAAAAACTACTTATTTAAATGGCGTCATGCAACCAATTGCACGAATAGATGACGTAATTATGTAATTGAATTCAATTAGCACGTGCAATTTTTCCCAAGTAATAAACCGCACATAAATACATTACTGTCCATAACTTTGTGAAGACGTCGACAGAAATATTTCCATCTTTGTCTAGCATCAATTTTTTTGTTACGTGACGAAATGAGACGCAATCTTACAATCAGTCTTGTCTGATACATACTTAAATATTGCTACGATGGACTTACAACTACAGCTAGAAGTAAAAATTTTACACCGGGATTTTTTAAGTGATAACCATATACCGGGAAACATTTACCAGGCCGTCCGTCTACTAGATGTACCGACGACGTGTAAAGCTTGCGGAGTAGTCGCTTTTCAATTCGAATTAACTTACGGGTTTAGTTCCCAGAGCGATATCTAACTGATCCGTCCGCCTGACTGAAAATCTATGAAATTTTCAAGACACAATCTAGAAACAAATATCTGTGTCGGTGGTGAGTCAGATTTTCGTTTAAATATATACTTCCAGAGTTACAGGGCGTCAAAGAATTGTATTTTTCGGTACTAAAAAGCCCCAACTTTGAACCTGATTTACAAGAGTATGAATCAATTTAGAACAATTTGGAAAAACCACCGACATCTGAAATTTCATTAGTATACTGTATTAAAAAAATGGTTACATAATATACTGTATCCTTCAAATGATTCCTGGACTACGAAACATCCATATAACGGGTGGATAACTTCGCGTAGTGTATGCTGTCTCACCGTACGCGCTCGGGTAGGATAGGGCTCGGATAGGGACAGCTACAAAACAATGCAACCATGAACGCGGCCACGTGCTCTAAACAGACAATCCTCTTAATAGCACTGTTGTGTTCTGGTATGAAAGGTAGCAGAGCCAGCGCCTCATTAGCGTAAGGCTTATCGTCACTTACCATCAGGTGAAATGAAGACCAATTTCAAACTCATCATACTTTTTTTAAAGAATCGAACCTGGCACTTTCGGATTGTGAGTGCAAGCGTGTAGCAATTAGACCACGGAGGCGGATAAAAAAATCGTTAAATATATTGAAAGGATTTATTTAGTTTAGCGTGATCATTAAACAAGGGGCACGCTCTTGTTGAAATTAAAACAAATCCTACTAATATTATAAGTGTGAAAGTTTAGATGTTTGGATGTTTGGATGTTTAGATGTTTAGGTGTTTGGATGTTTAGATGTTTGGATGTTTGTGACGCTTTCACGGAAAAACTACTGAATGGATTTGAATGAAACTTTACAATAATATAGCTTATACATCAGAATAACATATAGGCTATAATTTCTAAAGACATATTGTGTAAATTGTACAAAATCACACTTATAATATTAGTGAGATTACATGGGCAATTTTGGTATAACAAAAACGCGTTGCCTAGCAACCGACCATAGAATATGTAATTGAATGTGTGAAGACTATTTGAATGTACTACGTCAGATATTGAAATTTCTTTTGTTTCTTTAAACTATTAGCCTACGTAACAGAATAAACACTATTTTGTACCTTATGCTGGAAATGGAGATAGATGCCTTCTATGCCTATCGAACAAGTAGAATAAATCCTGAAGTACACGCGGACAAAGTCGCGGGCGGAAGCTAGTAATCAATAAACAAAACCATAACTTCTTGTAAAGTGAAAAAAAATTGTATTTTTTGTATTTTGTTATCATTCTTTAAATATTCTTTTTAACGTTCTTATTAACATTTCTTTGCTGCCTGTAAGTATGATAGCATTTAGATACACTGTTAAATTTGTGTCTTAATTGGATAATTTAAAAATTAATTAAGTAATAGGATATGCTGTAGATGACCTTGATAAATAACATATAAAATAAAACTAATGGCATCTTGGAAAATTTGTTATTTATTGAGATGTCATAAACAAATTCCAACAAATTAATTGTTTGTCCAGAATGTATCAAATGTCAACAGGAGCGAGCCCTTGTTCAAGGGCCTAACCTAAATAAGTCATATCAATTTATTTAACTAAATTCAGCGCAGAGTTGTAGACTTTACAAAACTTCTAGCAGTACCCTCTAAAGATGAGCAACGAAACAAGTTGCTGAACCCATTTTTATTGGATACAATTGGTTGTAACTGAATAATACTGTTGCACTTCCCGCTGCATCGTGACCGAGGGCAGTGCAAGGTCATTGCAACGCACAAAGCAATCGAAGTGTTGCATAAATGCATAATAGTTTATAATAGCTAGGTACTGGAGGGCTTCAATTGATTATCTAATCGTTTTACCGGAGATTAACTGGTACAGTACAGGACGTTTAGTTGTGACGGATACAAACGTTGAAGAGAAATAAACATATCAAGCTCGTTCATCATGCAATATTTCTAAATATCGGAATCCCGCATGATTTTCCAGATTTGGTAGCAGCATAAAGACATCGCTTGCCGTGGATGTGCGATAGACGTCAGTCCTTGAACGATCGAGGTCTGGGTTCGATTCTGGCTCGTACCAATTTTTTGATTTGAAATGTATTTACGAATGATAAACATAATTACCATTGGCTTTTCGGTGAAGGAAAACATCGCGAGGAAACCTGCACACTCCTGAGAAATTCAAAGGTGTGTGTGAAGTCTACCAATGCGCACTGGCGCGTGGTGTACTGTGTCCCATACACTCTCTGTAGGAGAGTAGGACTGAGACCTGCAGTGGGGACATATAAAGGCAGGTGATGATGATGAAACATGCAGTGTAGGGTTCTGTATTTGATCGTCACAGTTATGGCAACAAATCTCGAAAACCGGGATCCCGCATGATTTTCTGAACCGTGGGGTTTCCGGGATTCGGTAGCAGCATAAAGACATCGTCCCCCGCTTACGCATAAATAAACAAAGGTATGTGAGGGTAACCAGGGAACTCAAAACTTGCAGTACAAGATTTTGTAACAAATATTTCCCGCAAAAAATTACCGACGAGTTTTTTTTGTTACAATATGAGATCTTTATGTATCTCTTCATCTTTTTTTATTATTTAATTTTTTTTAATTTTCTTAAAATGTATTATTACTGTTAGAAAAAGAAATGTATACGTAATTTACTTAAGTTTAACCTTCTGTTATGTAAGTGGTTTCTTTTCTTTATAATTTTCAATTGTTTATTGGTAAAGACCTGTAATTGGCTTTCTGTCAACTAGTTGTTGTGTTATAATTTTATTATTAGCTGTTGTTCTTCCGAAACTATAAAATAAAATCTTTCTCCATACTCTTGGGTGGGGAATGAGTAGCAAGAAAAAACCTGATCCGAGTTTAAAAAATTCCAGAGCCTCGCACTTGGCCGGTTTCTTATTACTTTTTAGGTACGTAACCCTACAATGTCAGTCTTCGAACATGTCCTGCTTACCAGACCCTCCAGTAATGAAGATCGTCTTCCCTTTATAGAATTCTGGAATGTCGGGGATCCTTGTAAGGTCCCGGTCTTCGAGGAACCCCATTTTGTGACCTGGAAACAAAAGTGTGTAAAGTTTCTGATACTAATTTAATAGCATAAATTAGTGAATGATTTGTTATTTGTTTGTCATGTCAGAATGACTTGATTTTTTGTATAGGGACAGTTGAAGGGCCGAAAGGGGGCTTTCTATCCCGATCGATCAAGCAGTTCCCATGGGAGCCATAGCTAAAATTTAAGCCTAGCAACCCCTGACTCTACGGAAAAATTATTTTTATTCATGACAGAGCATTGCGAAACTTTTCAAAGAAAAACTTTGATCTTGAAAGTGAATGGTACGTCAATTGTACGGGCGCGTGACGTGATGACACTAGACCGAGTGACTTATTACCAATTGGTAACAAGTCCGAGATCAAAGTTTTGTTTGCTTTGCCTGGGTTATCAACAGTAATGTTAAATGTATTTGACTCTTAATTGACATAATCAGTCCAAAAAGGTGATGTACAAAAGTTTAAAAAAGATTAATGCGTTATTCAACTTCATTAAGATATAATTAGCAACCGGATAACAATGGCCTAGTTGCTACACGCTTGTACTCTGGAGGTCCCGGGTTCGATTCCCAGTTGAGGTACCTAACGGTACTAGGTTTGGTTGGTGGCAGGGCATTTTCTCTGTCCGCTAGCTAAAACCATGTTACTTATGTCTACAAAGAGCAGTTTTAATAGCACTGTTGTATTCCGGTATGATAGATAGCACAGTCAGCGCCTCATAAGCTTGAGGCTCATGGATGCTCAGAAACATATAAGCCGTAGTATACAAATGAAAACATATATATCTGGATTTTATGTATCATGACCTTTCATTTGATACCAAACACGACATTTTAATCTTCTATTATCATATTGGGTCCCACTATGACCCCTCGTAATCATCAACAGCCCATTGCAGGTTTGTTAGTTCAGTCATTAGTTGACTTCGGGGTCAACTGAGCCCACAGACCACTTAGGCCGCGGGTTCAATTGACCAATAAGAATTTTTTGTGGGTGACTCGCCATTCAGCCCACTTATCGTACAACGCCCGCGCGCTCACTCCACTACCTACCCCTTTAGGCTTCTACTACATTGGAAGTGCAATTTTCGCCAACAAGATATTTTGAAATGCCTTCATTTTGGGAAAGTGTACTTTATGAGAAGTGAACAAAATAAAGAGGAAACTTAGTAGGTCGAGTTGCCCGCAAGAAAACCAAAGTGGTCAACTGAACCCGCGGGCTACGTGGTCTGTGGGCTCAGTTGACCCTAAAGTCTATTAGTTATATAGATTTTCAACCGATATAAAAAAGGATGAGGTTCTGAATTCGAATGCATGTTTTTATGTATGTTACGCGATAACTCCACCAATCTGAGTTTGATGATTCTTTTTTGATTTTGATCGAAATTGATTGAGCTCTTTTTGAGCAAAATCAACAAAACGAAATATGCACCCAGATTCTACCTCTAAGGGTGAACATTTATAAAGCAATTGAAGTCAATTTTTAGTTCTTTTTTAACGCATTAATATTGAATTACTTACCAAAACGACGTTACCTTGTGACAACAACAGAATAATACTTGTTGAATCCAATTCAATCACTTAAGTGAATAATAAAACGAATATTATTCGAAACAATCGATTGTAACAAGACAATGCTTCTACACTAAGCTATCAAGTTCAAATGCCGACGTTCGCTGTTCTGTATTCTTTACGTAGCTAATCGAACTCAATGATTAAGGCGAAGACATTACCTTGGACACAATAAATAAACCATTTAATTGATTTATCGATTAAACTCCTAACCGTCCGTGAGATCGATACATATTTTACTATACGTTGGAGGTAATTTGACGTTAACTTCTAGAGTATAAGGTTTTGTTAAAATACTATTTGCATGCTGCATGATATAGTTCAATAGGTTAAAATAGTTAAATAGATTAAATGGGAATGGGAAAATTATCACATTAAATCTTAATAATTCCCCAAACGCATCCCTGAATCCAAAAATTGTGTTCCTAGACCCTAATATTTTTGAAAGACCTATCCAACGATTCCCCACGCAATATGGCGTACGTGAAAAAAAACATCCCTAAGTTGACCACTCCAAGTATATTTTATAATTTGGTCAACTATTACTCGTTAACCTGTGAAGCCATGATAGTCGTGATAGTTTTCCTTTAAAGTTTAGCATATGTACCACTACTGTGATGTTTTTCAGATTTTTAAAAGCAATAGTTTAGAAGATAGAGGGGGTATGGAAGTGGGGTCTACTCTGACAGAAATTATCGCTTTAAAGCTTAATATTTCGCTAAAGGATCCCTAAATCGAAAACTGGTGTTCCAGGACTCTCCATATTCTTGAAAGATCTATTCAACGATACCCCACAAAATGGGGTAGACGTGAAAAAAATATTTTACCCCCAAGTTACGTGTATGGAAGCCACCGTAATTTTTTTAAATATATTATTCTACCCCTTGTTCCCGTGAATAATATTTATACCCGTACAAAATTATAGCTTTGTAATAGGTGCCTGAGCTAAGTCGCGGACGGACAGACGGACAGAGCGAAACTATAAAGGTTCCTTTCCTTGTTTGACAGGTTTGACAACGAAACCTTAAAAATGTAAACATATTAGAGTAGTAGTAGTTTAATTCTCCCGAATGGGAAGGCAATGGAACAAAGCCATACAGCCTACTCTGAATATATATACAGAATATGTGTACATTTTATCGCTTGTTTTGACGATTCTTGACGAGAATTTCAAAGGCCAGCCTTAGTTTCAACATTATTCGAAAGAATCCATATGCCGAATGTACTCGACATGGTAAACTCTTCCGATCGCGTCGAAACCCTCGCAATTTTGCGTAATTGATGCTATAACACCGTCCATGACACTTTTTGCACTATATCACACCATTATAACACAAAAAACACACATAACATTATTAACGAATTACGAAAAATTGCAACCAACCACCATTATTCAAGTTCGAGCCAAGAATCGTAAACATATTAGATATTACTTTTTAGACGTTTTTTATTGCTCTTTATGGTTGGGGAATATACGTGATGGGCCACT
The DNA here is from genome assembly GCA_910589575.2 of Carcina quercana. Lineage (NCBI taxonomy): Eukaryota > Metazoa > Arthropoda > Insecta > Lepidoptera > Depressariidae > Carcina > Carcina quercana. The sequence goes on along the minus strand of OU342455.1, from coordinate 2,047,336 downwards.
ATATAACACTATTTCAATGCGCTGCGCCTTAATTGTTAATCAGCATATGATTCTGTCAACTTAGCAAGTATAACTTGTGTGTGTATGTGTGGACTATGACTTTATTTTGTGTCGACGTCATCAAAACAGTGATTGGGCCCTCGAAAATTTTAATATAATGCTTTACCTAATTGTTGCAGAAGGGTATTGTTTTGGGGCGTATGTAACACATGAGTATTTGTATGTTTTTTTAATTTATTTAATTATTTATTAAAGATTACCAACTAATTACACACAATAACAAAAAAACTTACAAAACATTAGTGCCATATGTGCAAATAACTTACACTTATTGTTTGTTTCTCTATTAAAAAGTTTATTTGTTAAAGGTTTTTTCTTGTAAAACACCTGAAATATCTCTTCACTTTTCTAGTATTCGTAGATACTTTTAGCTTTTTCGTCATTTTCAACATATATTTTTTTAAATCAATGTCGCGGCGCTGAAATATTTGACAGATACGTTGTAAGAAAAGAGATTATATATCCTAAATAATAATCATTTGAGTGTAATCTCCTTACTTATTAACTTTGGTTTTGCAATTTTGATACATTATATCCTCTTTGGTTTTATTTGACATTTGTTGTCAAAATTCATAACAGATGATTTATTAGGTTTTAGTTTTTACCGTATTTTTGTATTATTTTGTTGTTTTAAATTTTTATCGTGCTTAATCAATATTGATAAAAGATGGGGGCCAAAAAGGACGCGAAAAAAGATAAAAAGGGAAAAAAGGGGAAGAAAGTAAGTAGATACCTTTTTATGCAATTTTATGGTTATCAAAACGATTTTAAAAGTGTTTTATGAGTCGTACAGGCCTCAAGGTGTGTCACTATTATACAAAACGATGGATTAATGGATTTGTGATCACCCATTATGACAATAATATTAATATTTTGTTTATTTTGGATCCAAGTTTGAAATTGTGAGGGGTTTTTTTTTTGTAAAAAAAAATTAAAAATCATTTTTGTGTTTCAGATTGACACAAGTGAGTAATATGCAATTATAAAGCTTTATTCTATATGTTACGTGATAAAATACGAAAAGGAAATCCTATGACCTAAATTGACCGACAGCTCGACGAGTCAGCTGAAGTGTCAGTGGCCAGACATCACCCGAAAAACGAAGAACCGATGGAGTTTGAGTTCTCGATTGACAGCTACGTACTGGGAACCATTTTTGTTTTGATACCCGACACAAGATGGCGCCACTAGTACTGTAAATCGCACAAGTGACACAAGAAGAGTAAATAGGCACCTTCTAGACCAACACGTAACATCGTCGACCTCATCGTCACTTACCATCAGGTGAGATTGAGGTCAAGTGTTGGTCTATCTTCAATTTTAAAAAAAATATAAGCAAAACAAACTTTACCTTGCAGCTAAATGCCATACCCGATGTATGGCTTTCAACTGCAAAGTTAAGTTTGTAATTATAAAAAACACGTTTCTATTTTACGCTATATTTAATTTATTTACGTTTTTATTATTTGTTGTTACTGCGGTTTTTTTTTCTTCAAAAAATTTAACTGTTACCTATTACGGGTCGTGAGTTACATCCCGCTGACAGACAGTCGGACGGACAGCGGAGGCTTTGTAATAGGGTTCCGTTGGTTACCCTTTGGATGCGGAACCCTAAAAAGCGCGCCAGCGTCGGTCTCTCAGAATCGCCTTATCTCTCTTTTTCTAATGCTTTCTTGCTCTATGGTATATGGGTCACATGACTAGACAACAGGGCGTTTAGGAGAAACTCAGGTCTGCTGTTGATAATAAATTCTTATTTAATTACATTACAGTTGCCTTAATGCAGCAAGAAGCTTTGATTGAGCCAGAACCAGAGCAAGAAGAAGAAAAGGAAGAAGTCCAGTTGACCGACACCTCATACACCAGCGCCTCCTTCGAAGAACTACCACCCATGCCTATCATAGTTGAAGGTACGATTGGTTTTCAATAGGTGGCGCTGTTATCAATATTTCGTGACAGTTTGTGAATAGACAAGCCATACAGTATTTACAGTCCATTTGAGGTGTAACTTAGTTGAAGGTATTGTGACTCTACACTAGGCAAAATCTAATTGGAGATTGTCGAAAGATAGGCCGATCAAATTGGCCCATGTAAGTAATCTTTTATTACAGTTCCTAAATCTGGCAACAGATGGTGCTTATTGAAAAAGTTTTGGCTTGTACAATGCCACAGACAATACACATCACATGTCATGTTTAGCACACCGTACCTCCTTAACTTAACCTTAAAGGTTAAAATAATAACAAATACAGATATCTTTGGTCTCTTGGAGTTGTAAAAAATTAAGCTTCTAAGCATTGAAACATACAAAAGCTCATAAAAAACATAAGGTTCCACTCGTTGACCTGCAATCAAGAAAGGCCAGAAGTAGGGACTCTAAGTACAGGAGAATAAATAAATCAGATAAAATATCAATCTTTAGTAGATAAAGAAGTTTGAACGACTATAAACAAACTTACATTTGCAGTTGAAGCATCGACTATCATGTAGACGAATGTATAGGAAGCTATTTTTTCACCTGTAAAATTAAGCTTGTCGTTCAGTTCAATCGAACTTATATTTTCGATATACCTTAGCTAGCTTACCTATCAATTATTAATTACAGTAAGTAAACATAATTCTTCAACAGCCTATGTCCCCACTGCAGGGGCTCAGTCCTAATCTCACAGTGCGGATTGGTAGACTTCACACACACCTTTGAATTTCTTCTCAGGAGTGTGCAGGTTTTCTCCAAAAAAAATTTTTTTTACCGAAAAGCCAATGGTAATGAGTTTTATCATCCTACTTCCTACTAATATTATAAGTGTGAAAGTTTGGATGTTTGGATGTTTGTGACGCTTTCACGGAAAAACTACTGAATGGATTTGAATGAAACTTTACATTAATATAGCTTATACATCAGAATAACATATAGGCTATAATTTATAAAGACATATTGTGTAAATTGTCCAAAATCACACTTATAATATTAGTGGGATTACATGGGCAATTTGGGCATAACAAAAACGCGTTGCCTAGCAACCGACCATAGAATATGTAATTCGTATATACAAACTTTCGCGTTTATAATATTAGTGTGAAGACTATTTGAATGTACTACGTCAGATATTGAAATTTCTTTTGTTTCTTTAAACTATTAGACTACGTAATAGAATAAACACTATTTTGTACCTTATGCTGGAAATGGAGATAGATGCCTTCTATGCCTATCGAACAAGTAGAATAAATCCTGAAGTACACGCGGACAAAGTCGCGGGCGGAAGCTAGTTCCTACATAAATTCCAAATTGTAACTCATTGGTACGAGCCAGGATCGAACCCAGATCTCGACTGTTCAAGGAATGACGCTCTACCCAACTGAGCTACCAAGGCGTAGTAGGCAAGAAAAGATAATTATTATTAATTAATAATAATATTCGTAACCCATCCCCTCGACCTAATTTTTCAAGACACTTCGCATCACCCAGTTCCCTAATTGAAGTTTTATCCATAACAGTGTTGCTAGGCAACTAAACAAAAGTTAGTTGATACAGATTGCGATCAAAAAGCATTAAAGATTGTAACATATTGTCCCGCATACAAATCGTTGATAAAGCAGCCATAAGGGGTGAGTATAGACAAGGTTGTGTGCTTACGCTAATGTTTTTTATGAGTTTTTTGTTTGTTTGTGTTTTTAAAGATCACGATTTAGGATTCTTGGCGCGAACTTGAAAAATGGTGGTTCATTGCAATTTTGTTAATTGGTTAATAATACTGTTATGTGTGTGTTTTGTGTTATAATGGTGTGATATAGTGCAAAAAGTGTCACGGACGGTGTTATAGTAGCAATTACGCAAAATTGCGAGGGTTTTTACCATGTCGAGTACATTCGGCATATGGATTCTTTCGAATAATGTTGAAGCCAAGGCTGGCCTTTGAAATTGTCGTCAAGAATCCAAAACAAGCGATAAAATGTACACATTATACATTTTATTGAGAAAGTTGAAGAAATGGCTTCGGCATAGTTTATAACCTTGAAATTTGGTATCGGGACGTCCTACTAAAAGGACCTAGTTAAATCCACTAGTGACCCACGAAATAGTTTCTATTACACATTCTTGTTTTACAGAAAGAAAGAGGCCAAAAAAGAAGAAAAAGGCAGTGGTTAGTCATTTAAAAAGTTTTATTATGAAATAATACAATCGCCTTGCGCAGGCGGGGGACAGTCATAGAGTCAGAAAGATATATAGATACTGTCAGTCGACACTTTCACGCTGACGATTAGCAAACCAACCCATAGACACACGAGTCAGTTGAGTATGCTATGGTGCATAGACTACAAATGATATCCATGATTTCTTAATATTTACTTATAACTGATTTTTAATCGGATCGGAAAGGATAAGATAGCAGCCAAGTGCAGGGCTCCGTAGATAAAATAGTTTTATAAAAAGTAATTTTGAATGAAATTAGTACGAAATTTTCATTTTGACCAATCCAAGTATATTTTTTAATTTGGTCCACTATTACTCGTTAACCTTTAAAGCCAGCTTAGTCATGATAGTTTTCCTTTAAAGTTCAATATATTTATTCAGATTTTGAAAAGCAATAGTTTAGAAGAGGGGGGTTTTGTCTTAAAAATTAGGTTGTTTGTTGATTTTCTCAAAGAGCGATCAATCAATTTCAATCAAATTTATATGGGACCGCCTATGAAGTATGCTCTATAAAACAACCAAAAAATCATCAAAATCGATTCACAATTTCCGGAGTTATCACGTAACACACATTTAAAAAAATCGTACAGTTAAATTGAAAACTTCCTCCTTCTTTTTTGAAGTATCCACCCAACGCCTGTTTGTTATATGATGCACTTTTTTTTCTGTACACAAAATTTATTTATTTATTCTTTTATTTATCGAATCCCGTTGCGAGTACAATGTAGTTCAATATGTGACCTTAAGGCGGCTCCATGACCCACACACCCGCGAATCATCATATTTTTAAGAGACACTCTGTGATTTGTAGACGTGGGACAAATACATATGAATGTTGAGGATAGTATCTGTGGTAAGACAGACGTCCTAACACAAGTCATAATGCTAGTATTCAAAGTAACCTACAAAACGAATATTTGGGTTTTTAAACTAACTTTATTGAGACTTAATGAAACTTTATGAAACTAGGTTGAAGAACTATTCATAAGGTCAATATTAATTTGACAGCTTTAGAATTTCTATGTCTTATGCCTACCTGTAATTTTGAATAAATTAATTGAGGCAAAAATCTGTCTGATTGACCGCATTCGAAACGAACTGATTTGTCAGAGAACCAAAGTGACCGTCGCTCACCATATTATCAAGCTGAAGTGTCAGTGGGCTGGTCATATTTGACGAAAGACCGACAGCCGCTGAAGCAGACGAGTCCTCGAGTGGAGACCACGCCTAGGCAAAGACGACTTACGTAGGGTAGCGGGACGTGAATGGATGCGGAGAGCAGAGGACCTAATTGAGTATCGCACTCATGGAGAAGCCTATGCCCAGCAGTGGACTGCCGCAGGCTATAAATGATGATGATGAAAAATCTATCGTAATCGAGATGAGAGTCTATGGTGCACTGTTTCTCACCCTTTCGCTCTAACGTGTTATGATTAGTAGGGAAGTGAGACTGAAAATTGATTTTTTTGTGGGTGAGGGAACGGCCTTACCGTTTATAGTCTAAGGTTATCAACCCAGCAGACAAGTTATTTATATCGTCACGGATCGAAAACAATAGAATTAAACTTAAAACTTGAGTTTTTTGAACTCTAAAGTCTAAACTATAGCAATTTAAAATTCAATATGCATCAGGACTAAAGCAACTATTTGTGTTAAGATATCGCATCGCAAATTACAGCGACAAATCGTCGTGCGATCCACGTCATACTCGCAATTTCTGCCGCTATCATAACAATCTGTTAGCCCAAAAACATTCGTCGCATTAATTGCCAAATTGTTTCATTTACTGGTTTCATTTACTGGATCCCAAAGCTTGTAGAATATATATTAATAACCTAAAGAACCGACCTATCTATTGAGCTGTTGCTATAGCTACAGAAATATAATAATATAGCTAAAATTGCAACTGATTTTTATTTTAAACCATTAGAAGCAGTTTCAGTTATGCATTAGGTATATAGTAGTGTATATCTTGAAATATCGCATCGCATCGCAAATTACAGCGACGAATCTTATACGTTGTATTTGACATAGACATTTTACAGTCATACAACGCGCAATATATCGTCGCAAATTACTTTAATTTGAGATTTAAAAATATGAAAATGTTTTAGGCCTATAGCATGATTATTTATTCATTCTTTTATTTACGGAATCTAAATGCGGGTACAATATTATTTAAAACATGATTACTGAGGAACACAACAAACTAAGGTCACCGACATAGCTCGACGAGTCAGTGAGTTCATGAGGCAATGGGCGAAGCACGGGTAATCGATGGGGAGTAAGAGTTCTTGCGTATCGACTACGTACCGGGAAGCGTCTACCGAGCCGTCCCCCTACTAGATGGACTGACGACCTAGTTAAGGTCGCACTGAGTCGCTGGGTACAAGTGAGACCGGACAATGTGGCGTACCATGGAGGCGTCCAGCAGTGGACGTGTCCTGGCTGATGATCATGATGGCTAAGACATCACACAGCTGACAAGTTATATATGTGCCAAGGCAATAAAATAACATTAAAATGGATTTTTTAAATTTCACTACAATCAATTCCAGATGCCTCGCAGATGCATCGCAATTTACAGCGACAAATCTTGCACAATATATTGCGAAGAGGGTATGCTGTTGTCAAAGCGCCCATACAAACGTAGTCCAGTCATATTTTGAGTATTAAGCTATGAAAATCTATGAAATTTTCAAGACAGAATCTAGAAACAAATATCTGTGTCGGTGGTGAGTCAGATTTTCGTTTAAATATATACTTCCAGAGTTACAGGGCGTCAAAGTATTGTATTTTTCGGTAATAAAAAGCCCCAACTTTGAACCTGATTTACAAGAGTATGAATCAATTTAGAACAATTTGGAAAAACCACCGACATCAGAAATTTCATTGGTATACTGTATTAAAAAAATGGTTACATAATATACTGTATCCTTCAAGTGATCCCTGGACTACGAAACATCCAAATAACGGGTGGATTACATCGCGTAATGTATGCTGTCTCACCGTACGCGCTCGGGTAGGATAGGGCTCGGAGAGGGACAGCTACAAAACAATGCAACCTTGAAACCGACCACGTGGTCTTACCAACATAGCCTATTCGCCTTATTCGCAAGATTTTGTTTATTGATGTTGACGAATTTTGCGATTTATACAAACAACCCGAGCCCTAAGTCGCTGATTTATGCGAAATGTTGATCCTTTATTTTGCTATCTTTGACTTGGTAACAATGAAATAATTATTATTCTAGGAGGAGGAGAAAGTGGAAGTGATTGAATTCATTTGGTCAGAAGATTCTCTGCCCCCACGTAAGGTCTTTACATTATTACATTAAGATTTTCTCCAGTGCATTTGATTATCTTTAAACGAGCAATTTTATTTATATAAACCAGTGATCTCGGAATCGTATCTAAACGATTTCGCTGAAATTTGGTATTAAAAACGCATGTTTTCGAATTTTCATGCGGTTTTCTTTCACGTTATTCAATGCAAAATATGGTCGCTGATTTCATACGCTTGGCACAAGCATCGTAGCGGCCAAAGTGCAAGAATGACAATCACAGGTTTTTTAAAAAATAATTAAAAAAAACTTATTTTTGGGTAAGAACTCCGAGAATGCCCAAATATTTTTACAAGGAAGTTTAAGGACGTTGACATGGAAAATATTGGTATTTAATTTAATTTTAGAGATGTTTTAGACTTATTGTTACAGTCAACTACGGAACACTACACTGCGCGTAGCCCGACACGCACTTGGCTGCTTTTTTAAATTATCTTTACCTACAGTTGAAGAAGAGGAAGAGAGGAAGATAGAAGAGGACGAAGGGGAAAAGAAACCAAAGAAAGAGTCCAAAAAGAAGAAGAAAGATAAAGAAAAGGAGCAGATACCGGATTTCGAGAAGGTATAACGACGTTGATTTATCATATACCAGTTAATTACTTAATTTATTAGGTTTACAATCTGATAACACATATAAAAAGTAAAATATTTTAGAAAACAATTTAGTATCACGTCTCCCCTGATAAACTTTGACAGGCAATGACGAGGCTTGTGTGACTTGCTACAAACTGGGAAGCAGTGCAACGTTCTCATGGCATAATGCTTTCGCGGCTCAGGGACGTATTGAGAATTGTGGACCCCGGAGGATTAAATAAAAATATACACAGTGACAATTTTAACTAAAAAATTCTTATTTATATTTATTAGTCTGTTATTATTAGTTATATATAAAGTCTGATTATTTAGTTGTTACGTGTTCTTTAACTGCACAAATTAGTCTGTGTTTTGAGAGGAGATGATCAAAACAAACCACGATACTCAGTTCACGAAACAATACGTTATTTATTCAGATATTACAAATTTGTCTTAGATTACGAGAATAATGTATGACGTAATAATATAGCGCTGTGCGCGCGTGGTTGGCTAGGGGCGCGGGGAACGACTGGCGAGCCCCGAGTCGCAAAACGTCAAGTCAGCATACTGTGACGTATGCGCCCCTACAGTAATGTTTACACAAAGCCATGTCTATTTTTACACACATTTTGTATATTACCAAACAGCCGAATAAAAAACAGAACCCATATGAAAAAAATGTAAATGAAAAATTGTTTATTTCTTTAAAAACTTATCTTAAGCCGCATACAAGGTTGTAATCTCCTTGTAAGTATAACAACACCTGTGCCAGGAGACTCCGCTCTTCTTATCCGAACCTACCTACATTATATTTAAATGAAATAAACTATAAATAAAAATAATAATGACAATTATATAAAAATAATTCGATAAAGTGTAAATAAAAAGGTAGCAAGAAACAAAATTAAGAGGGTATGAGTGAGGAATATGTAATGTGTAGGGAATGTGTAATGTGGTTTAAGATTACAAAATCTCACTCTGATGTCTGTCTGTCCGTCCGTCCATATATCACAGCTGATTATCTCAGAAAACGCTATCAACTAGCACAGAAAAATTACTTGAAATTAAAATCTAATCTAAAAATGGCAACGTGCAGCTCTCTTCGTATGAATGGCCTGTCCTCCTTCATTGCTTTTCAAACACCTCACACACACATTCACACTCACAACACACACTGATTACACGCCTCACACACTCTGTCTGTCACATGCACTAAACAACACTCATGTAAATGTTTTTTCTAAATATATTTTTGCATAACAATATCACTCATTAAAATTATAGTGTAGTAAATATATTTCTCTTTGTCTTCTTTTTCTGAGATTGGGAGGGCATGGACACCTAAGAGACAGATCCTTGATCTAGTTTATGATGATATAGATGATGTCTCCCAAATATTATACAAAAAAAAATACTTTTGTTAAAAATAAGACTTTAAAAGTTTGTTAATATTTGTGGAGAGAAGAAAAAAACATTTATTAACTTGAAATTTAGAACAGCTATGGGAAATGGCTAGTGATGAAATACGGAACCGAAACGTGGTCCTTTACTCTGGGCCGAATATACAAGCTCAAAGTCACTCAGCGAACAATGGAACCAGCTATGCTCGGAATTTCTCTACGAGATAAAATCCGGAATGAGGGAATCCGTAGACGAACGAAGGTCACCGACATAGCTCGACGATTCAGTGAGCTGAAGTGGCAATGGGCAGGCCACTAGATGGACCGACGACCTGGTTAGAGTCGCAGGGAGTCGCTGGATGCAGGTGGCTCGGGACCGGTCGATGTGGCGTACCATGAAGGAGGCCCATGTCCAGCAGTGGACGTTTCCCGATTGATGATGATGATGGGAAATAGTTACCCACAGGTGTCGCACTGAAATAGTTTCTAAATTTGATTCGTTTTTATTGAAAAGACCTTTCACATGGTACCCCAATTTCACCTCCGGTTTGGCCTCTTTTGAATATAAATAAATTTTCGGAACTCTAGAAACAGTAAAATGTTAAAAAGTAGTATTTTTAACGATCTCGTGCTAAATAAATGTTGCACCTTGGCCAGTTGTCTTAATACGTCCCTGTCATCCTTGTAGTAATATAAAACTTGTAATTTATATATGAATACGTCCCATACACGTAAACCATGCATTCATTTGATGGCGAACAGACCCCTTTGTTCAGTCATTAACCTACCCTTAGCTAGCACACACGCGATACGCGTATTTTCGTGGGTTTTTTTTCGGTACACGATACGCTGCGGCGAATCGTCTTGTGTAGAACATAAAAGTGCTTTACAAATAAAATCATTAATAAACGACCTCCGTTTCCTAGCTGTATAGCTCAGCAGCGGGCTATGCTCGGAGTCTCTCTGATGGACCACATTCGGAACGAAGTGATCCGTCAGAGAACCAAAGTGGCCGACATAGCTCACCGTATTATCAAGCTGAAGTGGAAGTGGGCCGGTCATATTTGCCGAAAGACCGACAGTCGCTGGAGCAGACGAGTTCTCGAGTGGAGACCACGCCTAGGCAAACATAGCGTAGGACGTCCCTCGGTGAAGTGGAAAGACGACTTACGTAGGGTAGCCGGACGTGAATGGATGCGGAGAGCAGACGACCGAATTGAGTGTCGCACTCTGGGAGAGGCCTATGTCCAGCAGTGGACTGCCGCAGGCACGATGATGATTTTACCTAGTGGCTACGCTTTGCTAATAATCCGCAGGCCCCGGGTTCGATTCCTCTATGTCCGACTGGCTGCTGCCAAAACAGTAGTGTTAACAGCACTATTGCGTCCCGATAATAAAAGTCAACGCGAGCACGCTTTCCATCTAATAGACATCTTCATTTAACATCTGGTGAGATGCTGGAGGTTGCAAGTACAAAGTACCACTAACTATACCAAGCCAAGCTACCTTGTTGGGAATCGAACCCGAACGATTTGAATGGTGTAGCCACTAGAAAACAGACACAATTAATCTACCACCCATTCGACAGAAACATAAGTACCAGGTCTCGTCAACGTCTATTTGATTGTGATACGTTAATTAATAGAGAAATAAACATTAAATCATGGATCCTTCATGTCAGCCTAAAGAATGGAAGAAAATGAACAAAAAGGATCGGGCTTTGTGGCTGGAGAACAGAATGTTGCAGTGGAAAGAAGAAATGGAGGCTGAGAAGTTAGCTTCTGATTATATTTTATTACATTCCATACCATTCCATTACGTTCTGTAACATTCCATTGCATTATATAGCGTTCCATTATGTTCTATAGCATTCCATTAATTTATTTCTTACATTACAACTCATAACACTCTTTTTTTATCATTACAATTTAGTATTTACTACACCGGGAAATACTGAAGAGCATGCTCGTTTAAAGGTTTATAATTACCATATGTGTCAGGTGGCAGACTTGGCAAATATCAGTAATCGCAGCATAAAATCTCTGCTGATTGTTCTTCTTACATGTTTCCTAGCTGTGCGATACCCGTGATTCATTTTATAGGGATCTTATCGCGGTTTGATAACCACAATAATTACAAAACATTTACGCCCCATTCCGTTACATTCCACCACATTCCGTTTCCATACATTACATTCTGTTGAATTCCATTACATTTGTACAAAATTGCGTTAGTATATGACTCTATATATATATATATATATATATATATATATATATATATATCTCGCTCACAGGCAAGCCAAAATTGCGGGTGCGAAAGAGAATAGATTGCTACAGGAGAAGCTGAGAAATGAGAGAATGGAGAGAGATATTAAGGAGCAGGAAGCTAGAAGAGATTTACTGGAAAAAACTTGCACTCTGTTCCACAGTAAGTTATAAAATTGCTTCATCATCAGCCGGGAAACGTCCACTGCTGGACATAGGCATCCTCCATGGCTCCGCGATGACCGGTTCCGAGCCACTTGTATCAACAACAACGCGTTCAAAAAGAACTAGAAACCGACTTCAACTGCCCTAAAAGTCTACAACGTTCATCCCCGAAAATGCTCATAAATCAATCAATCATCTATAAAATTTATATGGGACCGTCTCTGAAGTATGTTCTATCAAACAAACAAAATATCATCAAAATCGATTCATAATTGGCGGAGTTATAGCGAAACATACATACAAATATGACGATTAGGCTGTATAATGCTCTTCCAGACATAAGTAAACATGCCTGCGTTCAGAACTAACTTATGTTACTGGCTAATAAATAAATGTTATTATAAAATATGTAAAAATATCTGGACGATAAAAACAAGTGACATTAATTTTATATTAGGATTGTATAATTTTTCTATAATTAATTATTTTGTTTGTATTGACTAGTCGCACATTAGATATAAGTACAATTTTAAAATATTGCATAGATTTGTAAAGGTTGGTTATAGTGGACTTTTTACATGTATGTACATATAATCTGCAATAAATAACTTACACTTTGACTTTAAAAAAACATACAGTCGAATTGAGAAGCTCCTTTTTGAAGTCGGTTGACAATGAAGTTTTTAAACAATACTTGTTTCTTTCTAGATTTCGAGACACAGTTCATAACGTACCAGAATAAGAAAATTGAACAGGCGGCGGTAAGTATTGCTTCGTGTGTGTATTTGCATGATCAGCTGCATAAGCCCACGGCTGGACGTCAGCGCTCTCAGCTCGACAATTAAAAGTTAAAATAAATAATTAACGCGTTCGAAAAGAAAAAAAAAGATAAACGACTGCGATTGCCTTAAAAATTAGGATTTTTGTTGATTTTCGCAAAGTAAGATCTAACAATTTCTATAAAATTTGGATGGGACCACCTCTGAAGTATGTTCTAATGAGTTACAATTTGTTGTTTGCAATATATGTACGAATGATAAAAATCATTACCATTGGCTTTTCGGTGTAGGAAAACATCGTGAACAAACCTGCACACTCCTGAGAAGAAATCCAAAGGTGTGTGTGAAATCTACCAATCCGCACTGGTCCCGCGTGGTGTCCCATACACTCTCTGTAGGAGAGTAGGACTGAGACCTGCAGTGGGGACGTATATAGGCGGCTGATAGCCTTGTAAATGAGTTTACCGAACTTGTTTGTCGTTTTTAAGGTAGCTTTTGTAATCTATTTTGTTTGCACCCCGCGCAGTGGCAACAATACCTCCGCTGCGATGGTCTGCCGGACCCCCGCATCGTCACCCAGATGGCCACGTACCTGCACTGCTGGCAAGAGTACGGCACCTACGACGACCACGAGCTGGAGAGCAAATTCCGGGAGGCTTTGCCGGTAAGACCCTACCAATGTTCAGATAGGCTGGAGCTTCAGCGAAGAAAGCATTTTTTAAGAGGACGGTCTTTGGCAAATGATCAGTCTTTGGTAAAGTGTCGGTTTAGTACGGTTTAGTAACGGACTCCTTGGAGCAGTTGTCTGAGCGTTAAGACTCATTACTTCTGGGTAAAAAAATAAAGTCCAAGTTCCTTGACAGAGAGGCTAATGATCGCAGTAAGATATATTTAATACACAGATACTACTGCTCATTAGTGCCCATCTTCGTCATTTTTCTGCATAACCGTATTTCTATTCTGAAGCAGGGAATCACATAGAAGATTTGGTTTTTCAGATGCTGGAAATGCTCGAGGAGATATGCGCTAACACAAAGCAGTTCAGCGCTCGTCAGATACAAAACTATGATGAGGTAAGGTATTCTTCATCATCAGATGGGAAACTTCAATTTACTTTGATAGTATCGACTCTTGGCCTTTAGTCAAACTAAGCTGACGGGAAATCAAAGCAGCACAGGTGAATTTGGAATTCTAATTTGAGCTTCGCGGCAACTGCTGCTTGTATAGAATAAGTTTTGTGTTTAATTTTATGCACCAAAATGTTACGCACTATTTATTACTCGCTTTTGAGGGTTTTGTACCTCAAAAAAAAAAGGTAGCTCTTATAGGGTCAACAGTTGTCCGTCTCTCTCTCTTTTTTTAATTATGTATGATGGGTTTGCACTTGGCCTTCATCTCACCTGATGGTAAGTGACGATAAGATAGTTGGATGGTAACCTGCTGTCTGGCGGCAGACTTAGGTAACATGGTGGTAGCTAGCCAGGCGGACATAGAAAATGCCCATCACCAGTCAAACCGAGTACCAATACGTACCGCCACTGGGGATCGAACCCGGGACCTCCGAATTGTCAATCCAACATTTAGCCAAAGCCACGGAAGCGGTTGAAAATAAATGTCTTACGTAAACATTATCCACAGATCAGGGTCCAGCTGAGAGAGCAGCTGTCCAAGGCTATCCAGCTGGCGACGTACTACCTGCTGAGGAATCTGGAGAAGAATCTCGAGTGGCACTCCATCAAGCTGGCCACCTACAACAGGAAGTTTGAAGCTCTGAACCTCAACCTGTGGGTCGCGGTGAGGATGCCTTCCAGGCTCCCCAAACCAGTCGAGGCCGAACCGTATGTTGGTCTTTAATGTATAGCTCGTTTGTACTTGGCCTTCATCTCCTTGGCCTTGGCCACGCCCACCCAGAAACTTCAAGCTAATGAGGCGCTGGCTCTGCTACCTTTCATACCGGAACACAGCGGGGCTATTAACACTGCTCAGTCAGTAGACTGTAGAGTCCCTAAGACCCCTCACAGGGCATATCAATTTTAACAAACACCTGACCTAAATGAGTCTAGGAGACGATAAGATTTGCAGCTTCTGTAAAGAGGAAGAGGAGACACCCATCCACATCCTCTGTCACTGCGATGCACTCCATCACAGCAGACAACAGTACCTTGGAGAGCATATCGTCACACCAGACGATATTAAGGTCTCCACCCCTAGAGATATCGTCCGATACATGATCGGAGTGGGCCTTGGGGAAGTGCTTTAACCAAATAGGGGTCACAATAGATCTGTCAAGGTCGCAGTGAGTGGTTGAACCTTGCCCTTGGCTCAAATATCTCAATAGACTTGAGGACTGTTAGTCAACTACGAGGGGCATACCGAAATGATCGGGAATATAAAACAATACATACAGGAAATAACTAAATTTATTTTTATTGCTTTTCGAAGTATTCTCCGTTGCAGTTAATGCACTTTTGCATTCGTTCGAACCAATTATTATAGCAGCAATTCCAGTCCGAAGTTGACATGGTCAAAATCGTCGATTTGTATGCTTCCACTGCTTCTTCTGGACCTTGAAACCGCTGACCACGCAATAAATCTTTGATTCTAGGGAATGTAAAGTAATCATTGGGACTCAGATCAGGGCTGTATGGAGGATGATCCATTAATTCAACGTTTTCCTGCTTCAAAAACTCGCTTGTTTTCTGAGCGGTGTGAGAGCTCGCATTATCGTGATGGAGGATTATGCGTCGTTTCGGGTTACCTCTACGGAGTTCGGATATCATCTGTGGCAAACAAACCGTTGTATACCAATCAGCGGTAACCGTTCTCCGTTCCTCTAAGGGAACTGTGACTACATGTCCTGTTTTCGCGACAAACGAAGCGACCATTTTCTTCGATACGCTGCGAGAGCGGACAACTTTTGTTGGCTTGATCTCACCTGCGAAGACCCAGACAGCCGACTGATGCTTTCTTTCTGGCTCATATGAATAGATCCATGATTCATCACCAGAGACAATGTTATAAACTGCTTTTGACTTTCCTCCGTTGAAGCGTTGCAGAGTAGACCGGCACCAATTGACACGAGCCGCCTTTTGCTCTTCGGACAAATTATGGGGCACCCAGCGGGAAACTAGCTTTCTCACTCCCAGTTCACCATGTAAAACAGTTTGTATCGCAGTCATACCTATCCCTAAAGTAGCCCGAATCTGCTCATATGTAATATGTCGGTCATCCTGTATCATTCGGCGCACAACAGCGACATTTTCTGGTGTAACCGCTGTTTTTGGCCGGCCTGTGGAAGGTACGGTGCCAAGAGAAGCACGTCCACGCCGGAATTCAGAATACCAGCGATATATTGTCGTCTGGCTAGGCGCTTCACTCTTGAATATAGATATAAGCTCAGCGAGACATTGTCCCTGAGATAATCCTCGTCGAAAGTTGTAAAAAATTATGGCACGGAAACTTTCTCTTGTAAGCTCCATTTTTTTATCGACCTATCAATTTCAAACTGATATTGTTCTTTAAAAAAAAAATTTTTTTTAATTCTGTCAATTGTATTCGATTTTCAACTAACCAGTGTTTATTCATCAAAAAGAGTTTTTAATCTAATTAAATCGAAAGTACTCGATTACCGATCTTTTCGGTATGCCCCTCGTACAGGCAGCGCTCATTCAGGCCTTACGCGTCCAATATAATAATGCGTTTAGGATGTTGTTTGGGCTCCCGCGATATTGCAGACGAATGGCTTCCATGCAATCAATCATCAGTGAGGCGCACCCTGAAGCACTGTCGAGGGAGCACAAACATCATCCTGAGCGTACTGGGGGACAGGTGGGACTCCCCGCTGCTGGGACACTGGTCACGTCTGCACACTGCACGTGTCTCTTGGTCTGCCCAATTGATATTTCTGTAAATTAGATATTGATTTTGGGGCAAGGCCTATAATGGAGACCTTGGGAGGAAAAACGTCCCCAAGGCAGACCACAGTTGCGTTTGAAAGACGACCTTAGGAAGGTTGCGAGGAACAACTGGATGGAAGTAGCGCGGCACAATCTGAAGGAGGCCTACACCAAACTGGTAGAGAATGGCTAGGAAGAAAGAAGAAGAAAGATATTGTTTCTAACACTAGGTTAAGATTGACTTTAATTTAATTATGTACTAACAAAACATGTTTGCGAAGCGGCAACAGCAACACTGTCTATGTGCCATGGATTCACGTCACGTTTCGTTGCAGAGAGCCTGTTGAGCTGACTTTCCCTGAACTAAAGACCACAATCCGTCTCCCGAAGACTATAGATGGATCCGACATATGCATGCGAGCAGCCAGGTCCACGGTGGACCTGCTCAGCGAGAGGTCCAAGAGTTTCAGAGTGAACCAGCAGATTACGAGCGATTGTTCTGGTGAGCCTTCTCTGTTCCTATCATCACTGTTCGAAAATCGAATGAAAAGATTCGTCATCATCCGTTGAATTGAGCAAATCAGTAATGGCGATGTATTTGTGTATATTACATGAAATAAATGAAATGAAATCATACTAGGCTTCTGAATTGGATTGTTTATTTATTTTTTAAGTATGTTACGCAAAAACTATGCCATTTCCGAATCGATTTTGATGATCCTGTTTTTGTTTGGTAGATCATACTTCAGAGATAGATTTAGCGCTTTTTGATCAAATAAGCCGCTAAGTAATTTTATTGCGAAAATTTAGCCGTGTAAGCTCATTTGGTTAGAGCGTCAGCCCTTGAACAATCGAGGTCTGGGTTCTATCCTGTCTCGTACCAATGAGTTCCAAATTGTTATTTGGAATTTATTTACGAACGATAAAAATCATTACCATTGGGTTTTCTGTGAAGGAAAACATCGTAACAACCTGCACGCTCCTGAGAAGAAATTCGAAGGTGTGTGTGAAGTCTACCAATGCGCACTGGTCCCGCGTGGTGTACTATGTCCCATACACTCTCTGTAGGAGAGTAGGACTGAGACCCTGCAGTGGGGACATGTATAGGCTGTTGATGTGAGAAAATCGACAAAAAATATATACCCATATAATTCTACCTCTAAGGATGAACATTTTAGGGGATGAATGCAGTAGTCTTTTAGGGCAGTTGAAATCGGTTTCTTATAGTAATTCTTCAATGCGTTACTTGTTTGGGCGGTTTCCGCTCTCAGCCATATCTAGTCCATTGTACGTGAGCGGAAGTGTAGCCAGCTAGTCTACCCAGACGAACTCGCTGCAGGTCTCCTGGAGTGATCTTGGATTGTTTAGGATCGTCTCCCGTTGCGTGTCCACGCTGCTGCAGGTCGTGAGCACGTGGGCGGGAGTTTCCTCGGCGACCATGCACCCTCGACACAGGGGGCTGTCTGTGATGTTCATATTAAACAAGTGTTTGTTAAGTGTACAGTGGCCTGTCATTCTTAGGGTTTACTTAGAAATTTGCGTGATTATAGACTTATAAGATCGTAGATCTTTTGTTTGTAGACGCAATTTGGAGGACGCCTTTACCTGCAGGTTTCTTGCAGAATAATTTCAATATAACATTATTAACGTATCAAATATTATAATAATTAAATTAACTAATCTTTTTTATTGATACGCGCAAAACTAATCAACTTTGAAAATAGCAGTTTTGTAAGAAATAAAAGGTTTTTTGTTTTATTTTTATTTATCTAACTAAATTATGTTTCAGATCTATTCATATTCAATGTAAAGGAACTTGAAAATATCATCAACGAGAAGAAGAAACAAGACGCCGTTAGGAAGGAGTTCTTCAAGCGGGTGAACACTAAAATTAAAGAATTGGAGACTTACCTGAAAAACAACGTGTAAGCCATTTTTTGTCCATTACAAGCGCAATGTTTGCAATAAGTTAAAATATACAAAAATAGCCTATCCTATTGTAGGTATAATTCCTATATTCCTATAGTCTCGCACCAGATTTAGTCAACAAATTAAATGCTTCGTTCTCTAGGTGCAAATTGTAATCCAGTCTGACGCAACTTAGTTCCAAATTACTCCACGATAAATTGTATGAAACATGTGGAAGCATCGAAGGCGCTACTGGCGCATTGTTGTCGCCACTGTCCCTACATTACGTATGGTAGAGAATGGATGTTGATTTTGCCCCGTTTGAGATTCGGTAGGTTTATTTTCGCTGTATGGAGTCCCGTCTCTTATTACGTAGTATACGTATATATACTCTTTGTTGTCTATGTTTATCAAACCGTAATTTTAAAAAATAGACTTCAAAATTCGATCTAAATATGCTATAAGAAGAAGATCAAAAATCTGTATCCTGATTACGTCAAGAAAAGTCGATATTAAAATTAATTTTACGGTTTTATGTCGATACATTTCAAATCGCCTCCGTGGCCTAATGGCTAAGTAAATGTTGGTGGTAGGGCATTTTCTACGTCCGCATGGCTAGATACCACCATGTTACCTCTGTCTGCCGACAAACTGCAGTGTTAATAGCTATTATGTTCCGGTATGAAACGTAGCAGAGCTAGCGCCTTAAGGTCAAGACTTCTGTGATGTGCGCACGCCTAACATACAATGGACTTATCACTTGCCATCAGATGACATGAAGGCCAAGTGCAAACCCGTCATATTTTAAAAAAAACTTGCCTGATCTTTTGCCTTTCTCTTTAAATTATTTTTCTAGTTGCACGAATATATGTCCCCAAAAAACCGCCATTTTAAATACCACAAACAAGACGCTAGTAAGTGTAACTTATTTTTAAATTACGATTATTTGCACACACAAGGTTGCTTTTCTAAAATCGTAGCCCATCTTTTGGCTTTGCCGTAGTCGGGCAAAAACAAAGCAAAATGTTGGCACCCGCACCACGCCTAAATACGCGAAGTCTTTTCAAGCTACCTTAAACGTGAAGCACTTTCAATCCTGATCATCTCGCAACCAGAAGAACGCAGAAGTTCCACTCTTTGACAACACTGGCCGGTTGAACACGAAGCCAATTAATTGGCTATGGTTTATTTTCAGCTACGCGAAGGCAGACGATGAGAAAGCTGAATTGGAGAATCTATACATGGCCGAACCAGCTTTCATGCTGGAGCCTAGGGAATACTTTGCTGACCAAAACGGTAAGATTATTTTATTCTCGTATAGTTCCTCTCGAACTAGTGAAGGTTGACTGTCAAGCTGTACTGTTCCTGGCGAGGCGAACAAGTTAGTTGTCGCTCACGATTCCCGTCCTGTGACCTTCATCCTGTGACCTTCATCCTGTGACCTTCATCCTGTGACCTTCATCCTGTGACCTTCATCCTGTGACCTTCATCCTGTGACCTTGTCGCTTTCCAGCGACTTAGCCCGTCATCATTTTATATATCGAGTTTTATGATCAGATGTTTTTATTCATCATATGACACTTTATTCGTGTCTTTAGCCACACTTAGCCATTGGCTATTCATAGGTACGTAAGTTGAAGTATAGCCGGCTATTGGACCCAGCTGTTGTCCGTGGTGTCGTTATCTAAATACTTAGATTTCGGGTTCGATTCCCAGTGGGGACATTGTCAGAATCAGTGTGAATTTCCCCAGTCTGGTTAGGACATTGCAGGCTGAAACACTTGCCCATTCCTGGACATTCTGGCGGATATGGATGCGACGGTCTATGAACAGATTTGCGTCCTGCGCGAAGAGGGTGGGGTCGCCCCGAGGGAAGTTGAAGTGCTTAGCACGAGCGACTCCAAACAGGGACCTTCTAGAGTCTATAGAGCCTATACATGCCCCCACTGCATGGTCTCAGTCCTACTCTCCTACAGAGAGTGTATGGGACATAGTACACCACGCGGGACCAGTGCGCATTGGTAGACTTCACACACACCTTTGAATTTCTTCTCAGGAGTGCGCAGGTTTCCTCACGATATTTTCCTTCACCGAAAAGCCAATGGTATTTATTTTTATCATTCGCACATAAATTCCAAATAACAAAATGTTACGAGCCAGGATCGAACCCAGACCTCGAATGTTCAAGGACTGACGCTCTACCCAACTGAGCTACCATGTCTTCCTAGAGTCTGTAATCTATATCAACGTGTATCATCGTCGACCTCATCGTCACTTAACATCAGATGAGATTGAGGTCAAACGTTTTAAAGAACATGTAACTTGTAACCTTTTTTGATATTTCAGAGAGGCAATTTAGAAGATTTCTAAAGAGGTGTAACTACAGGGCCAGGACTGGAGAGATCAATTTACGCAAATACAGGTATGACTGCAACTGTACAATGTTCTGGAGGATTGAATGCAACTTGTTTTTAGGATTCCTCGAGACTAAACCAATATGCGAACAATAATTTCTCAAAACGTAAAAAAAGGAAAAAAAAACTAAAACGAAACGAAAAATACACTCTAGCCAAGGCGGAGGGGTAGCGACTATGCGCGGCGCGGCAGGGGCCACTTTGGGAGGTTATGCAGCGTTATTTGTGTGAGTGAAAGCATGTGAAAGGCTGTATGTGTGCGTACCGAATCGCGACAGCAATAACATATTGAAATACCTACTATTCTACGGAGAGTTTGTCTCCGTTGCGTCTTAATAGCTTGCACTCACAATCTGGAGCTCCCGGGTTCGATTGGTCTGGTTCGTGGCAGACATTTTCTATGTCCGCCTGGCTAGCCACCACCATGTTACCTAAGTCTGCCGCCAAATAGAAGTGTTAATAGCACACTTGTGTTCTGATATGAAAGGTATCAAAGCCTAACTATCCAACGGCCTTATCGTCACCATCAGATGACATCATCATCATCAACAGCCTATATACGTCCCAACTGCAGGTCTCATCCCTACTCTCCTACAGAGAGTGTATGTCACATAGTACACCACGCGGGCCCAGTGCGGATCGGCGGACTTCACACGCCTGTTCAAGACATGCAGGTTTCCTCACGATGTTTTTCTTCACCGTTAAGCAATCGGATAATGTACTTGAATTGAAAAACAACTCATAGGTACATGGCTGGATTCGAACCCGGAACCCTCAAATTGAGAGTCCGCGCCTTATCCACTGCGCCACCGACGCTTCAGGCCGACCGATCGATCATCAGGTGAGATTAAGGTCAAATGAAAGTACATAAAAATATGGCGCTGATTTACAGAATATGCGGCGGGATACTCAACTTGGACCTGATTGTGATACCACCACAGCCGAAGCCTATGAATTATGAAATCCAAATAACCACCTGTAAGTAATAATAATAATAAATATTCTCAGTTTCAAATTTCTTCAGTTTTCTCATGTATAATGTGTGTGGGCGCTTTGTGACACATTTTTCGTATATCGAGCGCCCAACGCTTTTTTCACAATAATACTAGTGTTTATTGTTCGTTCATTATTGTTTTAAGCTTATTTTATTTTAAAAATTATTTTAAACTTTTTAGTTCGATATTCTTTAAAAGCGTGTTTTTAGTTTTTTTAAACTATATTTATTTTTTTCTCCGTTACTTTTCTGTCTAATTGAGTCTGTCAGTCCATTTCCTCCCCGTAGTCCTGTCTCATGGTCCGCCTATCACCCTATATTTCGCCCCCGTTGAATCCACGTAAAAGATTCGATACTTCATCATCAGCCGGGAAACGTCCACTGCTGGACATAGGCCTCCCTCATGGTACGCCACATCGACCGGTCCCGAGCCACCTGCATCCAGCGACTCCCTGCGACTCTAACCAGGTCGTCGGTCCATCTAGTAGGGGGACGGCCTGGTAGACGATTCCCGGTACGTGGTCGCCACTCGAGAACCTTTACTCGATTCGATACTTGTTATTCCAAAACATATATTATTCCATTTCATCCAAATCCGTTCAGCCGTTTATGCGGGAAAGAGTCAAAAAAAATCCAAAAGGAGTTTATAATAAAATTTTATTTTAAAAACTAACAAAATCAGATAATTTTCACAAACACACTCTTTACTCTTATTTGTACTTGACTAAAATATGAATAACAAGTTGTTTTCTCTGTTTTTAGTTTTCAAAGCTTTCCTTTCTTTATTCTAATTGACATTATTCTACTACAGTCCTGTATATTATGTTTCTAGTTGGTAGCAATTATATCTTTTTTGGTGTGGCTCAATTGGCATGTAGCAGTGTTTGATAAAAATGTAGCAATCTCGCATTTTCATTCGAAGAATCACGTGTGTGAAAGCAGGATAGAATTACAAACGCAGGTTTATGCTAAATTAGGTCATACCTTAGCGTACTATTCTTTACAACTCTTGTTTATTTATATATCTTTCTAGAGTGCATCTTTTTGCTTGCCATTTGTAAATAGTAAAATAATATACATAAAGCACGAAGTATCGAGCTCTGTTGGTGGCAACACTGACATTTAAAAAGTGAAGTGTGCGACATCGAAGAAATATACTCTGTGCCTGGATTTGGAACCCAAAGGAGATGTTTCAAATTCGGCCTGCACTTGTACACTAATTAAAAAATCTAGTAATAATCAAACATGTATAGAAAAATACTAGAATTACATTTTTGCATTTATTTTAACTGTACAAAATCGTACTTTGTGTACTAAGTGACAGCGTCAAATGTCATTTTATTGACGCCATCTTTGTTTTCAATCTAAACTCTTGCCTGTTTCTTGCATTTTACATGTTTTTGTACAAATAAACTAAACAAAAATATACAAAAATGTTAACTAAATCACTTTTGTTTGATAATGGCTTTTTGTTGGCTTTTAAAATTAAGTGTACAAGACCAGGCCTTGTCTCTATACATTCGCGGAACGTGTCATTTCGGTCCGAAAGATGTTGTTAGGCTGCATGGACTATCGTCCTTTGCCTGTCCCTATGGGACAAAAAACGAAAGATGTGTCTTGAAAATAGGCCGTGTTGATGTGAAGGAATAAACACGTAACGATAACAGCTACTGCTTGATCCAAAAATACTCATTTCAAAGCACGCATTTATTTACTTCCCTTCTAACTCTAGCTCGCTAGAGCTAGCTAGCTAGGGGCTTCTCCACCGCTTCAAAGTTGCACAGCGACCGATGGAGAGGGCTATGCTTGGAATATCCTTGCGCGACAAAATCAGGAATGATGAAATCCGCCGACGTGCAAAGGTGACCGACAAAGCTACTCGAATAAGCAAGCTGAAGTGGCAATGGGCAGGCCACTTTTGTTGACGAACAGACGGTCGATGGAGCAGAAAGATTCTCGAGTGGAGACCTCGGACCGGGAGACGCGGGGTGGGACGGCTTCCAGCCAACTGGTCTGACGACCTTAAGAAGATAGCGGGAAGCGAGTGGATGAGGACGACTGAGGACCGGAAGGAGTGGCGCACGTTGGGGGAGGCCTATCTACAGCAGTGGAGAGACACGGGCTGATAAGTCAAATAAGTCAAGTAGCTCTAGCTTCTGATCTAAGTCCCATTGCTCATTATGCCAGCGATATATTTTCCGTCTGCTTCAATCTGTGTGTAATGAGACTCTTCTTCAGCCGCTTCCAGAACACAGCCTCCTCAGATGTCTCCTTCGGCCAGACTATGTAGGTCTTGGTAAGCATCAGATAGTGCAACGTGGTGGGCCGTAGACGCCTCGGTATCTCTTCTAGCAAAACCAGGATCAGATCTTCACGACGTGTTTCTAGAAGTCTGAAATATTTTGATCAATTCATCAATCAGCTTGATCAGGTATTCATAAACTAGTGCATAACAAATCTTATACTTAGTAAGGTTTACTTTCTACTCCTATTATTACGTTTAGTTATTATATCGTAATTACTAACTTTTGCCTGCAACTGCCTCCGCGTGGACGTCACAAAGTATCCCATGGAAAATACTAGTCTGTGCGTCTACCATGAGTTTACGCAGGCGATAACGTATATCGAATACTATCGGAAATGCTGCTCAGTCGAGATGCGGGTGACAAGGACAGAGCGATAGTTAACGATACACGTTATCGCCTGCGTAAACTCATGGTAGATGAACTGATCCGGATAAAGACTAGTATATACACTTCTCCAACCCTTGAACTATTACTACACAAATGAACAAGTGATTTTAACTCACCGAACTCTCCGTTAAAACGTGATAAAAAGACAAAACCAACTCACATTTCTAACATTGTATATACTTTGAGGAATGGTTTTTTTTAAAAATATAATTGCAGTAATATTTTACGGATTGCAAAAAAACTTTGAACCGTACCTGTGTTGAGCTAGGTGCATTTCGAACTGACACCATTGACTTAACAGGAACCTCTGAGATATGATGAGCATTATAGACCTGGATCGATCCATGCATGACACTATGTTCTCCAGGATTGAGAGTCCCACCTGGAAATAACCAGACAAATACAATATACCGTATGGCTTTCACAATACTGACCAATATAACTAGACGACCTCATCATCTTCTTTCGTCACTGACAGGTGTACCCCCTCTGTCCAGTAGGATCCACAATCTCGATCCACCAGTGGGTTTGACATCACAATAAAGTTCGCTGAAATCCACCATAAGTGTGAGTGGAACCTGTGATACGCTCCACCAGTCTCCTCATGTATCATTAGCAGTGTCTTGGTAAACTGGCCCACGATCAAGGAATACGGTACTGGAAAGCGACACCAGGTCAAGACCACTTGAAAGAGCTTCTAGAAGGCTATAAGGCAAAATTTGCAAGAGAAGCACTTTCCTTAGAAAGACCCTTTAAGAGATTCTGTCACTAATCCTCACAGGGCATTGCAAACTTAACGAGCACCCGACCTACATGCGTCTAGGAGAAGATAAGATTTGCAGATTCTGTAAAGAGGAAGAGGAGACACCCATCCACATCCTCTGTCACTGCGATGCACTCCATCACAGTAGACAACAGTACCTTGGAGGACATATCGTCACACCAGACGATATTAAGGTCTCCATCCCTAGAGATATCGTCCGATATATGATCGGAGTGGGCCTCAGGGAAGTGCTTTAACCAGATAGGGGGCACAATAGATCGGTTAAGGTTGCAGTGAGTGCTTGGGCACGGTGGACCACCTGTCTCAAATAGAAAAGTGGATCAAACAGAATTCAAGGAGTTTGGGTAAGATATACCACTGATTCCAATGGAACCTGTGATCCTTTGTCTTTTTTGCATAATGACTATTGTTATTAATTTGTCTTTTTTTAGACTTTTGTATTGAACTAACTGGACAGAAGGGTGTACCACTCTCTGTAGATAAGTATGTGCGTCCACTGTATGAACTATCCAATGGGTATTTACCTGAAAATCTCTCTCGTGTAGACATACGCTGACGTTGCAGTCTTTTTCTACATGAGGCAGGAGGTAATCCAGGACCCAATTTCTGTCTTCGTTACAGTAAGAAACGAAGACATCGTAATTGAATATTGTTCCTTCTGTAAACACAAAAACGTTCACATTTCAACTGCGCGATCTGATCTTGCCTCATCAGCGAACTGCTAAAGACAGGAGTTTCTCTCTCTGTTCTTCTACTCAAAGATCTCTGCATGAAAATGATTCAAGTTATTTTCAAATGCGAATGAAGCGTCTATCAAATCCTAACCTTCAAATCTGTCGTCATTTAAAATAAGGCGCATTGTGGTTAAAGTCAAGCGTAACAAATCTTTTTTATACATCGAACCACCTCCGTGTCCTAAAAGGCTACAATCTAGTACTAACGATCCGGGGTGTTACCGACTAGTGGACTGTAAACCAATAAAACCAACTTTTTTCCTGAATGTTGGCGCCATGCAGTAGTCGATGATGAAAACGTTGACAACCATCAATGTCACATCCGGCTCGAAGGACCAAATGTTACCGACTAGTGGTTTGGAGTAAAAGGTCACAGGAAAAAGTTGGTTTTATTGGTTTACAGTCCACTAGTCGGTAACACAGGGGTCCTGGGTTAGATTTACAGTGTGGTTGGTGGTAGGTCATTTTCTACGACTGCCTGTATAGCTACCACCACGGTACCTAAGTATGCAGCCAAACAGCAATGTTAATAGCACTGCTGTTTTCAGGTATTAAAGCAGAACCAGCTCCATCTTAGCTTGAGACTCCTGAGTGCGCAAGCTTACCATCCAATAGCCTTATCGTCACTTACCATCAGGTGAGATGAAGGCCAAGCAATCCATGCGATGCAAACCATACAATCATACAAAATAACATAAAAAGGAAACGTAATATCTCTACAAAAGGAACAACATTAGATTAATCTCTGACATTCTTGAGATAAACAATTAAAATTTGTATCATTACATACCACCGTCAATGACATCGGTTTTGGAGATCAAACTCAACGTCGCTGAATTCTTCACAGTTATCCAGAAGTATTTGAAGTTCCTCCTGAACACGTAAGTGAATATCAGAATCGGGAACAGAACACATGGTATGATTATCAGCGTGAGCAATTTGTTCCATGACTCTCCAATCACCTCTTCAAAATCGATATCCCTTTGAACCTGGCACGTTTGCACATCGAAGAACTGAACACTTCTCCCCTCAGGAACCATCAAACATTGATATGCTATCAAATCGTAGTCTATTATCAAGAAATTCCCATCGATGTCCAGAGATATATCGACATTGCAATCATGTGTGCGACATGCTTTAGTTAGGTTCTGACGATTTGCTACAGCAGTGTTGTAGTCAAAAAATCCTACATGGAAGTCAAACGTCGAATTGCTATCAAAATTTGACGTGATATTCTTATGGTTGGTTATCAATTCGTTTCTTAAGCCAATCTCGAAGAATTCTCTGACGTGACAATTGCAGACCACAAAACTTCCAGACAAAGCAACAAAAGATACATTGTATAGATCGCGAACCATATCCTCAGTAACAAGGTTGATGTTGTTCTCACGTAATGATAGAAGTCTTAGATTGGGCATGTACTTGAATATGCTACTGAACCACGTTCCGATTCGGTTGTTGGTCAAATCTAAGATTTGTAGGTTTCTCAACGATTTCGCGACCTTGGGGGTTGCTAAAGCGATCTCGTTATACGTGAGCTTCAATATTTCAAGTTTCTCGAACTTGAGGAAGTTATCAAGAGTCCGCAAACCAATGCTGTCGCCGTAGAAGACTTGAAGACTTCCTTCCGTCCCACACAACGCATTGTTTCCGGATAAAATTGCCATGTTCCCCGAAACGTCCAGATATTTCAAAGAAGTTCCGTTAAAAGCGCACTCAGGCAATCGTGACAGACCCGTGTGACATATAGATAGCCTCTCCAAGTGTGGGCCCAAGTATTCCAAGATGCCTGAATATCTAGACATAATTCTGGTATAAGACAGGTCGAGAGAAACCAAATTCGTTAAGTTGGCGAAGACCTGGTTATCTTCGAAGTCGAGTTGCGTATCCTCGTCGATTAAATTCCTGCTCAGGTCCAAATGTAGCAAATCCCTCAAGCCGTGGAAAGCGTTGGAGCTAATGTAGGTGATATCATTTTCGCTCAAAAATAGCGCTTCTAGGCTGGGCATCCCTCTGAATAGGTTCTCGCTCAATATCTGTATGGAACATTTCCGTAGGTCCAGTTGCTTCAATCGTAGGAATTTGACTCGCTGGAAGCCAATCGACCAGGACGACGTTACACCTGAAAATGATGATATATTTGTTAAGTTTTCGGTCCATTTGGCTTACCAAAACCATAGTATTAAAATCTGGCGCCAAACTGGCGTTAATGGTACTGTTATATTTCGTTACTGGAGGTTCTGAATGAGTAGGCTTTACATTCAGGTCAGATGCAGGTAAACATGCAACCTACTGTGTATTTTTATAGCAGTATTTCTGATTCCTAAATGTCTCTTTGCAGCCTTGATATATGAATGTTAGACTGAACATCGCGCCACAAGACTCATTGGTGAGGGGCAAGCTTTGCATTTACACGACCTAATTCCACCGTCTTTTACAACCGTCCAACCAGAAGAACGGCTGAGTTCCTCCCTTACTTAGTTGACATTCCACCAATGTTCACGAAGCGTTTCGCTTCATTTATTATGGGTACAGCTAAGGAGTTGAGTTCTCTGCCAGCTTCTGTGTTAGCCGGATGCTATTGGACTTCTTCTAGGCCAGCTTCTGCTTATCACTTGACATCAGGAGAGACTGTGGTCAAACGAAAGCATATACAATTATTTCCTCAAGAGCCAGATCCTTAAGACGTTTTCCATTGGCGCCTCTGTGGTCTACTGAGTCAACCACGAAAACAGATGGTGACGATCTGTAAACTCATACATACTACCCATCGTTTTGCAATCCTTCGAGTGTCGCGAACTTCTTTTGAATGCAAGGGATTATTGTGTAGTCTACAATTGGAATAATAATAAGTTTGTTACCCTGATGCCGTCGTATAAAATCAGCGTCTACTTCGATGGCATCCGTTGCGTTCATAGATATCCCGTACCCAACCCCAGGCGTGCTGATGTCAGAGAATTCGTTTCCGAACAGAGTGAGGTACTCCAGCATGTCTGAAATCGATCTTCCTTTCGTGTCTTGTAGTTGAAATACCTGGAAGTTGCGAAAATTTATAAGTTATTTCCGAAGCTTTCACAAATCGACACTTAATTCTTTGATGAAGGGTGTATAAGTAATGGTTTAACTCATATTAATAATGATAGAAGTAAAACCTAGTCTAGTCTACATTACTTCCGGTTTGCATCCCGGTGCACTGGAAGCCAGTAGCCAAAAATAGGACTGCAAACCCTCTACTCGTTCCACAACCTTGACAATGGCATGATCTGAGTCTCGCAGTCTCTCCTAGAAAGTCGCGACGCGTGTCCTGATGACACAGAATAAGGCAGGGAAGCCCGCCTCAGCGAACATGCCCGACGCGCTGCACCAACGCGGCAGCCCCATCAGGATGCGGAACGCGTCATTGTACTGCACCCTGATGGTGCTCATCGACCTTTTCATGAAGTTGGTCCAGAGTTGACAAGTGTAGAAGCACTGGCAGTACGCTTGAAACAGCGTTACTTTCACAGCGTCGCTACACTTGTCACAAGGATATGTAAGCTTGTCGTGCTTATTTGAGGATGTCTTGGTCATAGAACCGCCTAAAGTGTTTTTGTTTCTTCAATTTTACAAGTATCAAAGTCTACAAACACGGGAGGTTTCTTTCAGTGCATTGAAATGGTTTTCTTACCGTAGGAACTCGAGTAAGCTGACACTTGGCCAAGCTCAGGAACCTGACTGATCTGGTCTTGGAACTCCTGAAGATCTGGATGTGATGGTGCAGCATGGGGACCACGTTGGTCTTAGCTGACAGGTCGATGGTATTGACCACATCTGTAGAGTACAATACAAATCATCAACCGCCTATATATGTCTCCACTGAAGGCTCAGTCCTACTTTCCTACAGAGTGTATGGACACAGTGCACCACGCGGGACCAGTGCGCATTGGTAGACTTCACACACACCTTTGAATTTCTACTCAGAAGTGTGCAGGTTTCCTCACGAGGTTTTCCTTCACCGGAAAGTTAATGGTAATGATTTTTATCATTCCTACATAAATTCAAAATAACTAATTGTAACTCATTGGTACGAGCCAGGATCGAACCCAGACCTCGATTGTTCAAGGACTGGCGCTCTACACAACTGAGCTACAATGACTCACAGTTAGTGGTAACCTTTTCAAAATACGATAGGAGAATTTCGTTCCATTTCAATGGCTTCAGATATATTTGCGGAAGCGCAAACAGATGGTTAGTCGCGGGTAGTCGCTGAAAGCAGGTGGCTCGGCACCGGTCGATGTGGCATACCATGGAGGTGGACGTCCAGCAGTGGACGTTTCCCGGCTGATGATGATAAAACTCACCGATTTCGCTGGTGAGCCTCCCTTCCTCATCCACCCACCTCTGGATGTTGGTCATGTACCCAGTCAGACACGAGGGCTTCTGATAAGTGCCCAGTGGGCCGATCTCAGTGGTGCCCAGTGATTCACTGAAGCGGTGCGCTTCTGTACATTCTATTGCTACGATTAATATGAAACTGAAACAAGATATAGGTTAATGATTAACGTGTTCAAAAAGACTTCTATTGCCTTAAGTGTTCACCCTTAGAGGTAGAACGATCTGGGTACATATTTGGCATGATTTTCTCAAAAAGCGCTCAATCAATTTCGATAAAATTTACACGGGACCACCTCTGAAATATTCTCTACCAAACAAAAAAATAATCATCAAAATCGGTTCACAATTGGTGGAGTTATCGCGTAACATACATACAAAAAACATACAGTCGAATTGATAACTTCCTCCTTTTTTAAAGTGGGTTTTAAACAATTTTTTATGTATGATGGATTGAGAAAGCGTGCGCACCTAAAAGCCTCAAGTGGATGAGGCACTCACTATACCTACCATAGAGTACCGATAAGTCTACTGGAAATTGAACCCTGGACCACGATTATACATATTAATTGTTAAACAATACAATTTATTTATTTACCAATTTATTGTACACAAAAACAGAGAAATTATACACAAAAGGAACAGCTTATTTCTATAAGAAATTTCTTACAGCAGTTCTAGGTCAAGAGACAGATAGAGAAATTATTTATTATGTATTTATTTATTGTATATTTTATAATTTACTAGCTTCTGCCCGCGGCTTCGCCCGCGTGGACTTTATTTTTCGCATTAAAAAGTAGCCTATGTCCTTTATCAGGGTCTAAAGATTGTCTGTGCCAAATTTCATCAAAATCGGTTGAGAGGTTTAAGCGGGAAAGCGTAACAGACAGACAGAGTTACTTTCGCATTTATAATAGGGATTTATTTCACATACTTAGATTAAGAGACAATGTACGTACCTACTATGTTTGGTGCCGAATATACTATTTCTATACCTTATCATTTCAACATGATTTTCTTGAAAATTACTTGTCTCATTCTGATGATTATCTTCGAGATCGGACGCTATCTCAACAAAACTAAAGATGTTCCGTATAGATTTGGACAGTCAGATTTCTGTCTAATATTTACTTACCTACTACCTACTTGATCAT
Source organism: Carcina quercana (assembly GCA_910589575.2). NCBI lineage: Eukaryota > Metazoa > Arthropoda > Insecta > Lepidoptera > Depressariidae > Carcina > Carcina quercana. The sequence continues at coordinate 2,015,608 of OU342455.1, read as the reverse complement.
TTGTTCTAGCAGTGCAATCAAGTGCGATGGGGAGAAAGTTCTCGAGTGGCCAAAACACCTGGCACCTTCTTTAACATAGATTCAGACGGTCGATTAGAAATACAAAAACATGTTTCAGTAGAAACTTTCAGCTCCAGAAAAAGCTCCAGCAGTTACAAAAACCAATCGACGATCTAGTAAAGATCGCTGGGATATGTATGTAAGCATACCGGGAGCTAAGCGGTCCAGGCTTTACGGTCTTCGGTCCAATCAGCGGGAGTCGGTCCTGTACAAGTTTCCCAGTACGTGATCGCCACTCGCGAACTCTTACTCCTTCGGTTATTCGCTCTTCGCTGCCCATTGCCTCTTAAGTTTACTGACTCGTCGAGTTGTGTCTGTTACTTTAGTTCGTCTACGGATTGCCTATCCTGATTTTATAACTGGTTAATATTTACTTACATTATTAAAGGAATGTTGTTCCAGATCCGAATACTGAAGCACATAATTATCTTCTAAAATTCCAGGAATCCAAAAAATGTGTTTGTTTTTCACATCTTCAAACGTAGCGTTACGTTTTAATCACATTTAGTCACATTTCGACTAAAGAAATTATTTCGTCTCTTTCATTCTTAATTAAAAAGAGCGAGAGAGCAAACTTTCTATTTATATAAACGTAGTAATCAATCACTGTTAGCTCCGTGACTAAAATCAAAGATTAATAACAAACAATATCAGATGAGACTTCTGTTTCCGGTGGAGATTTGAAGACACTTTGCCACTGAACACTTTTGTATATATATTTTTATAGAATAAAAACATACGATGCTTCTTCGTGCATGCCTTTTACGATTAAAAAAAAAGGTAGAAAAACGTACGATAGCCGTACGTATCGATTGATAAATACAGATTGTAGAGGCTTATCTAATCTTGCTATGTTAAATGTCAAAGACAAGGTTTTTCGTGAGTATATTTTCATGTAGATGGGACAGGTGGTCACTGTGTACAATGAGATAGTGCGTACAATCTTGTGTGTATTTAGTAATGAATAATTATTTTGTGTAGGCCGTATACAGTAACAAAACTATTGACCGACTTTAAAAAAAGACAACCCAACAGGCAACGGCAAAAGTAGACTTTAAGGGCAATTGAAGTCGATTTCCAGTTCTTTTTGAACGCATTTAGTGGTTTGTTATTTACAAACGAGGATTTATGGCACAACTAGCTTCTGCCCGCGGCTTCGCCTGCGTGGACTTTAGGTTTTATCCCGTGAGAACTACCTCTTAACAAAATATCAAACTGACGCGAGACTTCCTGTCGATGACTTCACGTCAACAATTATTTGGATATTATTCGTACCATTATTCTAAAATCGCGATCAAAATACGGGGGTGGGGGCAAGAGGGTGCAACATTCTCAGGCCTACCAAATATATGTAAAAAACATAAAAATTAGTCAAGCCGTTTCGCATGAGTGCGACTATAAACACCTTGACACGAAAATTTAATATATTAGATTGGATTGGGGAATTTTTTTAAAACGCTAAAACACGTCAAAAGTTAAATATTAAAAAATAATAAAAATAGTAGGGATTAGTCATAAAGATAATTTGTTACATATAATTGTAATTATTTTAGTTACATCTTATATTTTGAACTATTGTTTGCAATGAAAATGAGTTTCGGTTCGTCACCTCATTAAATAGTTCCAATTGGTCACAAGGTCCTTATTTCATTGGTTTAAATGAATGTTCATTGCTTCAAAAGCACTTCTCGAATATTTTCAAATCACTTTCTGATCAACTCTTTGATGAGATGACGAATCGAAATAAACTTTCAATGTGACCAATAGATACTAAAGTAAGACGTGACTAATTAGAAATTTATACATTGTCAAAACAAATTGTCGTTATGATCAATTATAGCCTAAATCGAATCGAGTACACCTGACTCGATGTGTTTCTTCATCAACTGCGTGAACACACCTGGACACGAGCCCAACTTCTGCACACTTGAGCATGAGGGTATTTGACATAATTAGCACATTTGACAAGATGACTGATAATCGCAGAAATATGTTGCTGACACATAGGTACATGTTACTAAACTTTAGTCGCCTTTTATACTTGCTTCATTTATTGCACTGGTTTTTGTTGTCTACAAGGGGATAAAAAAATACACAAAATCACAAACATGCATGCATAAATCCCAAACACGCTGTCTATCTAAGCAATCGTAGAAAATAAGTAATGGATGTGAAAAATAAAACACTTGTTTAAAAAGTTAATATGTTTTTGTAGAGAAGAAGATTATTATTTATTTCAAATTTTAAATGCATAATAACTACAGATCTCTAATAAATATTTTTTTAATTACATAAAAATTTAATAGTAATAAAAATAAACCCATACAAAAGTACTTTTTTGGCATTTATTTAGCTTGCTGTATATATTTCATATATCTTCATTTTCTTATTTCAATATGTATCTTTATTGCTTCCGAGAAGCACAACGTGTTTAGGTAGAAATAATATAACATTACTCAATGTCCGTTCTGTTTTCAGACAGGTATTCTTTGCTTGACTTTAGAGATTCAGCCTGATGACGATGATGACTCTTGGATTATAATTCATAAGCTTCTGAATTTCTTATGATAAGAGTTGTATTTTCTTTCAATACCAACAGACAGTTTTATTGGTATCCTTTAATACTCCTTTAATACAGATATTTTTTATTGGAACCGCGTCCGTTGCCTTATCCGTGACTACACGCTCGGGCTAAAAATCCCGGGTTCAATTCCCAGCGGTCCCTTAAAATGTTCACCCATAGAGTTAAATTTATCATATCTGATTTTAGTGGAATTTCTCTAAAATCGCTGAATCAATTTCGACAAAATTTTTATGGAATCGTCTTTGAAGTATTTTCTAAAAACTTTTAAAAAATCATCAAAATCTATTCATAATTGGGGGAGTTATCGCGTAAAATACATACAAAAAAATATAGGGTTCAACATTGCAAACACTTCAAGCTCTATGTGGCCTAAAACAGCTATCGTTTATGACTGATGATTAAATATCTTTGTCCCACAGTGGAGCTCCCTAAAGATGTGAAGACCCTGGACTACAAGGTTCAGTACCGGGACCCCCCTCCCCCACCACCGGGGGTAACACGGACCCCCGAGGAAATAGAGGAGGAGATGAAGAAGATCGAAGCTAGCTACGAGAAGCTGGCTATGATTGTAATAGAGTAAGTTAAACGGACCGACATAGCTCACCACAGCAAGCTGAAAGTGGCAATGGACTGTTCATATTTGCACGAAGGACCGACTACCGCTGCTCGACGAGTCCTCGAGTGGATACCACGTCTAGGCAAATGTAGTGTAACCGGATGTAAAAGGATGCAGAGAGCAGAGGACTTCCGCAGGCTGTACATAGAGCATCAGGGGGAGCCCTCATTCGTTTTTTTTTTTATTTCTCCGCAATGATCCAGACTTTTTAGTAGTTCTTCTTGTTGTTCATTTTATCGAGTCATTATGGATCCATATTTAAATTCTGTGTAGTTATTATAAATTGAACCATCTAAAGTGGTCACTTTTAACTTGTTTTACTGATACGAGTAGTAACTGCACACAATCGATACGAGTATATCAATTCATGATGTATCGATAAACCGTAAACCAGTAATGACTACAAAAAGTCCGGCTTGGTTTTTGAAAATATTACATAACTGCGGAGAAATGTAGAAAACATGAGGGCGCCACTGTCGCTATGTACTATCCGTCTGTCTAGCTACCACCAGCTCTACCTAAGTCGGCTGACAAACAACAGTTCCGGTATGGAAGGTAGCAGCGCCAGCACCTTATTAGCTGGAGACTTCTATTCACATCAACAGCCTATATGTCTACTCTCCTACAGAGAGTGTATGGGACATAGTGCACCACGCGGGACCAGTGCGCATTGGTAGACTTCACACACACCTTTGAATTTCTTCTCAGGAGTGTGCAGGTTTGTTCACGATGTTTTCCTTCATCGAAAAACCAATGGTGATGATTTTTATCATTCGTAAATACGAGTACATTCCAAATTGGAACTCATTGGTACGAGACACCTTTTTTAAGGACTGACGCTCTACCCAACTGATCTACCATGGCTGATATCAACGGCCGTATAGTCACCAAATGTATGCTATGAAATCGTGTTCAGGTTGCCAGAAGAAGTCCTGTGGGTAGAGCCACCTATCATCTGTCAGTGGCAGGACTCTAGAAGTCTGTGGACTTCCAACTACATCAATGATTACAAATTTAACGAGGACAAACTGTCTGTACAGTTCCGGACGGGAGTTCTGTGTGAGTCGATTATTCATATATATACCAAAATACACGAATTACGTGAGTACAGTCTATATCACGATCAATTCTGAACTGCAAATGTAAGTTTGTAACCTTTAGAAATCTATACATTTTAGATTTACTCTTATACTTGTGCTGTACGACCTTGGTTGTTAAATTTTAGGATTCTGGGTTAGCAAGAAGTACCCTATATGTTTAGATTCCCAAAGGAAATTGCCTAAAAATGCGGTTTAAACAGACGTATATTTTTATTGCATTGACATTTTTTTTCGAGGGGGAAATCAAAGATACCCGACTTCTTAGGAGAGAAGTCGGGTTATATGGAATTGACAACCACTAAAACCCCCTCGGTGGTCATCGTCTGCGCAAGTCGAGGAGCCCTGGGAACTCCACGAACACTCAAGTGCTCCTCTCGCGCTTCGCTCCTCCCCTTGGCGTTTCAGCCACGACAACTCGGCAGCTCCGGGCTGCAGCGGGACGCGACCACGCCGTACTACCGCTGCCTTCCTTGCATTGACCTAGAAGTTGATTTGATAACTCTACGCTTTACTGAGAAAAGGGGTTATGACAGACGGATAGAATTTTATTTGCCACACCATTAAAAACTTACTAACAATAATATATGTTTAGGTGTCTCGTCAGCCAACATGTGTCAGAGCTCTACCTTGTCGCTTGAGCACTAGAGTTCTAATTTTTCAGCCACTGCCGCTAGTAGTTTATATATAGACTTGCTGACAGATGACATTGAGGTGTACTGATTTTTTTTTCAGGGCCTATAGGCATAGCAACGATGAAGTACAGTAACCTGCCTTACCAAGGGTGGGAGCTGAAACCAAGTCCCACAGGGTAAGATTTTTTTTAATGTATGATGAGTTTGAACTTGGCCTTCATCTCACCTGATGGTAAGTGACGATAAGGCCGTTGGGTGGTGCGCGTGCGCACCCAGAAGCCTCAACCTAATGAGGCGCTGGCTTTGCTACCTTTCAAACAAACGGAATTTGCACATTATTCAGGCGGACAAAGTAACGAAAGATACCCACCCCCACTGGGAATCGAAACCCGGGACCTACAGATTAGTTCAACATCTAGCCATTAGGCCACGGAGGTGGTTAATTATAATATCTGGGCGACCGAGCTTTGCTCGTAGATCTTTAAAAACAAACAAAAATTTCATTTCTGCCCCTAAACACACAAAAAACAAAAATAAAAGCAATTTTCCAACCGGGATTTGAACGCGGATATCTCGGACGGAATGACACGTGTGAACCATTCGGCTAAAGTGATTATGTTTGACGGCGTGAAATTTCCCATCATATTTTGCGTCGAATAATGCGAAGGAAAAAACGCATGGAAACGCGCATTTTTCCAGACATGAGAGACATTTTTCTAGATCGATTTTTCGCCCCCGAATACCCCCAAATACCAAATTTCAGCGAAATAGCTGGAGACGTTTCGGAGATCCGAATTATATATATATATATATATATATATATATATATATTATGGAAACTTGCGGGAACGAATACTCCTGACCCCTCATTATAAATTGGGAGAGTCAACCAAACCCATGCGGTTCCAGCGTTCCTACAGCCATGTAACCCTGCCAGTGTTTCAGTCTTTTAAAGGCTTCATTTCAGTGAGTGTGCGCTCATATTACACAACCTAATTCCACCGTTCCAACTATCGGGCAACCTGGAGAATTTATCGGTTCCATCCAACCTAGATGATATTCCACCTATTCATGCAAAGTGTTTCGATTCATTTGATTATCTTCAATGCCAGAATGAATAGGCAAGCGTGTAACATCCTAGACCACATCATGATTTCAGATGAGATTCTATCTAATAAAAAATAGGCCAAGTGTGAGTCGGACTCGCGCACCAAATGTTCCATACAGTATATGAACACAGTAACATACTGAAAATTATAAACAATAGGTAAAAATGACTGACTTAAATCAATGAGCAATTAATAAAAAATCGTTAGCGCTAAGAATAAACCGACAGGCGCTGGAACTGTTTGTAATCATCAATTTTTAACGATATACAATGAAAAAACTGTACTTTTCAGATGTATTTCTATACTTGTGCTGTAAGACCTTGCTTCTTGCCAAATTTTATGATTGTATGTCAATAAGTTTCGATTGGTTCTACGTCGAAAAATGCCGTTTAAACATCCGTATCTTTTTAATGCGATGACCTAGAAGCTTCATTTGTTCACAGCTCCTAGTGACTACAGATTTGAATATTCGATATCAATTTGAACTTGATACCTCCACGCCTTCCGGAGAAAAATGGCCTTGACAGACAGACGGACAACAAAGGGACCTAAAAGGAACTGTAAAAATATAGTTTAATACTCGATATACGAAAAATGTAGCACAAAGCGCCCACGCTTTTTTCACAATAATACTAGTATTTATTGTTCGTTCATTATTGTTTTAAGCTTATTTTATTTTAAAAATTATTTTAAACTTTTTAGTTCGATATTCTTTAAAAGCGTGTTTTTTAGTTTTTTTAAACTATATTTATTTTTCACTTTTTAGTTTAATATGCTATCAAAGCGTGTTCTGTAGTTTTGTTTCCAATTTTTTATTTACTATGGATTATCAACTATTTGATGGACAAACGAAGACACTCGATATAATTTCTATGGACGGTGACGGGTCTTGTTCGTTGGCCGGCTATCGACGATCGTGAGCAATTTCGCTTTCCGTCCAGATAACGAGGATCTCCCTCCAGTCGAACACTCAGAACTATGTCTGTCCTATTTGCACCAATTATTAATTATGGTTGGTTGACAAGGAAGGCAGCAGGCGCGCGAAGGAGAATTACAAACTCACAAACGCACAAACTCACAAGCCCACAAACATACAAGTGAAGCTAATAAAAGCGTGTTAAAAATACAGATGATGATGATGATTGCCAGACGAGGGGTGATGATCATCGTGACGGGCGTGTTCGTGACCGTCACTTGGCTGGTGACGGGTAACTACGTGAAGCTCAAGTTCATCTCCAACGCGACCACGCCCGCACTCAAAGAGCATTTCAATAAGGCGTACAGCGTCAAAAGGATGGTGCAAGTAAGTTGTTTTACATATTTATGAGCCATCATCAGCAGCCTGTATGCTACTGCATGGTCTCAGTCCTACTCTCCTACAGAGAGTGTATGTGACATAGTACACCACGCGAGACCAGTGCCGATTTCTTCTCAGGAGTGTGCCGGTTTGTTCACGATGTTTTCCTTCACCGAAAAGCCAATGGTAATGATTTTTATCATTCGTGCATAAATTACAAATATCAAATTGTAACTCATTGGTACGAGCCAGGATCGAACGCAGACCTCGATTGTTCAAGGACTGACGCTCTACCCAACTGAGCTACCACGACTTTTTAAAGTACTAACTAACTTAAAAGGACAAGAAGCTAATTTCTGTGCGTTTGTACTCAACCGATCTTAACGAAGCGTGGTATAATATAGGTGAAACCAATTTTTTAGTTTTTTTTGTCGTAGGCGATTTTTGATTGGATTGGGTACATCCTTCAAAAAGTGGTAAAAAGGGGGTACTGGATATCTCCGCCATATGATATTCAAATTCGACGTCATCATCAGCCAGGAAACGTCCACTGCTGGACATAGGCCTCCTTCATGGCACGCCACATCGATGTTGTTTCTTATTATTTGAAAGTTTAGTTGAGTAATTATTAGAGATAAAGTCAAAATGTCGAAAAAGTGGTGAAAAGTACTGGGTGTTATTTATGCTTCAATTTAGAAGATATATTAAGAACTGATTGGCTCTGTAGGTCAAAGTATGTGTTCGCAAGCTCTTAAGCTCAAAGAATCACTGGTTGAAATGAGGTGAAAATTTATTTGCAATAAATATGTTGCTTACAAAGTGGAAGGTGCTTATGAATAGTTCTCATATTTAACCCGAGTAGGGCATCCAAATATTGCGAATTGTTTTTAGCTTTTTACAATTTCTACTTTACCATTTTAACTTCACTTACAATGTCAAAAGAAAGAAAAGTCAAAATTAGAATTGTCAAAATTAAAAATGACAAAAATAAAATATCAAAAAATGACAGCAATTTTATAAATGTTAACAAACTATAGGCTCAATCATCAGATTATATGGTCTGACAAGTTCAAACACGACCCTTGGAGTACCAGGACTTTAGTGGCAAGCAGGTGGCACATTTTATCTTATAGTAATTGTATATATATTTCGTCCAAGATAATGCGAGAAGGCGCCGCTGACTTCTTCCCAGAATTCGACGCTCATAATCACGTCGAAGGCTCGTGCTTCAAAGAATGGATTATAGAACAGCATATCTACCACGCCATGGCTTTCATGTCCAGAGCTTACAACTTCCAGTGGAGCAGGTAAGGCCAAGCCACCTTCCAGCGACACTGACAGGTGTACCACTCTCTATAGATAAGTCTGAACGTCCGTCAGAGGAACTAATCGGTACAATATACATCATCATCAACAGCCTATATATGTCCCCACTGCAGGGTCTCAGTCCTACTCTCCTACAGAGAGTGTATGGGACATAGTATACCACGCGGGACCAGTGCGGATTGAAAGAAAGAAAGAAAGAAAGAATGAAAAAATTTATTTGCCAAGTACATAGTTTTTTACACGGTGTTTAGATAGTAATTTTTATTTTGTTCGATGTACTTAACCTGTCCACAGGTGTGCAAATATTATGAACATATATAATAAGGAATTTAATTGTTAAAAAAATTTATTTACATCGCATGTCAATTAGTAAATATCATAGACTTTATGACTTGATGACATGATAGACTTCACACACACCTTTTAATTCATTCTCAGGAGTGTGCAGGTTGTCACGATGTTTTCCTTCACATAACAGCCAATGGTAATGATTGTTCTCATTCGTACATAAATTACAAATTGTAACTCATTGGTACGAGCCAGGATCGAACCCAGACCTCGATTGTTCAAGGACCGACGCTCTACCCTACTACGGTATAAATTGATGTTTTCTTTTCAGATGGAATGCCACTGCTGGCTCTCGGCAGATAATAATGCAACTCAGAGAAGCTGTGGATAAAAAGCGAGAGGTAAATTGTATACGAAACAAATATGATGGTAGACAAGACACATTATTTGCAAAATTAAGAGGCTATGTTGGTTAGACCACGTGGCCGCGTTTAAATTTGCATTGTTTTGTAGCTGTCCCTATCCGAGCCCTATCCTACCCGAGCGCGTACGGGGAGACAGCATACACTACGCGAAGTTATCCACCCGTTATTTGGATGTACAGTATACTAATGAAATTTCAGATGTCGGAGGTTTTTCCAAATTGTTCTAAATTTATTCATACTCTTGTAAAACAGGTTCAAAGTTAGGGCTTTTTATTACCGTAAAATACAATTCTTTGACGCCCTGTAACTCTGGAAGTATATATTTAAACGAAAATCTGACTCACCACCGACACAGATATTTGTTTCTAGATTGTGTCTTGAAAATTTCATAGATTTTCATAGCTTAATACTCAAAATATGACTGGACTACGTTTGTATGGGCGCTTTGACACCAGCATACCCTCTTAAATGAATGATACCAAATCGTAATCAGTTCTCTGCGGCCATTACAAATTATTGATAATTTGGAAAGGCTGCTACTATAAAGAATTATATATTCGAACAACGCCTGATATAAAACTGATCTGACAAAAATGACGCATGAAAAATTGAAATGTAATAAATAATTATCGCGTTGAAAAAGAACTAGAACCGACTTCAACTACCCCTAAAGGGATAACATTGTCAGAACTGGACCAAATTGAAATGGGACCACCCGAGAAGCACAGTCGAAAGTTCTGAGGTGACAAACATAAAAAAATACCCTCGAATTGAGTACCGCCTCCTTTTTTGAAGTCGCCTTTTTAGCCAAACCTACAGGGTACTTCCCGTTGACCTAGAATCCTGAAATCTGGCGAGAAGCAAGGTCTTACAGCACAACCTACAGAATAAATGTTACAACCCGGATTTTTAAATTATAACACAGTAAAACAAGCTTTACTATGTTTACAAACTTAACTTTGCAGTTGAAAGCCATACATCGCGTATGTAATGTGACCGCAAAGTAAAGTTGGTTCTTCAACCGGACTTACATTTTCGGTAGAGCATGATTTGAAGTATTCATATTCTGTCCGGAACCCTTGGTGCAGGGTCCGACACGCACTTAACCGGTTCTTTATGTATGCACTGTGGTGCGGATGCTGGTTGTACCGCCTCGCACTCCCATGTTGATATATATATTTTTTAAATTTATTAAATATTCAGACAACACGATCCATTTTTGTTAGTTATATCCTATTATCTATGTTAGTACTTATATTCTACTACAGATTAAGTTATTCTAATAGGATGCCACATCAGTGGGCAATAGAATCTTCCAGCAATCACCCTCAGAATGCTGTTAGTGCTTCCTCTAACTCTACGTGGCAGCGACGCTGCTTGCTTTCTTAGGATAACGATAAAAAACCGCGTATTGCAATAACAGCTACAGCTTGAATACTTGTCTCAGGGTAAGCTGCAACTCCTGTATGCGAGTCCCGAGCGTGCCTACATCTTGAAGCACAACGAAATGGACACGGAGTTCAGCATGGATCCCATGATGGGCATGGAAGTGAGTCAATTGTCCGTGGTAGCTCAGTTGGGTAGAACGTCAGTCTTTGAACGATATAGGTCGTTCCAGTCTGGCTCGTACCAATTTGTTAATTTTAAAAAAGTATATATTGCATACCTTTTGTCTCATAATTAACCCTTTAAACGTCCCCACGCAAAATGTTTTCATTTCCTTGTACGCACGGTTAGTTCCAGGATTACATTCAATGCGAGGTCAGCGTATACTGGAACTGTATAGCTTGATGTGTATCCGTGTGTACGTCCCACATATTGCTTCAATATTAATACTCGTAGGTCTTGTTCAAAACGTAAATAATAAGAAATGTAATCGATACACTTCAAAATAACTATAGACTGCAATAGAAAGCAAATCATATCTCTTTAATATTTTAACGATTTTTAAAAATAAATGGTAATAAATAAATAATTTTTGCCAAAAAAAGTTTTTACTTTCAGTAGGTGCTTTAACAGAGACCCTTGCAGGCAGATAAATTCACCACTAACTCACTGCTAACCTTTGCTGAATTACCCTAAGTGCATACCTGGTCGTTTCGTAGTGACCCACATATGGGGCACGGACGTATGGAGCTAGTTCATAGTGACCAATATATGGGGCACGGACGTATGGAGCTAGTTCATAGTGACCCACATATGGGGCACGGACGTACGGAGCTAGTTCATAGTGACCCACATATGGGGCACGGACGTATGGAGCTAGTTCATAGTGACCCATATATGGGGCACGGGCGTACGGAGCTAGTTCATAGTGACCCATATATGGGGCACGGACGTATGGAGCTAGTTCATAGTGACCCATATATGGGGCACTGGACGTTGAACGTGTTAATATAGTACTGCGTACAGAACGGACGTTCACCGCCTCCGCGCCGATCCGCGATGCCTCACTTCCCCCGCAAGAGACTGGCGCAGAAAAGGCGCGCGTGCATAAACGTCATCTACATTTGTTCGGAGTTTCCGAGGTGTGCCTTTGTGAAGTTTGATTATAACTGACTTCCGTTATAATATATCATGTTATATGATCTGCAATAAATATATTTGCCTTTTATCAATCTGCTTTCGTTCCAGTTCTACCCGGACCTATTCACCTTGAATCTGTCGTATGGATCAGTCGACGCTCGCAGAACCACTTTCAACATGAAATCAGGTCTAGTTGAAACCGTCTTTAACTTCCTCCAAGAACTCAAGATCTGCAGCTTTTCCTAGTTTTTTTTAAGCGAAGTTTTGTACGTAAGCACATTGTCGTATTCGAATTCCTGACTGTATCTTCATACTTAATATCGATGCCGTCGTATTGTGTTCTTGTCTTTAGAATAACTATCACCCAATACAATTTGGTTCGCTATAGTTAAATCATTCATGTTAACAATGAATAGGTAGCGACCCAGATCACTACCCTGAGGCACACCACCTTTTATACCTACAAAATCTGATACTACCTTTTTTACTTGTTGTGTCTGAACTGAAGCAAAAGGAGAGGCCAAAGTCCAAGCACCCACGAATCGCATAGCACACGGCGGACACTTTCAGACACAAATTAGACTGATACGTCTTATAGATTTCAATTGCGACCAATCATGACGCGGCGACAATTGCAATGGGCCAATCAACATGAACTTCTCTCCCTCTGGGACCAATCAGCGATGCCTTCAACCTGCATAGATTACTTTGAATTGTTTTAGACTTAATAAATCAGTTTAACTTCAGTTTTTTTTAAAGAGATATCTGGACGAATTCCACCACATTTGGACATAACGAATTTACGCGTTGATTAGGAACAAACTGATAATTCCCCAACAAAATAAATGAAACACATAATTCTATAAACAAGTACCTATATTTTATTTTTATGGATTTAAAAAAAACTAAAATCTACCAAATAGTAAAAAAGGAAACTACCTCCCCGCTAAAGAAACAAGATATGTTTTTTTTACAAAAAAAAGTTTTGTTAACAAATAATTTTATTTTTCCATACATAACTTAGTGAACTTAACTATCCATGCCATATCCATGCTTACTGGCAGTTGATCTTTGTATGTACATTTTAAACTAATTTTTAAATATTATTTACCTGAATATTTTTGTGCGATTTCAATACCAACTGTTTTTTCACACCCACAAAATAGAATAACGTATTTTTTTTATATAATTACAGCAAAATAATATTCAAAAAATTCGTACTTTTTGACAGACCTGTTTTGAAATGACATATTTTAGTTCTGCCAATAAGATTTTACATAAAATATTTTTGTTACTTTTTTTGGTATTGCTAGCGCACAAAAATTTTAGGTAAACGTATTCAAACTGCATTTTCACGTGAAAAAAAAAGATCAGACTCCTTTTTTACTAAAATTCAGGGCCTTTTTTTTATAATCGACTTAATCAATGTACAGATTAACATCATATATATGTTTTTATACATTAAGCTATTAAAAAGTCACATTAGCGTAAAACAAATGTCGAAATGTGATTTTTTTTAATTTACAGGACTGAGAACTGATTTTTTCTACTTTTCAATTAAAATTATCATCGAAAAAATCCATTTTATTTAATGACATGCAGTATTACACGAAAATTTTTAAAAAACATGCGATTTGCAGTTTTTAGAGAGAGATGTAGAGAGAAAGATGTGAAAAAATCAATCCTCAGGTAATTATAATTTTAAAATATTTTTTTATTTAATGAAAAATGTGTATCCACGAATTTATTATGGATTGAAAACATATATCCTCCATAGTTGAAAATTCAATGGATTAACTTTATTATTATTATAATAACCCAATGTTAACATGATAAGCAAATGTTGATTAAATTAAAAAGCTACTAATTCTACAATGGATAAATCTTCACCATCAATTCTATACTTAATATTTACATGAATAAAATATGAAGAAAGACGTAAGGGCGTATAATTTATCCGAATTTGGTGTTGCCAGGACTATGGTGCAAAAATTATCTGTCTTCTAAGGATTTATGAACCTGGCAATACCAATTCCTATTGCTATATTCTTTTTCAGACTTTAAAAGCAACTTTTGTCATTCTATGCTAAACTAATATCAGAATGACACAAAAATATATTTAAATGGTATGGGCCAATTTTTTTATTATATTTTGCAACTCCCAAAAAAACATTAATAAAGTTTCTACTAATAACACCTGACCAATCATTATAAATGGGTCTCACTTCAGAGCACTTAAGTTAAATACTAAATAAAAACTACTAGGTTATTTTTCAAAAAGATTGGCCCATTCTATTTCTTTACATAAAAAATGCATATATGTACTACATACAATTTAAAATACATATGAATATGTAGTTTATACATAGAAATATAAAATACAAGATAAAATTGGATGTAGCTGTCAAGAATATACAAAAAATAAAGAAAATTGGCTAAAGTTAAATGAGAAATTATATTTTGTATTCTGAAAGCTACATACAAAATTTAAGTAGATATGAATTAAATAATCAAGCGATTTTTTTTAAGAAAAAAAATTATACTTTCTTTTATACACTTAACACCCATGATCTTTAACAGATTATGATTTTTATTGATTTTCGATGTCGAAAAAGGAATGCTCAATACTTTTTTCGACTTCATTTTACAAGAGTATAGAATTTTATTTTATCTACAATTAGTCAAATCATGACAAGTCTTACTTCGCCAGCTGTAGGCCAAAGCTACCAAACATTTAAAAAAAACTAATTACTTAACTGGCAACATTGGCCCACTATCTGTCGACTTTGCGCCAACAATCATCCAGCATCGACCAACATTTGTCCCAAAGGCCAATATCAACACAGATGTTTGACCAACTGCTCCATTACGTCCACTTTGGAGATATCCGCAAATTCCGTGGCAGATTTCCCCCTCTGGAGTATCTCGATGGGGCTCCTTGATTCCAGCTGCTTCAAATGATACACCAACTTGGTTTCGGGGAAGTGTTGACAAGGTTTGGCCACTGTCAGTGTCGTGTTTTTGAGCGCTCTGGCCAACGTTTTGAGGAACTTGGACCATTGGCGTTCGTTTGAAGTCGTTTCTGGTGTGTTCACCAGCACAGACGCTCGTTCGATCAAAGCACAAACACAGCTCAGTGTCAACTGGAATACAAGATTTTTTAAATTATTATTGAAGATAGACCAACACTTGACCCCAATCTCACCTGATGGTAAGTGACGATGAGGTCGACGATGTTACTTGTTGGTCTAGAAGGTGACTATTTACTCTTCGCTTGAAGATTCACAAGTTGTAGTTTTTGGGAAAGTATATATAACCTGTGGTACAATACTTGATACACATTTGCACGTCCCAGCGCTCCGGTTTTTGACAACGGACATATTTGTTAACTACCGCAGCACTTTTCGACAGCTGAAATGTTTGTTACTTGCGTGTAGGATAAGTTATACTATTCAAAATAAAGACTTTTTCCCGAAAATTTACCCAATGACGCCATTTGGTACATTTGGATCCTGATTCATAGAATCTATCTATGAAATACAATATTTATGGATCTGAGTCATTTCGCACCAGAGAAAGTTCTATTTTCAACCGACTTCAAAAAAGGAGGAGGTTCTCAATTCGACGCGTATGTTTTTCGAAACTAATGTCGAGTATGCAAAGGTACAGGTCTAACGCAAAACTGAGACTGTTCCTGAGGTATGAGAGCGGTACGGGGTGGCCCGACTGAAGTTATGCGTCGTTTGACGTTCCGTAAACACACCCCCCTGTACCGCTCCCATGCCTCACGAACAGACTCAGTTATGCGTTAGACCTGTAGTAGAAAATGTAACATTCGAACTTAATATGAGTTGTATTCAGAGAGATTTAAATATAGTAATAGGTTATAGAGCGTTCATTGGGAAACGTTTCTGAAACATTTTGATCTCAAAAGTCAACGGTATGTCAAATGTCTTGTACGGCCGCGTGACGTGATGTGACACTAGATTGAGTAACTTATTACCAATTGGTAATAAGTTACCAAGTTACCAATTGGTAATAAGTTTAGGATCAAAATGTTTGTTTGCTCTGTCCGGTCTATTAATATTAAATGTCTTTGGTTGTATTGTATATCTTATTCATTACTAGTTTAAAGCTACATATATTGAAACTCACAGCAGATGTCAGCGCGTAGGGGGTTCTAGCTGGGTCCAGAGCTTCTGATAGCAAACTGCAAGACTCCAACACCGCCGACCATCCGGTCGTTGTCTGTATGTAGCTGAAACGATACATTACATTACATACTCGTATGTGTCAAATATGAATAACAAGCTACAGTACGGAGTCGTAAATGTTGCACACCGTCCTTTGGAAAGAGATACTAGTCTATGTTCGATTTCGTAGAGCGTTATCTCTGTCGCACACAACCTACATGACGTTTGTCAATCTTGGTTCAAATGCGATAGAGTGCAGCGTACAGATCAAAATATATATATATATATTATCTACAATAAGTAATAATCACTGACTGTAAACATTCTGAAACGGTTTAAACAACAATGAATACAAGTTAACAAAGAATATAGTTTAACAGCTCTATATAGTTCACGCAGGAATATTAAAAAAAAAAACAGAAAGTACTCAGTTCTGAATTCAAATTTTGATAAAAATTAAATGTAATTACATGGGCATGGTATTTAGTATACGGTTGTATTCAGAAATGCGATGATTGACGATGTGCGATATTTACGGCCCCGTACTGTAATATTATTATGTTATATATTTGGCTAAAATGCCTAAAATAACTTCGAAGCACGTATTTGCCTAATAATTTGTATTTTATATAAACCGGTCAAGTCCGACTCCCACAGTCGGACTCGTGCACCGAGGGTTCCGTACAGAATATGAATAATTAACACACAGAAAATCATGCTCTACCGAAAATATACGTCCGATTGAAGACCCAACTTTACTTTGCGGTTACTTAGAATACTCAACGTATGGCTATCAACTACAAAGTTAAGTTTGTTAACATAAAAAGCTACTTTTTCTGTGCTGTAATTTAAAAATCCTGGTTTTCGGATTTATTCCTATACTTGTGCTGTAAAACCTTACTTCTTGCCAGATCTCAGGATCAAAAAACATTGAAAAGAGATGTTTTGCATTTATTTAAATATTCTTTTTGTACTGAGTGACAGCGTCAAATGTCATTTTATTGACGCCATCTTTCTATTCAACGTCAAGTCTTACCTGTTTCGTGCGTTTTATATGTATTTGTACAAACAAACTAAACCAAAATATACAAAAATGGTAACTAAATCACTTTTATTGGATAATGTATTTTTAAAATTACAAGTGTACAAGACCAGGCCTTGGTCCATACATTCGAGGAAAGTGTCATTTGGACAGAACGACGGCCGTCGAGTCAGCTGGCTAGTCGCAATAGTTGTCTATGTGTGTGTTACCTAACAACAAATCAACACACACACACGCACACTCAGCCTCTAACTACACAGATTATTCGCACATATATTACACAACTCATCAACTAACTTGTAATCTATTTCCCCGCACACAGCTCCAGGACTAATAGTAATAGATATTAACAGGCCAGTGTTGCCATAAACTTTATTATAAAAACGATATTACAATGTAAAAGGCGTGGGCTGAAAAGCAGGTCTGCCGGTGGCTTGCCAACGGTAGACCTGAGCCCATCGGCCGTTTTGATATACCACCAGACCATACCATATACCAGATATACCATGTAACAAGGAGGAACAAATAAAAGTAATTTATTTATTGGATTATTGGCGCGAACTTGAAAAATGGTGGTTCATTGCAATTTTGTTAATTGGTTAATAATACTGATATGTGTTATATTTGTGTTATAATGGTGTGATATAGTGTAAAAAGTGTCATGGACGGTGTTATAGTATCAATTACGCAAAACTGCGAGGGTTTCGACGCGATCGGAAGAGTTTACCATGTCGAGTACATTCGGCATATGGATTCTTTCGAATAATGTTGAAACCAAGGCTGGCCTTTGAAATTCTCGTCAAGAATCCAAAACAAGCGATAAAATGTACACATTATACATTTTACTGAGAAAGCTGAAGAAATGGCTTCGGCATAGTTTATAACCTCAAAATTTGTTCACCTAATTTTACTCGTCATTGGCTAGATAACCACCGGTTAAAGACATTATTTAAAAAATATATTTATTATTATTATTTACCTGCGGTAGTGTGGCGCCAGCACGGACAAGTTGTGCGTGTCCCGCCTGCACACGGTGGACAGTGCGCGCAGCACGCGGGACCAGAGCGCGCGCATGCGCACGTGGGACGCGGGCACGCGCGACACGAACCGAGCTAGCAGAGTCTGTTCCGAGAAAACATTGGTTATGTTCAGTTAGTCTTGTATGATGGGTTTGGACTTGGCCTTCATCTCACCTGACGGTAAGTGACGACAGTCCAGCTGATTCGTCGGAGTATAGGCAGCTTAATAGACAGATCTCTAAATCGATGCGACACGATACATGACGTAAATACATGACGTATTAAAGACGCGATAATAATAATAAATAAAAAGTATTTATTCTCCAGAACATTTCGGTACATTTTACTTATAAACTACTTACGTTTAAAAAGTTGGACAAAATTAAGTGTAAAGGCCTCCGTTGCTGAACTAGGTAAAAACCTAATAAATAAAAAGTAAATAGAGCGGAACAAAGGCTCCAAGGTGTTTAGCCGTTGGATAGTAATGGCTAAATGTTGGATTCACAATCCGGAGGTCTCAGGTTCGATTCCCCTGGATACCTATCGGTACTAGGTTTTGTTGGTAGTAGGGCATTTTCTGTGCCCACCTACGGTAACTACCACCATGGTATCTAAGTCTGCCGACAAACAACAGTGTTAATAGCACTCGGAATTTCTCTACGTGATAAAATCCGGAATGAGGAAATCCGTAGACGAACTAAGGTCACCGACATAGCTCGACGAGTCAGTGAGCTGAAGTGGCAATGGGCAGGTCACATCGCTCGAAGAACCGATAACCGGTGGGGAGTAAAGGTTCTCGAGTGGCGACCACGTACCAGGGAGTACCCATACTAGATGGACCGACGACCTGGTTAGAGTCGCAGGGAGTCGCTGGATGGAGGGAGGCCTATGTCCAGCAGTGGACGTTTCCCGGCTGCTGCTGATGATGATTATATTCTATTCTGATAAAATCAACTCACCCGCCCTTTCCTCACGGTGAGCATTTGTGCGATCTTGTCGCTGTGCAGTAGCCCGATGAACATTTTGTTCACGAGCGTGTCCTTATCTTCATCTAGAAGGTTCTTCACCGGAGCTGGCTTCTGACTGATCGCTAGATTCACAACCTGACAACAATTTTACAATTTAAAAAAAAACGCTACAATAATAACAAGATTCAAAATGGTTTTATTTCATTTCTTAAAGTTATTTACAGAAACAATGTTGAGAGCCTCTTGTAAGTATAAAAATACCTGTAACAGAGGGTCTCACTCTTCCATAACAAAACTAGTGTTTATTATTTATATTTAAAGAAATGTGTACGTATGCTAAAATACATATTTTATATTATAACAATAATTCACTATTTCGTAGAATGAAGAAAAAAAAACCATTTTATGCCGAAAATGTCTAACATCGCAAGGAATCTTGCTGTCATGTCAAAACAAGTGAATAAAAAGTATTTTTTTAAAAAAAACGACTGCGTATTTTTTCACTTATGATTTGGATATACCCAATGTCACTCTCACAGTAAATACGAATCTAACGACACCCCTCAAGCTAAAATCCATATATACTAATTGTTCTATTTATAAATAAAAATATTATATTATTTGACCCATTCAAAATATATTTATTTTAAAACATAAAGGAATTATAAATAAATATTTTATCATTTTTATAATATTCTAAATCTTTGAAAATAATCATTCTTATGTGTTTGAATTATAATCGAGCCGTTCAGGACGCAGAGGAAATTTTTGAAGTCGGTTTCTAGTTCTTTTAGAACGCGTTAATTATTGAATGTAATTATTGAAATGATTGAATTCAAATGATCTACTCGCCTGTCTCTTGTCGATGTTTTCGCTCTTAGGGCTCTCCTGCTTCATTTTGAAATAAAACACTTATATTTATAGATCAACAGTGTGTATAATGGACTCTTCTAAGAATATACTGCCAAAAATGCACTCTTCTCAGAATATGCTGTCAAAATAGGCTCTTCTAAGAATATGCTGCCAAAATGCACTCGTCTCAGAATATGCTGTCAAAATATAGGCTCTTCTGAGAATATGCTGTCAAATGATTGAATTCAAATGATCTACTCGCCTGTCTCTTGTCGATGTTTTCGCTCTTAGGGCTCTCCTGCTTCGGCCTGCGCTGTACAGACTCGATGTTCCTGAGGAAGACGTTCGTCTCGTCATCCTGGTCGTTCTCCGCTTCCCGCTGCAACTGCTCCAGTTGCTTCTGCTTCTCTTCTCTCTCCTGAACAAGAACAGAAGACAGCATGCCTTTAAACGTACGATGTATTTACTTTCAATTCATACTCATACATTTTGAAATAAAACACTTATATTTATAAATCAACAGTGTGTATAATGGACTCTTCTAAGAATATACTGATAAAAATGCACTCGTTTCAGAATATGCTGTCAAAATATAGGCTCTTCTAAGAATATGCTGTCAAAATTAAATCGTCTCAGAATATGCTGTCAAAATATAGGCTCTTCTAAGAAGATGCTGCCAAAATGCACTCGTCTCAGAATATGCTGTCAAAATTAAATCGTCTCAGAATATGCTGTCAAAATGGTCTCTTCTAAGATGCTGCCAAAATGCACTCGTCTCAGAATATGCTGTTAAATTATAGGCTCTTCTAAGAATATGCTGTCAAAATTAAATCGTCTCAGAATATGCTGTCAAAATGGGCTCTTCTAAGAAGATGCCAAAACGAAATCGTCTCAGAATATGCTGTCAAAATGGGCTCTTCTAAGATGCTGCCAAAATGCACTCAGCATGTGCTGGTGCATGATGATGAAGGTGGCATTGCTTTTTAAACCAACACATAAGAAGCCGCGAGCAAATAGCTAGTGTCAAAAACTCATGAGAATCATGTGTGTATCGAAACTTGACTCACCTTCAGTATGAGCGCGTTGGAGATGGCCAAAGGATCGTTGAGTTCCTCAAGCCTCAACAGGATGAGGTATAAAGCCTCGATGTCCAACAGGAGTTGCTTAGTGCGTTTCATTTCTCTCGGCACCTGGACGACAAATAAAAAATTCATTTAATTAAAAAACTTTAAAAAACTACGCAATAATCATTCGAAATCTTATACCTTTAAAAGAGCAATTCTTGTATATATTTCGCAGAAGTTTGGTATTTAGGAGGTTTTGGGGGGCGAAGAATCGATCTAGATTAGTCTCATGTCTGGGAAAACGCGCGTTTCTTTCGCAAGATTTTGTTTGTTTTTAAAGAACTACGAGCAACGCTCGGTCGCCCAGATATTGTTCATTTAAAAAGCGAAGGCCCGCGTTCTTATTTCAAAAACACTCGAACTGAAGCCAATCCTCTTGGAACATGTCAATGCAGCAAAAAGTATATAATTAAACAGACCGAGATCTTTGTACGGAGGTTAGTGCGGAAGAAACTGCGAGGTGTGCGGTTCACTCACCTCAGCGGGGTTGGTGGTGCTCGCGACGCTCGGCGCCCTAGAGACTCTGGTGGACTGCGGCTCTCCTGCCACCACCTCCACGTCGATTATCTTACGTGGTGCTGTCACGCTGCCACACTATAATAATAATAATAAGTTTATTCACTAATCATCTTATACATATTTCAACTTAGATCGAACAAATTACTAATTTATACATTACTAAATATTCAACGACCTCTGTTGTAGGCACAGGCCTGTGTCACAGAGGTCTACCTTCCTGTTGCACTAATAATTTTTATAAATGTTCCTGCAGACAAATCTAATATATATATAAACAAAAAAGATTATGAGATAAATTTTATTTAAATATTTCTAAGGCGGCGTGAGTGAGTGAGTGAGTGAGTGAGTGAGTGAGTGAGTGAGTGAGTGGGTGGGTGAGTGAGTGAGTGAGTGAGTGAGTGAGTGAGTGAGTGAGTGAGTGAGTGAGTGAGTGAGTGGGTGAGTGAGTGAGTGAGTGAGTGAGTGAGTGAGTGAGTGAGTGAGTGAGTGAGTGAGTGAGTGAGTGAGTGAGTGAGTGAGTGAGTGAGTGAGTGTCCTTAGTGTTATTTCATTATGCAGAGAATATGTTCTGTTTGAGTGTAACTTAAAGACAACAGATGCTCATAACACATTACATTTTATTAACCGACTCCAGAAAAGAAGCAGGTTTTCAAAGCGATACGCACGGCACCTAACTCAGATGATGTTAAGAGAGCATCGCAATACAATAGAAAGAGGCGTCACGTGGCAACAAAATAAAAGTCCAAAGACAGCGCCATCTATAAGATTTTAGTTGAAGCTTGTTATGAGTCCTTCAACCAGCCGGAGGTACCGGATTCGATTCCCAATGAGGCACCTATCCCGGTCTGGTTGATGTAGGGCATTTTCTCTATGTTATCTAAGTCTGCCGCCAAACACCATTTTCCTTTTCAAATCTCTTTGTTTGTATATCCTATATTATGATATAGTCTATATATAGATATATGATATAGTATATGTCTCCGCACACCACCCTTTTATCATTCTCCTCGCCCTGGTTGACTGGAAGAGATCGCTATATAGGGATAAGTCCACCAATTCAACTTTTGTTATTGTTTTTTAAATGTAATTATTTAAGTTGACATATGAATGAATAAAGAGTATTCAAACAAATCAAACAAACAAACACCACTGTTATATTCCGGTATGAAAGGTAAAGGAGGTAGCTCAGTTGTGTAGAGCGTCAGTCCTTGAACAATCGAGGTCTGGGTTCGATCCTGGCTCGTACCAATGAGTTACAATTTGTTATTTGTGTGCGAATGATAAAATTTATTTTCATTGGCTTTTCGATAGCTTGAGGCGCCTGAGGTTCCGAATATTTTCTGAAATGACGCCTACTAAAGTTTTGTAAGCATCGGTGGCGAAAGTGATAAGGCGTGGTCTATCAATCTGAGGGTTCCGGGTTCGAATCCAGCCATGTACCTATGAGTTGTTTTTCAATTCAAGTACATTATCCGATTGCTTAACGGTGAAGGAAAACATCGTGAGGAAACCTGCGTGTCTTGAACAGGCATGTGAAGTCCGCCGATCCGCACTGGGCCCGCCTGAGACCCTGCAGTGGGGACGTATATAGGCTGTTGATGAAAGTTTCGTAAGTAATTCTCAATCACCTGTAATTTCCCTAGAGAGTTCTCGAACTGCGTCGGCACGTAGGTGCGGGGGGTGCCGCAGTCCTCGCTGCTGGAGTTGTGACGGTTGGAGTTGTGTCGCTCACGGGTGTGTGTGTGTGACTCCTGTTTAACACCTGTACACACACAAACATCGAGCGCTTATTATCGTAGGATATATACGCGAACCTGGCTTAATGACGTCATGCCAACTGGAGAGATAGCAAAAAAAATCGAGATGTAAAAATATTTTATTTGTGTGTATCTACTTGTTTCAAAACTTTTAGATCAATCTCTACTATATAGGGTAAAAACTAGTAGCATAGTAAATATATTTTTAAGGCATGACAATAAAAAATCCATTTGGAGATATTTTGATTTTACATCTGATTTTCTCATTTAGTTTTCGAATTAGTTAAAGTTTATGTTATAATTTCTTTTAAAAAACACAATGACATTCATTTGACCACAGTCATACATTTCGTAATGAAACAGATTTCTAAATACTCAAAACTTGCAAAATATGATTGACATTAATAGTTGACACTTTTGCTGACATACTAAGGACACCGTATTCATTTCATGGTTTTATTTATTTTTAATCAAACTAACACGTGGGTGGTTCGCTTCATAGCGTACGAACTTATGACGTCATGAGTTCACGCGGTGTCGTGATCAAGGTAGATCTAAAACCAATGAACAAATCTTATATCTTGTGACCTTAGAAGCAAAATATTCAAAATAGTTTCTTAGATTTGTGTTTTCATCGAAATTATGTCATAATATAAACGCGAGTAATTTTTTGGACATACCCAATTGTTTAATTCCCTTCCAGAATATATTAAATTGAAAAATGTTATATTATAGAATTTAAAACAAAATGGTTGCAGGAACACTGCTTTTCTAGTGTTTCGGAATATTTAAACAGACCAAAATGTAATTAAAGATTTGCATTAAAAGTCTATCTTTTTAATTTTTTTCTCGCAAATAAATCCTTCTTTCTTACAAAAAGATGGCGTCAATGACGACACATAACCTAAAAACAAAAACAAAGATGGCGTCTATGAAATGACATTTGACGTTTTCACTTAGTACAAAAACAATGATTTTGTACAAACAAAACTGTTGTTTTAAAGTTTAATAAAACATATAGTAATTATGCGCATTATTCAATGAAACTATGACATATAAATAAAGACATACCGCCGCTGTAGAAGGGATGGTTCTGTTGATTGGCCTTGTGCGCTTCCTTTACGCCTTCCTTTTCTTTGCTAGCCTGCCGCTCTAAGAACACCTGCAATAGAAACAATATTATTTTTATGTATGTCATCAGTGGATAGATGTGGATAGAGGTCAGAGTGTAGACACCTTGCTGAATTCTGTTGTATTTTAATAGCTGGAGGAAGATGCTTGTGTCTACTTCCTGAATTGTCTATAGACACAATGTTCGCTGCGGACAATAAAATTCAAACGACAACATTCCATTCGTAACAGCATAATAGGTAATCATAATAAATAGCTTGAAGTCTTAAAATGTTGGCTTGAAGTCCCTCTTGGTTTGTGCAAATAATTAATTTCGAAGAAATGCAGAAAAGGGCGAATGATGACGCCTCACCCTATGCCCTTTAACTAAATTTCAACCTAGAGCTAGAGCTCTATGGCTCTAGAGCGGAAAGCTAGTTTTTCGGACCAGAACCGGCCTGCGGTATCTCTCTCCGAATGCTTCCATACTACATTTCTGTAGCAATAATCTCTTAAAATATAAAAAGATAATGTGAAAGTAAGGGAGTTTGGTCGGAGTGGAAGTGGGTGGTTGTGGGTGGCAAAAATGTGAATAATATATATCTGTCCTTGTCTAACTGATGTGAACTTTACATGAGTGAAGAAGTTCACATGAGAACTTCTGGAAGGTTCTGAAAATTTCTGTAATGATCTAGAAAGATTACATTTACTCTACGTTTATGCCAAAATAAATGTCCACCCGTGCGATGCCGGGGCGGGCCGGTAGTAATCTCTTAAAATATAATAGCTGGCTTTGATAAGTAATTACCTAAACATAGGAGATGAAATTATAGTGTCGCGAAATAAATATCATTAATTTACAACTTCATAGTTAGCTACAATAGCAGTTACGCAGCTAATGGTTCATAGATGGCGCTTTAAACAATAATAAAAAGTGTGTAAAAATGTAAATTGTGATTCACTGTGAAGTTGTATGTTAAGTCCACGAAAGTCTTATCGTCGTATTATCGGAGATTGGCCTTGGGGAGGTGATTTGATCCATAGGGGTTAGTCAGAATAGATCTATGAAGGTCGCAGTGAAAAAAAAACCTTGAAGTTAAAATTTTGACATCAAAGAATTCATGCAAATGCAAAGCCATCACACACTTTTTCAACCGACTTAAAAAAGAGGCGGTTTCCATTTCGACTGTATGCTTTTTTCTTCTTTTTATGTATGTTACATGATAACTCCTCCAATTACGAACCGATTTTAATAATTCTTTTATTATTTGGTAGAGCATACTTCAGCGGTGGTCCCATGTAAATTTTATCGAAATTGATTTAGTGCTTTTTGAGAAAATCAACAAAAACCGCATACATAGCAAGATGATTCTACCTCTAATGGTGAATATTTTAGAGGATGAATGCTTTACGGACTTTTACGGCAGTTGAAGTCGGTTTCTAGTTCTTTTTGAACGCTAAGATAGGCCTTTTGCTTTAATATATATTTAGTTTATAAATATCTGTTCTTTCTTTGAAACAAGCAATAAAATATTTTTTTTCTTTATTACTCACGGTATAGTAGAAGTCGTGAATGTACGGAGTGCCTGTGTTGAGCTGGAGCATCTGTATGTTGATGAGCCACTGCTTCTCCCTCTGGGTCATCAGACCAGCGTACTCGTCTCCGTCGCTGCTGGTGGACGCATCATCACCGTTGGACATGCTCCTATAACGACATACATAAATTCATTCGAGGTCGTTGACGAAAAGCAATGTCAACAGCACTTTTGTGTTCATGTGTAATGCAAGCCCTCATTAGTTTTAGGCTTCTGGGTAAGCATGATTTCCATCCGATTACTGTCGCTTACCATCAGAAGGCTAAGTGCAAACCAACAACGCATTTTTAATCGTAAATTTTTCTCATAATCACCACGCTAGGCAGATCGCAATAAGATGTTGTTGGTAGATAAGGCAAGGGCTGTGCCTATTGTAAATACGAGATAACCCAACTAATACAAATCTAAAATATTCCAATGTATCCAAAATATACAATAAATCATCTAAAATGTACAACAAATTATCGAAAATTTACATCAAATTATCGAAAATGTACAACTAATATCGAAAATGTACAACAAATTATCGAAAATGTACAACAAATTATCCAAAATGTACAACAAATTATCGAAAATGTACAACAAATTATCCCAAAATGTACAACAATTTTGGAATAAACTTTATGCAAGACAAAAAAATTATCAAATTGTAAATCTAAACCATTCCACTTGAACATACACACAAAAATTTCATCAAAGTCGGTCCAGACGTTTAGGAGGAGTTCAGTAACCAAAATGTTTAAAAAATAAATGTCCACATGTTTAGTTAAAAAAAGCTCACCTATTATTATTGCTGTAGGTTCCATTCACCCTTTGATTGTTAAACATTTGAGTGTTAACAAATTGATTGTTAAAAACACTGTTCCTGTTGTTCAAAATGGGATGGTGGCTCGCATTATGAAAGCTGTTGTTGAAGTTCAACATGGGGTGTGTATTCTGTATTAGTTGTACCAAATTCTGTGACGTTAGGTTCTTAGAGTTGTTATAGACGCGGCTTTTCTGCATTTTAGGGTCAACCCGTTGGTTCTGATTCGAGCTCTGCACCTTATTCTGATTCTGTACTTTATTCTGGGGCGATTGATTCATTTGCGATCCTATCGACTGATTCATTTGCGATCCAATCGATTGATTCATTTGCGATCCAATTGATTGGTTCATCTGTGTCCCGATTGATTGTGAACCAATTGATTGGTTCATTTGTTGACCCATTGATTGGTTGAGTTGTGAACCCATTGGTTGGTTCATTTGCGATCCCATCGAATGATTCAACTGCGATCCAATCGATTGATTGATCTGAGATCCGATTGAATGATTCAATTGCGATCCCATTGACTGGTTTAGCTGTGAACCCATCGATTGGTTCAATTGGGAGCCGATTGATTGATTCATTTGGGACCCAATTGATTGATTCATCGAACCAATCGGTTGGTTCATTTGAGATCCAATTGATTGATTAAGCTGTGATTGATTGATTTGCGAACCGATCGTTGAGTTCTGTTTCTGGTTTAAAGTGTTAGGCGGGTTTTTTATTTGCTGGTTAAGCAATTGTTGGTTGTTGAACATGTTCTGGGGGTTCATTGGTGGTTGCTGTTGGTCGTTTGGTTTTGATGGTAGCTGTGGGCCCTGCGAAAACACACAAAAATTTATCATCTTGACACTAACCAATTACTAATTTTATGTACTTTTTGTGTGCACGTTAACATATATTGTAAATATACAAGTTTTTAATGATACATATTTATATCTAATTTGGAAGAATGTTTTATTCCATACAAGAATTTGTATAGAGTATAGACAAGTAAGCGTCGTGAGTAAAAAGCGTCGGTGGCGCAGTGGATAGGGCGCCGACTCTCAATCTGAGGGTTCCGGGTTCGAATCCAGCCGTGTACCTATGAGTTGTTTTTCAATTCAAATACATTATCTGATTGCTTAACGGTGAAGGAAAACATCGTGAGGAAACCTGCATGTCTTGAACAGGCATGTGAAGTCCGCAGTCCGCACTGGTCCCGCGTGGTGTACTATGTCCCATACACTCTCTGTAGGAGAGTAGGACTGAGACCTGCAGTGGGGACGTGTGTAGACTGTTGATGATGATAGACAAGTAAATGCGTTTAAAAAGAACTTAAAACCGGCTTCTATTGCCCTAAAAATCTTCCTCATATAAAATTGTTACATCGTTTTTAGATGACTGCTGTTGGTATTTCGTACTCACTAGCTATGTTATCTCGATTATCGGTACACACAACAGTGCTATAATGACGCTTGGCAACTGACTTGTCAAAGGACTCTATGCGGAGAATCCAGGCACGGACTCAGTGCTCGACTCGGATTCAAACTTAGAAACTTTGGACACGTGTTCCCTTCAATCCCTAACCCCCTAGCTCGCAACTATTAGAGCTGGCGATTCAGGGGGGGATTGGAAAGGGTCCCAAATAATTTAATATTAAAAAAAAACTTACACGAAAATTAGGATTAAACGGCCCCATGTTTGAATTAAAATTTTGCCTGGGCATATTAATCCCTGGTGGTGGAGCAATCATTCTAGCCTGGCCCATCATATGTTGGAACTGATTCACTCCATGATTGAACTGGTTCCCATTCGGCATCATCTGGTTCACATTCTGCCCCATTTGATTCACATTCTGCACCATTTGGTTCTGAGTCAAATGGTTAACGTTCTGACCCATTTGGTTCGGCATTAACTGGTTAGATTGTCCCATTGGCATGTTCTGAGACATTTTCATCATGCTATTCTGTCCCATTTGGTTGCTCGGAAAGTTCATTTGACTCGCGTTCTGCATGAACTGATTCTGGCCCATTTGGTTGACATTCTGGCCCAATTGGTTGACGTTCGGACCCAACTGGTTGAGGTTTTGAGGTAACTGGTTGACGTTTTGTCCCATTTGGTTTACGTTTTGCCCCATTTGGTTCTGTAGGATGTTGCTCTGAGTCATTTGGGTCATAGGGTTGTTCTGGCCTATTATTTTGTTGAGCTGTTGGTTCATTGACATAGTTTGGTTCGGCGCGAATGGAAGAGTTACCGGCGCGGGCAGACCTGGTGGTCTTTGTAATATGACGGGCGGAAACCTCGGCTGGGGAAGAAAAATATATATTTATTAACACTGGGCAATGCGGACTATTTAAACTGGAGAGAGTACGGGAGGCGAGATAAGCCGCGGCGACGACATTGCACATATCAGTGTATCAGAAAGAGACAACAACTAGCAGAATATTTTGCTTTGTTTAATTTTATACCTGTGAATGAAATTAAACCCTTCCAGTACGTACTCCGCGCTACAGAGCCAACTCGCTTGTTTGGTGACACGCCTTTCTCCGGTAATTGTGCTCTAAAGTTACGTCTGTAGCATTAACGAGATCCCTCTCCGAATGCTTCCATACTAAATTTCTTTTGCCATAATCTTTTAAAATAGAATAGCTGGCTTTGACAAGTAATTATCTAAAATAGGAGATGAAAGTATAGTGTCGCGAAATAAATATCATTAATTTACAGCTTTATGGTTAGCTACAATAGCAGTTACGCAGCTAATGGTTCATAGATGGCGCTTTGAACAAGAATAATAAAAAGTGTATAAAAATGTAAATTGTGATTCACTGTGAAGTTGTATGTTAATGATACTCATTTCGCGACATCACAATCTGATGTTTTTTTATGTAATTACTGCACAAAGCCAGCTGTTCTATTTTAAAAGATTATGGCAACAGAAATTTAGTGTGAAACTTTAATGGAAATAAAAGGGAATTTAATATAAAAAGCTTTTAAAAAGCATGGTTGTCGGATATCTTTAATGATAAAATAATAGGTAGATAAATATGATATTAAAAGATTTAGTTAGCATAAGAATATACATATAGAATAAGAGTATATAGAGCGCCTATCACCAACAAACTGTTCCACAGTTTGGCGATTAATATATATATATATATATAGTCCCATTAAATATAATGTCTATGTGCTATTAACTCACCTGATACAGGTTCTGTTGGAACTGTTGCTGAGGTGGGTGCTGCTTTTGACGTAGTTGTCGCTCCAGTTCCTCCACTGTGCAGACATTCTTCAGGGTCGGCACCGGCTGTTCAATAAAAACAATGCATTATCGTGTATTCCGATCCGCAAAAATTCCCTTCTATTTAATTGCTTGGGATAATAGAAAGGAACATGAGTTTTGTCTCTGAATTTTTATACCGCAATGAGGGTATTCACACAAAAAAAGAGTTGTTTCAAATTCGGCCTGCATTTGTACACTATTTACTAAATCAAGTAATAATCTAAATATTTACAGAAAAATACAAGAATTACAACTATACAATAAATCAGGCGTGTTTAGTGACGTCACCTGCCTGTATTTGAGCATTAAATGTATGGAGAATGTATCGATTTTTGAGTTATCTCGCGTTTTACTATTCGAGGAACCATATTTTTCTGCTGGGAAGAGATTGGCCATCTCCAATCACTTCCACTCACGTATATACAACAGCCAAAGCATGTTAGAGCAGCACTCACCGTTGGCGCGCCGAAGGGTAGATCGTGCCTCCATACGCTGGACCCGAACGCCCGAGACTGCGGCGAGTCCGTCTCATCCAGAACTAGCTGAGACAACGATGCCTCTGAAACACAAAACAAATCAATTCAAATCTAATCTCCGCACTATCTATATACAAATCAATCTCTAATGTCCGCACACTCGACCTATTTAAGGCATAATAATAATAAATAATAAAGCATATTTATTTTTTTCCACAAAGTTTTGTACACATTAATGATAAATCACTTAATTCTATGGTCTCGTAACTTTGTGAAGACTGGCTCCTGAACTAGGATCCCCTGTGCTACAGGAACCAGGTCTCCACTACCGGACATGTGTTTTTTAAGTGACAAGAAATGTAGTATATTGTACATTATCTATTATTAAAAAATAGTTTTACATTCCAAAATATATATATATATATATATTTTTTTTTATAGAAGATAGACCAACACTTGACCTCAATCTCACCTGATGGTAAGTGACGATGAGGTCGACGATGTTACGTGTTGGTCTAGAAGGTGCCTATTTACTCTTCTTTTGAAGATTCCCAAGTTGTAGCTGTCAGGGAACACGGAAACCGGTAGTGCATTCCATATTTTTGCTGTACGCACGATAAATGTGGAAGCGAAACGCTTGGTGCATATATATAGTAAAGTGAGTGAGTGAGTGAATGTGTGTGTGTGTTTGTGGTTTTAATATATTCTAGTTTCAGAGGGTGTAACCAAGGCTTCGGTGTAATCGTAGTCCTTTGTGAGAAGCCAATTTGTAATTTTGTTTTACATTGGTTCTTACAGAGCGTAATATTCTGTTAACTGTATTGTAAGCTTTAGAACCTATGTGTGTGCTAAATTTTCGTGCAAAAGTTGTTTTAAATTTTTTTGATACACATACTATATCATGTCGTCTTTTGGTAATTCATACAATAATATCACGATATTCATAATGCGAATTAGATAGGATAGCTAGCTGAATCACAATTTTTATTTTCTCAATTTGACTGTATGTTTTTTTGGATGTATGTTACGTGATAACTCCGCCAATTATGAACCGATTTTGATGATTCTTTGTTTGTTTGGTAGAACATACTTCATAGGCGGTCCCATATAAATTTTATCAAAATTGATTGAGCTCTTTTTGAGAAAATCAACAAAAACCAATATGTACCTAGATAATTCTACCCCTAAGGGTGAACATTTTTAAGGCAGTTGAAGTTGGTGTTTAGTTCTTTTTGAACGCATCAATTACTAGACACAGTTTTCGTTTATTCTTGAAAACGCCATCTGGGACCCATTTATCTGCATAACTGTTGTATTGTATTTGAAAATAAAGTTGTATGTTAATGATATTCATTTTGTAACACTATAATCCTATTATTAATTAATAACTTATCAAAGTTCGATATTCTATTATAAAAGATAAAATATGGTAATATTTCGTTTTGACTAATGTACATATTTCTACTTAAATTAGTCTAATTTAAAAAAAAACTTTTTATGAGTTTTTATGCCTGTCAATAAAAACATTTGTTATTATTATAATATTATTTTAACCAAATTAGATCTCTGCTGAGAATCGAACCCGCAAACTAAGAATCGTCCAACCAATACTCAGTCAGTAACCCACGGAGTCAGTTAACCATACTCACCGAGCTGTGAGTTGGAGGAATCATTGAAGGTGGAATTGTGACGTCGACTGCTCTCCAGCTGACCAGCGAGATGCTCGTGTTCCACCTCCCAGTCGAAGCCATCTCCTGGAGCAATTGAGTTTTATAGTAAATGGGAACTACAAACTTTTCAAGATTTTTACTGGGCATAATGCTAAGTGACGAGAGTAAAGCATTACGCGTGATACCACCCGACCGTATTGTTGCATTACACATCACTTGACCATCTCAAACAGTACACATTACCTCCGCATCACTCATGGCAGGTATACGTTCTGCACCGCTCACTCGCACTTAACGCGGCGCGAGCGACAGGGCAGGGATATAGAGGGATACTTACAACGCTCATATGTTATTGAAATGCAACCGTATTACTAAGATGATAAGGCTTACATTTTACGTATTTTAATTCCGAGCAAGTGATGTTTAGAGATCATGTCATTGATTACAATTATTACTATAGCAAATGCAATGCTTGCGCTGTCGCATGTCAGCGCGCGGTGCGCATTGCAGGTGATGTTTCGAGTGATGCGTAATGGTCCTGATCCGGATCCTGACACGGACCCTGACGGGGCACTGCAAGCTAAACAAGCACCTCAGCTACATGGGCCTGAGTGATAATAAAGCTTGCAGATTCCTCTGTCACTGTGATGCCCAACATCACAGCAGAAATAGACACCTCGGAGGCCATACTGCCTCAACGGAAAGCATTAGGTCCTCCAAACCCAGGCCTATCGTACGGTTCATGACCGAGATTGGCCTTGGGGAGGTGATATGATCCTTAGGAGACTGTCACAATAGATCTATACAGGTCGCAGTGACACGCAGGACGATAGGACCTTCGCCCCTCGTGCCCAAATAATAAAAAAAGCGTAATGGTTCGAAGTGATATCACGCGGTACGAAATGTATAGTGATATACGTATAACATTACTTTAAAAAGCACTGTTTTGCGCATGTCTAATTATGACACACATAATTTTGCTAAGATGTTCATATGTGACAGCAGTATCCGATTGAAAGGACCTTCAGTTAAAAAGGACGCTTTTACAAAACAATCCCCACAAGCATTACTTTACTAACAGAGTAGTTAAGAAGTGGAATTAATTTTCAAACGAAGTAGTTGCCACGACAAATGTCAACTCATTTGAAAATAGAATGGGCAGAAAAATCAAAGTCAGCAAGAGTAATTGAAGTGGAGAATACCTGGATGCAAGCAATATCAACTGCATCAGCTGCCTGATTAACAAGTAACCTTGCCACCTAACAACCTTATCGTCAGTCACCACCCAGTGTGATGAAGACCTATGTAACCTTGCACTATGAATGGAACTGACGACAGGGTAGCCACTAGGCTAAAAAGTTGGTTGTAAACAGTATTAGAATGACACTTACCTTCCTGGCCAAAGGTCTCATCGTTGAGGGCATCATATTCATCCTCCGAAGGCTCCCCTCCTCCTTCATCATCGTTTAAGTTCTGGAAAAAGAAAACAACACTATTACAGTGATGAATTTACTGTAAACATAGAGCAACCACTATTTAATTATTTTTACATTTGATATATGTACTTCCATTTGACCACAATCTATATCAATGATATTAAGCAAGGATGTAGTCTAGGATGGTTCATGGTTGCCTATAAACAGCCTATTCACTCTGGCCTTTAAGTTATCCACGTTGTAGCATTCGGTAAACACAGAAGCTGGCAGGGAATCCCACTTCTTAGCCATACACATAATTAATCATGAAGTGAAACGCTTCTTGAGAAATGATACAATGTCAACCAAATAGGGGTCAACCCAGCTGTTTTTTTGGTTTACTGGTTGTAAAAAAGGGACAGAGGAATTAGTTCATGTAATGCAATCGCACACTCTCCGAAATGAAGCCTGTAGATAACCGAAAGGCTGGCTATGTTACGACGACTAGATGACTAGATTTTACTACACACCCGAAGCAAGATAAACATGTAAGCCATACATAATTATTTTATGGACAATAGATTTGCACTTCGCCTCCATCTCACCTAGTCGTAAGTGACAATAAAGCCTTTGGATTATTCTTATTATTTGCTTCATAGACTGCACTTCACATCACTGCACTTGTTTTAGTGTAAGTAAATGTTTGTCTGTTTTTGAAACAATTCACTGAAGTATTACTTATTACACTTTCAAGGAGAGCGTTACAAGAATTTGCTACACTGTTAGACAAGAAGATTGCCCACAATCGGCAAGCTTATGAGTAGTAGTGCTTGTTTGGCAGCTGACTTAGGTAACATGGTGATAGATAGCCAAACTGGGAATTGAACCCAGTCCTCTGATTTGTGCGTCCAAGTGTGAAGCCACTAAGCCAAGGAAGTGGTTACTGTATGAATTTTTTATTTCGGACATTTATTCAAATATATAAAAGATATCAACTAATATAATATTTCGCCAATGGGTGACGGATCCAATTGTTTTTTTTATATAAAAAAATTGTAAATAAAAATGCACAATGATTATGTTTTTATTGGTAGAAGTGTGGTGCACTATGCTTATAAAACATGTAGCCACAACTTTAGAATAACATTACCCCAACATAAACACAACTAATGTATCTTCTTGTTAATGTTAACACCAAGCCACACCAACCCAACAAATGGGACATTAAAATGATCCACTTTGCAGCTATGGCACTGTCTGATGTGGTCTATTTAAAGAAGACAAGCCAAGGCACACGAATTAAATAATAACCCCATTGAATGACCTTTCTACATTAGAGCTACACACCATATATGCTAAATAGAGGCAAAAATAGTATTCTTTATTTTACAAATCATTATTAGGGTACCAGAGGGTAAAAATGGAACCCTATTACTAAGACTTGGCTTGGGAGACTGGACCGGGGACTGGACTTGGGAGGAGACAGCTGCTCACGTCCTGATGGAGTGCGGAGGAGTAGCAACACTGCGGGCAAAGTACCTCGGAACACCGAGGTCGCTCCCAGAGGCCTTCAACAACACAAATAAGTTGTTGGGTTTTCTGTTGGAGCTGGGGTGGCATGAATAAGGCACGCCACCCCAACACGCAAAATAGGCGCATCTGACGTCGAGTTGCGGAAACCTGCCCCGATTACGAATACGAATACTAAGACTTGGCTATCCATCCGTCTGTCACCAGACTATATCTCATGAACCGTGATAGTTAGACAGTCGAAATTTTTACAATGTATTTCTGTTGTCGCTATAACAACAAATACTACAAATCAGAATATATAATATTGTGTGGAACTTCTGCAGCTATGTGAAAAACTTACACAGGGGTAGCTGTGTGTGAATTTATGTGAGTAGTGGACAGAGTTCAGTGGACTAAGCATTGGAATACCAAAAAATGTGCATGATAATGTTGAAATTACTAAAAGTACTAAAGTATTGTACACATGGCTACACAACAAGTTATACATTTACAGTATATGCTTATCTCACATTAAGTGACTTGTAGCAAGGCGTACATAATAGTAAATCATACTTAAGATAGAATCTACCCCAATGCCAACTTCTATGGGAAATATTTACTTCTATCAGATTTGATATTATCTTATATTATGTTACATGCATAAATAAACAAACAGAATTGCTAAGGTCAAATTCAAGTTCAAAACAACAA
The DNA here is from genome assembly GCA_910589575.2 of Carcina quercana. NCBI lineage: Eukaryota > Metazoa > Arthropoda > Insecta > Lepidoptera > Depressariidae > Carcina > Carcina quercana. The sequence goes on along the minus strand of OU342455.1, from coordinate 1,979,615 downwards.
TATGAAAATGAATGTTTATGAAAAAAAGAGCAGTCAACAACGTCAAGTCAAAGTGACTCACTATGCAGCAACACAGAAAAACCAAATAACAAAATGTTTCATTCAAAGTTTGGCTTTTTAACTAGCTGACTACATGTTTACAAAGTGTTTACAAGATATATAATGAAACAAGAGTCCTCCCTAGTACAAAAATAAAGGGTAGGAACCAGAATTTGACATATAAATTGTTGTGAAATAAATTGGCCATTTCCCATTTCTGACCCACACTAGATCTTTCCAATAAGAACAGACAGTAGGTTGGAAGAAACCGCATCGAATAACATACCATACAACGATAGTGTTTGTAGTATAATGTAAACTAACATCTGACACAGATAAATGTAGTGCTATGTAGCATCAAACGCACATCGAATGTACTGACTATTATGACTGTTTTTCGCGATTATACTAGAAAATACGAATGAATTATATTATCCACATCAAGAAATACGTTGGATATGACGGTAGAAGTGAAAACAACGAAAATATAATGAAAATAATGTGTAAAACACAAAATTGATAGTTCGAAATGGCATGCTGGCATACTGGATCGCAACTGCGTTTCTGGCAAGTTATGTATTGTAGAAACTGTAGGAACGCTTGGAATATGAATACAACTCACCGATAACGATGTATCGAACCCGAAGAAAGAATCTGCCATTGGAAATTTTCATATATCCTGGACAAAATTGACATGACTTGTCATACTACACAGATGTCGAAATGATGATGGCTGCCATGTTGTTTGAACCGCTCGCTGACAACCGACCGATAGATGGCGATATGTTCAGTGTGGCCAGGTGTCATGATTTTGGTTCCCGTTCACCGTTGTACGATAACGTTGCGAGATGGTTGCGAGTCTGACCTCGCCACAAGACCTCGCACTTACTTGGCAAATAACTGGCAGAGATTATAGAAATTACACAAAATAGCAAGTGTATTTCAATATAAATTGAGATGATGAAATAAATAGCCACAAAGTAGCTCTTGAGTCGGTACTCGGTCGGAGACGGATCGGAGAAAAACGAAAGTCAAAGTAAAGCTACCGTTCTTTTACTATTCATTCATTGACATATTTGGAGTGTTTATTTGCTCTGTGGTCTGATTTGAGATTTGTATATACTTATATATTGATTGAGTATTATATTATTTGGTATATATAGTATGGTTAGTAATAATTTAAATGGGTTGGAGTAATTTATTCGGTACTAATTAAATAGTGATTATATGCTACTAAACTTAAAGTCACGAATTATGATTTAAATTGCTAATTTTTTGCTAATTCATTACCCTTCAGGGCTATAATCGAGGATTTCCACTTGTTTCGGTGCTACGGGTAAATTTAAAAGCCGTTTAAAAAATACGAAAAAAGTAAGTAACATTTTCCTTATTTTGTAACATGTTTTAAATTGTTCTTCTCGTGGACTATAAATAATAAAATTGGTTGGATGTATAAAAGGGGGCACTAAGGTGGGAGTTACAGTTTTATACTCAAAGATCTGATGCCACGAAAGCGAGCAATATATATCAATGTAATGTCGATAGGCGCCGATAGTTTGTAATCTTGAAGTGGCGATTTTAATAAGATAATGAATATAATTAAAACATTAAGGCGGTGTCGCAGGATGATAGGGAAGACATGGGGCTTATCCCCCAAGAATGTACTGTGTAAAATACCCTAAGGTTTTGATTTGCTTTCAAGAGAAATGATCAAGATAAGCAATATAAACGACCATATCTTTTTATTGCATTGACTTAGAAGTTTCATATTTTCAAAGAACAACGAGATTGCAGACTTGATTATTCCATATTAATTTCATCTGGATACCTCTACTAGTTCTTGAGAAAAAGGGTTTTGACAGACAGACAACAAAGTGATCCTATAAGGGTCCGTTTTTCCTTTTGTGATATGGAACCCTAAAAATAATGATTCGCCTTAATTTTGCGAAGCTGTTTACAATACATACTCTTCAGCTTCTTGTTTGCTAAAAACCAGATTCATATCTGATATTACTTTACCAAAATATTAATTTCACACTGTAATTTTTAAATTATTTGCTTGCAATGGGCCGGTTTGTAATTTTATTATTTTACAATTGCTCAATGTCAACTGCTTGTTAAATAATATTTATCTATTTTAGTTTTTTTTCAGGTAAAATGTCTTCTACAGTACAACTGAATCAGGGGACACTTCAAGGAAAGGAGTGCATAGACTGCAATGGGAAAAAGTATCATAGTTTCGAAGGCATACCTTATGCTAAACCACCAACTGGGAATCTTAGATTTAGAGTAAGTGTCAAATCATACTTCATTGTACTTTATCATCAGCCGGGAAACTTCTACTGCTGGACATAGGCCTCCTCCTTGGTATGCCTCATTGACCTGACATTTCCGAGCCACTTGCATCCAGCGACTCCCCGCGACCTTAACTAGGTCGTCAATCCACCTAATACGGGGTCGCCACTCGAGAACCTTTACTCCTCACTGGTTATGGGTTCTTCGAGCGATGTGGCACTTCAGCTCACTGACATGTCGAGCTATGTCGGTGACCTTCGTTCGTCTACGGATTTTCTCATTCCGGACTTTATCACGTAGAGAAATTCCCTACTACTACCCCCTACTAGAAAATGATCCATCCAAACTGAGTACCGATTGGGTACTCCCACTGGGAATCAAACCCAGGACATTGTGAATCCAACAGATAGCCATTAAGCCATGGAGGCGGTTGTAATCAATAAATGTATTTCAGTAAAAAAATTATTGGGAGCACCTATACAAAACTATGCCCTGTAGGATTTTTAAAAAATTGAGCAAAATAAACTAATATTCATTTTTTTCAGGACCCACAACCTCCAGATTGTTGGGAAGGCATCAGAGACGCATCACAGCCTGGTAATAAATGCGCACAAATGGATCCGTATGGGAAAAAAACTTTAGACGGCTCTGAAGACTGCCTGTACTTAAACATTTACACCCCAGTGTTGCCAGCTGAGAGGACAGAAAAACTACCAGTACTATTTTTCGTACACGGTGGTAGATTCTTAGTTGGACAAGGGGACTATTATAGACCCGATTACTTCATGAGACACAATGTCATTTTAGTGACAATAAATTACAGATTACACATTTTAGGTTTCCTTTGTCTAAATATACCAGAAGTTCCTGGCAATGCGGCTTTTAAAGATGTTATTATGGCGTTGAAATGGGTCAAAAATAATATAATACATTTTAATGGAGATCCTAACAATGTAACGGCTCATGGAGAAAGCGCCGGTGCTGGGTTGGTTAGCACATTTTTAACGACAAAAATGGCTGATGGATTATTTAGTAAAATTATAACGCAATCAGGTGTTTGTCTATCTGATTTATTGATGATCGAAGAAGATCCTATTGAAAAGGCTAAAGCCGTTGCTGCAGCTTTGGGGAAAGAATTAACTGATGCAAGAAGTCTGTACGAATTTTTAATTAATGTGCCTATAGAAGATTTAGTATTTGCGGCGACAGTGGTAGAAATATCGCGGCCGCCGTACATAATCAATGCATATTTTCTACCAGTGGTAGAAAAAGAATTCGATGGTGTGGAAAGGTGTTTAGAAGAATTTCCATTGAGGACTATGTTGAAGAATCAACAACAAAAACTACCAATTTTAGTTGGCGCCAATTCGCACGAAGGCGCTTTGTTTATAAGGAAAAACAATGAAGGAAACATTGATTTTATAACAGACGTCCAAAGGATGATACCGAGATTTATGTCAATCAAATATGACAGTCCGAAATCAAGAAAAATTGCTAATATTCTCAAGCAATATTACTTTAAAGACAAGGAAATATCTAATGATACCAAAAATCAATACATAGATATGGTATCGGATGCATATTTTAATAGGGATATTCTGACTTTTGCGGAGACTCTGTCGAAAAGTTCCAAGGAGATATTTTTGTATAACTTCTGCTATTCTGGTAATTTGAATACTAGGATAATGAAAAGTATGGGTTTGGATGGGGCTACACATGGCGATATAATGCCATATCTTTTCTATAGAGAGAACAAGGCAAAACTAGCTTCCGAAGAAGATAAAAAGTTGATAGACTTTATGACCGAAGCTTGGTGCAATTTCGCTAGAAATGGGTAAGTTCATTTGCTTCTTTTTGATTTATCTACTGTTGACGAAATAAACAAGCTCAAAGACACTATTCGAGCTAAGGGACGAGCTCGGAATTTCTCTACGTGATAAAATCCGAAATGAGGAAATCTCTAGACGAACAAAGGTCAGCGACTTAGCTCGACGAGCCAGTGAACTGAAGTGGCAATGGGCAGACATCGCTCAAAGAATGAACCAGGACACTTGTGATTGTGCCTGGGCAGCCTTACCACGATGCTTATTACCGAGGGTGTGAAATTAGCGACTATATTTTTCGTCATGTGGTTTTCCAGACAAAAGACTAATCTATCTGAAAGAGACCTGTGTTTCGCTCCCGAAAACCCCTGCATACCAAATTTCAGCAAAATCGTAATAATCGCTTCCGAGATCGGCGGTATAAATCATCATCATCAACAGCCTATATACGTCCCCACTGCAGGCCCAGGCCTACTCTCCTACAGAGAGTGTATGGTCCGTAGTACACCACGCGGGGTTCAAGACATGCAGGTTTCCTTACGATGTTTTCCTTCACCGTTAAGCAATCGGATAATGCACTTGAATTGAAAGACAACTCATAGGTACACGGCTGGATTCGAACCCGGAACCCTCAGATTGAGAGTCCGCGCCTTATCCACTACGCCACCGACGCAAATACATAAATATATAACAATTGCTCGTTTAAAGGTTTATTAGATAGAAAATGACGTTTTAAAAGTATAGAAAGTCCAGTGTGGATCTCCATACATTTAATTTTGTAGAATGTTTCTTACTGTCTATTATTATTAATTATTCTTTTAGTGTATATCCGTCCTTGTTTCAGCAAACCAACCTGGACCGATCAGAAACTAGAATGGCTACCGTATACACCAGAAAAACGTCTGTGCTTAAATATTGATAAAGAACTAACAGTCGTCCAGTATCCTTCTTGGAATAGAGTTAAGTTATGGTTGGATGCGATGGGAGAGCGGTCGAAATTGTAGTTTCTAACCCTAGTTTCTAAAATATAATATAATAGTTAATAATCATTGACTTATCGATAGTTCATCGCGTGGCGTTCATATATGGCGCGTTTTCGACCGGAGGCACCGGTTCACCTGAAGTGATGCTGTGACCGCGCGCTCTCCGCCCTCTATCTCGAAAACGGTTCACCGTAGAAAAAAATATTTTTAACAAAATTTGTAGAGAATTTTGTATTCTACAATATTGATAATAAATACAAATAGCAAAAAACCCATAGGAAATGAGATATTTCCAAAGAAAGCGCAAAAAAAAAACGATTTTTCTGACCTTTGACCTTGAAATTTAATAGTTGCTTACACCCTACCATATGTAGGTTTTGAGACAACTTTTAGGGCGTCAATATACAAGTGCCGCGTCTCGTCCCACTTCTTTCCTCCTGCCTATTTAACTCTTCCAAAATAAATAAATAAATTTACAGACTTACAGCTGGCTATCTCGAATTCCGAGATTCTTACCTAATTTAAACTTAAATGACTGGACTAGATTTTGATGCGCGTTTTTACGTGATAGCAAATTTCCTTGGTACTTAGATATATTTGGTGAAAATCGATTCAGCCGTTTGAAGTGTATCAAGCTGAAGTTAGGCATATAATATTTTTTATTTGATTATTGCATAGTATTTTTTAAAAATTTTAATTTATTTCACTTGTTACCTTTATTATCCATAATTGATTTGTTTTGGCCTTCATGTCTACGTGGTAAGTGAAGATAAGGCCATTGGTTAGGAAGTCTCAAATACAGCAGTGCTATTAACACTGCCATTTTCCGGCGGACTGAGGTGACATGGTGGTTTTTAACCAGGCGCACATAAAGAACTCATAATCCACTGGGAATCGGACCCGGGACCTCAAGTACAGTCCAACTGGCACTATATTGGGTTGGTGGTAAGACACTTTCTATTCCGCCTGGCTAGCTACCATGTTATCTAAGTCTGCCGCCAAACAACATTTGTCAATTTTTCTTCTATCTAATTACAGCAAAACTATTCTCAGAGTTGATAATTTCTAAATAAATAGTACTCACAAACGTTAATTATCTCTATCGCACTAGTAAGCTACGGCCCTTGTGCGAGAGAGACAGATCGATTTATCGTGATGCGTACCTGTATATGTACTTAATTTTTATCTTTTTATATTTTCATTTAGCGACAGAGGCGTCATTCGTTATTTTTTTTTAAATTTCGTTACATTTATAGAATAATTCCAAAAAAACAATTCGTTGTTTTTTGTAGTCATTGCTAGAGTTCATTTTATTGAGTTATCTTGTATTCATATTTAGATTCTGTGTAAGAATATTATAAACTGAACAATCTAAAGTGGACATTTTTAGGGTTCCGTAGTCAAACAAGGAACCCTTATAGTTTCGCTCTGTCCGTCCGCGGCATAGCTCAGAGACCCTTACTACTAGAAAGCTGTAATTTGGTACGGGTATACATATTAATCACGCCAACAAAATGGTGTAAAGTTTTGAAAAAATATATATTTAAGGGTAGCTTATAGCCCCTTATACGTAACTTGGGGATGAAATATTTTTCCCGTCTACCCCATTGGGTGGGGTATCGTCGAGGGTCCTTATCCGTCGCTAATATATATTCGGGCGTAGTTTGACGTTCCGCAAACACACCCTCCCGTGCCGCTCACATACCTCAGGAACAGACTCAGTTATGCGTTAGACCTGTAATAGAAACCGCTATATTCTATTGAACTTTGATCTACATCAAGTCGATTATATTGTGAACTCTCAACAGAATATAAGATCGGTGATTCGAATTTCGAATCCCGTTCGTAACGAAATTTTTCGTCATTTAAAATGACAGTTGAATCTGACGCTTACAGAACTAGAAAAATGTTGCACTGTTTTAGGAATAGTTTTTTTTTAACAAACGGTAACCGATTTTTATACTATTTATTGCTACTGGAACTATCCATGTTTAGATCATAAGGGAATGCGGTTAATAAATTAAGTGCGAGTCAGACTCGTGCACGAAGGGTTCCGTACCATTATCTTTAAAAACGACCAAAAAATCTCGTTTGTGATTTATGTGAATTATAGGGGCTCCCCGCGTGTTCGTTCAATAAAAAACTGTATTTGATATCACTGAGTTTAATTGGCTTATAGGAAGGCACAAGGATTTTTATTACATCAATTTCTACGTGTCTTACATACGACAATTCTGTCCAGCCAGCTATCTCATCGCGCACCAAGGAGACGGCACGCCGTACTTGTATGGGAGTCCCTTTAAATATTTATTTTATTCTGCTTTTTAGTATTTGTTGTTATAGCGTCAACAGAAATACATCATCTGTGAAAATGTCAACTGTCTAACTATCACGGTTCATGAGATACAGCCTGGTGACGGACGGACAGCGGAGTCTTAGTAATAGGGTCCCGTTTTTACCCTTTGGTTATGGAACCCTAAAAATGCACTCCAATCATTCCAAAGCATAAAAGGTTATGGTGCTTAATCGTTATTAATTTTTATGAAATGTTTTGTAAAGGGTTATTTAATTTGTTAAATAAAAAATTGTTACGAATTCGACGTTTTATTTTATCTCAATTTTTTTTGCACCGCCATGTTACTAAAGTCTGCCGCTAAACAGCTGTGTTAGTAGCGCTGTTGTGTGTGAGAAATGTACTAGAGTCAGTGCCTTAATTTGTTGAGGCTTTTCGATGAGTACGCTTTCAGTCCAATAGCTTATCGTCATCATCAAGTGATATTAAGGCCGAATAATAAAAGTTATCCTTTAAGAGAAAAGTCTGGGTATAAGCAGTCCTCTTACGTATGAAATATACTGCGATAATCAATCCGCCTACCAGTGGTGGTCATGCTAAATCCCTTCATGGAAAGTGCGTCCGATAAGCGCGGGGACACCAGTCCTTGCTATTCTGATCCACCTAGATCAGAAACAGCTCAGAATTAAAACCGGAAGGCTAGAATGCCATACAAAATGTATCGATCTAGACACCTGTCAAGCACGACCGGTCAGCATCCCCGGAGAACGTGCTAGGTCAGAAAGAGACGCGAATTACATAAACTCCATATATCTGAGAGAGAGAGAGAGAGAGAGACTGTTTCAGTACGCATGCAGTTGTACAGCGAAATTAAAAGGTAAACTAGTTACGTATCTCGGAAAGTGCTAGATTAAGAAAGCTGGCGATCGGTAAGTGTGGCGCGATCAACCCTGATCCTTTTCTGATCAAGGGGGCACTAAAAAGAAAAATAAATTAAACGAAAACGTTAAATGACTAACAATATTTATTATTCAATTTTCAATAATTATTATAAAAATACATTACTAAAATAAATTGACTATAATTATTAAATAATAATGTTTAAAATCACTAGAATAGTATTTATTGGCACAAATTATCGTATTCATTGATAATTTAGGTTATAATTATGAATGGAATGTACGTACGAAATATAAATTTTAACGAATTTCTTACGTCATATTCTTCAAACATAATTAAATTATGCAGAGTCTTGTGTCATTTACATTTGGAATGTGAAAAAAAAAACATTTACAATTTTAAAAATATATCAATTAAAGAAGATACGGCACTCATATGGCCCGCATAAATCTGGTGCTATCTCTATTTTACAAGCGAGAGAAAGCGAGACAGACGTATACATCTCAGGTACGTCTCGGAGTGGGACGTATTTTAAAAGTATTCTCACAAACCTTTGCGACTGTGGTACAAGTCGAAATGTTGTTTAAATCAACGAAAAAAAATATAGTTCGCAAATATTTAGAATAACTTAACATCTAGTGTATGATTAATAAATAAAATACAACTTAAATAATAAATACCTCAACTAAATTTCAAAACGATTAAAATCCGATATTGTGACAGTATTTTTCGATCTCTACCGGTTATTCTTATAATTTTTTAATTTCAAGGAAATTCTGATAATATGTCATTTAGTAAAAATAAGATTTATTATTATTCTACAGTTCGTTTCAGTCTAATATAAACAACTATCAACAAACAAAAACATGCTATGTCTCAGCTAAAAATATTTATGTAGTGACATTTGACATTATATTCAGACATAGCATAATTATATTTTATCTAATGTACTAATTTTATAACTTTTTCTATTGACTCCTATTATGTACTAACTATAAGAAATCTTCTATTTAAATAAAATTAACTACATTGTCGATTTATGACCTGTAAAGGCGATGTATTTATGTATATTACATTAAATAAATTAATTGAAATATCACCTCGAAACACATAGTTAATCTTAAAATTGTGACGTCGTCGTGGCCCTAAAGTGTAATAGTTTTACGAGTTTATTTACGTTCCATCTATATTAGACTGAAACTAACTTTAGCAGAAAGTTTGTTCTAAAAACTAAAGTTCAGATTTTAACCGTTACACATTTTAACGAATCGTTTCACTTCAAAACATACAAACAAACAATTTTTTCTCTGGAAGACATACAATTCTAAACAAATAATAAATGTAACATTTATTTTGTATAAATATGCACCTATATAAATATTACACAAAAATTAATTGCAACCAATTCTTACAACTTACATCTGAGCCAGTTTCGACAAAACCGCTTGATATTCCAAATCAACAAATATTCCTGACAAAATGAAATTTGAAATACGCCATTCACCCAAATGAAATAAGACTTTCTAAAATACATTGGCAATAGGTTTTTAAATATGCCAAAGAACCTGTTAATAACCGATAATTTACCGGTGTTTTACAACAGTTTTCAAGAGCTAAAATTGATAAGACGAGGTACGACTCAGAAATATCTAACCGTAAGCCACATGCCAGACAGTGATAGCACTACATCCGTTCTCAATGCGGAAGTAGGACAGGTGTAATGCAATGCTGCCTGGAGTAAAATAACGTAAGCGACAAAACACAAATAGTGAATTTATTAAAAAAACTGTTTTGTGTTGGAGAAAATCATTCTAATATTTACTAGGTACTGAGTTTAGCTACAAATTGATATATAATGTAAACTTAAATCTCTTAACAGTGCGGTGATGTGACGAAAAAAGTGTTTTAGAAGATGTTATTTGAAACATTAAAGTTATCGAGAGGATTCTTGGCGCGAACTTGTAAAATGGTGGTTCATTGCAATTTTAGTAATTCGTTAATAATACTGTTATGTGTGTTTTTTGTGTTATAATGGTGTGATATAGTGCAAAAAGTGTCACGGACAGTGTTATAGTATCAATTACGCAAAATTGCGAGGGTTTCGACGCGATCCGAAGAGTTTATCATGTCGAGTACATTCGGCATATGGATTCTTTCGGATAATGTTGAAACCAAGGCTGGCCTTTGAATTTCTCGTCAAGAATCCAAATTAAGCGATAAAATGTACACATTATACATTTTATTGAGAAAGCTGAAGAAATGGCTTCGGCATAGTTTATAACCTCAAAATTTGTTCACCAAATTTTACTCGTCATTGGCTAGATAACCACTGGTTAAAGACATTATTAAAAAAAAAAAGTTATCGAGAAAATGACACGTTCCGCGAATGTATGGAGCCAAGGCCTGGTCTTGTACACTTATAATTTTAAAGGCCATTATCAAAAAAGTTATTTAGTTAACATTTTTCTATATTTTGGCTTAGTTTATTTGTACAAACACATATACAACGCACTAAACAGATAAGACTTAACGTTCAAAACAAAGATGGCGTCAATAAAATGACATTTGACGCTGTCACTCAGTACAACAAGAATCATTTTGTACAATTGAAATAAATGCAAAAATGTAATTCTAGTATTTTTCTATACATATTTAGATTATTACTAGATTTTTTAAATAGTGTACAAGTGCAGGCCGAATTCGAAACAACTCTTACACCAATCACGTTTTCATGCTAAAGTTTACTCGATAAAACCCTCTAGTTTTCATTGCCCAAATTTCATACGTGTAGCTTCGATAAAAATGAGGAAAACACAACTAAATTTACTCGTACCTCGTCTTAATGAATTTCACTTACCGATACCGGTTCGAAACCGGTTACCGTTTGCGATCACTAAATTACACCAGACATTCGACAAATCTACTTCTTACCTCCCAAAGACTCGAAGAAGTTGACAAATTTATTTACCCCTATGTTTTTGGGTAAATCATCTTCAGGAGGATCGTTGGCTCTTATTACATCTTTGGGCGCTCCGTTGCTTTGCTGGACCATTTTGATCTCGTTGGAAGTCCTCGGTTTAGCTATACCGTTCCCATTCATATACTCAGAGGGCCTCGATTCTGGTACTACCGGCTCTGAAATTGGTACCTCTACCGGTGCCGGTATTTCTGGTTCCACGGGATCTGCTTTCGTTTCTGGTTGAATCTCTGAGTCCTCCGGAGGTATTTCTGTGGTGTTAATGATCGTTTCTATTATGGTCTCCACGATTGTTTCTGGTATTTCAACGGGCTGGTCATTAACGATGATTATTTCTGAGTCTTTTCTGAGTGATTCTTCCGTGTTTACCTACAAAAGCGATTAAGCAATTAGATAACTGTCTATAATAGTCTAAATAGTCTTCCCGGTCCCGGGTTAAATTTCTAGTGGAAGTACCTATTGTTACTGGGTTTATTGGGTGGTTATGCTACCTAAGTCTGCCGCTAAACAGCAGTGTTAATAGCACAGTTGTGTTCCGGTATGAAAAGTAGCAGAGCCAACACCTCATTAAGACAAGAATCATAGGAGATTTAATTTGAATTTTTATGCATTTTTTTTCTTTTTCTATATACATTGTTTTTCTGTAATATATACTTTTTTGTTTATGTACATGTATGTAGATCTACTTTCAATATATTTATTTTTTGAAAGCTCCAGTGCGAGTGCCGGCAGAAATCTCTCGTTAGAGATAGGCCAGTCTAATTGTACAATTTTAGATATAATTGTCTGTGTAATTATTAATTTGTCACGGAGCTCGAAAAGTCCAGAGATAAAGAAAAGAGAGAGGTGTATCCATCTATCCCCTTCGTGTCGGATATTGTCAAAAGACGAGCGTTGAAAGCTCTCGAATACTCGCATAAGGATTGTCAAGTGCGAAAGAGAAAGCAATTCATCTATCTCCTTCGTGTCGAATACTCTACAATGTTCCAGAAGATTCTAGACTATAGGATCTAGAAACACTACGGGGTATATATAGGCGCAAGCCGAGCGTCGGAGACAGTTTCAGTTTGAGTTGAGTTCACAGCGAAGAATAGTGAAGAAACGAAAACTGGAAGAAATTGTAAAGCGAAAGTACAATCGAGGTGGAAAAGTGTTAGTGTACTAGTGTATCACGTGGTGCCAGTATCGACAGATCGGCGTCAGTAGTGTTCAAGGACTCTGTACGTGGAATCAGGGACGGACTCAGTGCAGACAACTCGGAACTAGTGGGACAGGGACGTACTCTGTTTGGGGGAACCCGTGATTTTGAAGATTGGTTTGTGGACTTGTGTTACCAATAAATTCCGGAACTTTGGACTAGTGTATCTCTTCAGTCAACGAACCCTGAGAGCTCGTAACAATTTTTATATGCACAATAAACAATAATTCCTGAATTTCACGAAGAATAATAAAACAAACAACAGCTACCTTAGGTTGCTCCCATATCTTGAAATATTTGTTGTACAGGGAGTCCCAGAAAGCCATTTTCTCTCCATCAGGGTTGGTGTCAAGTGACAGCTCATTACTTAAGTTGAGGTAGTACAAGTTGTCTTTAGTGACTGGCAGCCAAGTTACCGTCAAGTAATGATTCTCATCGGGCGTCGGGTTCCTATGGGAAACAAACGTTCTGTTAAAAACGCGTTCAAGAACAACCACCCTTAGAATTAGAATAATCTGGGTACATTTGGTTTTTGTTGATTTTCTCAAAAAGCACTGGATCAATTTCGATAAAATTTACATGGGACCACCTCTGAAGTGTGCTCTACCAAATAAAAAAAGAATTATCAAAATCGATTCATATTTGGCGGAGTTATCGCGTAACATATTACAGTCCAATTGAGAAGCTCCACACACAAAAATTTTAGTCTTTAAAAACAAAGATGGCGTCAGTGAAATGACATCTGACGTTTTAACTTAGCACAAAAAAGGAATGATTTTGTACAAGAAAAATACAAACAAAAATTTAATTGTCGTTTTTTAAAAATACATCTTAAAATGATTCATTGATTTTTTAAATAGTGTACAAACTGGCCGAAGTTAAAACTTTTTTTAAATATTGATTTTTTTATACACTATTATATTTATAAAGCTTCTCTCATAGCTGGTCACGTTGGACTTTATATGAGGCTATTTGAGAAACTAACATCCAAGAACTTACCCTCCCTTAGCAAAGTTGGTCCATAGCCTCAGCATCCTCTCCCTCATCTTGATATCCTGGGAGGTGGGCTCAACGTCCTTCTGAAGGTCATTCTTGAAGAGGTATCCTAGTTCATCTAGATGACCAGCCCGGTTCAGACCTAGGCTCGTTATCAGCTTCTTATTTAGGTTTAGTTCACCTGGAAATTCAGAAAAAAATTACGACCTTTACTAGGCCGCGGTACATCTAGCAGGCAGGGGGACAGCCCGGTACACATTTCCCGGTAATGCAACTCAAGAACTCTTCCTACACATTGGTTATCGGTTCTTCGAGCGATGTCTGCCCATTGACACTTCAGCTCACTGACTCGTCGAGTCGCTATGTCGGTTCGACCTTAGTTGGTCTACGTAGATGCATCAAATTAATAAGGTATTTTCGATTTTATTATTTTTCTTTCTAGCTCTTTTATTATTTGAACAGAAAATTAACGCAACAGAAAACTTTTATTCGACTTTCGACTCATTTGAAGAAGAAAAAACTAAAGTTGGTTGGCCCTTGTCTTAAGTTAGTCATAAGTTAATATATAACTAGCATCCCGGCCCGGCTTCGCACGGATGGACATTTATTTTGACATAAACGCAGAGTAAATGTAATCTTTCTAGAGCTTTACAGAAATTTTGAGAACTTTCAATAAGTTCTCGTGTGAACTTCTTCACTCATGAGAAGTTCACATGAGTTAGACAAGGACAGATATATATTTTTCACAATTTGCCACCCACAACCACCCACTTCCACCCATCGCGACCAAACTGCCTTACTTTCATCAGGAGACCAAGGGGTATTCACTACCCCAACGTGAAGTTGATCGGAGTTGGTGGTGATAGAGGAAACCCTGTCTTAACGTACTAACATTAGCTTATCGTAATCGTATATTGTAATTAGATATATTAAATGTACACGCCTGACTGCCCTCCTCTCTTCACTATTTCTCTCTTGACCCAGGACTGCTGTCAGAAATAATATAGAAATAAGCTGTTCCTTTTGTAAATAGTGTACAATAAAATGGAAACTAAAACTTACCGACATAATCAAACTTGTAGTAATAAATTGGTTTGTTTGTAGCTTTCACCAGATATTTAACATATCTGTGTGTGTCGATATTTACTAGCTTATCGGAGAGCAACTCAAAGTATTCTTTCAAACTTTCCACGCCAGTGTGGCTGCCCTTGAAATATAAGCTTTTTATCTTCTCAGCAATAGCTACTGACTCTTCAGTATTCCGCTCAATGTTCAGTTCCTCCGGAATGAACTCCTGGAGGTCATCGTTCGTTCTCTCAGCGGCAAACTCCAAAGTTGTCGATCCGATCATAATAGGTACCTCAGCGACTCTGCCTGACGTCAGCAAGTCTATAAAGGACTCTGTTAGCACCGGCTCGGAATCAGGGAATTCCTTTTCGACAACTGGCCCAAATAAGGTTGCACCCTTGGAATAGAACAGTTCTGGCGTTTGCAGCTTCGAATGCGCGTCGACGATGTCTTTGGCAGGAGTTGCTGTTAGGAATTCTAGGATGTCATCAACGTCTTCCGATTCGCATCCCAGCAACTTGGCTAAGGTCCTAGCGTTTTCGATTGGATTCCTCTGGAACGCCCAGCTATTTAACGCAGTCCCTGATTGGATGATCGCTCTGTTGATCAAGGTTTTCGTCAAAGGGCTGGCTGTTAGAATTGAGACTGCAACGCCACCCGCGCTCTCACCAAAGATTGTCACATTGCCAGAGTTTCCGCCGAAATTGTGGATGTTGTCTTTGACCCATCTAATAGCTTGGACTACGTCTTTCAAACCAGCATTTCCTGGTACCTCAGGAGTGTTCAAGCTTAGGAAGCCTAAAGGGCCACACCTGTAGTTCAGAGTGACTAGAACGACATCCTTTTCTACTAGGTAATCACCGCCGTACATGCTAGAATTTCCAGATCCGAAGAAGAAACCGCCTCCGTGTATGTATATCATAACTGGGAGGAATTCACCGTCAAGGTTTGGAGTATACACGTTGAGGAAAAGACAGTTTTCGTCGCCGACGTAGAGGTTATCTTGGAACCTGTCGTTTTGGGCACTGACGTTGCCTTCTGAGGTCGCATCTCGGATACCTTCCCAAGGTTCTGGTTGTTGGGGTGCCTGGAATTAAATATTTTAATTTTCATACTTTGCTTAATCATATTGGCTTCGAACCGGACATTCAACTGAATAGATTTGCGTTTTTAATGAAGAAATACATATAGCCTGTTACATCAGTGAGACAATGGAAGACGTTCACTATATCTTGATGGAATCTCCGCGGATCTAATTGTAAGTAGAAAGAGGAAGAATTGAACAATTATTTTGTTAAATTTAAGCGTCTGCAACAGCATGTTGGTAATTTCTAAACCTTCGAACGATAAAAGGTTGTTGCGAATGGTAGCTTTAGGTATGAAGAAACAGATTTAGTTTAACCTTTATGGAGGTGACATGTTTATGCATAGGAAATCTTAGCTGTAAACCTATTCAGGCTATGCAGTATCTACCATTTATCAACAGAATCTCACTGCAATTCGCCTGCCAGCTTGGTGATTGAGGGGGAGTTAGAGAGAGTATGGACTTATGCAGGCTTACTAAGACGATGAAAAGGAGAAGACGAACGGACGTCTGCCTGACCAACATCATTGGATTGTACATGTTTTTTATTATCTTGTTTATGCTCTCATTCAACCTCGACAGCTTTTCGCGTATCTCGAGTAAGGCCACCTCACCATCTGTTCAAACACGCCACTCATTTAAAAAATTCTTTAGTTTCTTTCACTTGACGTGTCTGGCGTGTCAAGGTGAAACTTGCACCGTTATCGGTGAAGTCAACCGTTACATTTACTAAGTACGATAACAATTTAATTTCTGCCTATTTTAAACCAACCGTGTGATCGACTTTTCAATGAGACCACCGCCGTGTCTTCTCGTCTCGTTTCGTAAAAGGTTCATCATCAACAGCCTTGATGGCAGCCCACTGCAGGGTGTCAGTCCTACTCTCCTACAGAGAGTGTATGGGACATAGTCCACCACGCGGGACCAGTGCCGATTGGTAGACTTCACACACACCTTTGAATTTCCTTCACCGAAAAGCCATTGGTAATGATTTTTATCATTCATACATAAATTACAAATAACAAAATGAAACTCATTAGTACGAGCCAGGATCGATCTCGATTGTTCAAGGACTGACGCTCTACAAATTTCACTTCTAAAAGGTTTCTAAGGGAAAACATATTCAGAAAATGCAGAAGAAGCAGTAGCTTTATGCTGACTTAGGGCAAATCACCTCGACATGGCGCTGACCCTTTGCTGCATATGCTGAGGTATGCCTACTGCCTCAATATTTCTTTTGTCGAGCCAGGCTGACCCCTACGTCTATCTCGGACTGACGACTTGGTGAAGGTCGCGTGGAGCTGGAAGCTAGAGTCTCTGGGCCGGTTATTGTGTCATACGATGGGGAAAGACTATGTTCAGAAGAAGTTTCCCGAAAGGTGATGAATGAAAGAGAGGCAATGATGCATTAGCTTGAGACTTCACTGCTTCATCGTCTCAGGTGAGATGAAGGCCAAGAGTAAAGTCTGAACCGGCTGGTCATCTAGAATGACCATCAGAAGAACGTTGAACCTATCTCCCAGGATATCTAGAGGATGCAAGCGGATAGAAAGCTTTCTTTCATTCTAACAAGGACTGCAGCCGATATATTCAAGACAAAAGTACCTTGGAGGCCATATCGTCACACCAGACGATATCAAGGTGTCCATCCCTAGAGATATCGTCCGATATATGATCTGAGTAGTCCTACGGGAAGCGCAGCGGTCACAATAGATCTATCAAGGTCATAGTGGTTGCGCCCGATGGACCACTCTTGTCTCAAATAATAAATATATTCATGCAATCTGCAGATTGACGAATGGAGGCAGCTCTGATGCAATACATAGCAATGCACACGTAGACGACAATCTAAAAAACCCGCAGAGATGACGATCAAGACGATGTGACACATAATCTTATACAAATACGATAAAGTCTTCGTTGCGATAACTCCGATATGATAACGGTATTAGAGCATCTCAGGTGATCTAGAATGTGCTTGTGTGGGTAACTGGCTTTTCCCCCCCACTCCTCCCATTGCATTTTTTTGGGTTCGAGGTTGGGCAGGAATTTTCTATGTCCAACTCGCTAGCTACCGCCATGTTACCTAAGTCTGCCGCCAAACAGGCAGTGTTACTAGCCCTGTTGTGTTCCGATATGAAAGGTGGCAGGGTTTCTGTGTGCCCACGTTTACGATCCAACGGCCTTATCGTCACTTACCATCAGGTGAGAGGAAGGCCAAGTAAAAACCCATCATACAATATGCAGCCAGGACCAAAAGTGGTAATCTAAAGGAACATCTCAGAAGAAAAGACGCCTTGTGTCCGAGACAAGTCAATCTACATTTTTATTTATATAGTATGGAGAATAGTATTTTAAGTTACACTCGACAGTGTGCTCTCGGGTTTATAGACTGCTTAACTTGTCATGCCCTGGCTGACTTTCGTAATAAGAGACTAAGGCAGTGGTTCCCAAAAATGTCAGAATTTTTAGGGTATCATAGATTTTGCCGGCCCTATCGCACTTTATGACTTGGCGATATATTCACCTGATGGTAAGTGCGATAGGGTCGTTGGTTTCTTAGAAAGAAGTTTCCCATTCTTTAGTATTATGGAAAGAACAGTCGTCTGTCAGGTCAGCAAGTGTTTAAATATTTTTTCACTTAGTTTTCTAGGGACACTCTACAAGTTTATATGCCTATCCAGTTTTAAAGCTAAAGACTCCCTGAAGCAGAAGCAGTTAGATCCTAGTATTTTTGAAGAGTTGTTTTGTTGCTGATGATACTGACCTTAAACCTAAGCGATCCTAGAGGCGGTTTAGCGTACGGTATACCCTGGAAGCTGTAGTAGTTCTTCCCTGAAGGACTGGTCACCACCCGACCCTGGAGCTGACCTTGGTCGACTTTCACGACCGGTGCTTCAGCCATTTTGCCGCCGCTGTAACAAACATGTCCAAAATTATTATAGAAGTATGCACAGTGACTTTACAGGGCACTGCAAGCTAAACAAGCACCTCAGATACATGGGCCTGAGTGATAATAAAGCTTTCAGATTCCGTCAGGAGGATGAGGAAACGCCCACCCACATCCTCTGCCACTGTGATGTTCTTCATCACAGCAGAAATAGACACCTTGGAGGCCACACTGCCGCAACGGACAGCATTAGGTCCTCCAAACCCAGGCCTATCGTACGGTTCATGACTGAGATTGGCTTTGGGGAGGTGATGTGATCCATAGGGGACTGTCACAATAGATCTATACAGGTCGCAGTGACACGCAGGACGATAGGACTGCGCCCTTCATGCCCAAATTAAAAAGGGTGTGGTCACATAAAACAGTGACTTTGATCTTCGTCCTACCTGATGGCAAGTTCAAAGGACGTAGAATAGAGGCGTATGCAGTTTAAAACCTCAAGGGCTATGGTATCTACCATCATCGGATGACGGTGCTATTGATACTTCTCTCTGGCGGCAGACTTAGCTTACATGATTGTTAGCCAGTTGGAGAGAAGACTGCCTTACAACCAAACTAACCTAGTACTGATATGTTTCTTCCTGGGAATGAACCGGCAACCTCTGGATTGCCAGCCTAGTTAAATTTATCTACGACCCAGGGGAGTCGCTGGATGCAGGTGGCTCAGGACTGGTTGATGTGGCGTACCATGAAGGAGGCCTATATCCAGCAGTGGAAATGACAGCCTAGGGTTTGCTAGTTGACAATGATGAGTAGGTATCAAGTTTGTCCTATCACAAACAAAAAAAGAGAATTTCAAATATGCATCGTCGTTCGAGTGCTATCATTGGATTAGATTAGAAGAATTAACATATTTATATATACAACTTGCTATCAGAAATGAACCTTGAATACACGTTACAGTATATGGTACCGATTAATAATGACAGTTACGATTACATTGGCTGTAGTAGGTTTATAATTGACAAACCTTGTTAAAATGGTAGCTCAGTTGGGTAGAGCGTCAGTCCTTGAACAATCGAGGTCTGGGTTCGATCCTGGCTCGTACCAATGAGTTCCAACTTGTTATTTGGAATTTATGTACGAATGATAAAAATCATTACCATTGGGTTTTCGATGAAGGAACCGTGTAAGCGGAGACAGTACCACTGTACACGATTTATCGCCAGTTTACAATTTCGCGCGATAGATCACACACGGTGTTCACAATCATACGGTGACATATCGTACTTAATACAAAATCAATCAATCATTGTCGAGCTATTTTTGTATTTAAAACAATTTCATCGTAATCAATTCATTATCTCTAATGTGACATATTTCGGTGTTTTCAACTCTAGTCTTTTATCGTAACACTTTATCGGTAATTGCATTTTGTTTTGATTTTAATCAAGATTCAGTTATTACGAGCCATGATCGAACCCAGAACTTGATTATTCAATGACGGCCACATTACCCAACTGAGCTACCACGGCTGCCGCAAATAATAAGTATGTATATTTTGAATGTACAGATTATGCAAACAAATACAGGGAACAGTGGCCTGGGTTTCCGGTCTTTCAGCGCTTACGTATCGTCCAACGTGCTTATTTTCACACAGCGCTTTATCGCTGCCTGGAGTAGCAATGACTCACTCCTGACGTCCTGTTCACTCTGAACTGTGATACCAGCCTAAAGAGTGCTACCTCCAAACGGGGAAAAGAGCAAAATAAATTATTACGTGTCGGGAGTTCTGTAGGAGAGTAGGTTAGACCCTGCAGTGGGGACATATAATAGATGATGATTGGGAGCTGTGAGTATCAGGTAAATTAAGAAATATCATCATCATCAGGGAAACGTCCACAGCTAGACATAGTCGTCCTCCAAGGTATGCCGCAATGACCGGTCCCGAGCCACCTGCATCCAGCGACTCCTCGCGACCTTCTAGTACGCGTCTAGTAGTAGTCCGCGGTCCATCTAGTACGGGGTCGGCCTGATACACGCTTCCCGGTACGTGGTCGCCATTCGAGAACTTTTACTCAAGAGTTAAATTTCTATCTTGTATAGATTTTAAGAAATCATCAAAAACATTGACAAACAAGCGTAGTTATGCGGTTGGGGAAAAGAACCTTATTTCAAGGTATTACATGTTTCTGTTTATCGCTCGGAACTTGGGCAATTTTCTGTGCTGTGACAAGGCATATGTATGTAATTAAAGCTGTGGCAAGAAAAAAAGATAATTATAAGAAATAATAATGGCATAAAAGAAGATTGAAGAATCTTCCAGTTAAATTAGGGATAATTTTTAACTTGAAGGCGGGTAACTTTTTCTAACAGTTGGGATCCCTGACCAAAGTTCGCATGTACCACTTGCACTAGTGCAAATTCAGTGCGATTAGACATCCTAAGCAGAACGCACGTTTCCTTTTTTTTAAATATTCAATCAACAAAAAGTTAGAAATAT
Source organism: Carcina quercana (assembly GCA_910589575.2). Classification (NCBI taxonomy): domain Eukaryota; kingdom Metazoa; phylum Arthropoda; class Insecta; order Lepidoptera; family Depressariidae; genus Carcina; species Carcina quercana. The sequence goes on along the minus strand of OU342455.1, from coordinate 1,958,566 downwards.
TTACCGGAAACTTTATTAAACTGAAAGTGAGTGATAATTGAAATTAAGGACAAACTTGTGTACAGTTTTTTGCTTTGCAACGTGTCTCAGTGACGAGCAAGGAAACAACGACGAGTGTAGTAGAAGTGCTGGTATAAAGTTTAAAAGTAAACATAAATTGAATTCATCATACACGCAACCTAATAATAATTATCCGTGAACCAAAGAAAAATGTCCAATAACAAGGAAATCATAAACTACAATAACTTGTATGTACTCCACACAAATATATCTGGCCTCATATCGAAATATAAGGACTTTGAAGAGCATCTAGATAGATTTCATGCGCCGATAGACGTTCTTTGTTTCACTGAACATAATATAGTCGAAGATAAATTAGCTAAATTAGACACTCCTGGCTATCAACTTGCGGCTATATTCATGAGGAAGAAAGAGATTGGTAAAAACAAGAAGTCAAGAGGTGGCTCCTGTATTCTAGTGAGAGAAGGAACGGAATATGAAGTCATCGATAGCGTACGTGAAACATCTATAGCTAACGTTGGTGAATTTTGTGCAATAAGATTGATCAAACAAGACTTAATTGTCGTATGTGCGTACAGACCGCCAGGGAAAGATAAGGAAGATGACGAAAAGACAAAAATCGAAAAATTTCTCCATTTGCTGCAAGAAGTACTGAACTTGTGCCAAAACTATAAGAATTCAATCATTAATGGAGATATGAATCTTGACACAATAGGAAAGAATGTATCAGCACATGTTACTACTTTCAAGAATATCATAAGTAGTTTTGATCTGATCTTCGGCATTGAAGAAATTACACGGCCAAAAAGCAAAACGTGTATAGACATGATTATTCATAACATTAAAGAATGTAAAAGCCTGTGTGTTTTAGATATGGGTAACAGAAGATCTAATAGAAGCAAGAAGTTGACAGACCATACAGCTCAAATTATGAGGTGTCCACTCAAAATAGATTTTAATGAAAACTGGTATAAGTATGAACTTAGTTATACAGCAAGTGATATAATTGATTTCAAATGTAACCTTAAACGGTTGGATTTTAAAGATGTTTATACAACGAATAACCCAAATGAAGCGTTTCATATATTTTATAAGAAGTATTTAGACTTGTACCACAAATTCTTTCCACTCAAAACAGTATTGATTGAGAACCATGACACAGAATTGTATCAAGCTGATTTAGAATTCAACGTTTCAGAAATCGTGTACCATAACGGAGTATCTGAAAAGAACCCCGAAAAAATTGCTGATGCATTTAACATTGTCTTTGTCAACAGTGTAAACGTTAGAAATGCTTGCAATTACTTCGAAAGCGAATTTGCTAACGTTAAACAATGTAGCGAATTCAGTATTAATTTAGTAACAATAGATGATGTGAAAAAAGAAATAAAAGCATTAAATGAAGGTAAAATCAAAGGCTTTGATAACCACCGCATTAGAATATTGAAAGAAGCTTCTGAAATTGTGTCACCTGTGATTAGCCATACCTTAAATTTATGTATTAAACGTAGTGAATATCCAAGGTCACTAGCTATATCTATAGCGAGACCTCTCTATACAGACCACCAAGTGTTTATTGACTACAGAAACAGACATAATTTATCAAACTACATTCCTGTATTTGATAGCTCGATTATAGATAAGACATTTCAACAATTAATTTATAATAATTTGTATTTGCATCTCAAGGAAAATGGGATTCAATGCGATAGCTTCAATCTTGAAGGACACGAAAACATGCTAATATTTTGGAGAGAAATTTTTAAAGTTACACTAAACATGGCTAAAGGAAAGTTCGCTTCAGTAGTAATAATAGAAACTGATATAAAAAAAGCATTCGACCGTATACAACACGAGGTTTTGCTCTATAAACTGTCGAAATACGGCCTGAAAGACACGAACTTCATAAAATCATTTTTAAAAAGAAGCCTAGCGACAGAAATATATCAGATTAGTTCGGAGACAAAAATTCAGCAAAGACGAATATCAGACTCTGTAGAGGTAAAATGTGGCGTGCCTCAGGGTAGTGATCTTGGTCGCTTACTATTCTTTGTTTACATTAATGACTTAACAACTATACTGGACCAACATGTATTTATTTTCGAAGATAAAATTGCCCTATTCTTTAATGGAGAGGCCAATAATGATTCGGTATACAAAGTTTATATAAATAATCATTTACGTAAAATTCAACGTTGGCTTATTGCAAACAATCTTGAAGAGATTGTTAGAAATTCAAACGTTATGCATTTTGAACAAAAGAAAGATTTACGATTAGAGTTAAATTTCTTTGGCAAATCTGTTCACAAAGTAGACAGTGTTAAACTTTTTGGTCTATGCATAGATAAAAACATGAAATGGAAAACTCAGGTCCGATTCACTTGTAACCATCTTTACAGATTCAGTTATATACTGAACAAGTATAAGCAAGATAACAAAAATAACTTAGTCGACAAATATAAAGAGATTTTCAATGAACGTTTCAAAACATTATTTTGGTATTCTGTCATTACAGTTAAAGAAATTCAGCTTATTTGGACAGCTCAAAAAGCAAGCATAGCTTCAATTTTGAATCTAATTGCTACAGAAATCAGTGTGCAGCACTTTAAAGATTTAAATATATTGCCTATAGCTTGTTTATTTATATTAGAAGCGTCGGTTTTAGTTAAGTTATACAGTGAAAAGTTGCAGCTTTATAAACCAAAGTCCAGTCGTTACGCAGCGCTTGTAGACAATGTCGGTAATATTAAAGTAGCTGTATATAAAAACTCTATATTTGGTGTTGCCAAGAATATATATAATAAATTACCAAGTAAAATACGAACCATAGAAGCTACACATATATACACAAAGGAAATTATAAAACTACTCTCTATAAAAATGTATACATCAGTACAATCATTTCTGGATGATAAGTTTGATGACTAAATCATTTTTAGGGTTCCGTATCTCAAAAGGAAAAAAGGTAAATCATTTTTAGGGTTCCCTATCTCAAAAGGAAAAAAGGAACTATTATAGGATCACTTTGTTGTCCATTTGTTTGTCTGTCAATACCCTTTTACTCAGGAACTCATGGAGATATCAAGTTGAATTTAATATTAAATACTGAAGTCTGCCGTCTTTTGGATCTGTGAAAAAAACTTATAGGTCATCGCAATAAAAAGATCTAGGTGAATTTTAGACCATTTCATACAAAATGCACGGGAACCAAAATCTATAGGATAGTTCCCGTTGACATAGAATCCTGAGGTTTATCAAGAAACAAGGTCTTACAGCACAACCACAAGAATGAATCTAAAAACCAGGATTTTTATTTATAACACAGCAAAAATAGCTTTTTCATGTTTACAAACTTAACTTTGTAGTTGAAAGCCCTACATCGCGTATGTAATGTAGCTGCAAATTTAATTTGGTTTTTCAATCTGAATTACATTTTCAGTAGAGCATTGTTGGGTGCATATTACCGTACCTTTAATTTATGATTTTCAGTATGTTAATTATTCATATTCGTTTCTTTTTATTAAATAGAAAAGTGTTTTACTGCTTAGGCACATATTTTCTATTGTTTTAGCTTTATATTTATATGCATGTTTAATTTAAGCAAATCTTAATCAATCAGTCTCTTAATAATGAATTCGCTCAGAAAGTTTACATACAATATTTCTTATGGCATAATCTTTTAAAATAGAATAGCTGGCTTTGATTTAAGCAATCGCCTAAAAAAAAGGAGATCGCATGACTATGTCGCGATATGAATAATCCATTACAATGCGATGTCCTCTAAGATAATGACTGTACAAAGCCAGTTATCATATTTAAAAATATTATGGAAAAAATCTTAAGAAAGTACTGCACGAGATCGTGTAAATTAAAGTCAGTTCTATTTGGCGCTGAAATAAGTTGCATACGTTGAAATGACTTATTTAGGTCAGCTCGATCCTTGAACAGGGCACGCTCTTGTTGAAATTTGATACAAATATATAATAATAATAAAGCACTCAAAGATATCCTTGTTTCTTATCGCGCGTTTCTTAACGAAGTTCCTTATCGCGCGTTGTGAAAGGGGGCTAGACGGAAAAAATTCTTACGAAAAGTTGTCACCGACACTTTTTGCTATAGTAAGTTAGCGTCATCTGTTAGTACGACGTACGTAGTGGTAAGACGATACCAACAGTACAGCTATGTGACGACAGATGGCTCTGATTAGTTGCCGCTACTCAATGACAGATGTCGCTAAAAACAAAACGTATCACGTACATAAAAAATCTAATGAAAAAACCTACAAAACCATATTTAAAATATAATGTTAAAAATTCGTTCAAACCTTATTGAAAATTTGTAAAATTTTATTACAATTCCTTCACTAATTAATCGAAAGGAACTTCGTTCCATCCGGGTGTCCCTTGACACCTCTCAAGTTTTTATTTTTTCTAGAGATATTCCACTTACCCAGCGTCTCAGATATTTTAGACTCCGCAGTAAGCAGCGCTCAAACTCCGCGCTGAGATCACGCGCCTAACGCTGCAAAATGTTGTTGTTTCACCTAGAGTGAGACAGGGCGCTTGAAAGAAAACCAAGGACAAATTGATGCCCCTACCGCCCTTACCCCCCTACGCTACGTTCTCCGCGCTAGTGTTTGGCTGCAAATTCGCATCATAATTTAGTAGTTTCTAACTGATTTTCGTAGTTTCGTTCTCATTTGAAAACCACACAATCAAATTCGAAAAAACATTTTTCGTGTGAAACTACATAGTTTAATCTATATCTAGAATAGGGTTTGACTTAAATCTAAACCATATTTTAGCCGTAATATTCAGCCGAACTAAACAGGTTTTTGGTGGTCTAAAATGCAAAACTTATACTCGTTCTATTTTCTTTATCATAACATTTCAAGAGTCATAAACTAATTGAAGACTAAGATATATCTCATCGTATTATATTTGCCAAATTTACTGATGATGCAACGTGTTATTCAAAAATAAGGACGTAACTGCGTTTGTATAGAGACTCGAGCTTGCTACAGACTCTTAAGACAAAATAAAACAATTAAGAAAAATATTCTAGAAAATATTGTCTCAGTAAACGAGGTAAAATATACTCGCTGACTTAATTATAGAGGTAACTATGAAGATACAATCGAAATAACGAATGACAGAGGCTTTATTTGTCCCACAGAGGTAATTCAGTAGTAAAGTGTTGCGCCCTCAGCATGAGTTCCAGCTATGGAGGTTATCCAGGCCTCACTTAACCGAGTTTCACTGTAATACATATGACTCACCCACTGATTTCACTATCACTACTAGCTACACCACCGACCATCGAGCTCGCAGTTTGACTCGCATAACTAAAATTCTATGTTATTTTTATCTGATATATTATTTTACGAGATAAGATACAGTATGTGTAAGTTTTGTAACTTCATGATACCTTCATGGTACCTACCTACTTGCATATCGGTTAGAATTACTCACGTTAGGGTTATACATTCAGGGTTTTGTCGCATTCGGCACATCGGCAATCATCGCATTTCTGAATACAACCGTATACTAATTTTCATGCCCATGTGATTACATTTATTGTTTATCAAAATTTGAATTCAGAACTGAGTACTTTACTAATGTTTTGTTTGCTTCCTGCGTGATCTATATAGAGCTGTTAAACTATTTTCTTGATTAACTTGTATTCATTGTTGTTTAAACCGTTTTAGAGTGTTTATAGTCAGTGATTATTACTTATTGTAGATAACTTCGCGTTCCCCTTTTTCTCTATAGATGCCATCGTACAACTTTAAATTATTTAAGCGTGGGGTTTTAACAACTCTCTATATATTTTAAACTGCACGCGACTGCACTCTATTTAAAAAGCATTAGTAATTAAAACCACCGGTTTCTGTGTCCCCGAAAACTACAACTTGGGAATCTTCAAACGAAGAATGAATAGGCACCTTCTAGAACAACACGTAACATCGTCGACCTCATCGTCACTTACCATCAGGTGAGATTGAGGTCAAGTGTTGGTCTATCTTCAATAAAAAGGGGGAAAAAAGAAATCCTATTTAAAAAATTATGGTAAAGGGTATTTAGTAAGACAAATTTACAAGCAATATCACTTTAGTATTCAAAAGAAATGATACTATGGTATTTTCAGTTTTGAGTTTTTATCTGCGATTAGTTCAATAGAAAATCTTACCGCAACGGCATTGTATACCGTTTCAAAGCTTCTCTTGACTCTGAATTAAGCCTATAGACTCTAGGTCTATTGTTAGGCTTATTTTCGCCGATTCTCCAATCGTAAACATTGATATTCCTAGTCAGATCTTCATTAAACGTATCCAGAAAGTTCGCCCAAACATTCCCTTCTTCCGGATGATTCTTGATGAAGTTTGCTATTTTATTATTCGCCGGCTTTTTGCCTAACGCCAAAAGCCTCGATTCCCTCGCCAGAAGATATCTCAGGGCTGTTCTCTTTAATATTATCAACTCTTCTAAACTCCTTGCCATAAACAACCAATACTCTACTCAGTGCAAATGAAATCACTGTTTCTTGAATGCGCTAAATCACTTCACAATCACAAAGTTTTAACGTCTAAAATGGTTTCAAAAAGAACGTCCACTTCCCGCCACTTAACAACAATCACGTTTCGAATTTGGAACACAAACGTTTTTCACGGGCAAAGGATCTCGATTACACAGCCTTCCGATTTAACACTGGCTGTTTCTTTTCAAAACCACCCAGAGACAATGGTTGAATGGTAAACAGACGCAGAGTAAATGAGTGAGTGGAATTTTCAAGACCAATTACCACTAGGAACGTGACACTTGATGGATGGGGTGTGAATTACTTTAAAAATAGAATGTTTACTATATACGGCGGAGGTAACGTTCGCGTAGAAGATACACTGACTCAATCTCAAAATATTTCATTCAAACAAAAATGTTCAGATGGGATACACCCATAATTATGTCACAGGCCTGACACTTCAAAAAAATGACGTGATATCGGTCTGTGCACGTGTCGCAGTTGGGATTGCTTAATAAGCCGTTATACATAACTGCCAGTTATTTCACTAAGCAGCTCCATTATGTAAAACAGCTCATCGACGTTCAGCGATTTTTCATAACAGCTGAACTATATAACTCGCGGAATCGAATGAGCGTTTTGCATTCATCAATATGGCGGACCAAAGATTAACAGTTTTGAAAAACAGCGCAAAATGAATGTTGTTATTCGCATAATTAAAACGTTAAAGTTTGGCTGTAACTTGTCTTAATTAATTAATAATTATCGGAGATAAAGATAACGGTTGACAGTACTGAGCTGTCAAAATGACAGTTAACTTTTTATGAACAATTTGATGGCTCTAGTCTCAAATTGGCCAATGTTTAAACATGAAACGTACACTGTGACAAAGTTGTAAAGTAGGTCAGTAATATAACTCCGTGACTGTACACTTCAAGTACAACCAACACGTAATAAGACGTAAATTGAATTCCATTCGTAGTTTTCTGAATCACAACGTGACTTCACAATTAGAGAGTAGTTCATTATGTAATATGTATATATTACTACACTATATCATAAAAAGAGATGTTTTAAATCCGGCCCGCACTTATACACTATTAAAAAAATCAAGGAATAATCTAAATATGTATACGAAATTGTAATTTTTGATGGTATTTTGTTTGTAAAAATCCTTTTTTGTTTTTTGTTCCTGTTGAAGTGGAAAACGACAACAGAATTGTTTCAAATTCGGCCTGCACTTGTACACTATTTCAAAAATCAAGTAATGATCTAAATATGTATAGAAAAATACTCGAATTACATTTTTGCATATACATATTGTCACGGAGCTCGAAAAGTCTAGAGATAAAGAAAAGAGAGGGGCGTATCCATCTATCCCCATCGTGTCGGATATTGACAAATGACTACCGTAGAAAGCTCTTGAATACTCGCATAAGGATTGTCATGTGCGAAAGGGAGAGCAATTCATCTATCTCCTTCGTGTCGAATACTCTCCAATGTTCCTGAAGATTCTAGACTGAAGGATCTAGAAACAATACGGGGTATATATAGGCGCGAGCCGAGCGTCGAGTTCAGTTTGAGTTGAGTTCACAGCGATAAAAACTGAAGAAACGAAAACCGGAAGAGATTGTAAAGCGAAAGTACAGTCGAGGTGGAAAAGTGTTAGTGTACTAGTGTGTCACGTGGTGTTAGTATCGACAGATCGGCGTCAGTAGTGCCCAAGAACTCTGTACGTGGAATCTAGGGACGGACCCAGTGCAGACGACTCGGAACTAGTGATACAGGGACGTACTCTGTTTGGGGACCCGTGATTTTGAAGATTGGTTTGTGGACTTGTGTTGCCAATAAATTCCGGAACTTTGGACTCGTGTTTCTCTTCAATCTAAGAACCTCGGGAGCTCGTAACAATATTTTATTTGTACAAAATCATTCTTTTTGTACTAAGTGACAGCGTCAAATGTCATTTTATTGACGCCATCTTTGTTTTTAACGTCAAGTCTTACAGGTATCGTGCGTTTTATATGCGTACAAATAAACCAACCAAGTCCAACCTCCAAGGACGAAATCTCCGCGCCAACAAATGTTATGTAAGAAAAAGTAAAAAAGAACAATTGGTTGACGTTTATGTGACTTAAAAAACTAGACGAAAATTAAGACGCAAAAAGAAATTAAACAGCTTTACTGTATAAGTGTTATCATTTCAAGCCGATACTAAAGTGGTATTTCGAGACTGATCGGAAACAGGAGGCAAGGCAAGTTAGCGGGTAGAAAGAAATCTCCTAGTGTTGTATGTCATCTAGGGATAGTTATTATCCAAAATAATACACACACATTCCGACTGTACGTGCGCGGAATTGGGTATGCCCCAAAAATTATTCGCGTTTATATAATGTCATATTTTGGATGAAAACACAAATCTAAGAAACTATTTTGAATATTTTGCTTCTAAGATCACTAGATATATGATTTATTTATTGGTTTTAGATCTACCTTGATCACGACACCGCGTGAACTTATGACGTCATAAGTTCATACACTATGAAGCGAACCACCCACGTGTTTGATTAAAAATAATAAAAACCATGAAATGAATACGGTGTCAATAGTACGTCAACAAAAGTGTCAACTATCAATGTCAATCATATTTTGCAAGTTTTGAGTATTTACAAATCTGTTTCATTACGAAATGTATGACTGTGGTCAAATGAATGTCATTGTGTTTTTTAAGAAATTATAACATAAACTTTAAGTAATTCGAAAAGTAAATGAGAAAATATGATGTAAAATCAAAATATCTCCGAATTGATTTTTTATTATCATGCCTTATAAAAATCTGTACATACCTAAACCAGAGATAACTTCAGAGGGGCAAACATAGCGTGCGAGTACTGTACCAAGATTACTAAGCTGTAATACTTAGGCACCATACACAATAACCTCAATCATCAACACGTGCGCTTGCGCACCCAAGGCCGGGCGCCTGTCTCGCGGAGTTAGAGCCCCACGTGTTAACCATACTAATTATTAGTTAAGGTACGACATACGAATACATATGGATAAATAATCTAAAACAATTGTGAACCGAATAGTTGCAAGCTATTTTTATTAGGTTTATTGGGTTGTTAATTAATTAGGCAGTTGTTTAAGCAATTAAATGTGATGTTAGTCACGCGCATGTTAAAAGCTAGTTTTCCCATGCATTGACTCACCGGAGATCATCTAAGAACTCGTTCACCGCCGAGATCATCTTTGCTTTTTACTGTAAACAAATAATTACAATCATAACCACCCTATATACGTCCCCACTGCAGGTCTCAGACCTACTCTCCTACAGAGAGTGTACGGGACATAGTACACCACGCGGGACCAGTGCGGATCGGCGTACTTCACATGCCTGTTCAAGGTTTCCTCACGATGTTTTCCTTCACCGTTAAGCAATCGGATAATGTAATTGAATTGAAAACAACTCATAGGTACACGGCTGGATTCGAACCCGGAACCCTCAGATTGAGAGTCCGCGCCTTATCCAATGCGCCACCCACGCCTTTTTTACCATGTAACATTTACCCTTGCTTGTTTCTATGTAGTGTGTTGAGGTGACATGGTTCAAAAGTGGATACATATTTATGTACTCGAGTGTACAATGTCTCTTAAGAGGCTATGCTGTTGTCAAAGCGCCCATACAAACGTAGTCCAGTCATATTTTGAGTATTAAGCTATGAAAATCTATGAAATTTTCAAGACACAATCTAGAAACAAATATCTGTGTCGGTGGTGAGTCAGATTTTCGTTTAGATATATACTTCCAGAGTTACAGGGCGTCAAAGTATTGTATTTTTCGGTAATAAAAAGCCCCAACTTTGAACCTGATTTACAAGAGTATGAATCAATTTAGAACAATTTGGAAAAACCACCGACATCTGAAATTTCATTAGTATACTGTATTAAAAAAATGGTTACATAATATACTGTATCCTTCAAATGATCCCTGGACTACGAAACATCCAAATAACGGGTGGATAACATCGCATAATGTATGCTGTCTCACCGTACGCGCTCGGGTAGGATAGGGCTCGGAGAGGGACAGCTACAAAACAATTTAACCTTGAAACCGACCACGTGGTCTTACCAACATAGCCTCTTAATCTAAGTTCTTCTTACGCGATGATAAACTCCACTAATTATAAATTTGTAGACCTTTTTCTTCCGCAGTTCGTTCATACGGCTATGTTATCAGTCACAGAGGCTTTAATGGTTACAAAATATTCTGCCATATTTAAATACTATCGGAATGTGTTTAACTAACGGCGCATTCATGGTAATATAGCCATAGCCAACGGGTTTGTATCCAGAGTTTAAGATAAAAAGTAATCCCAAGTGTCTATTTTTTGTACAAAATCAACGAAACATGTTTTGACCTCGTTTTGATTTTTTTTGTGTTTTTACCCGCGAATTCGTCTTCGCGAAATTCACGACTTATCGCGATAACCACTTATTTTACTACGATAATAATTAAAGCGTTCAAAAGAAATGAAAACCGACTTCAACCGCCTTAAAAAGTTCATCCTTATAGTTAGAATTATCTAGGTACATATTGGTTTTTGTTGATTTCTCAAAAAGCGCTCAATCAATTTCGATAAAATTTACATGGGACCACCTCTGAAGTATGTTCTACCAAACAAAACAAAAATCATCAAAATCGGTTCACAATTGGCGGAGTTATCGCGTAACACACATACAAACAAATAAAAAACATACAGTCGAATTTAGAACCTATTCCTGTTTTGAAGTCGGTTGATAAGTAGCTTAAGTCCTTTAGCCGAGGGTCGGCCCGATACACGTTTACCGGTACGCGGTCGAAATCATCGTCAGAAAACCTACAGGAGGAAAATTCCAAGGTGTGAGTGTAAAATCGAAATGTTCATGCGCAGGAGTCGATGTCGGTTCAGTACTTGCACGTGTCAATTATGTGGCGCTAAGCGAGCAACAACCTCACGGCACCAATAGATTGTCTTGTGATAGCATAATGTGAAGTGTGACGTCATTAAAATAGTACTGCTCAGCATTGGCCAGTTTATAATGGAATTTTTTTTAAATAAATAAAAACGACAGATTTTATGGTTACGTGGCCGAAGGGGACGGGACCCTAAGCCTCCGATGTCGGTCCGTATGTGTGTCAACGGTAGACAATTGAAACTTGTACTGAATGAGTATTTCTGTTGCCGCTATAACAGCAAATAATAAAAAGGAAAATTAATTAAAAATTAAAGGATCTCCCCTACCACCAACGTATTTTTGCTACAAACTTAGCTTTGCAGTTGAAAGCCATACATCGGATATGGAATTCAACTGCAAAGTTAAGTTAGTTTTTTAATCAGAATTACATTTTCGGTACAGCATTGTTGGGTGCATATTACCGTACCTATTATTTATGATTTTCAGTATTTTAATTATTCAGATTCTTGGCCTTCATCTCACCTGATAGTAAGGCCGTAGAATAGTAAGGGTGCGTACCCATAATCCTTAAGCTAATAAGGCTGTGGCTCTGCTACCGTTCATACCAGAACACAATAGTGCTATTAACACTGCTGTTTGGCGACAGACTTAGGTAACTTGTTGGTAGCTATCAAGACAGAAATGTCCTACCACCAATCAAAACCTATAAAATTTACAGTCGCGTATACAATTCGCAAACTCTAAACCGTGACATACAAGAGAGAGTGAACTGCGGTTTTATCTGAAGATAAACACTCGACGTTAAGATAAAGCCGCCTCGAGATAACAATACTTGAGCGATTCGTGAGAAATGATCTCTCTTTGGTAGGTTATAAAAACGTTTCATGCTTCAGATGTTTTCTAAAATGTTATAATACGGATGATGACTAAATTATTTTTATTCCCCTATTCGAGAGACCGTGTGAAAAGATAAATAGCCTTATTAAAGATTTTTCGATATGATGTATAGTTTTTCTAATATAGCCCATCGAAAAGTGATTCTAGTCACGTGGTGCAAAAACGCTCCATACAAATCGGTACCCAGGCGTGACGTCACGGTTAAGTATTGAAGTATAGATAATGTATGAAACTTTTAACAATATTTGAGTTATCTCGTAAAATAATGTTTTTATGTGACCACTCCCTTACTAAAAAATATTCACAATGTAATTACAAAGCAAAACGTAAAATAAAAATTTTTATACGAGCAAGTTGTTTTTTTGGAATTTTTGCGGGCGTTATAAGTGTAAAAGTCCAGAAAAAAATTAAATAATATTAGATATTTTAAATTTTAGAGGAGCTTTATAATGCCCTTTATGGTTTAAAATACAATTTAACCCCAATCTGATTTGGTGTCATCTAGCCTATTTCAGATATACAAGTACATACAATCCGTACGCTTAGATACTGAGATCAGGGAGTAGATGACGTCATATTGATGGGCGGATGGACCGTCACCTCGTCAGATTCTCCAGCTACGAACCACTAAAGGTGACGTGATGTGACACTAGATTGAGTAATCAGATGATTAGGATCAAAATGTTTGTTTGCTTTGTCCGGTCTATTAATATTAAATGTCTTTGTTTGTAGCCCTGTCGCGGCTATATACAAGCACACATACATACACACTAAAAAGCGTACGCTCGTTGCGGAGTAGTCGGTTATAATAAATGTCTTACTATGCACACATTATGTTAAACATTTCTCGATGGCTCCCCTAAGGTCATTGGTCTCAAGACTTTGACCCGATGATGTGAAATCTCGTCTAATTACTGCATAAAAACATGACTGAGTTGATAGTTTATTGTGGGTAGCGGTATTTATCTAAGGTTACCGGTCGGGTGTTTACTTTGGCCTTCATCTCTGGTGATTCTAAGTGTCCCCGAAATAGGCTCCAGTCAAACACATGTTCAATGTTCGTTTATTTGCTATTACAGTTACATAAACTGTGCAAAAAAATAATATACAAAACGTAAAGGACAATAATACTAAATATTAATCTAGATAACTAGAGACAGAGACAAACAATTTACAAAAAACTATTTTATGTCATAAAAAGGACTACATATTAAATATTTATACAGTTTATTGGAAAATTCATTTACAGTTTTACAGTTTTTTATGTCATTATCATGTTGATTTTTAACTGATAACCGGTGGAGAGTAAATGTATGTAATAGTTCCAGAACTGCCCAGTTTCCGTATATGTTTTTTTAATTCTTATTTATTTTAGTCTATATCAGCTTTTCAAAGTCACTCAGCGAGCAATGGAACTAGCTATGCTCGGAATTTCTCTACGTGATAAAGTCCGGAATGAGGAAATCCGTAGACGAACGAAGGTCACCGACATAGCTCGACGAGTCAGTGAGCTCAAGTGGCAATGGACAGGCCACATCGCTCGAAGAACCGATAACTGGTGGGGAGTAAAGGTTCTCGAGTGGCGACCACGTACCAGGGAGTCCCCCTACTAGATGGACCGACGACCTGGTTAAGGTCGCGAGGAGTCGCTGGATGCAGGTGGCTCGGAACCGGTCGGTGTGGCGTACCATGAGGGAGGCCTATGTCCAGCAGTGGACGTTTCCCGGCTGATGATGAGGTCTATCTACCACCATACGACCTAATTCTGCCGCGAAACAGCAGTGTTAATAGCAGTATTGTGTTCAGGTATGAAAGATAGCAGAGCAAATAATTAGCTTGAGGCCACTGTGTGCGCACGCAATACCATCCAACATGAACTTAGCATGGTGACACGAAGGCCAAGTGCAAACCCATCATAATTTTATGTCCTCATAAGTATGGCATTCAAAAACAAGAAGTTTATAAATGTCAATACACACAAAATGATACAAAAATATATAATTAAGCACTAACATTCATCAATTGGACGTAATGATCAGCATTTCTCACGACAAGTGACGGGAGTTGCGCAAGCGCAGAATTATTGCATTCTCTCGGCTGCAGACGCTTTCACCGCGGCATTGGCCAAATTCGGAGATTTTATTTTAACTATAAGATCTGGATTCGAGATTCACTTCGAATTTCAATCTATAACGGCTACAGAAGTCTATTTTTGAATATGGTTTGTAATAGCAAATTGTAGCCACTCGTAAGGTACAAGTAATATCGACAAAGCTCCCGCCTGATCAGTTTCAAAACCAATTTGCTTGCGTGTCGCGATCTTAGCTAGACCCGCCTTTTGGAACGAAGTTCCTTATCGCGCGTTGTGAAAGGGGGCTAGACGGAAAAAATTCTTACGAAAAGTTGTCACGACACTTTTTGCTATAGTAAGTTAGCGTCATCTGTTAGTACGACGTACGTAGTAGTAAGACGATACCAACAGTACAGCTATGTGACGACAGATGGCTCTAATTAGTTGCCGCTACTCAATGACAGATGTCATTGTTGTAGACGAGTATGTATACCTGGGACAGATCGTTCAACTAGGTAGGTCCAACTTCGACAAAGAGGTCAACCGAAGAATCCAACTCGGCTGGGCAGCGTTCGGGAAATTACGGCATATCTTCTCGTCCAAAATACCTCAGCGTCTAAAGACAAAAGTCTTTGATCAGTGCGTGTTGCCAGTGATGACATACGGAACCGAAACGTGGTCTTTTACTGTGGGCCGAATAAACAAGCTCAAAGTCACTCAGCGCGCAATGGAACGAGCTATGCTCGGAATTTCTCTACGTGATAAGGTCCGGAATGAGGAAATCCGTAGACGAACGAAGGTCACCGACATAGCTCGACGAGTCAGTGAGCTGAAGTGGCAATGGGCAGGCCACATCGCTCGAAGAACCGATAACCGGTGGGGAGTAAAGGTTCTCGAGTGGCGACCACGTACCGGGAAACGTCTACCAGGCCGTCCCCTTACTAGATGGACCGACGACCTGGTTAGAGTCGCGGGGAGTCGCTGGATGCAGGTGGCTCGGGACCGGTCGATGTGGCGTACCATGAGGGAGGCCTATGTCCAGCAGTGGACGTTTCCCGGCTGATGATGATGATGATGAATGACAGATGTCGCTAAAAACAAAACGTATCACGTACATAAAAAATCTAATGAAAAACCTACAAAACCATATTTAAAATATAATGTTAAAAATCCGTTCAAACCTTACTGAAAATTTGTAAAATTTTATTACAGTTCCTTCACTAATTAATCGAAAGGAACTTCGTTCCATCCGGGTGTCCCTTGACACCTCTCAAGTTTTTTTGTTCAATAAGTAGAGACGAAAACGCTTTTTTTATGACTTTTTATTACTTTTAAGGGTCAATTGTAGCAGTTAGTTATACTCGTAGTTTAGGGTCATTTTGTGTACGAGCGCAGGCCGAATTTGAAACATCGTTTCGGCTCCGTAAGTCATCACGGTTAGGTCGAACTTGTTCCCCTAATATAACATCTTCATTGTATGAAATGCAATACATCGTGTTACCGGCAATAACATCCGGTGCAAGGGCTACCAGCGACATCTATATGAAGAGGCATAACAAGCACCTCCAGCAGGTGCCCGAAACGCGCGTCACATCAAATTAAGTTAATACAAGTTACTCGGATACGTGACTGAACGATATTAACATTTAGTCATAAATGTTTAAACAATAACTACGTTTGTATTTTGATATTGTATACTTGATTCTATGATTTATTAACGAGAAAGATAAATATTGTATAATATGTCGTAGGCAATTACTTCCGGCGAGAAGGCGATGCACGCTGCGTCAACCAGCACGGTTTATCTAATTTATTGGAATAGTTATGTATTTAAATAATGTGAGCCTTTAGTAACAAATATTGTATTTAATTATCCATTCTTGAATTTCAGTATTAACGTAATTGGTTATAGGGATTAATTAATATTGTATAACTGTGCCTGTTTTGATTCACGAAGTTGTTGTTTTTGATGTAGGAACTGACGATGGTGGTAGCTATGAGGATCGTAGTATAAAACTGATGAACACTCATTTTGTAAACCATTCCTGTTGTGAATTTTGTTGAAATAGTACTAGTAAACGTTACTCTGCCCGACTGTGTGTTGAGAATATATTGAAGAATATACAAATACAATTATACATGCCTGATGGATTGAATCAACTAAGAGTTTTATTACTGAAAATACTGAATGCCCACACAATGTTCCTCTATGTAAAATCTCAGAAGTGGGATGAGAGAAGATGTCTGACCCATACGATCTGAGTACTGTGACGACATAAGAGGAAACATTTCGAAGAGAAATTACGAGAAAACACAATGAACTGCATACAGACAAAAGGGAAACTACTACTGGTTTTTCTATCAATTCTGACGACGAGCTGATACTGTGTACAAGAAAAACTGCCCGTGGTTCTCTAGAAGATGTGGTTTAAGAACAGATTATGTAGAAGAGTACACATGAATGGAGATATCGTTGCTCGGAAACTACAGACACGTAAAAACTACGCGTATGATCTACGAGACGAAGGAGTGCAGGCTGCAGCAGCGCTGTGAGTGCTAGCAGCGCTACGGCCACAACGAGGTGACGAGACGTGGTGGCATTCACCTAGTACATCGCAAATACATTTTGAGGTTGGTCGTGTTATGCTCATTATTTCTGATAGCGTGTGATACAGGTAGAAAATCGATATTCTTACGTTTGAAGAAAGCGTGCGTGTTGCAATCAAATCATTTTGTACTTTTAACAAGGGTGAATAGAGTTTTTTTTACTAGAATGCCAACATGTGTGAACAAGTCATTAAACGAGTAAATTAGGGTGAATAGAACTGTGTGGCTTTATATGACGGCTGGGTGATCAAGTCATTGTATGCAGAAGAAACAAGGGGAATAAAACTAGGTGATGAGAATGACAGCTGAGTGATCAAGTCATTGAACGAGTAAATAAGTGTGAATAGAACTGTGTGGCTTATATGACGGCTGTGTGATCAAGTCTGAACAAACAAACAAACATCCTCTCACCCTAAACGCATATACTGTCTCCGTTCCGTCGCGGGTAAAAAGGGAGAATGTCAAGCCGTGTATTCGTCACCTGTGAATGACAACCTGAACCGATTTATGTTGAGAAATTATTCATTTGTGTAACAGTTTTCTAAATAAGTGCATCAAATGTTCCTGTAACAGTTTACTTTGCGAAATATGTTTTGCTTCAGGATCATCCTGGTGGTGCTGCAGAGCTCAAGGGTGGTGAGAGCCGTGGGACACGGCTCATGCAGGATGGCCGAGTGTTACCGGCAATAACATCCGGTGCAAGGGCTACCAGCGACATCTATATGAAGAGGCATAACAAGCACCTCCAGCAGGTGCCCGAAACGCGCGTCACATCAAATTAAGTTAATACAAGTTACTCGGATACGTGACTGAACGATATTAACATTTAGTCATAAATGTTTAAACAATAACTACGTTTGTATTTTGATATTGTATACTTGATTCTATGATTTATTAACGAGAAAGATAAATATTGTATAATATGTCGTAGGCAATTACTTCCGGCGAGAAGGCGATGCACGCTGCGTCAACCAGCACGGTTTATCTAATTTATTGGAATAGTTATGTATTTAAATAATGTGAGCCTTTAGTAACAAATATTGTATTTAATTATCCATTCTTGAATTTCAGTATTAACGTAATTGGTTATAGGGATTAATTAATATTGTATAACTGTGCCTGTTTTGATTCACGAAGTTGTTGTTTTTGATGTAGGAACTGACGATGGTGGTAGCTATGAGGATCGTAGTATAAAACTGATGAACACTCATTTTGTAAACCATTCCTGTTGTGAATTTTGTTGAAATAGTACTAGTAAACGTTACTCTGCCCGACTGTGTGTTGAGAATATATTGAAGAATATACAATTATACATGCCTGATGGATTGAATCGACTAAGAGTTTTATTACTGAATACTACTGCACAGTTGCACACACATTATTTTTCTCTATGTAAAAATCGCCACATAATATATATGAAAATATGTGACATATATAGACAAGGCGTTGAAGGTGTCATATAATAACTTAGCATACAATTGCGATTCTTCCTTCCTGCGATTGTTACTAAAAGGTTTGGTCGACCATTGTATCAAAAGACATAATGATCTCTTATTTAATTTATTTGCAACCGTAAAGGTACAGGAATAGCTGCACAAGTCCACTGTTGGACGAGACAGCAGCATTTTTTTAAAATTTATCCTCAAGGCTCAAGCTAATAATGCGCTGGCTCTGCTACCTTTCACATCAGAACACAACAGTGCTATTAACACTGCAATTTGGCGGCAAACTCAGGCAACATGGTGGTAGCTAGCCAGGCGGACACAGAAAATGCCCTACCACCAACCAAACCGAGTACCGATAGGTACTCCCACTGGGAATTGAACCCGGGACCCGTGATTGTGATTCCAACATTTAGCCATTAGGCCACAGAGTTGGTGAAAAGCTCTTGCGCAGAGCAACGTCGTAAATATCGCATGTCATAGATCGATTATATAAACCAGGCACCGAGTAACTATATTTTAGCCTTTCTAGCATCATTAAATTGACATATGAGAGAACGAGATAAATATACGTTCTCTGTCACAAATTATACGTCAAAATTAAGGTAAAAAAGCTAATCTTTAGTATGTATAGCATTAGTTGACCTAGCGAACAACTACCATACATTTCAGTTGTCAAAAATCGGGGTGCTAGGTTAAAAAGATATGCAAATGTGGCTGCTGTCATCTCTTTTTTTTAATACACACAGTACCAGTATCGATATAATTGTTTTGCTTGAAACAATCTGTCTAAAAGTTCTTGGTAGCAAGCCATGGTAGCTCAGTTGTGTAGAGCGTCAGTCCTTGAACAATCGAGGCCTACGTTCGATCCTGGCTCGTACCAATGAGTTACTATTTGTTATTTGGAATTTATGTACGAATGATAACAATCATTACCATGGGTTTTCGGTGGAAGAAAACATCGTGAACAAACCTGCACACTCCTGAGCAGAAATTCAAAGGTGTGTGTGAAGTCTACCAATGCGCACTGGTCCCGCGTGGTGTACTATGTCCCATACACTCTCTGTAGGAGAGTAGGACTGAGACCTGCAGTGGGGACGTATATAGGATGTTGATTAAAGGTACTGATACCATAGATTATATATATATATATATATCTTTGATCGACATGCATACGTCACCGACCAGGCACATGTGTAAATGATAGATATGCAACTACATACTCCAGTAATTGAACTCATGAGGGCAATGCACTCAGTATACTGTATCTTAATATAAACATCGTAATATTTATAATAAGTTGCATTGTGTATTAATTCAATAATAGGCATTAACGTTATCCCTCTCCTAATGCTTCCATACTAAATTTATGTTGCCATAATCTTTTAAAATAGTATAGCTAGCCTTGATAAGTAATTACCTAAACATGGGAGATGAAATTATAGTGTAGAAATAAATATCATTAATTTACAACTTTATAGTTAACTACAATAGCAGTTACGTAGCTAATGGTTCATAGATGGCGCTTTGAACAATAATCGGAAAAAGTATTTAAAATGTAAATTGTGATTCACTGTGAAGTTGTATGTTAATGATACTCATTTCGCGACATCACAATCTGACGTCCTATTCTTAGATAGTTACTGCACAAATCCAGCTATTATATTTTAAAAGATTATGGCAATAGAAATTCAAAGATGACCAATTCAAAATTGGAGTTCGAAATCCGGCCTTCACTATTTTCCTATATTCGTCGTAGAGGCATCTAGAATAAGAAAATGACAGAATATTTGGAAACTGATTTAGTCAGATTGAAGACCGGAATTTTATAATCCATCTGATCGGAATATAGGAGACGGTTATTAAGAATAGCGATAAGAGGGTATGCTGTTGTCAAAGCGCCCATACAAACGTACTCCAATCATATTTTGAGTATTAAGCTATGCAAATCTATGAAATTTTCAAGACACAATCTAGAAACAAATATCTATGTCTTCCAGAGTTACAGGGCGTCAAAGAATTGTATTTTTCGGTAATAAAAAGCCCCAACTTTGAACCTGATTTACAAGAGTATCAATTTAGAACAATTTGGAAAAACCACCGACATCTGAAATTTCATTAGTATACTGTATTTAAAAAATGGTTACATAATATACTGTATCCTTCAAATGATCTAATGACTACGAAACATCCAAATAACGGGTGGATAACTTCGCGTAGTGTATGCTGTCTCACCGTACGCGCTCGGGTAGGATAGGGCTCGGATAGGGACAGCTACAAAACAATCCAAATTTGAACGCGGCCACGTGGTCTAACCTACATAGCCTCTTAGTAATAATACCAATATCGACTTTGTCGTTTAGGTATTTAATATAATTAGCTTATTAGAAAATGTTTAATGAATATAAAACAGAATATAATAGAAATCGATTCACCGACGTATGGTATCATGCATGGTGTATATATATATATCGATAAATCGTACAGTTTTTATGATTCAGACACACATGACTGGCTGCCAATCGATTTCTACTGCGAAACGGTATGACTCAAACCAAGACTGCGGATTTTAGTATGCATATTTGTTCTACAACATACCTCAGCGTCTAAAGACAAAAGTCTTGCCAGTGATGACATACGGAACCGAAACGTGGTCCTTTACTGTGCGACGAATAAACAAGCTCAACGAGCTATGCTCGGAATTTCTCTACGTGATAAAATCCGGGATGAGGAAATCCTTAGATGAATGTCACCGACATATCTCGACGAGTCAGTGAGCTGAAGTGGCAACGGGCAGGCCACATCGCTCGAAGAACCGAAATTCTCTGTTAGATGGACCGGGTATACGCTGAATGCGTCAATGTGGCATACCGTGGAGGACTTTGTCCAGCAGTGGACGTTTCCTGACTAATGATGATGATTTACCCGGCTAGTTACAGGACAAAAGGAAGGTTATGATTTTCTCAAGCTTGTGTTTAACCAACCGTTTGACTGGCAAGGCAACACGCTTACTATCGGGAGGTACCTATCGGTACTAGTTTTGGTTGGTGGTAGGAGCCAACGACTCGCACTTCAAAGGTTTTTAAATTTCCAGTGGTACAATCAAAAACAGTTTGTTTCTTATTGTATTTCTTTTCGGCTTCGAAAAATGTATAAAACTAAACATCTATAGACATGTGTCATTCATTTTAAATCAATAAAATCCTCAAAAAGTACAGGGGAATCCCACGTCTTATGATTGAGCAATTCCAATTCAAAAAATTATTTCTATCTCCCTCCTTTCTGCGAATTCTTTGCTTACTCGTGTAAGTAAAAATACTAAAGTTTAATATGTCATTTATAAATTGACATTTATTACACATTTATTAGTTTGTGAATTTGGTTTGTTTTATTGGGAAGACTTTCTTCAAAGTTACACGTAATGGAAGTCGATTCAAGAATTCTTTATTTGAAATCAATTTTTATGTTTTTAATTTGACACTGGCTAGAATAACTTTTCAAAGTATATGCGATAATTTATTAATCTGTGTAAAGGTAATTAAAATCATATTAAATTATCTTCAGTTGTGTGTTTTTCCAATTGTCGGAAAAATGATTCTCGTTAAATCTTCTCGGTCAGTCGATTCTCGAAAGACTTGATAAATGTAAAGTTTATTGATTTTGTTTTCAAATGATATATTAATACGATTAATTAAATAAAAAAGGAACAGTAAATCCTACTTCATCCTGTAAACGAAAATATATAGTCCTACAATTAAAATATGAACAAGTGGGTGAATACAAAACAACTAAGAGAAACTTCAGGAATATAACTGGATAAAATAGTTGACGACTTAGCTCCGACTAAAAATACAAAGGAAAGTTAGAACATAAACTGCTGAAAACGACTAAAAACCGAAAAGACAAATAAAAAAGCATGTCAAGAGAACAGGTTTGCAAAAATCTTGGGAGCAATATCGCGGCCGGCCTGCCGTCGCCGATGCAACTTTTTACTACATTTTTCTATGTAATTAACCCAAACAGCCATGAAATTATCAGAAACACTACTTAAAATTATATAAATTGGAAACAAAACTCACCTAAGGAGAAATCCGACGTGTGATCCGTAATACCTCGATTCAATTCAAATAAACTTTAAAAAATGCAACCCGAGCTGTGCACTCGTGACCAAGCGGGCATTAACACTAGCAGTGCTGCCAACAAACGTAAGTTAACGTGACAGTTCAATCCGAATGACGTTGCTGTTTATTATGTTGGTAGAGGTAAAAGTGATGTTCGTTTCCAATTCGATTCAAAGAGAATCGATTTTTAGTAAAGCTATAATCGGTTTTAGAATGCCATTCCATCCATGGCTGTCATAACTTCATAAATCGACTAGAATAAAACAGAACGGTAGATTCTCGCTTGTAGGTGAAACGATATTTAGGTTTATATAATATGATTGATAATGGATAGTCAACGTAACTAAATCCACCTCGAGAGATTTCTGATTTCCGGATATAATGTACGAATTTTTCTCTTATTATTACTTACACAATGATGGACATGAATATCGATGGGAAATCTGCTCATTCGAAAAGAAGCAGACATGTAATATCGACAAATGTTTACTGTAATTGGGATATATGTATACGTCTACATGTAAAAGGTTTATACCTATTAACAATATTTTTGCCCGCGTTTTTGTCTGCATAAACTTTAAAATCGTCCCATGAGATTCCTATAATAGCATAAAATTATTTGACATGTCATATGATTTCATGTCACTTTTCATTACATATTGTTCTGCCATTTATAGTCGTAAAAAGGCAACAAACTTTTTAGGGTTCCGTAGTCAAACAAGAAACCCTTATAGTTTCGCTCTGTCCGTCTATCCGTCCGCAGCTTAGCGCAGAGACCCTTACTTTTAGAAAGCTTGAAATGGGTATACATACTCGTATTAATCACACCGACAAAATTGTAGAATAAAATCTTGAAAAATATTTTTATTGGCTCCCATACACGTAACTAGGGGGTGAATTTTTTCCGTCTTCCCCATTGTGTGGGGTATCGTTGAATAGGTCTTTGAAAAATATAGAGGGTCTACGAACACTAATTTTCGATTCAAATACCCGTTTGCAAAATATGGCGTTTGAATGAAAATACTACCCTCTATCTTCTAAACTGTAGATTTTAAAAATCTGAAAAAATTGACAGTTGTATTATGTACACTGAACTTCAAAGAAAAACTATCACAACTTAGGTGACTTTACAGGCTATCGAGTAATAGTCAACCAATCTATAAAATGTACTTGGAGCGGTCAAAACGAAAATTTCGTACAAATTTCATTCAAAATTATAATAAATAATAATAAAATAAAATAAAAATAAAAAGCCTTTATTTTGATCTTGCTACAATTAAATGTTGCTTAATTTCATTCATCATTCATTCATTTCAAAATTACTTTTTATTAAAACAGTTCAACTACGGAACTCTACACTGCGCGTGGTCCGACAGGCATTTGGCTGCTTTTTCAAACTGTAATATGGAGGTTACATATATAACCGGTATACTTAAACGTGGCAAACCATGAGTGAGGCATGTTTAAAATTGGACTTATGCAGGAATATAAATAAATAAATAAATGTATTTTTAGTGATAGTGATCGATGATATTTTAGTAATTTGTGACATGATACATTTAATGTTTAGGAAGCGAAATCGATTAACATTTTATCGGTTTAAATCGATTTTCAAACTCTATACAACTTCCTTCGTATTCTCAAGATAATGTTGCCAGAACGTAGCTTTTGTGAAATTTTAGGTTAATTTTGCCACATCATGCTACATAATTTTAACCGTTACCAACCCTACACCACCCTACACCGGGTGATTGATGGGGCCCGTGTACACATAGCAGTAAGGCGCTTTTTAGCTTCAACGATACGTTTCGTGTCGGAAACTTTGCTCGGAATAATCCTGTACACTATTATAAATTTTATGAAACTGATTTTTAATATTTACCTTAGTAGTTTTGTACCCAAATCACGAAATTGTAATAAAATATACTTACATACCAAAATCCGTGTTTTTAATTTAGGCATGGATTGTATTTCAATAATTAAAAAGCAGAATAAGAACAAAAAGCTTTATAAAGCAACAATGTTTTACTAGAACCAACTCGAACAATCTTATGTAAGCTTTGACTAAATTACACTGGCACCACTTTACTATTTAAAAAAAGAAGACGTCAATTTTTGAAAAGCAGCGGTTTTCCAACCGTCATTTCGTTTGTTTTGCATTGTATGGGCGTCGGTCTGTTTTGTGCTATTTTGTAATTTGTATTTTGTGCGATTACTTACCATGGTATTATTGTGGATTGAACTTTATTAACAAATTAATGACTTTGTTTTAATGTGATGAGATTTTGAGCTTAAAATATTTTGTTTGAGCTCAACCAGAAGGCTGTTGTTGACTTTTTCTGGTAAGAATTTGTGTACAATAAGATTGTAGGTATATAGTAATTTGTGGCTAATTTTATGGCTTTCAGCAAAGTCCCGCTTTAGTGCCTCCTTTTGTGCACCCCAACCGCAATACTTCTACATATTTTAACTTTGGTCGTATTACTAATTTTCAGCTTTAATCAGAGTTCTCTTCATTACCTCATGATGGAGTCAGTAGAAGATCGGCTACAAAAGTTGAGGGAGGAGCGCACCGCTAGAGAGAAAGCTAGAATTGCAAAGGTATTGTACTACATACTTATTTTTAACATTGTACATAATCAGTTGCTAAGTCCATGCCGAACATAAAGTTTAATATATTTTGAAAAATGGCCTTTCCTTGAGGATATACCGTTTTATTATTGTATATCCATTTATTTACAGGTAAACTTAGGTAAAATTATTCTACCTATTTGTATAAAAATAAGTTGCAGCTGTAAAAATGGGCCTCAAACTCAGATTGTGGAACAAGCTGTGTTTTTCAGTTTGAAATCCTGATCTCTAGGAGTGTTGCTTGTATACAATCTGTACATGTGTATCTGTATATGTGGTTATATTCTAAATTTAAAATAATATAGAAATCTTGAAATTGAATGAGTTAGCAAGCTTACATAATACTTTTGTATTTTAGTAGTTGTTTTATAATGACATTTTAAGTCCATTATGTGTACATAGAAGTGGAGGCAGCCGTTTTAGCCAGCCAATCTCCAACTCATGCACCCAAGACGTGCTGAGTAGTAAACAGTGGCCTGTCAGCACCCCTACCACTGATTACAAGATTTATCCTATTCAGACTGAAAAGGGTGCAAAATTTAGACAGAGAAGAGTAGTGCATTGTATTTTGTTTTAAGACATAGACTTGTTTCTAGTGGTGCATATATAGCCTATGTTACAAGGAAAATGTAGCATAGTTTTGAGTTTATTCAGTACAAACATACAAACCTTTCCTCTTTATAATGTTACTGTAGATTATTATCATTGTTTGACAAGTCCAAGAATACACATGAGCCTTCCCCATAAATAACTTCAGTTAACTACTTTTAGATCAATATAACATGGTTACATTGTTGTAAAGCAGTTTCTTTATCAAAATACCTTGATATTGTCCTTAACACACTAAATAAGTGGCAACAGATTTAATTATGGCGTCTTTTTTTAAACAATTTTCAACTTGTTTGTCATATTGTATTCAATAAAGTTTGTATTGTAAAAAATTCCTTTATTACAGTGACATTACTTTTCACATACATGTAATAGACGATTGTAGATCTTAGCTCTTCACACATTACACCGACTCAATACTAACTGAACTCCAACTCAACTCACAGTATGGCATTGAAGTCTAAGGTTTATGTTATGGTACTTAAGAGTGAATTTCTCAACTTTAAAGGTGAAGGTATACGACTCGTGGTCCACGCGTTGTTCACATATTGACTGACTTGTCGATAACGTGCCTACAGCTAGCGGGCGACGCGTTGCCCAGTTGTCTTGTACGGGCGCGGGCGCAGCGCCCCTTTTTTCTTCATTCCCTGTGCAGCACAGGGTGTATGCATTTTGTCGGTGATAAGAGACAACGCGCTTTCCACTCGTTAACGACGCATTGCCTACTCATTGACACCAAGTTGTCAATTATTGACCGACGCGTTGATCGCCTAGTTGACGACTCGTTGATACTGAATCGATAGTTCTTGTTGGAAGGGTATTGGGTAGGTGTTGGGTCGTTGTAATGTGTGAAAACCGTGAATGTGATAATGCTTTTCTGACACTGATGGTACTTAAACATCCACATAACTATAAAGAACAATCTTTACAGTTGCGAGAACTAAACCTCAAGAAATACAGCAAGAACGAACCAACTGGCAACTCGAAACCTTTCATTTCTAACTTATCTCTCATATCGATCAAGCCAACAAAGACTGACAAACCAAACTTTGTTAGAAGTAATACACAATTAAGTGGGCCAAGTAAGAGAGCTATTTCAGCCCCTGTAGCAAAAACTAATGCTAAAAGTGTGAATGAGAAAGCTGGACCATCATCTAATGGTCAGAATGATGCTAAAACCAAAGCCAGACCAAAATCAAATGAACTTACTAAGACTTCAGCTGATAAAACCGACAAACCCAAAGGATGGGTTACCAAAACTGTTAAAGCTATCAATATGTCTAATAAACTTGTCAATAATGACATTGTCGTTGGTAATACTGACAAAAATGGTGAACCATCTACTCAGAAGCCTGCTAGCAGCCTTGATCTACAATTGGAAAGGTTGAAGGCAATAGTAACTGCTCGTAAAAGCGTTGTGCCGGAAAAGAAAACGCAGGGCGTGATTGTATCATCTGGTAATGATCAAAAGATAGAAACTATGTCATCTGTTAGTGATCGTAAGGAAGAAACTGATGGTCCAAAATCTGAAAGAGCCAATGAGAAGACTACTAAAGCATCCCATGCTGTAAACGGTGTGCCTGTCAGAAATGCTATTGCTCCAGTTAGAAATGCCACTAGCAATGCCAAAAATTTCATCAATGCTAATAAATCCATGAATAACATCAAGGCTACTCTCAAAGATGTTAGAAACATCAAATCGGACATTCCAAATGCAAGGAATACCAAAACAGCGAATGCTAAACCCGATTACAAGCTTGCAAGAAAAAGCCTCGCTCCACCACAGAAGAAAGAAACAAAAACTGACCTGATATCTAAAACAATGCCAAGAAAGAGCTTGGCACCAGAAACACTTACACAGGGTGCTACTAAAGCTAATCCTAACAGACAATCAGTCTTTGAAAGACTGTACCAACCCAAAATAGTGACAAAGAAACAAACCGACAATGTTGCTAAGCTGAAGACTGATCCAGAATATTTGAAAAAGATCATCAAAGATTCTGGCTTAATTCTGAACAGGCGTCGAACGATGTTTGAACCACAAAAGCTAACCGGTCAGCAAGTACGAAGATCAATTTCGGCTGTTCATTTTAAAAGGATTGCTAAAACCGAGATAAACCAGTGCATTCATAAATGGTCTTCAGTTGGTGAAAAGATGGATAAACTACATTTGAAAGATGAAGACGACGCTATCAAAGAGGATAAAGTGGTATCGGCAGTGAAGAGCGAGAGAAAGAAAGTCAAATTTCAGACTCCTATGCACTTTAAGTTCAACATGCCTAAACCTGAGGAGATGCAAGCTAAATTGCACAGCTGGCTTCAGAGACGGGGAAAATCAATGGATTCATACCATCACCTACAATGTTTTGGTATACATTTGAGCCAAAAACAGATTAAGCCTTTGAATTTGACTAAAATTGACAAATCTGAAACTAAGAAAGATGAATGTGATAAAATTGATAGTATTGACGCAAATGTCAATCTAGACCGCGCAAATGGCAATTCTGAAGAAGTTGTAGATCCGACTGGCGGAATTGGCAATCACAATCATGTTTATGATGATGTAAATGATCTATTTGATGAAGAGGACAAAGAAAATGTTCCTCTTGAATCTGACAGTGACAATGATTCCTATATAGATAATATGAATAACAGAAATAATGATTTGGAGGACTTGAATGTTAGGAACGACTTTGGAAGTGACATTGCTCAGACAAAATGGCGCAGGTGAGTTGTGATTGTATTATATGCCACAAATCAAGGTTTGCCCCCCAAAAATTACGCCTCTGTGGCCTAAGGGCTATATGCTTGGACTGACCTGACTGACATAGTCTGACCGGCACCGCTGTACCGCGCCCTAGGTGCGACAGGATAGTGCGAGGAGTTGAGAGTGCGTTGGAATGATATGTGGCATACATGTGTCTCGCCGCGCACATACCTAAGGCGTAGTACAGCGGTAGCGGTCAGTCTATAACAATCAAAAAGTCTTAGATTGAACTCCCAGCAGTACTTGGTTTGGTTGGTAGGGCATTTTCTATATCTACAAAGCTGGCTACCACCATGTTGTCTAAGTCTTCTGCCAAACAGCAGTGTTAATAGCCAGCGCTTAATAAGGTTGAGGCTTCTGAGTGCGCACACTTATCATCCAACTCACAGTCACTTACCATCAGGTGAGATGAAGGCCAAGTGCAAACCCATCGTACATATAGCATCACTTGTCCCTCGTTCTATCACTTGCATGCTATTTTATTTTTATTTCATCCAAAGACCTACTGCTACTACATTTCAAGTAAATTACCTAAAACTATGAGCTAATTAAAATATTTCGCCTATAGGCTTTAAATTGCGCTCAATTCTACAAACATTGGAACATGAACATTGTTCCACTTTTCAACCGACTTAATAATAGGAGGAGGTTCAGAGTTTCTGTGGTTTTTTAAATGTTTGTAACTTTCGACTGGGTAAACCGACTGTGATGATTCTTTTTTATTTGAAAGCTGGTGCTTCCTCTGTGGTCCCATTTCAATTTGGTCCAATTCTGACAATTGCACCCATGAGAAAACCAACTCCTAAATTTGAATTAAGTATTAATTTAATTTGGTGGTTGACTGTAGATTTTTAGGGCAGTTGAAGTTGGTTTCTAGTTCTTTTTGAAATGTTAATTATTTGTGGTACTTCATATAATCTTGCTGCATGAATCAGTAAAACAGCTTGTCATGTAATGCCATGTTTTCAGAGCCAGCTATATGATGGACAGTTTCAATGAAACCCAAAACACAACTTTGACTTCAACCGAGACGGTTCATCACGTTGATGAATTGTTGCTGGGGGCGTTGAATGATCTCAATGAGTTGCTGAGAGACGTAAGTTTTTATTTCTCTTTAACATCATTGTGTTTTGATTTCAAGCGAAAAATAACTCATATGGGACTTCATCTGTCTTCTTCTTATCAAGTAGATTAATAGGTCTATGACCGACCTCACACACCCTAGTGTCAGAGTTGAGCCGCCATAGTCCTCTGACATGACTCATGTATAGTAGAAGTGGGAACGTCTTTACCACTCCACCCGATTTCTTTATTCTAAACGAGTCTGGGGTCCCAAGATAGCTTTAGAGTCAGGCAACAAAAACCCGTAATTATAAATACAATAAAATAAATTAAAATAAACTTCTACACACTACAATAATATTTTGAAACATATATTCTACTTTTATTTAATAAGGGACGTTCGTTGGCCATTATATTCAGCCGAACTGAACAGGGTTTTGGTGGTATAAAATGCAAAACTTATCCTCGTTCTATTTTCTTTATAATAACATTTCAAGAGTCATAAACTAATTAAAGAGTAAGATATATATCTCATCTTATTATATTTGCCAAATTATATGCAATGTGTTATTCAAAAATAAGGATGTAACTGCGTTTGTATGGAGACTCGAGCTTGCTGCAGACTTTAATGAGTTTGGTAGGGTGTTGTAAATTTTTATTGACATCACATATGGACTAATGGAGTATATTTTTAGTTTATTTGTTGGTATAATGTTCCAGGGTTTCGATTGGGAACAATGTGCGCGTTGGCTGCGAGCTATCCGTGAGCGATTCCCTTCAGCGCCGGACAGTGCCGCGTACTGGGAATGCAGGGCGGCGCTGGAGGAACGCAGGGGGGACCTTCCTGCTTCTGTGCAGTGCTGGGAGGAGGCCATCGCCAAGGGGACTGAAGTAAGTTACGTCGCCATTAACGCCATTATAAGTCTCAAAGTGAGTCATCCGTTAACGACAAAGTGAGTCGACCGATAATGAAGCAACTGAAGGTACGAAAGTTTATTTTCTTGTCTAATTGAAGACTTGTTATCGGCAAAAAGAGTTAAAAGTTAGTTCAAGTCAGAATTAAGCCAAAGTGAGTCATCCGTTAACGACAAAGTGAGTCGACCGATAATGAAGCAACTGAAGGTACGAAAGTTTATTTTCTTGTCTAATTGAAGACTTGTTATCGGCAAAAAGAGTTAAAAGTTAGTTCAAGTCAGAGTTAAGCCAAAGTGAGTCACCCGTAAACGATAAAATAAATCACTTAGTAGTTAATTTTATGCATTATCGGTAGATTGTAGACCCAATGATCTCCGAGAAGTTTTAGCAAATCTTTATAAATTGAGAATTTATTTTGAGTTGAACCGGAATCGCGGTACTCGATTAGTAATATTATCTATTATATATTTTATAAATAGCTGTATACGAGGGGCATACCGAAAAGATCGGTAATCGAGTACTTTCGCTTTAATTAGATTAAAAACTCTTTTTGATGAATAAACACTGGTTAGTTGAAAATCGAATACAATTGACAGAATTAAAAAAAATTTTTTTTTTAAAGAACAATATCAGTTTGAAATTGATAGGTCGATAAAAAAATGGAGCTTACAAGAGAAAGTTTCCGTGCCATAATTTTTTACAACTTTCGACGAGGATTATCTCAGGGACAATGTCTCGCTGAGCTTATATCTATATTCAAGAGTGAAGCGCCTAGCCAGACGACAATATATCGCTGGTATTCTGAATTCCGGCGTGGACGTGCTTCTCTTGGCACCGTACCTTCCACAGGCCGGCCAAAAACAGCGGTTACACCAGAAAATGTCGCTGTTGTGCGCCGAATGATACAGGATGACCGACATATTACATATGAGCAGATTCGGGCTACTTTAGGGATAGGTATGACTGCGATACAAACTGTTTTACATGGTGAACTGGGAGTGAGAAAGCTAGTTTCCCGCTGGGTGCCCCATAATTTGTCCGAAGAGCAAAAGGCGGCTCGTGTCAATTGGTGCCGGTCTACTCTGCAACGCTTCAACGGAGGAAAGTCAAAAGCAGTTTATAACATTGTCTCTGGTGATGAATCATGGATCTATTCATATGAGCCAGAAAGAAAGCATCAGTCGGCTGTCTGGGTCTTCGCAGGTGAGATCAAGCCAACAAAAGTTGTCCGCTCTCGCAGCGTATCGAAGAAAATGGTCGCTTCGTTTGTCGCGAAAACAGGACATGTAGTCACAGTTCCCTTAGAGGAACGGAGAACGGTTACCGCTGATTGGTATACAACGGTTTGTTTGCCACAGATGATATCCGAACTCCGTAGAGGTAACCCGAAACGACGCATAATCCTCCATCACGATAATGCGAGCTCTCACACCGCTCAGAAAACAAGCGAGTTTTTGAAGCAGGAAAACGTTGAATTAATGGATCATCCTCCATACAGCCCTGATCTGAGTCCCAATGATTACTTTACATTCCCTAGAATCAAAGATTTATTGCGTGGTCAGCGGTTTCAAGGTCCAGAAGAAGCAGTGGAAGCATACAAATCGACGATTTTGACCATGTCAACTTCGGACTGGAATTGCTGCTATAATAATTGGTTCGAACGAATGCAAAAGTGCATTAACTGCAACGGAGAATACTTCGAAAAGCAATAAAAATAAATTTAGTTATTTCCTGTATGTATTGTTTTATATTCCCGATCATTTCGGTATGCCCCTCGTACTCGTACATCTATGAACGATTTAGAAATCTGACTTAAAATCTGTTCCTTGTATTAATTACAAATGAATATCCCAAAACTAAAAATATAAAAACCCTCATCATCATCATCAACAGTCCATATATGTCCCCACTACAGAGGTTCAGGCCCCTTCTTCTACAGTAAAAACTAAAAATATAAAAACCCTACCTTAATTCAAAACTAAACTTCATTGATGCAAATCGAACCTTTATTGATGCAAATCCAACCTTCATTGGTACAAATCGAACCTTCATTGATACAAATCGAACCTTCATTGATGCAAATCGAACCTTCATTGATGCAAATCGAACCTTCATTGATGCAAATCTATCCTCCATTAATGTAAATTTAACCTTCATTATCCACACGCCATAAGCCACATGTCCAATACCAACCTCTGATCCATTCCCAATCTTCCCTAGGTCCCTGATTCAGTATTCTCTGGAAATTCTGGAACCGTATACCAAGAGAAACCTCTCAGCTACGTCAGCTATTTGCGACGGGCCACTTCTTTCAAATAGATGGTAGGTACGTCCTTGTTGCCATTCCTCTCTGGTCATTATCAGTTTAGTCCACTGTTGGACACGTTACTTCGTAAAAATGTTTGTGCTATTTGCCCTTGACAGAAAACGTTTTAAATGGAAAACTAAGAAAGCTTTTTAAATTTTTTCGACGGAAATCATAATCGTCTCCTTCACAGTTGGACATGAGCAGATCCAGTATAAGAAATGTGACACAGTTATTCAATGTCATTTTGTTATTTTCTCAGCGCTCAGTAGTTGAAGCCAACTTGGACCAGCTGCTGGACAAGTTTATGCAGCTGAAGATCAGCCCCAACAGTGGGAAAAGGAAGCAGCCGGACCCCAAAATGGTCGACATCAAAAACGTGTTCAAGAGCACGCTTATAAGATTTGCAGTGCAACAGGCCAAGCTGTAAGTAGTTTTGTGATTTTTAAAAATAATTTATGTATGGTGGTAAGTGACGATAAGGTCGTTGGATGGTAGCTTCAGCCAAATGAGACGATGGCTTATGATACCTTTCATACCGAAACTCAACAGTGCTATTAACATTGATGTTTCGCAGCAGACTTGGTAACATGGCAGCTAGCCTGGCGGGTATAGAAAATGCCCTACCACCAACCAAGTACCACCTCAACTGGGAATCGAAACCGCGATTCCCAACTGGTGTCCTTTGATTCATTATATTCAAGTTATTAGTATAAATTAATCAAAAAACAACAAAGAAGTTCTAATAAAAAAAATAAGGACGGTATATATCGATTCTGTTCTGATCTACCTAGAATGACCAGAAAAGAATCCGAGTTGATCGCGCCACACTTACCGGGCTTTCTTGATTTGCTCCCTAGGTAGATCAGGACAGCATAGATAGGTGTGGCCCCAGCCTAAACCTACTTCCGACTAGATACATAAAAAATAAGAAATCTATTACTGATCTACCTATTTCTAAAGTGGCGCCAAGTAGCGACGATTTTGTTTTGAATACCCTCATTCTTTAATTGCAGTTCCAGATAAAAATGCACCAAGTACGATTTATTTTCCTTTTTTTTGTGACCTAGTCGCCAATCTGCGCAGTCTTCACCACCAAAGTACACTGTGACCCCAGTGCGGCGTAGCGCCCGCCTGAGCGCACACTGGAGCGGCAAACGAACTCCACTACAAGTATGCACCACAGTGAAACAGGCAGGCCTATTGGGACACCCTGTAGTGTTCGTACCTAATGATAAGCTATGTGAGACCCCTTGAGAATTGTTGTTATCCAATTTGTACACTCTTAATATTTCAGCGGTTTGATTCTGTTCCCATATCCGACGCGAAGGACCATAAGATTGTTAATGTTTCATTTGTGGCGACGAGGTTTTATGTTGAACATATGCGTGGTTACAATTTTTGAGTGAAATTGGTTTTGTATAGTTTAACATTACGAGATGTAACAGAACGCTTGTCTATAATGTAACAAAAATAAATTTCTGGAAAAAGCTTTATGTCCGGCTCGAAGGACCATTTTTAAATATATTTAAAATTACATAATTATAAAGTTATTCAAACTTAAATTTGTATTTACATATATTTGAGTCACTGATAAAGTGATAGCTGGTTTCAGAAATGTTTAATGTAGAGTTTCTATCCTTCTCGGCAACGTAAAGTCTGAAAGGGACTTTATTTAAAGCAGGATTATAGGTTTTTATAATTGTGGGTACTTTGATATAATAAAGATGAAGCAAAGCCACACTTTTTACCATGTCAAATTCACTTTAATTTGACATTTCAATAAACACACTGCACAGTTACAAGTCAGAGTGAATGTGACACGGTTCAAACATGGGTATTTATTATGACACTAGCTAGACTAGAAATATAACGTTAATCGCGTCTAGAACTTCATGTGTTTATTCTTGTTATAATTTAAAGTACGATGTATATAAGCTTTATAAAAATTATGTACCTATATGTGTGTTGATTTTTAGAAAGCCAGACTTTAGTTAAATAGTTATTATAACATCAAAAACAATTAAATTTTAAACAAAAATGAAAATTATTAATTAAGATAATAAATCACATGAAAAACATAAACGGGAGAAGGAAATATATAGGGAAATACAATAATAGTTATTTACAATTAAAATTAAAAAAAACTAATCTATCATCTTAATTAGTAATTTTCATTTTTGTTTAAAATTCAATTGTTTTTCAATAGTTATTAATTTAGATTTTATCGTTAATTCTTAGGAATCATGACTTTAATATATTTTTGATATATTTGTTAAGGTTGGCGCATACTGGAGCGGCGAACTTGTGTTCCTAAACCCTCTAGGTATTCTGGTGTGAAACATATGCTTATATTAACATGTTTATATAACTTCTAACAATAAGCTTCAAATAAATTTTCCAATTATTGAAATGTGGCTTTCGTATGCTTATGTTTATTAAGGTACTGCACGAAATTTTGTGAATTAAATGCCGTTAATGACATCTTGAATTTTTTTATTGATTGAGATGTCATAAAAGCTTTGTGTTGTTTATTAATTTATTTATAAACTAGCGTCCCGCTCCGGCTTCGCACGGGTGGACATTTATTTTGGCATAAACGTAGAGTAAATGTAATCTTTCTAGATCATTACAGAAATTTTCTGAACCTTCCATAAGTTCTCAAGTGAACTTCTTCACTCATGTGAAGTTGACATGAGTTAGACAAGGACGGATATATATTTTTCACATTTTTGCCACCAACAACCACCCACTTCCACCCATCGCGACCAAACTTCCTTACTTTGGGCAGGAGACCAAGGGGTATTCACTGCCCCAACGGGAAGTTGATCGGAGTTGGTGGTGATAGAGAAAACCCTGTTTTAATAAAATTACGGGAATTGGTATGTACACTCAAATCATGTGACCTAATTCCACCCTCCGAAAGATCGACTTTCTTGGCATTCCACCTACTGCGTATACGCATGAAGCGTTTCGATTAATCATTTATAATGCTCACTGCTAAGGAGTGGAATTCCCTTCCGGCATCTGTGTCCACCTAGCCCTTCCTCATTTTTTCCTGAAAAGTTTGAATTGATATTAATTATGCGATATTTAATGCTTATTAGTTTAGTATTAATTTAGTTTTAAATAGATGTCTTTCACTATTTTTATAAAATAAACTAGTGAAACTTTAACAGAATTTTTATTTATGAACCAAAAAAATTTGGGGTTACCCGGCCCAAAACTTTAAATAAAATTCGCTGATTCTACCTTCAGGGCCTGATTTTGGATGTGTTCGAAGAAGTGACATTCTAAATGATAAATAAAAAGAATAGTTTTTATTTACCAAAAAGATTTATCATTAGTAGAGGTCGAAAATCTTTTTTTCTTCAATTTTTATTAAATATCTAGGTCGAGTATCCAAAATGTGTGGGTCGTCAGCTTCCTCATAGAGCTAGGGGAATTCTACGCATGCCAAATTTTAAGGCAATTTAGGAGCAATCAAACTTTAGCATTCATAATTTAGCAGCAACCATAACTCAGTTACAGCGAGCTGTTTTTAGTGTGTCAGCTGGAGACATGGGTCTCCAGCTGACACATGCCAGGAAGGCAAACCAATGAGGTTAGGGCTTTAGACTATAGTCAGGCATTTAAAGGACAATTACAATTACATGAGAGCCAAAAAAATTAACGATCACATTGATAAACTGTTGGATCTACGAACGAAATACCGTGTGTCAGCTGGCGACCCGTGTCACCAGCTTACACATCTGTATCTTCGTAATTATTCAAGTTACGATTATGTCTTGTACCTCATATTTTAAGGCTGAATTGGAGCGCCAGGCTTCAAAATTTTTGAATCTTTAGTGCTAAAACTGAGCTACGACCCAAAAAAGGGGAAGCGGCTATAGATTTTTAAATATGTAAAAAAAAACTGTTGCATGGACATCCTCGAGCGCGTCAGATATTGATAGCATCAATGTCCTACGTATTTTTAATAATGTACGTATGTTAATCTGATCGTTTGCATGATGGGGGTGGTTGTATTTAAGGGTTGAAAATGAAAAAAATAAAAAAATAATCGAGCGCGTCAGATTTTCTAAGGGAGTGTTAAGTGCACCAAAAAAAAGCTCTCATTCCCTAATCTGACGATTTCGATGGGACGCAAACTCGCGGCCATTTTCATAATGTGCAAAAAAAATTCGCCATTTTGAAATACTCAAGCGCGTCAGATTAAGATATATATGGTTCATCTTTATGTTCTAAACGTACTGTCTCATAATCTGACGATTATGTAGAGGGATTTGCCTGATCTGACAAAAAAAAAATTAGAAAAACGGTTCACCTTAAAGGCCATCCCTGCAACTTCCCGCTAATTCCATTCCTGGGTGCTTAAAATTGTACTTATGACCTTTTTGAGCTCAAAATTTAATTTATGTGATATTTTGAGCTCGCTGAGTTCAAAGAAATAATATTTCTATGCATTTGAGTAAGGTACTTTCACCACAAAATACACATTTCAAATTAATATCACTCATGTTAAATATTTATAAACTTTAATTCACACAAATAATATTAAAATAGCAAAAAAAGCCAAAACGTTTGTAAACAGTATGCCACGAACGAGTCTTTATGATCATATGGCGTCATGGCAACAGAAACCAGAGTGGGGACGGAGTGAGAGAGTAATAGATAGAGAAAGAGTGAGAGAGGAATAGAAACGCGGAGAAGGAAATGTAGGCATCACGCAGCTGCACGCATTTAACTTTATCGACGAATTTTTGTTATTTCGGCTTGCGGAAATCGTCAGATTATATATTTTTCATCATTCTTGAATTATTTCCTTCAAAATAAAAATAAAATTAGCTACGCTCGAGAATGTCGAGATGACGTTTTTTTTTTACAACTTTGTTGCCCTCCCCTTTTTTTACGTCACTCTCAAATTGTCAGATTAGTGGAATATACACTTTTTAGGATGTAATTAACTCACCCTACCTTAATCTGACGCGCTCGAGAATTTCTGATGGTCAATTTTTTTTTAATAATCTGATCCTGTATCCTTCACGGGCGGCCTTATATATGGACCTCATGTTTTGTGGAGGTACTTAACCGGGTACAAGGTATCCCCCTGTATATTAATCTGCCGCGCTTTAGTAAATCCCGAAATCCCCGCTTGGGCTCCCCTACTACTAGCTCTATGAGGAAGCTGACAACCCACACATGCATGTGTATATGTCGCAGTTGAATTGCTTAAAAGGCTGTTTTACATAGCCGCTAGCTGTAACACTAAACAGTACTGTTGTGAATGGGTTCAATAGCAGTACAATGGTAATTTTAAAATGGTTGTCTTCAGTAAGTCATAACTCGTAAACGGTGCGTCCTAGGCCAAAAATAACCAAATTTTCAAGCCCCCCTTGACGAACACCCCCGTCGCTTAAATTTTTCTGTCGAATGAACCCATAATCATCATCATCAAATATCATCACTACAAAGTGAATGGGTTCAATAGCAGTACAATGGTAATTTTAAAATTGTTGGTCTTCAGTAAGTCATAACTCGTAAACGGTGCGTCCTAGGCCAAAAATAACCAAATTTTCAAGCCCCCCTTGACGAACACCCCCCGTCGCTTAAATTTTTCTGTCGAATGAACCCATAATCATCACCATCAAATATCATCACTAGAAAGTGAATGGGTTCAATAGCAGTACAATGGTAAATTTAAAATTGTTGGTCTTCAGTAAGTCATAACTCGTAAACGGTGCGTCCTAGGACAAAAATAACCAAATTTTCAAGCCCCCCTTGACGAACACCCCCCGTCGCTTAAATTTTTCTGTCGAATGAACCCATAATCATCACCATCAAATATCATCACTAGAAAGTGAATGGGTTCAATAGCAGTACAATGGTAATTTTAAAATTGTTGGTCTTCAGTAAGTCATAACTCGTAAACGGTGCGTCCTAGGCCAAAAATAACCAAATTTTCAAGCCCCCTTGACGAATACCCCCCGTCGCTTAAATTTTTCTGTCGAATGAACCCATAATCATCATCATCAAATATCATCACTAGAAAGTGAATGGGTTCAATAGCAGTACAATGGTAATTTTAAAATTGTTGGTCTTCAGTAAGTCATAACTCGCAAACGGTGCGTCCTAGGACAAAAATAACCAAATTTTCAAGCCCCCCTTGACGAATACCCCCCGTCGCTTAAATTTTTCTGACGAATGAACCCATAATCATCATCATCAAATATCATCACTACAAAGTGAATGGGTTCAATAGCAGTACAATGGTAATTTTAAAATTGTTGGTCTTCAGTAAGTCATAACTCGTAAACGGTGCGTCCTAGGCCAAAAATAACCAAATTTTCAAGCCTCCCTTGACGAATACCCCCCGTCGCTTAAATTTTTCTGTCGAATGAACCCATAATCATCATCATCAAATATCATCACTAGAAAGTGAGTGGGTTCAATAGCAGTACAATGGTAATTTTAAAATTGTTGGTCTTCAGTAAGTCATAACTCGAAAACGGTGCGTCCTAGGCCAAAAATAACCAAATTTTCAAGCGCCCCTTGACGAACACCCCCCGTCGCTTAAATTTTTCTGTCGAATGAACCCATAATCATCATCATCAAATATCATCACTACAAAGTGAATGGGTTCAATAGCTGAGGACGCACCGTTTACGAGTTCTGAAGACCAACAATTTTAAAATTACAATTGTACTGCTATTGAACCCATTCACTTTGTAGTGATGATATTTGATGATGATGATTATGGGTTCATTCGACAGAAAAATTTAAGCGACGGGGGGTGTTCGTCAAGGGGGGCTTGAAAATTTGGTTATTTTTGGCCTAGGACGCACCGTTTACGAGTTATGACTTACTGAAGACCAACAATTTTAAAATTACCATTGTACTGCTATTGAACCCATTCACTTTGTAGTGATGATATTTGATGATGATGATTATGGGTTCATTCGACAGAAAAATTTAAGCGACGGGGGGTGTCCGTCAACGGGGGCTTGAAAATTTGGTTATTTTTGGCCTAGGACGCACCGTTTACGAGTTATGACTTACTGAAGACAACCATTTTAAAATTACCATTGTACTGCTATTGAACCCATTCACTTTCTAGTGATGATATTTGATGATGATGATTATGGGTTCATTCGTCAGAAAAATTTAAGCGACGGGGGGGTGTTCGTCAAGGGGGGCTTGAAAATTTGGTTATTTTTGGCCTAGGACGCACCGTTTACGAGTTATGACTTACTGAAGACCAACAATTTTAAAATTACCATTGTACTGCTATTGAACCCATTCACTTTCTAGTGATGATATTTGATGATGATGATTATGGGTTCATTCGACAGAAAAATTTAAGCGACGGGGGGTGTTCGTCAAGGGGGGCTTGAAAAATTGGTTATTTTTGGCCTAGGACGCACCGTTTACGAGTTATGACTTACTGAAGACCAACAATTTTAAAATTACCATTGTACTGCTATTGAACCCATTCACTTTGTAGTGATGATATTTGATGATGATGATTATGGGTTCATTCGACAGAAAAATTTAAGCGACGGGGGGTGTTCGTCAAGGGGGGCTTGAAAATTTGGTTATTTTTGTCCTAGGACGCACCGTTTACGAGTTATGACTTACTGAAGACCAACAATTTTAAAATTACCATTGTACTGCTATTGAACCCATTCACTTTCTAGTGATGATATTTGATGATGATGATTATGGGTTCATTCGACAGAAAAATTTAAGCGACGGGGGGTATTCGTCAAGGGGGGCTTGAAAATTTGGTTATTTTTGGCCTAGGACGCACCGTTTACGAGTTATGACTTACTGAAGACCAACAATTTTAAAATTACCATTGTACTGCTATTGAACCCATTCACAACAGTACTGTTTAGTGTTACAGCTAGCGGCTATGTAAAACAGCCTTTTAAGCAATTCAACTGCGACATATACACATGCATGTGTGGGTCGTCAGCTTCCTCATAGAGCTAGGGGAATTCTACGCATGCCAAATTTCAAAGCAATTTAGGAGCAATCAAACTAGCATTCATAATTTAGCAGCAACCATAACTCAGTTACAGCGAGCTGTTTTTAGTGTGTCAGCTGGACATGGGTCTCCAGCTGACACATGCCAGGAAGGCAAACCAATGAGGTTAGGGCTTTAGACTATAGTCAGGCATTTAAAGCACAATTACAGCAATGAGAGCCAAAAAAATTAACGATCACATTGATAAACTGTTGGATCTACGAACGAAATACCGTGTGTAAGCTGGCGACCCGTGTCACCAGCTCGCACATCTGTATCTTCGTAATTATTCAAGCTACGATTATGTATTGTACCTCATATTTTAAGGCTGAATTGCAGCGCCAGGCTCCAAAATTTTCGAATCTCTAGTGCTAAAACTGTTTGAGCTACGAGCC
Source organism: Carcina quercana (assembly GCA_910589575.2). NCBI lineage: Eukaryota > Metazoa > Arthropoda > Insecta > Lepidoptera > Depressariidae > Carcina > Carcina quercana. Next base: position 1,917,216 of record OU342455.1, on the reverse strand, counting down.
GAAATATGTGTGTAAGCTGGTGACACGGGTCGTATACAAATAATAAAATAAAACAGCATTTAAAAAATAATTTCATGTATTAATCATAATATGGTAACATCGCGTTCGGAAATGTATTTATTAACAAATAAAAACATCATTTCTGGCAGCGCCTGTACAATTAAAATATTTACATGATAATAATAAAAATTTTACGTATTTATACGAACAACGTATGTATACCTACATTAATATAAAATAATCATTTAAATAATTATTTAAATAATTATTTAAATAATTGACAAAAATATAATTAAAAATAATAAAATTGGCTAAACGGAATGCACTGTCAGGAATTTTAAATATTTACCACAAATTCCTTGACGGCCATTTTTTATTAAACATTAACGACAGTAAATTCGAAATAATTTCTATTTTGAGTGGAGAATATAAAAATACTGATACAATTTGATTTTAAAGGCGGTAAACATCATGCAGCAACAAAAATCGTTCAATTTGAACAAAAATAATACAAAGTTCTTACTTCATAAGAACAAACTTAAAAAAATTTAATTGGCCCATTACATGCAAGATTAAGTATCACGAATTGAGAAATATAAGATGTTAAAATATCAGCGTAGCTCATACATAATATTCGTTTTCTAAATACATAATATGTGAAGTAAAGTAGCAAAGAATACTTTTGATTTGTATAAATTAAGGCTGCCATGTCCGTCTAGTGTGGCAGTGGAGAAAAACATTTTTTCTTCATTCTTAACAATTCTAAAATTTTGCCAAACAAAATATAGTAACTTGTCCATATTTATTTTTCATTCCAAAAAAAGACTGAAAAATTCCCATTTCACGAATGTTTTATACCATTTATATAGTATACCATATATACCATAGTTATTTACTCTGTAAATAAAATCACGCCTTGTCTTATGTTCGATATAAACTTTTATACTGCTGCAAAAATATTCAGAATCTTTTTGAAGAAGATTTCATTTTATAGTTTCTGTAATTAGACCTTTGAGTTTATGTAAGTTAATTCATACGAAGCTTAGGTATGTCAGTTAGTCATAAATACATAGCGCAAGAAGTACGTTTCGCTATGTTTTAACATCTTATACTCAAATATATGTTTACTGAACTAAGTACGTAATAGTAAGTAACACTCTCTCGTTCAGCTTATAAATAATAATTTGCACCAATTTTAAGGCGATTTTTGTTTAGCACCGCTTTTATAAAATAAAAACTATTATACCCAAATTCGTCTACTCTTTCATTGTATAACAATTGAAAAAGCATATAGATTCATACATTTAAGGATGGTTTACGTTTACGGCAGGCAACGTCGCATCTTGTATATTTTCAACAAAATATGGCGTTGAATATCAATGATCAGGGATGGAATGGTAACAAATTAACTTTCACAAATAAGTTATTTGGTATTGCTTTTGATTACTTCCAACTGGTTTTAAATAATGACTGCATCAGAGTAATTATTAATACTTCATGGTATTTCCTATATGTCAAATGGCACAAGTTTGTAAATTCCTAATTAAAAATAATCTTGTAGTCCTAAGTCCTAGTCCTTCTTCAAGAGAAATAATCATATTTGTAAAGATGCGATGTTGCCAAACCGTTTACATCGAGTACCCTTAACCATGACAAGTAGTCAATAGACTACATTGGTAACTTGAAATATCTGTCACATCGCTTGGAATCGAACCCGCGATCAGTTTCTAAGTAGCAATCTACTAACTAAAGCCAGTGATTTTGAAAGTAATATTTGATCTTAACAATTGCATTATCAAATATTACATTGTAATATTACATATTACAAATTGTTATATTTATTTGAAGGCAACACTGGTTGATCATTAGGCACTATCAAAATCATTTTAAAGTTATTTCCCTGAAATCATTATGTACAGTCAGCGTCATATGTATTTACGCAACTTTGTATCGTGTCAAAGTTAACATGACATACAAAGTTCTCGAGTGGCAATCATGTACCGGGCCGTCCCTACTACTGATGGACCGACGACCTGGTTGAGGTCGCGGTTATTTATGTTTCTATACTGTTTATCTTCAGTGATTATTACTTATTGTAGATAACTTCGCGTGACTGGACATGTTTCCCTTTTATCCTATAGATGACATCGTACAACTTTAAATTATTTAAAGCGTGGGGTTTTAACAACTCTATATATATATTTTGATCTGTACGCTGCACTGTATCGCATTTGAACCAAGATTGACAAACGTCATGTAGGTTGTGTGCGACAGAGATAACGCTCTACGACATGGAACATAGACGAGTATCTCTTTCCAAGGGACGATGTGCTATATTTACGAAACCGTACTGAATGCTACTAAATTTTAGATATACTCGTACCGTTGTACTGTTGATAAAACGAACTGAACCGAATTTTACCGAGACTTCCCCAAAGGCACTGTAATCCGATCGGAAACTACACATAAGTATATAATGTGAAAATGTGTACATAATTTGTGTAATTGGCCCTGATAATTGAGGTCTACGTTTAATTATAATATATATAATATAATTTGACATCAGCAACCATTATGGAATGTCGCTATACGAAGCTTGGGCTTCAATTTCACGAGACTTTCTTTCTAGATAGCATTTTGTTGTAGCTCTGGAAAAGTAAACGAATAATATGTTACATAAAGAATATTATAGTTATATTATAGATCGCCACGTCAAACTTCCCATGGGGTTGTGAATTGAACGATACTAGAAGGTAGCTACCATGGTAGCTCAGTTGTGTAGAGCGTCAGTCCTTGAACAACCGAGGTCTGGGTTCGATCCTGGCTCGTACCAATTTGTTACTTGGAATTTATGTACGAATGATAAAAATCATTACCATTGGCTTTTCGGTGAAGGAAAACATCGTGAGGAAACCTGCACACTGCAAATGAGATGAATTTATAAGCATTTTATATAGGTACAAGTAAATGCGTTCAAAAAGAACTGGAAACCGACTTCAATTGACTTAAATGTCTACTTTTACTAAGGCAAATTTAAGATTTATATAGTTTTCTCATGGACGACATTGTCAGAACTGGACCAAATTGAAATGGGACCACACGGGAAGCACCACCTTTCAAATAAAAAATAATCATCCAAATCGGTTCACCCAGTGAAAAGTTCTGAGGTAATCTCCTCCTTTTTTGAAGTCGGTCAAAAGGCAAGTTTTATTGTTGTCTGAATAAACAAGCTCAAAATTCACCCAACGAGCATTCTATATGTAATAAAATCAGGAATGTGGAAATTCATAGACGAACTAAGGTCACCGACATAGCTCGACGAGTCAGTGAGCTGAAGTGTCAATGGGCAGGCCACATCGCTCGAAGAACCGATAACCGGTGGGGAGTAAAGGTTCTCGAGTGTCGACCACGTACCAGGGAGTACCCATACTAGATGGACCGACGACCTGGTTAGAGTCGCGGGGAGTCGCTGGATGCAGGTGGCTCGGGACCGGTCGGTGTGGCGTACCATGAAGGAGGACTGTCTACATAGATAAAGCAAAATCACTGAAGAGTTTCGCGATTTTATGGCCAAGTTTCCTCTCAATGGAATGCTTCAGGCGCTACGATAAACTTTCCTTACCTCTTCTGCCATCTGGTACAGCATCCTGGCCGTGTCTGGACCAGTTTGTTCCACCAGCGTCTTGAAGATTCCTCCCGTTTCTGGTTCACTAGTCTCCGATCTGGAGAATTGAACAATTCAATCGACACTGGATACTAGTTATTTTAAAGCTTTTCGTGTTTTAAAAAGCCTAACTAATTGAAATTCCTATCTAAACACCGTGTAAAAAAACTATGTACTTGGCAAAGAAAAATTTTCTTTGTTTCTTTCCATGTTCATTTGAAAATTAGGTGTATTAGTGACTAAGTGAATAAGGTATTATGAGATTTAGTGGTTTTAAACCCAACGCCCGTGGTATAATTACTGAAGTCTATGCGAACGAAGTCACGGGCGAAAGCTAGTGAATAATGTGTCTACTTCTTGGCGCGAACTTGAAAAATGGTGGTTCATTGCAATTTTGTTAATTGAATAATAATACTGTTATGTGTGTTTTTTGTGTTATAATGGTGTGATATAGTGCAAAAAGTGTCACGGACGGTGTTATAGTATCAATTACGCAAAATTGCGAGGGTTTCGACGCGATCGGAAGAGTTTACCATGTCGAGTACATTCGGCATATGGATTCTTTCGGATAATGTTGAAACCAAGGCTGGCCTTTGAAGTTCTCGTCAAGAATCCAAAACAAGCGATAAAATGTACACATTATACATGCTATTGAGAAAGCTGAAGAATTGGCTTCGGCATAGTTTATAACCTCAAAATTTGTTCACCTAATTTTACTAGGCTAGATAATCACGGGTTAAAGCCATTATTTAAAAAAAATGTGTCTGTGTACCAGCTCACCTGTTGGAGTACGTGCGCACCCTCTCCCTGGCCACCACGAGCGTCTCGTTGGGGTCGTCTGCGCGTGCGCCGGGGGAGTACGCAAAGTTCTCAGGGATCGCGAGCGGTGCCTGTAACATTAAAAACTAAGAGTAAAAGAGAAAACAATCAGACGGAACGGATATGAGTGACAGAGAAAAAACAATAGAGGACGTTGCCTGGTTCGATGGCGTAGTGGATAAAGCGCGGGCTCTCAATCTGAGAGTTCCGGGTTCGAATCCAGCCGTGTGCCTATGAGTTGTTTTTCAATTCAAGTACATTATCCGATTGCTTAACGGTGAAGGAAAACATCGTGAGGAAACCTGCATGCCTTGAACAGGCATGTGAAGTCCGCCGTTCCACACTGGTCCCGCGTGGTGTACTATGTCCCATACACTCTCTGTAGGAGAGTAGGTGAGACCTGCAGTGGGGACAGAGACACTAGTCATATGTATTACCTGACTCTTGGACAGCAAGGACATCCGATGTCCAGTTTCATGCTTCGCGTGTGTTAGCAGCTCGTAGGGGTGACCGGACTCCGCCACGCGACCTCTGCAGCGACATACGATAAACGTAATGTAATTATAAGCTAAATAAGAAAAACAAGAGAATGAATAGTGAATTTTTAACCGACTTCAAAAAGGAGGAGGGTATCAATTCGACTGGTATGTTTATTTTTATTTTTTATGTTTGTTACCCCAGAACTTTTGACTGGGTGAACCCATTTCAATTTGGTACAGTTATGACAATGGCATCCATGAGAAAACGATATAAATCTTAAATTTGCCTTAATAAAAGTAGACTTTTAGGGCAATTGAAGCCGGTTTCCAGTTTCTTTGAACGCATTTACTTTTTAGAAACCCGAATGCGAATTTTTTTAAACTTCTTATGATTTTCATATACCTGCTGTCACTCTCACAGTAACTACAATCTAACGACACCTCTCAAGCTAAAACCCATCGAGCCGTTCAGGCATTGCATGGCAGCATATGGCGCAAAGCGCATGGGATGTTTAGAGTGATGCGTAATGGTGTAATGTGATATTACGCGGTATGAAATGTAATGACATGACATTACTTTATGAATCACAGTTTTGCGCATGTCTAGTGTATGTGATGGTGTAATGTAGATATATGTGTAATGGCAACTGACTTGTCCATGACAATGACGCGATCGTAGTCCATGACGGTGTTGAGCCTGTGCGCAATCGTGAGCACGGTGCAGTCGGCGAACTTGCGCCGGATCGTCTCTTGGATGTGTTTGTCTGTCCTGCAAACAACACAAATATATGTCATTATTTGGAAAATATTGAAACAAAATTCAACACCAGCAGGCTCCGAAACTGCCTGTCTCGCTGGTCCTAGTTTTATATATACTTCTCATCAGACAAATGGAAAAACCTCGCAAGTTTTTTTTTGTAAGAATTATCAAAACCTATGAAAATTTAATTTGAATTCAGATCATTAACATTAGGATTTGAAAACCTCATATTATTCACTATTAAACGACATTCGACATATATTCCTAAATATACACATTTTTCTGATAATCCTTACAAAACATAAACTTGCAAGGTGTTTCCATTTTTCTGATGAGAAGTGTATATTTCAACAATATAATTCTAGTGTTTTTGAGCGCTACTTCGTCTTCAGAAGTTATCATATCGGCATATCGCTCTATCGTGACCAAAAATATCCCACATTCTTCTTCAATCCTCCATATATCGCTGTCTAGTATTATTACAGTCCATCCAGTATTATTATATAATTGGCTGTATAAGTTCACCTTTATAGTATAGATCGCCACGCCAAACTTCCCATGTGGTTGGTTGTAGGGTAAGAAAAGCCATTTTGTATTCAGTACGAACGATACTAGAAGGTAGCTACCATGGTAGCTCAATTGTGTAGAGCGTCAGTCCTTGAACAATAGAGGTCTGGGTTCGATCCTGGCTCGTACCAATGAGTTACAATTTGTTATTTATGTACGAATGATAACAATCATTACAATTGACTTTTCGGTGAAGGTAAACATCGTGAACAAACCTGCACACTCCTGAGCAGAAATTCAAAGGTGTGTGTGAAGTCTACCAATGCGCACTGGTCCCGCGTGGTGTACTATGTCCCATACACTCTCTGTAGGAGAGTAGGACTGAGACCTGCAGTGGGGACGTATATAGGCTGATGATGACGATGACCTAGTATTATATTACAGTTCATCTTACTCAGTGTCAACGTTGGCTGTTGCCTCGTCCAGCACGAGGACGGTGCAGCCGGTGAGGGCTGCCCTCGCCAGGCACACGAGCTGCCTCTGACCCGAGGACAGGTTCCCGCCGCCGTCTCCAACCTTCGAGCTCAGACCAGCAGCCAGGTTAGACACCATGTCGTGGAGCTCCACCTAAACATCACAAACACATCATAGTTAAAGTTGTTACTACAAAATGAACGCTTTATAGATATTTAAATTGGCACAAGTTGATATACGTTGAGGGGACGCGGGCTGGTGTCATTGAGGAGATGGATGTGCACTGATGGTATCCGGACAGATGGAGTGCGTTTGCACTATGTCTGGCTTGATACAGTTGGCGCGGAAGACGAGGAATATGAATGGCTGGCGGCAAGAGGCCGTCACAGTAATAGATGGACGGATGGATTCATGGCACAATATGAAGGAATGGGGCAGCGGGGGCGAGTCGAAACGCGCTGCTGCTCACACTGGAGAGAGGATGTGTGGGTGGTGCTGGGTTGGGGCAGTGCAGCTTGCCTGTCATCCAGACTGTGATCGGCCCGGCACTGCCCGCACTGTGAGGTATCAATGAATTCTAAGGCGTAACATGTGAGGTGTCAATGAATCCTAACACATAACATGTGAGGTATCAATGAATCCTAAGGCAAAACATGAGAAGTGTAAATGAATCCTAAGGCATATTATCTGAGGTATCAATGAATCCTAAGGCATATCATATGAGGTATCAATGAATCCTAAGGCATATCATATAAGGTATCAATGAATCCTAAGGCATATTATCTGAGGTATCAATGAATTCTAATGCATATCATAGGAGGTATCATTGAATCCTAGGGCATATCATATGAGGTATCAATGAATCCTAAGGCAAAACATGAGAAGTGTAAATGAATCCTAAGGCATATCATATGAGGTATCAATGAATCCTAAGGCATATCATATGAGGTATCAATGAATCCTAAGGCATATCATATAAGGTATCAATGAATCCTAAGGCATATTATCTGAGGTATCAATGAATTCTAATGCATATCATAGGAGGTATCATTGAATCCTAGGGCATATCATATGAGGTATCAATGAATCCTAAGGTATACCGCATATATCATAAGGTATTACCTAAATCTATTACACTTGGGGTAACAAAGAAAAAATGACCCACCCACCTGATCTAGTGCCGCGTGAATCTGTGCGTCACTATACTTCTCCTCGGGATCCAGGTTCTCTCTGAGGGTGGCCGCGAAGAGGGCCGGCCGCTGCGGCAGCGCGCACAACCGAGACCGCCACGCGCGCAGACCGGCCTCGTCCGCCGTTATACCGTCCACTGTCACCTTGCCCGATATGCGGCTTAATCTGGTTACAATGTACATGTGACATTAGGGAACATTCATTTATTACGTACGACGATTTAGAGGTGGAGATTTTAACAACGAGCTACAAAAATGAGCAAAGTTAAAATTGTGCTTTGAAAAAGCGCGAGCAACACAAAATACCGCAAATGGTAAGTTTGTAATCTTACTAAAGCGATATGCCTTGCTTCTTACCAAATTTTAGGATTCAAATTAGATCATCTAAAATGCGTCATAAAAAGCCGTATTTTTTAATGCGTTGACCTAGAAGTTTAATTTTTTAATAGCTCCAAGGGACTGCATACTTACGTATTCAATATTAATAGGTAAACAGTAAAAATTTGCACAGAATGTGTATTTCTGTTGCCGCTATAACAAATATGAAAATAAATTAAAAATAAAAGGGTGATTCCATACCAGACACGCATTTTTATGATAACAAATTGAACTTTGCCGTTGAAAGTCATACATCGGATATTGAGTTCAAATGTAAAGTAAATTTGTTTAGCTTAAGAGACGTGCGTTTTAAAGTACCAGTAACGCCATCTAGTGACGCGTAGCAAAACTAAAGCGAAAATAGTATTTAGGCGCATTCGTTCTGTGCATACAATTAACATACAGGTTTTGGGGTACTCCTTTTAAGCTAAAGATAGCTTGAATTAGGAGACCCCGCTCTACTATAATGTATACAGCTTTTTTTGTGCAGATAATACCTATATCTAAAAATTTATGTTTAATATAATTACTTAAATTTAAAGTTAAACAATATTGATATTTAGCCTGTGTGCCAAGTGGAGTGAGGAGTGTAAGTTGTGGTGTGTGTCTTGAAGTGATGTGTGTGTGTTGAAGTGATGTGTGTGTGTGTGTGTTGAAGTGATGTGTGTGTGTTGAAGTGATGTGTATGGGGGGGGGGGGGGGGGGGGATTAATTTTAAGATACTACCTAGAGGTAGTATCCTAGTTCTTAGAAGAGAGATTCGGTTTGTTTATATGTTTTATCTTTTAGCCATTTTGCTAATGTGTTCGTCAAGTTGGTATCTCCTCACCTGAAGAGTGCGGCGATGAGCGAGCTCTTGCCAGCGCCGGTCCGCCCCACCACCGCCACCTTCTCCGCCGGCCTCACGTTGAAGTGCACCCCCCTGATGGCATACACCGGCTCATCAGGCTTGTTCATCTCTGGCACTGGCGCTGGGATATCACTCTTGGGTGGTTTCTCGTACTCCAGTGATACGTCTTCGAAGATTATTTCTCCTGTAAATAGTGAATCATTTTGAATGTATAAACTGTTTTTTAAATCTATGATGGGTTTTGCACTTGACCTTTCTTTTCACCGGATAGTAAGTGACGACGAAGTGGCCTGGCTCTGCTGCCTTTCATACCGGAACACAACAGTGCTATTTACACTGCTATTTCGCGGCAGACTTAGGTAACATGGCGGTGGCCAGCCAGGCGGACATATAAAATGCCCTACCACCCACCAAACCGAGTACCGATAGATACCTCCACTGTGAATGTAACCCGGGACCTACGGATTGTGAATCAAACATTTAACAATTAGGCCATTCAGTGTGGTCTCGGCCCTAGAATAGGATCACGCCATGCCATGCTTCTTTAAATCTAATTAATGATTCATTTCTGTCTACAGCTTGCTTGCGACTTTCTCTGCGTGAACTTCAAGAAATAATACTAAATAACTATCGATCTGTATAAACGTATACATATTCTTTTCCGGCCCTTTCTACTACCCCTATACTACTGTAGATTGTTGCACAAGGGATGAAAGTGATCAATTGCATCCCGTAACATTTACGGCGCGCCTATAGTTTTCGGGCGCAATTGATCACACTACTTTTCATTTCGATCTTAATCTGAGTCTGAACGCAACAAATTAAATAAAAATGATTTTCTTCCCTAGGGAAGGAAATGCTATTTTCATCCCGCTGCTTAGATAATGAAATGCCTACTTTTAGAACAGGACAGGACCAACTTTTTTACCTTTTATGTTCTGTTCTGTTTTGTATTTGTGTGTGTGTGAGTGAAATAAAGTATATTTGATTTGATGTTACCATAAATAAAAATATTATTAGATACTATGGATAACAAACTTTTGTAACGTTTTGAGTGTGACCACTCACCTTTGTTTGGCCACTTCTTGAAGTCCAGCTCGGGGTGGTTGGCGGCGAGACGTTTCTCGTCCGCCTCCACCGGTTCTTCGTGCGGTAGGTTCGTATACTCCAATATTCTTTCAACCTGAAGCAAACATTTCATCATCGCGCGATCATGGCTTTATTGAGGCTTCTGCGTAAGCACAATTATCATCCAACGCCCTTGGATCATCACAAAAATATCTGTCTCCCATACAACAGACATGATTTTTGTCGTTCTTATGGATAATGCTACGGAACCCTTAGTGCGCGATATCGACTCGCACTTGGCCGGTTCTTAATAAAATACATCATCTGTGACAATTTTAACTGTCTAACTATTACGGATCGTGAGAGTAGAGTGAAATAACAATGAACAGATTATTTTAAACTTAAATAAATTAAATTATACAAAAATAAATACATCTGCCGCCAAAAACATTCTCACTAAGGTTTATATCTATATATCTATAATACCTTTAAACGAGCAATTGTTGTATATATAATTTGGATCTCCGAAACGTCTCGAATTCGCTGAAATTTGGTTTTTGGGGGTATTCGGCGGCGAAAAATCGATCTAGATTAGTAGCATGTCTGGGAAAATGCGCGTTTTCGAGTTTTCATGCGTTTTTTCCTTCGCATTATTCGACGCAATATATGAAGGGAAATTTCACGCTGCCATACATAATCACTTTAGCCGAGTGGTTAACACGTGTCATTCCGTCCGAGATATCCGCGTTCAAATCCCGGTTGGAAAATATGTTTTTGTTTTTGTTTGTGTGTTTAGGGGCAGAAATAAAGTTTTTGTTTGTGTTTAAAGAACTACGAGCAAAGCTCGGTCGCTCAGATATTATACATTTAAATTATGCAAGGGCAAGATAAAGGTTTTACAATATTAACAAGAAACTTAGTAATTGGTTGGTTGGTTACCCTTCGGGTACGGAACCCTAAATAGCAAAAAGCACCATTACAGAATATTCTACTCACGGAAGTCATCTGGTTCTCCACTTCGGCCGTCTGCCTCATACCGAACTGACACATGCCGACCAGGCCGAGCACTTGAGTGATAGCCAGCCCGACGTTACCACCTATCGCGTCTGTAAGTTAACACGATTTCGTCGATCAAATATTCATTCTAAACATATTTAACCATAATCTTATAAAGTCATCCCTCTCCGAATGCTTCCATACTAAATTTCTGTTGCCATAGTCTTATAAAATAGAATAGCTGGCTTTGATAAGTAATTATCTAAACATAGGAGACGAAATTATAGTTTCACGAAATAAATATCATTAATTTACAACTTTATAGTTAACTAAAATAGCAGTTACGCAGCTAATGGTTCATAGATGGCGCTTTGAACAATAATCGAAAAAAAGTGTTTAAAATGAAAATTGTGATTCACTGTGAAGTTGTATGTTAATGATACTCATTTCGCGACATCACAATCTGATGTACTATTTTTAGATAGTTACTGCACAAGCCAGCTATTATATTTAAAAAGATTATGGCAACAGAAACTTAGAATGAAACTAAGATCGAGCGGAATTTGGTATTTGACAAAAAAAATGTATCATTCGATAGTCCATGTAAAAAGATAAAAAGCGCTATCAATTTTTTTCCGATACGACTAACAGTGTTTTATCACAACCCGCCGAAAAGTTATTCTAGTCACGCGGTGCTAAAACGCTCCATATAAATCGGGTGAGTTTTGTGACGTCACCTGCTAGTATTATAAGCCTTAAATGTATGGAACTTGTTCGATATTTTGAGTTATCTCGTAAAATAATGTTTTTATGTGCTATATACCCTTATTTAAAAAAACGAAATCTAACAAGCATTTTACTATTCGCGGAACTAAATTTTTCGCAATTTTGAGACATTAAGTTCTTGAAAAAAAAAAAATATTACGTATTTTCATTTTGGGGTGCTTTCTTTTAATTTCCGTTATGGTATAAAATACAATTCAACCCCAAAACATTTCATCCATGCCCAAACCAATGAGGTGCTCTCAATCTGAGGGTACCGGGTTCTAATCCAGCCGTGTACCTATGAGTTGTTTTTCAATTCAAGTACATTATCCGATTGCTTAACGGTTAAGGAAAACATCGTGAGGAAACCTGCATGTCTTGAACAGGCATGTGAAGTCAGCCAATGCGCACTGGTCCCGCGTGGTGTACTATGTCCCATACACTCTCTGTAGGAGAGTAGGACTGAGACCTGCAGTGGGGACGTATATAGACTGTTGATGGTGATGACCCAAATCCGTAAATAGCTGCTCGCTTGTACTTACATTCAGTAGGTACAGGATTTGATTCCCAGTGGAGTTACTTATCGTAGCTATGGTATCGTTGGTGGCAGGGCAGTTTATATGTCCACCTGGCCATAACGATGTTATCTAAGTCTGCCGCCAAACAGCCGTCAATAACACTGTTGTGTGCCGGTATGAAAGGTGTCAGAGCTTGCACTTCATTAGATTGAGTATGTATAAAATTAAAACACTCACCTTCACTGGAAAATAAGAAGAAGCTGAAGGTGACGAATAAGAGATAGAGGCAGCATATCATGTCCATCCAGAACCCGAACGCTCTGTTGATGCACAGGACCAGGGTCCAGGAGGCGCTGTGCAGGTCCTGCAGCTTATCGAACTCGCGCGCCAGGGTGCGCTGCTGGGATCCACACGACCTGATCGTAGTCAGCCCTGACACCGTCGCCGTGCAGTGGTTCAGGGATTGACTTCTGGCTGTCAACAATTGACGAAAAAATTTAGAACAGATTCCCAAAAAGAAAGGTAAAGATGTTATATTTCCCGAATATTTCACGTTGACCTAAAATCATCAAAATTTGTCAAGAAGCAAGGTCTTACAGCACGACCATAGGAATAAATCTGAAAACTAGGATTTTTAAATTATAACATCAAAATATCAAAGTAAAAGAAGCTTTTTTATGTTTACAAACATAACTTTGCAGTTGAAAGGCATACATCATGTATGTAATTCAGCTGCAAAGTAAAGTTGGTTTTTCAGACAATTACATTTTCGGTAGAGCATTGTTGGGTGCGTATTACCATACCTTTTATTTATGATTTTCAGCTCTTGTATCGTAGAATTTCACTCACCGATAGCTTCTATCCGCTTCAACTCTCGACTGGTGCTCAGAAATAGGTTCCTCATAATGAAGAGGAGGATTGTGATCACAGCAGTGGGCAGTAGCAGCCACCAGTTGACGAGGCACACCACTATCAGTATGAATACCACTTCTAGAAAGAACTGGGGACACCAAACACGCATTGTTATTTTTAGCCGACTTCAAAAAAGGAGGTTATCAATTTGAGCTGTATGTATGTAATATTTCCAGAACTGCTAAGTTTTCGTATATGTTAGCTTCTAAACAAGTGTGACAAATTTCAAAAGTGTATGTTTGTCCTCGCATATCTCCGGAACTACAAGTTCGATTTAAATTATCCTTTTTTTTATTGAACTATGTATTGTTCAACTTAGAGAAGACTGCAAGTTTCATCAAAATCGGTTCAGTAGTTTTTGAGATAGGGAATGTTAAGAATGTAATACACATTCGACGTGTACGTCTTTTTAAATTTATGTTTGTTACCTCAGAACTTTTGACTGGGTGAACCGATTTGGATGATTCTTTTTTATAATATTTGAAAGCTGGTGCTTCCCGTGTGGTCCTATTTCAATTTGGTCCACTTCTGACAACGGCATCCATGAGAAAACTATGTACATCTTAACTTAGCCTTAATAAAAGTAGACTTTTAGGGCAACGAAGTCGGTTTCCAGTTCTTTTTCAACGCGTTATTATTGCTAGCTTCTGCCCGCGGTTTCACAAGGATTTTATGATTAATCCCACGGGAACTACTCGTTCAATTAGCCTAACCCAAAAGAATTCAAAAACAGCCTTAAGGTCTTCTTTTGCAAAAATGCTCTAATCGCCTCCGTGTCCAATGGCTAAATGTGGGATTCAAAATGCGGAGGCCCCGGGTTGGATTACCAGTGGTGGTACCTATCGGTAATCGGTTTGGTTGGTGGTAGGGCATATCCCACCAGCATGTTACCTAAGTCTGCCGTCAAGCATCGTTGTTAATAGCACTGTTGTGTACCGATATGAAAGGTAGCAGAGTCAGCGCCTCATTAGTTTAGCGGCTTAGCGGCCTTACCGCCACTTACCATCAGGTGAAATGAAGGCCAATCATACACAAGAAAGTACATGTTACATGTTGCCACTTACCCCCAGACAGTCCACCAGTGCGACTGGCAACAGGGTGTCCACCTGCCCCATGTCCTTGGAGAACCTGTTGAGTATGCGGCCGGAGGGGTTGTGGTGGAAGAACCACATCGGAGCGTTGGTTACTCCCCTGAGAACATAAACACGACAACCAATACTTAGGAGCCTGTAAAGCGACAGTGGCGCCCTCATTCTCAATCTGAGAGTTCCGGGTTCGAATCCAGCCGTGTACCTATGAGTTGTTTTTCAATTCAAGTACATTATCCGATTGCTTAACGGTGAAGAAAAACATCATGAGGAAACCTGCATGTCTTGAACAGGCATGTGAAGTCTACCAATCCGCACTGGTCCCGCGTGGTGTACTATGTCCCATACACTCTCTGTAGGAGAGTAGGACTGAGACCTGCAGTGGGGACGTATATAGGTTGTTTATCGATACATTATGGATTCATGTTTAGATTCTGTGTAGTTATTATAAATTGAACCGTCTAAAGTTCACCCTTAACTGTTCATTGATAGTTACTGCACAAAATCGATATACCAATGCATGATTTATCGATAAAACGTAAACCAGCAATAGCTACAAAAGTCCGGCTTGGTTTTTGCAAATATTGTATAATAGGGTACTTCACACTAAATTAAATTGCCGTTTAATTGTGTTTTATTACATACAGAACATTAAAATAAATCCGTCTAAACTAAAAATAAAAGTAAATTTTTTTTATAAGAATTTACAGTTTTGAAAACTGTCAAAAATATAGTTCCTCGAATAGTAAAAATATCATCATATAACACATAAAACATTATTTTACGAGATAACTCAAAATATCGTACATGCTCCATACATTTAATGCTATAATACTAGCAAGTGACGTCACAAAACTAACCCGATTCATACGGAGCGTTTTAGCACCGCGCGACTAGACGCACTGTTATTTTTATTAATTATTATTATTGTATAAAATTTGACTTATTTATTTTGCTATGCCCTGACAGGGTTCATGTATATAGATCGAATAATATAAGTGTAATGACTCTATGTACATGAATGAAAATAAACAGATTTGATCTGATCATTTTTCGGCGGGTTGTGATAAAAAAACTATAAGTCATATCTAATTTTTTGGATACAGATAATTTTTTTACATCATCTGTCTCTCGATAAAAGTTTCATCTAGCAAGCGCGCTGTCCCGCTCTAATATATTGTCGTGCCGCTCACCTGAACATATTGTCGTGTAGCGTTGTGGAAGCTCTGATGCACATGTTATAGAACACGACGAGCTTGTTCCACGTGAAGAAGATGCATATCCCGATCAGACCCGCGTACACGTACACGCACTGCTCTCTGCTCAGGTGAAGGTAGTTCGCTTCGATACTGACGAACTCTGAAAACATTGGAAAGAGATAATCGGCTATTTTCCATTTCGTTGAGCGTTATCTCTGTCGCACACAACTGAAATGACGTTTATCAATTTTGGTTCAAATGCGATTGAGTGCAGCGTCCAGATCAAAATATATAGAGTTGTTAAAGCCCCACACTTTAGATAATTTAAGTGGTATGATGGCATCTATAGGGAAAAAGGGAAACCTTTAAATGTTCAGTCACGCGAAGTTATCTACAATAAGTAATAATTACTGAGTATAACCAGTATAAAAGGGTTTAAACAACAATAATAATACATAGAAAATAGTTGCAGCTCTATATAGTTCACTCAGGAATCAAACAAAACAACAATAAAGTACTCAGTACTGAATTCAAATTTTGATAAACAATAAATCTAATAATACATGTGCATGGAAATTAGCATTCGGTTGTATTCGGAAATGCGATGATTGACGATGTGTGACTGTATGTGTAGGTGATCAGTCTGCGTAGCATGAGACGCGAGAGAGTAGCGTGAGAGCGCTGAGAGTAAGATATGTCATATTCGAACGTAAAATGTCTATACGATTAGACCTTTAGACATGACAATATCTCATTATCACCGTTGTCATGCTAAGCAGACCGGATGAGAGTCATAGCTAATTTAAAACAGTTGGTTATTCATTCATCAGGTAATGATTTATTTCACTGTAATAACTTTAGCAAAACTTCTCAGTATAACTGTTATATTTGACGACGGAAGCCGTGGTAGCTCAGTTGTGTAGAGCGTCAGTCCTTGAACAATCGAGGTCTGGGTTCGATCCTGGCTCGTACCAATGAGTTACTATTTGTTATATGTACGAATGATAACAATCATTACCATTGGCTTTTCGGTGAAGGAAAACATCGTGAACAAACCTGCACACTCCTGAGCAGAAATTCAAAGGTGTGTGTGAAGTCTACCAATGCGCACTGGTCCCGCGTGGTGTACTATGTCCCATACACTCTCTGTAGGAGAGTAGGACTGAGACCTGCAGTGGGGACGTGTATAGATGTACGAATTACGTGGTGTGTGAGGATATAATGTACCTGGTGGTGGAATTGTTGCATTTTTGATAGATTTCAAGACCGCTGCGTTAGCTTCTTCTAGGTTTACCCTGAAAAAGAAAATATATTAAGTCGAGGTTTGTCGAAAGATGTTACATTTCGAAATAAGGTGAAAATCGCCGATAACAGTTTCATACTAAATTTCTGTTGCCATAATCTTCTAAAATATAACAGCTGGATTTGTGCAGTAACTATCTAGGAATAGTACATCATATTGTGATGTCGCGAAATGAGTATCATTAACATACAACTTCACAGTGAATCACAATTTACATTTTAAACACTTTTTTCGATTATTATTCAAAGCGCCATCTATGAACCATTAGCTGCGGAACTTCTATTGTAGCTAATTATAAAGTTGTAAATTAATGATATTCATTCCGCGACACTATACTTCCATCTCCTACTTTTATGTAATTACTTATCAAAGCCAGCTGTTCTATTTTAAAAGATTATGGCAACAGAAATTTTATCTGAAAGTATTCCGACCGATTAACTAATGGACTCGCTTGGCACTAGTTTTATTTGTTACGATTGGTTCCCAACCTGTCCCACTGACCGAGAAAACTGATAGCATAAACACTAGGTGGGACTCACTAGACATGTGTAAGTGACGCGAGTAATGCATTACGCGTGATATTACGCGACCGCGTACTGTTGCATTACACATTACTAGAACAACTCAAACATTACGCATCACTCATGATATTCCGCGCGCATGTCTTCGTTCTGCACCGCTCACTTGCACCTAGCGAGGCGCGAGCGAGCGAGAGCTCCGCGCGGGCTCGGATCCTCCGACAGTGCAACAAGGACGAATAGAACGCGCATTGATTAGATTAGATTTATTTATTTCAAAGTACCAATTTCAAGTTTACAATAAAATAGAAAATGTCAGAGTGTACAATGATTGTCAAAAAAATATTCAAAATGACAAAAACTATATAAAATAAATGTCAAACAATAATTTAAATGGCAAAATAAATAAAATAAATCACACTATGTTAGTGAAATGCAACCGTATTACTAGAACGATGAGGCTTACATTCCATGTAATGTAATGACGAGCACGTAATATTTAGAAAGCATGGCATTACAAATATTGCAAACGCAAAAGCGCTTTCAGTTTATGTTTATTAGTGATAGTAACAAGAAAAATTTTATATGCCATATAACTAGCTTATATAATTAAATTACATAATGTCAACAAAGATAAAAATAATAATTAAGTTACGTCAGATATATTTTCGTGTTACTGTAATGTCCCACGGCGCGTTTCTCGGATGATGTTTAGAGTGCTGTGTAATGGTACGATGTAATGCGCGGTACGAAATGTAATGACATGTCGCATTACTTTAACACTGTATTGCGCATGCCTGGTACTCACCACTCCTTGAGCCAGATGTCAGTGGACGAGTAGAAGATCTGCGCCAGTAGGAACAGGGCGAATAGCATCGACATTGACAGCTTGTTGCCCCCGCTGCTGATGTATGACATGTACACAGAGTTGTCCACTGAGCCCTTGTGCTGTTTCTCGCCTGGAACAGTTTTTTTGTTTAAATAATGGCTTTCACCAGTGGTTATCTAGCCAATGACGAGTAAAATTAGGTGAACAAATTTTGAGGTTATAAACTATGGCTAGGGACCGGAGACAGTCATAAGGGTCGGTCGGTGCGAAGAGGGCAGTTCAAAAGACGTAGCCTGTTGAGTGGAAGGGCTGGCACATCAGCCCGGGAAGTGCGATATGCATTGCGCGAGAGCAGGTGTTCTTTTGAGGACCCAGAGCTCTCCGATATTTAAACCATTTTTTTTAAATAATGGCTTTAACCAGTGGTTATCTAGCCAATGACGAGTAAAATTAGGTGAACAAATTTTGAGGTTATAAACTTTGCCGAAGCCAATTCTTCAGCTTTCTCAATAAAATGTATAATGTGTACATTTTATGGCTTGTTTTGGATTCTTGACGAAAACTTCAAAGGCCAGCCTTGGTTTCAACATAATTCGAAAGAATCCATATGCCGCATGTACTCGACATGGTAAACTCTTCCGATCGCGTCGAAACCCGCGCAATTTTGCGTAATTGATACTATAACACCGTCCGTGACACTTTTTGCACTATATCACACCATTATAACACAAAAAACACACATAACAGTATTATTATTCAATTAACAAAATTGCAATGAACCACAATTTTTCAAGTTCGCGCCTAGAAGTAGACACATTATTCACTAGCTTTCGCCCGCGATTTCATTCGCATAGACTTCAGGAATTATACCACGGGTTTTGGGTTTAAAACCACTAAATCTCATAATGGTAAACTCTTCCGATCGCGTCGAAACCCTCGCAATTTTGCGTAATTGATACTATAACACCGTCCGTGACACTTTTTGCACTATATCACACCCTTAATAATATAATTTAATCTTATTTTAGGTTAGATATAGGAATTTCACATAAATTTTTTGTTATACACGAAAGAAACTATGAAACGGGCGCAGTAATTTTTGAGCTGCCACTGTCCACACTGCAAATGTTGGGCCAACATGGTGCCGCCGCATCGTGATTGGCCCGGTGTCACCCTATTCCTATTTCTTTCGCGAATGCGTACAATATTTGAGAGTGTTATTCAAAATATCGTTAAATGAATAAAAATATTTGCGAAGTAATTATTCTATGGTAAAAAAAATCGAAATTTGTATGTCAAAAATTTTTGCGTATTATAAAATCAATTCTTAACTAAAATGTCATACACTCAGGTTTTACATAATTTTACATTTAGATATTTTATATATATTTATATACACAGAGTGTTTTCCTATAAAATCATAATTTTGGCTGGTTCAGTGGTCAAGTCAACTTTGTTTAGTTTTTTTGTTAGTTTTATTGACATAATAATACGAGAACTGATAAATGCGATATATAAATAATTTTTAGGACATACTTTATTTACCTTCATATTTTGGGTCCAAATTGTTGTCCAAATCCAGATTGAAGGACAACTGCGAGGCTTCCGACATAGATCGTTGCGACCTCAGCTTGTAATTGTGTTCCTGGCAACATTTGAAGGAAATACGTGAATACCTTGAAAGGCGACTAACGGAAAATTTGATTAGATTGAGACCATTTATTTTGCTATATATTACTAAGTATTAGCTACGATAACCAATACCTTTCAAGCGTGGTGATTATGTGAAATCACTGCATTGAAATTCACTTATGTAGGAAAGACGGGGTGAAAACTGGCCAAGTGCGAGTTAGATTCGGTTTCACTGTGTTTATAACATAAATTCCTGATGACTTCAGATCATCATCATCTTTTGAGAGGGCGGGAGGGGGAAGAGAGTCATTTACACACATTTTTCATAGCCGAGTAAACCGTATGCACTTTTGATCTTGCGCGAGGAATTTTATCCTCAAAATCAAGCGCTATCATCATCACCAGCCTATACATGTCCCCACTGCAGGTCTCAGTCCTACTCTCCTACAGAGAGTGTATGGGACATAGTACACCGCGCGGGACCAGTGCGCATTGGTAGACTTCACACACACACCTGTGAATTTATTCTCAAGAGTGCGCAGGTTTCCTCACGATGTTTTCCTTCACAGAAAAGCCAATGGTGATGATTTTTATCATTCGTACATAAATTCCAAATAACAAATTGTAACTCATTGTTACGAGCCAGGATCAAACCCACCATGGCGTGTAAAGCGCTTCCACTATAAAATAAAGGTTTAATTATCGTGAAATGCATACTAAAACTTCAATTTAAACAAAATATTTGATAACATTCCACAGGTATACAATTTATTAAAACAAAATGTTATAATTTTAAAGTAAGACGCGCGCATTGATATCTTTCATGCTATCCCTTTCTGATACACTGACATGTATAATACCGTTGTCTCATCTACCGCGCATCCCACCGTACGGTGACGGTTTGGAACAAAACGTCATTCGCGCTCCTTCCACACGCACACCTTGCTAATTAAAGTAATTAACTACAACAAAGACAATATAAATTCTAACACTTCGCTTCGCGTCCGTCTTAAACTGTTCAGTTCTTACAGCCACGTTGAAGACCTGGCGAGAAATATAGTAACTATAAACATTATTAAGATAGCTAAAGCGATTAATGATTAGAAATAAAAGTTATTATTTCTTATACTGAAGCATCATCATCAGTCAGGAAACGTCCACTGCTGGACATAATCCTTCTCCACGGTATGCCACATTGACCGGCCCCGAGACACTTGCATACAGCGACTCCACAGGTCTAAACGAAACGTCAAACGTCGCTATTATATATTCGGGCGTCGTTTGACGTTTCGGAATCACATCCTTCCGTACTGCTCCTATACGTCAGGGATAAGTTTTAAATAGCGGCGACGACAGGGATTTTTAAAAAAATATAAAAAGTGTAAATGTATTTAAAAATAAACTGAGACTCTTATTATTAGAAAAAGAAATGTGTACACAATTCAAGCATTTGTATAGATGGCGCTGTCGTAGACAACTTATATAATAATATCAACTGACCAATGCCTCCTGGTTCTCGTAGCTGGCAGCTTTCTGCTTCAGTTTCTCCTCCTCGTGCTTCTCCACCATCTCTATCAGCTTCTCGAACTCCGCGACTCCGTTCTTCAGTTCGTTGTACGTGCCTTGAGCTACTATCTGTAACAGAACAGAGATAATCGAAGTACAATAGTGCATTGTAATACAAGGGTGGAAAGTAGGTTATTGTATACGGGCTGTCATTAACAAGCCCGAGCCGTACGCGAGGGTTTTAATGTCACGAGTTTGCAATACGACGTTGTGAGAAATATTAAAAAAACAAATCAAAGAATTAAATATGTTTATTGATAATTCAATGCTTAAGCTTAAGACTCATTCATTTTTCCTCGTATAAAATCTTTCCAATTTTATTTTTTGTATGTAAACTCCTTGCTATTAATATTTTTAAATTGACTTATAAATTTAAAACTAAACTGCATAAGTAATGATCGGGCTCGTAAAAGAAATATGCCTGTGTAAGATTTAATTTTCGAATTATAAATATAGGCTCTGAAAATACGCCACGTTTAAAAACTGTATTAAAAATAGAGTTCCCCAGTTATATTTATTTATTATTACAGACATGCACTTAAAAATAATCTAAACAACATGTACCCTAGCAAACGCCGCAGGCAGAAGCTAGTTAAGAGTCTGCAGTAAGCTCGAGTCTCCATACAAACGCAGTTACGTCCTTATTTTGGAATAACACGTTGCATCATCAGAAAATTTGGCAAATATAATAAGATGAGATATATCTTAGTCTTCAATTAGTTTATGACTCTTGAAATGTTATTATAAAGAAAATAGAACGAGTATAAGTTTTGCATTTTAGACCACCAAAACTCTTTTCATTTCGGCTGAATATTACGGCCAAAATATTGTTTAGATTTAAGTCAAACCCTATTCTAGATATTGATTGAACTATGTAGTTTCACACGAAAAAGGATTTTTTGAAATTGATTTTGTTGTTTTCAAATGATAACGAAACTAAGAAAATCAGTTTAAAAACTACAAAATTATGATGAGCATTTGCAGCCGAACACTAGCGCGGGGAACGGTAGGGGGAAAGGTTGGTAGGGGCATCAATTTGTTCTTGGGTTTCTTTAATAATACCAGTAAGATACTATTATATACTGACCCGTCCATTCCTCATGACGCACACGGTGTCCGCCCCCTTGGCATACTGCACGTGGTGTGTGACAAGGACGGTCGCCTTGTCTCGCAGGAAGCCCCGCACGCACTCCTCGTATATCGCTTGTGCTACCTGAAACGCATGAGAAAATAACAAAGAGTTAACACTTAACCGGGTTCCGCGAATGTATGTAGCCAAGGCTTTTACTAGTACATCATCATCCATCATGTCCAGCCTACGGCAGTCCACTGCTGGACAGAGTGCGACACTCGATTAAGTTCTATGCTCTCCGCATTCACGTCCTACCCTACGTAAATCGTCTTTCAACCTAACCGAGGGACGTCCTCCACTACGTTTGCCTAGACGTGGTCTCCACTCGAGGACTCGTCGAGCAGCGGTTGTCGGTCCTTCGTCCAATGACCAGCCCACTGCCACTTCTTCCACTTCCACTTCCACATAGCTAATACAATGAGCTATGGTCACGGGTTCTCTGACGGATCATTTCGTTTCGAATGTGTCTCGGCTTCGCCTCGTGCCTATAAACACCTCGACTATAATATCCAGCTTAACGCACTTGCACCAAAATGTACTATTTGAAGTTGGTTGAAGAGAATAATAATACGTCAAGTAACCTTAGCATCTACCGCCGCTAGCGGGTCGTCGAGAAGATAAACATCCGCGTTCTGGTAGACACATCTCGCTAGCGATATGCGGGCGCGCTGACCACCTGATAGCGAAGTTCCTGTGAAATAAACGATACATCTTTCGTTGGGAATAGAAAACTGAAACATTGTTCAAGAAACCGAATAAATTAAAGTTTGTGTAAATCCCTTGTGTTGATGAATTTGACACTTATTTTCAGACGTCATAATCACATGGACTATTTTTTGTCAATTACTTATAAAAACCATCTATTCTTTTTTGAACCGACTTTGAAAATGGAGGAGGAAAATTTTGTTTGTTTGTTACCTCTGAACTTTTGACTGGGTGAACCGATTTGGATGATTATTTTTTATTTGAAAAGTGCTTCCCATTTCAATTTGGACCAGTTCTCACATATCCATGAGAAAACGATATAAATTTTAGTTTGAGTATTTTTGAATAAAGAACGCGGGCCTTCGCTTTTTAAATGTACATACGTAAATTTGAATATTGATAATGATTTCATTTAATTTTACGGGAATGACAGACGACTATCTCTTTTTCTCTCTTTGAAGTTGTAGTTATACTCCACTTTAGGTATGAGGTCCTGGTACTTTCGTCTTCATATCATCCGATGTTAAATGATTAAAGCCGACAAATGGAAGCGTGCTCACCTAGAAACGTTACATAGGTTGCTAGCTATGTTTTCTGTTTTAACCGGAACACAATCATCTTCATCATAATTTTACTATCTATTATATTTTTTCACAAATGTATTAAAAAATGACGTTCTGAACTCGTGCGAAAATGTAAATTCAATCTCGTTCTGATTTGTTCGCCAACTTGTTGACAACAATAGTCAAAAATCGATTGGATTTACAGACTTTTTGCACTAGCGTCGAAATCTACTATTGTATTACTGATATTTATTAGATGTTTTAGTAAAACTTGCTAAGGAGACCCCGGTGTACGTCGTACACAGAAGTATGAGATATAACAATAATTAAAATGTTATTGAACTAGAGTGTGTCCACTCACCACGCTCCCCCACGACGGTCTTGTCCCCATGCGACAATATCTCGAGGTCACTCTTCAGCTGGCAACACTTGATGACTTGCTTGTACCGCCTCAGATCCAAATCTTGACCGAATAGAATGTTCTGACGGACCTACCGACATACGAGTTAGACATGTGTAAGTGATGCGAGTAATGCATTACGCGTGACGTTACCCGACCGCGTACTGTTGCATTACACATTACTAGAACTCAAACATTACGCATCACTCATGGCATTCCGCGCGCATGTCTTCGTTCTGCACCGCTCACTCGCACCTGGCGAGTCGCGAGCGAGACGATGGAATTAGACATGTGTTAGTAAAGCGATTTATATGTAAGAGTTTAGAGAACATTTTATTAAAATATCAAGTGATAGTGGGCCTGCTGCATGGCAGCGAATGGCGCGTAACTTGATGCGTAATTATGCAATATTCGAAATGTAATGCAGTATCACATGACTTTAAAAAGCGCTGTTTTTCGCATGTCTATTAGAAATAGGACCGCGCGAACCGTATGACGGGAGTGAGACAGCGAGATTCGGATGATACCAACTGCCAGCTAAGAGCTAGTTATGTGATGGTACCAACAGAAGAACATTATAACTTACAGATGCCTCGAACAGCCAAGGGTCCTGCGCGGCGTACGCGACGACGCCTCTCACTTGCAGCTGTCCACTTGTTGGGATCAGCTCCTTGAGGATGGCCTGTAGGAGCGTGGACTTGCCCGAGCCCACTGTCCCAACGATGGTGGTCAGGGACTCGGGTTTAACCTGAAAACATAATATTGGTATGTTATGTGTTTGGTATGTGATCACTGAGAGAGTGAATTTTGTTTTTTACAATACAAAAAATATTGAGTAAATTTTGCATACTCGTTCAGTATAGCTTAAAGGATTGGAAGTGATTCCCATTGAAAATATGTGTTTAAACAATCAATCAAAATATTTATTTTAAATTATTGGTGTAAGTATAAAAAATTCAGCAGAATATTATATAGGTATGTTAATATTTATGCATTTAAATGAATATTGTATTTTTGTATATTATGTATTTTTTGTAAATATTGGTAGATAATTTTTTTTCAAAAATATTAATCTGAGAATATTGGCGTATAAATAACATCAATCAAACTAATAATAAATCAATATTGGTGTATTAACGATTACTCAAAATATTTATATGTTAATATTGTTAAATAAAAAATTTCAGAAATATTTATTTGTGGATATTATTAGTGTATAAACAATCAATAACAGTGGGTTTATGCAGCTGAGAACACGAACGAAAGGCTAAATGACGGAACATAAAATCCAATATGGCGTATTACTATCTCCCAGATATGAACACAATATGTATGTATGTATACTAACAGTGAGGTTGATGTCTGCGAGGGCCGGCACAGTTCCGTCGAGACTCGGGTCGTCAACATTCCTCCAGTGCGCCGTGTAGTCCCGCAGACTGATCAACTCCTGCGGCTTTCCCAGCTCCAGGTTTGTTTCAGACTTTATGTACGCTTGTTGCCTGACAACAATCGATCAATTATTATATTTATTTGTGAATATTGATGTATAAAGCTCAAGCAAAATATTTATTTGTAAATATTGGTGTATAAACAAACATTCAAAATATTTACTTTTAAATATTGGTGTATAAATAACTAATTGCTATATTTATGTGTGAATACTGCTGTGTGAACAATTAAAATATGTATTTCTGAATATTGGTGTATTAACAACCAATACAAAAATGCGCCTTATTATCTTGAGCTTTTGGGTGCGTACACTGATCATCCAATGGCCAATTGGTGAGATATTAAGGCCAAATAACTTACCCATTGCCAATCTTCTCAAAAACACCATTCGTCTTCACAAGTTCTTTGGTTTCGTCTATAGTTATCAAATCGACGCCATCTTGGTTTTCAACTTCTGGCAAAAGCAAGAACTCTTGTATCCTCTTCACGCTGACGTACGCTTCCAAAGTGAACGTAATGGCTAAAGGCAGGAAGTCAACTAAAGTGTACTTTAGTATTTCGTAGTAGGAGAATATGACGAACACTTTAGCTGCAGTTAGTTCGTTCTTGAATGAAATGAACGCAATGATCGAAAGAAAGACGGCAACCTTTGTGTTCAGTTTCACGCACGATATCATAACGGCCCGAAGCCATGACATCTTCTTGATGACATTCATTTCTTTTCTGAAATGGAAACCCATATTTAATATTTATTTGACACATGCGTTTGCCTGTTAGTTCTTCCGCGTGGACATCAGAAATTACACACATTAATTGTTTGGTTGGTTGAGATACAAATTAGCGTATATCCTCTTCCGACCTGTTAAATATTCCTATACAAAAAATATGAGATGGGATTATAGTGTCGCGAAATGAATAACATTAATGTACAACTTTATAGTTAGCTACAATAGCAGTTACGCAGCTAATGAAAAAATAGTGTGTAAAAATGACAATTGTGATTCACTGTGAAGTTGTATGTTAATGATACTCATTTCGCGACATCACAATATGATGTCCTAGTTTTAGATAGTTACTGCACAAATCCAGCTGTTATATTTTAAAAAACTATGGCAACAGAAATTTAGTATGAAACTTTGATGGTCTCTAGGTGGCTTTTTGATCAATAATTTAAAAAAACAGGCCAAGTGTGAGTCGGACTCGCGCACCGAGGGTTCCGTACAGAATATGAATAATTAACAAACTGAAAATCATTTATAATAGACGCGGTAATATGCACCCAACAATGTTCTACCGAAAATGTAATTCAGATTGAAAAATCAACTTTACTTTGCAGCTACATTACATATCCGGTGTATGGCTTTCAACTACAGAGTTAAGTTTGTAAACATAAAATGTTATTTTTACTGTTTTGTAATTTTAAAATCCTGGTTTTCAGATTTATTCCTATGGTTGTGCTTGCTAAATTTCAGGATTCTAGGTCAACGGGAAGTACCCTACAGGTTTTGTTTCATTGATATTACAATCCGATGTCATATTTTCAGAAAAATACTGCACAAAGCCTTCTGTTCTATTTTAAAAGATTAGCGTAAAATAACTTTATTATAAAACTGCTTTCGTCGAAATCGTTTGAATGAATGTAATACTGGTACGTACCTCCTGGCGTGGCCGATGATCCTGGCAAATGCGCTCTCCCAGGCGTACATTTTGACCGCCTCGATGCTCTGTATGACTTCGCTCATCAGCCGGATCCGGTTGTCCGTCCGTATCGCCGTCTGCCTTCGAAACTTACTCGACACCTTGCCCAAGTACCCTGAACACAATACATAATCAATTATCAGGGAAACGTCAACAGATGATGGGTACAAATACATTTATTTACTCAAAGATTTCGCTTAACTTAATTAAAACTAAAACACAAGTAATTTGTTGTTCGATTGGGTGAGGCCAAACGAGCGTAATTTTGTGAGTCGTGAGTCGCAGAAAATCTGTTACATTCGGTTTCATACAAAAGTCCTATTTGATTCACACGGCAACGCAAAATGAGTTGTCTGCCGACTCACGCGCATTATTCCGACCGAATTGAGTCCGCGGGGCGAGGGGGGGGGCGACACGGGCCGAGCAAACTATTAAGTGGATTTACCCAGCATCTTTTTCTGCCATTATCTTCTTTGTCTTCTAAATATGCTTCGTAAATACACAAAATTTTCAACGGTTCCATCGCACGACACAAACATCTGCTTTAAAAGTTGGATAGTGACTGAATAAAATGCGCTCGTCTGGCAGTCCAACAGAATTTCTGGAAGGCAGATTTTCTGCAACCGAAATTCTGCGACTCACGACTCACAAAATTACGCTCGTTTGGCCTCACCCTATGACTTTCGACGAATGTGAAAGTGTTAGTTTGATTATAAATAATAAAAACCATGAAATGAATACTGAAGTGTCAACTGTCAATGTCAATCCTATTTTGCATGTTTTGAGTATTTAGAAATCTGTTTCATTACGAAATGTATGAATGTGGGGTCAAATGAATGTCCTTGTGTTTCTTTAAAGAAATTATAACATAAACTTTAACTAATTCGAAAAGTAAATGATGTATTATAAAATCTAAATATCTCCAAATGGATTTCTTATTTTCATGCCTTATAAAAATCTGTACATACCCAACTATACAATAATTTTATAAACTATGCTAAACATTTTGTAGTCATTACTGGTTTACGATTTATCGATACATCACGCATTGATATATCGATTGTGTGCAGTTACTATGAATAAAACAGTTAAAAGTTACCACTTTGTAACTAAACATAATATATAACATAATACCAGCTTGTATATAGTCCGGCTTGGTTTTTGGAATTATTATATATACGCGGATTTTAAAAAAAAGAACGAGAAAGGTCGAACCCTCGCGCTGCTCAAATATCTATCTCACCTTGCAGGGGTATGAACATGAGCAGGAACGAGACGCCTATAAGTGTGGCGACCCCTATCTGCCTGTACATGAGGTACACTATGAGCACGCTCTCTACGGGCGTGCGCACCAGGTCGCACACGAACAGCGCGCACATGTCGAAGCGCTGCGCGTCCGTCGTGAGCAGGTTGATCACGTGGCCCGACAGACCTTCCGACGCTTTACCGCCCACCGTCAGGTCCAGACGGAGGAGCTGCAAGTAAAGCGAGACAAATATGAACACACACAATAATAAAAATGCAGTACCGTCAACTCTAAGTGTGAATACATGTGGAGTACCATCAACTCAATTTATCTGGGAATACATGTGTAGTACCATCAACTCAATTTATCTGGGAATACATGTGTAGTACCATCAACTCAATTTATTTGTGAATACATGTGCAGTACCATCAACTCAATTTATTTGTGAATACATGTGCAGTACCATCAACGCAATTTATTTGTGAATACATGTGCAGTACCATCAACTCAATTTATCTGAGAATACATGTACAGTACCATGAACTCAATTTATTTGTGAATACATGTGCAGTACCATCAACGCAATTTATTTGTGAATACATGTGCAGTACCATGAACTCAATTTATCTGTGAATACATGTGCGGTACTAGCAACTCAATTTATCTGAGAATACATGTGTAGTAACATCAACTCAATTTATCTGGGAATACATGTGTAGTAACATCAACTCAATTTATCTGAGAATACATGTACAGTACCATCAACTCAATTTATTTGTGAATACATGTGCAGTACGAGTACCATCAACTCAATTTATCTGGGAATACATTTGTAATACCATCAACTCAATTTATCTGTTTAATACATGTGCAGTACCATCAACTCAATTTATCTGTTTAATACATGTGCAGTACCATCAACTCAATTTATATGGGAATACATATACAGTACCATCAACTAAATTTATTTTTGAATACATGTGCAGTACTATCAACTCAATTTATCTGGGAATACATATGTAGTACCAACTACTCTATTTATCTGGGAATACATTTGTAGTACTATCAACTCAATTTATCTGGGAATACATATACAGCACAGTCAACTCTGTTCGACACGGTCCGCAACACAATTCTATTAAACAATCTCACCTTTCTATATATAAGTGAGGAGCAGGCCACCCTGACTTTCATACTGAGATGTAGCAACCACAGCAGCATCGGGTGGATCATTGCCGCGCTCATTGCCATCAACCTGCAATATAACAGTACATTGTGATGCAAGTACGGTAAGCGGGATATTATAGTCGAGGTGTTATAGGCACGAGGCGGAGCCGAGTGCTTATAATAAACCGATGACTGTATTAACCAGATTACTGAGTACGAGCAACATACGACGTTTTTTAATACATTTGTGGTTACCATAAAATAAAACTAGAGTGATCTTACTTTGCGTAAATTCAATGAAAATTAGGTACGTCAAATGTAAATATGGCGGGAGCGGGACTGCTTTTCGCGGTTTTCTCACGTAAACAAGTAACATAAACAAAGGATAAGACTTAAATCCTTACAGCCAAAATTTAAAAAAAGACTTTGATATCGCGTTCAGCATGAAAACTATTTGCTCGGATTCTATAAAAAAAGGCTCAATTTTGCATCTGTGGCATTGGGGTAATGAACGATGTGATTGGTGTAAAGAAAGGGGACTAGTGCGTAAAATACAACATTACAATCGAAGTTTCGATGTCATAAGGACCTTATTAATAGCAAATGTATTATTACTCTCGAATTATATTATTATGTCACGCCTTCTTATTGTTTTTGTATTGGTTTCTGATTTTTTTCTTTATTCCCAGCAATTTAGACTAATATGTTATTACAGTATACTATCAATGACTTACCCTACTACACCGCCTGCGTAAAGGTATGCTGATTGCGCCGATACACCGCCGTGCGCCGGTGAGAAATAGTTGATCAGACCCTCCAAACATATTGGAATTGATAATCTTTAAAAAAATGTACAGAATTTTATCAAAACCATTGCCTTAGAATTAGCTACAACCAAATGTATTGTAGAAGCGTCGGTGGCGTAGTGGATAAGGCGCGGACTCTCAATCTGAGAGTTCCGGTTTCTAATCCAGCCGTGTACCTATGAGTTGTTTTTCAATTTAAGTACATTATCCGATTGCTTAACGGTGAAGGAAAACATCGTGAGGAAACCTGCATGTCTTGAACAGGCATGTGAAGTCCGCCGATCCGCACTGGGCCCGCGTGGTGGACTATGTCCCATACACTCTCTGTAGGAGAGTAGGCATGTGCCCCTGCAGTGGGGACGTATATAGGCTGTTGATGATGACTCACTTGATGCCGCAGTCGATGATTGCGAATAAGAAGTTCCCAATGAAGAATGCCGCCCCGTGAACCTTCACGATACACCGCAGCAGGGATGGAAGTTTGCCTTTTTCTTTAAAACAAACAGAAAATACTCTTTTGGAGGACTTGTATCACAATTTAACGGGAATCGGGATAGTGAAAAAAACTTGTCAGTGAGACTCGTGCACCGAGGGTTTCGTATTAAATAAGAATAATTAACATACTGAAAATCATAAATAACAGGAAAAATAACAACCTCCAAACAAAGCTCTTCCAAAAATTTATGTCCAATTTAAAAAAAAACTCTCATCTGTATGGATTTCAACTGCGAAGCTATTTTAACTGTGTTATAAGTTAAAAAACCTGGTTTTCAGATTTATTCTTATGATTGTGCTGTAATAGTTTGCTTCTTGACAAATTTCAGTATTTTAGTACCCTATAGGTTTTGGTTCTCTTGCATTCTCTATGGGAATGGTCTAAAAATACGACTCAAACAGCTATATCTTTTTATTGCGTTGAATGCCTAGAATGGCTGGTAGTTGGAAGAAGGTAGGATCCAAGGGACTGCAGACTTGACTCATCATCATCATCAGCCAGGAAACGTCCACAGTTGGACATATGCATGGACACCTGCATCCAGCGACTCCCCGCGACTCTAATCAGGTCGTCGGTCCACCTAGTAGGGGGACGGCCTGGTAGACGTTTCCCGGTACGTGGTCGCCACTCGAGAACCTTTTCTCCCCACCGGTTATCGGTTCTTGACTTGACTTGAGTATTCAATATTAATTTTAACTTGAGACCAATACGCGTTCCTGAGAAAAAGTTGCTTGTCAGACATACAGACGGATAAGAAAGTGATTCTTAAGAGACTTTGTTGGTTAGAGCACGTGGCCGCGTTCAAATTTGAATTGTTTTGTAGCTGTCCCTATCCGAGCCCTATCCTACCCGAGCGCGTACGGTGAGACGGCATACACTACGCGAAGTTATCCACCCGTTATTTGGATGTTTCGTAGTCCAGGGATCATTTGAAGGATATAGTATATTATGTTACCATTTTTTTAATACAGTATACTAATGAAATTTCAGATGTCGGTGGTTTTTCTAAATTGTTCTAAATTGATTCATACTCTTGTAAATCAGGTTCAAAGTTGGGGCTTTTTACTACCGTAAAATACAATTCTTTGACGCCCTGTAACTCTGGAAGTATATATTTAAACGAAAATCTGACTCACCACCGACACAGATATTTGTTTCTAGATTGTGTTTTGAAAATTTCATAGATTTTCATAGTTTAATACTCAAAATATGACTGGACTACGTTTGTATGGGCGCTTTGACACCAGCATACCCTCTTAATAGGGGTCCTTTTTTCCTTTTCAGGTACAGAAATCTACAAAGATCACAACATACCTCTACTGTCTAGCTCGTGTGTCCATTTATCTGCCATAACATCTCCCCGCGGCGTCGCACGGTGATCCGGTGAACACCTGAAAAAATTAACAATATCATTAACAGCCTATATATGTCCCCACTGCAGGGTCTCAGTCCTACTCTCCTACAGAGAGTGTATGGGACATAGTGCACCACGAGGGGCTAGTGCGCATTGGTAGACTTCACACACACCTGTGAATTTCTTCTCAGGAGTGTGCAGATTTGTTCACGATGTTTTCCTTCACCGAAAAGCCAATGGTGATGATTTTTATCATTCGTACATAAATTATCGTGGTTATTGTTATACTTATATTGATTGTTATTGGTTTGGACAATGTAATAATAAATTATTCCCGGACAAAACGCAGTGATACCGCGAGAGGTCTGTCAAGTTTGTAGTGAGTACCGATAGTAGTGTGTGACAATGTAAACAGTAGGACTACCCACCAGTTCAACTCGTCAATTGGGTATGTTAAGACTTATAAGGCACACAACAATCTCAAGTCTTCAACAAAAGCGTCCTACCCGTTATGACTTATGGAGCCGAAGCGTGTACATTCACCACACGACTGATCCACAAATTTAAAGTCGTCTATGCTCGGAGTCTCTCTGATGGACCGCATTCGGAATGAAGTGATCCGTCAGAGAACCAAAGTGACCGACATAGCTCACCGTATTAGCAAGCTGAAGTGGCAGTGGGCTGGTAATATTTTACGAAAGACCGACAACCGCTGAAGCAGACGAGTCCTCGAGTGGAGACCACGCCTAGGCAAATGTAGTGTAGGACGTCCCCAGGGAGGTGAAAAGACGACTTACGTAGGGTAGCCGGACGTGAATGGATGCGGAGAAATAAGGACCTAATTGAGTGGCCTGGGGGAAGCCAATGTCCAGCAGTGGACTGCCGGGTGTACATGATAATGATGATAAAATCCATTTGGATTAGGAGATATTTTGATTTTACACATTTTTAAAATTATCATCATCAGGTCATTATCAGTTTAAAATATAATGGTACAGACCTGTACACGTCAGAAATACTGAGCTGTCCTCTTCGTCCCTTCACAAACAGCGGCAGCGTATACCTGTACACAAAACATCATTAATTACGAACTGCCGCTGACACAACACTGAGTCTGTAAACTAAAGCGGCGATTACACGGGCAACATAAAATGAGCGATTATAGGCAATATTGACTCACAACAAAAGATTTAAAAAAAGGAATGACACGTTCCGCGAATGTATGGAGCCAAGGCCTGGTCTTGTACACTTATAATTGTAAAAGGCCATTATCAAATAAAACTGTTTCAGTTACCATTTTTGTATATTTCGGTTTAGTTTATTTGTACAAAAACATATAAAACGCACGAAACAGGTAGGCCTTAACGTTGGAAACAAAGATGGCGTCAATAAAATGACATTTGACGCTGTCACTTGGTACAAAAAGAATGATTTTGTACAAATAATTAAAACAAAATGTAATAATGTAATTCTAGTATTTTTCTAGACATATTTAGATTATAACTTGATGTTTTAAATAGTGTACAAGTGCAGGCCGAATTTAAAACATCCCTTGTAAAAAGATGAGATATTTGTATAAACTACAATAGTTTCTGTTTCGTCGAAATCGATGCAGGCCCAAGTTTTGAAGTAAGTCAAGTTTGGCTCATATTTAAGAAGGTACTGAACGAAATTTGGAAAATAAAGTCTACTACGTACTATGCGCTGAATTAGTTAAATGTATTGAAATGACTTATCTTGGTTATAGCCCGATCCTTGATACAAATACATAAATAATTATAATCTTAGAACGGTCATAAAAGACTTACCAAAAACATATATTGGATAAACAACCAGCTTTCTCCCTCGGATTCTTTTTCCTCTCGATATCAAAATATCCCGGATCCATATCACAGTGAAAAGTAACAGCTACTTTAACTATTAACCTATTTTAGGAATGTCACTTTTATTATTAGATATTTTTAGCACTAAGTGTTTATGGAACAGTTATTTATGTATTAAATGATAAGAGATGCATGCAAGGTTACTGTTCTTCTAATTAAGTATCACTTTTATAAATCACTGTGACTTTAAGTACTAGTTACTTTGATTGGTTAGTAGGAGTCAGGTTGCAGTCATTTCGATGTCAGATTCTGAAACAAAAAAAGCTTTTAAAAAAGGAAATATTTATATATATCTACAATCTATATACATGGTACAACTGACTTTGAACATATTATTTCAATTAGAACAATTGGGTACTTGACACCTAATTAGTTTGGGGTTGAATTGTATTTTATACCGTAACGGACATTAAAAGAAAGCACCCCGAAATACAAATACGTAAAAATTTTAATTTTTTCTTGGGATTTGGCAAGAATTTAAAATTCCAAAAATTGCAGTAATAGTAAAATGCTTATTAGATTTAGCTGTCTCATTGCATTTTGAACATTTTTTTCTAGGGGTATATAATACATAACAACATTATTTTACGAGATAAATCAAAATATCTAACAAGCTTCATACATTTAACGCTCCAATACTAGCAGGTGACGTCACGTCCGCCATTTATATGGAGCGTTTTAGCACCGCGCGAATACAATCACTTTTCGGCGGGTTGTGATAAAAAACTATTAGTTGTATCGAGAAAAAAATATAGCTACATATTTATCTTTTTACATGGACTATCGAATGAGACAAAAATATTTTTTTAGTCAAATACCCAATTCTGTCGAAATTTATTAAAAATACTCGTCATTTTAATGACAGCATTTCATGTCATTTCATTTCAAAAGAGATGACAATAGCCACATTTGCATGTCTTGTAACACAGCGCCCCGGTTTTTGACAACTGAAATGTTTGTTTAAATAATGTTTAAATAAATTTGTTAAGTACTTGTCCTGTAGGTTAACTAATGCAGTAACAAAGAGTAGCGTCCCCACCGCAGGTCTCAGTCCTACTCTCCTACAGAGAGTGTATGGGACATAGTACACCAAGTGCGCATTGGTAGACTTCACACACACCTTTGAATTTCTGCTCAGGAGTGTGCAGGTTTGTTCACGATGTTTTCCTTCACCGAAAAGCCAATGGTAATGATTTGTATCATTCGTACATAAATAACAAATTGTAACTCATTGGTACGAGCCAGGATCGAACGCAGACCTCGATTGTTCAAGGACTGACGCTCTACACAACTGAGCTACCACGACCAAGCGGTGTCAACTACACTATTCTACCTTAGGCCAGTATCATTTGAAATAAATTTTATCATGTTTATATGCACTTGTGGCTGACCTATATGATAGTAACTATAACTAGCTTTCGCCCGCGACTTTGTCCGCATGGACTTCAGCCGGGAAACGTCCACTGCTGGACATAGGCCTCCTTCATGGTACGCCACATCGACCGGTCCCGAGACACCTGCATCCAGCGACTCTCCAGGTCCAACCTGGTCGTAGGTCCATCTAGCAGGGGGACTCCCTGGTCGCCAGTCGAGAACCTTTACTCCCCACCGGTTATCGGTTCTTCGAGCGATGTGGCCTGCTTGTTGCCACTTCAGCTCACTGACTCGTCGAGCTATGTCGGTGACCTTCGTTCGTCTACGGATTTCCTAATTCTACATTTTATCACGTAGAGAAATTCCGAGCATAGCTCGTTCCATTGCTCGCTGAGGGAGCTTGAGCTTGTTTATTCGGCCCACAGTAAAGGACCACGCTTTAGTTCGGTATGTCATCACTGGCAACACGCACTGATTAAAGACTTTCGTCTTTAGACGCGGAGGTATTTTGGACGAGAGTATCCCACGGGAACTACTGTGAGAATAAAAAGTGATCTATGTCCTCATTGGATCTTTAACTACACAAATACAAAAACTGGCCATTGGGAGTCGTACTCGCGCACCGAGGGTTCCGTACAGCATACTTTCATACATTTCATACATATTTCATACATTCAACATACATTCCGTGGATACTTAAAACACTGAAGATCTGCATTAATGTTAATTTAGCTTTACGTAGAACTTTGGTTCATTAATTTATAAATTCACAAATGTTGTACGCCTTCAGGTAGGATGTAGAGATGCTATGTATTACATCCAACATGACTTACCTCCTATATTCACAATAAAATATTCTAATTCAGATCATAAATAATATGCACCGAACAATCCCGTAACGAATACTCCTAAATACCATTTTCGATTTAGTTTTGCTGCTCGTCACTAAATGACGTTACTAATATTCTAAAACGCACACCCAAAAAACAACATGTATAGTACTCGCACGCTATGTTTGCTCCTCTGAAGTTATCTCTCCGCAATTTTAAACATGTACAGACGGAATGTGTGTGTATTATTTTCTATAATAACTATCCCCAGATGACATACAACACTAGGACATTTCTTTGCACCCGCTAACTTGCCTTGCCTCACATTTATACGTTAATAATTGATACTTCGCGGTCTTTTGTGGCTAACTTCAGAGGGGCAAACATCGTTTGCGAGTACTGTAAGTTGTATGGGAGCCCCCTCAAATATTTATTTTATTCTGGTTTTTAGTGTTTGTTGTTATAGCGGCAACAGAAATACATAATCTGTGAAAATGTCAACTGTCTAACTATCACGGTTCATGAGATACAGCCTGGTGACAGACGGACAGCGGAGATTTAGTAATAGGGTCCCGTTGGCTACCCTTTGGGTACGGAACCATAAAAATCTAG
Organism: Carcina quercana; assembly: GCA_910589575.2. Taxonomy (NCBI): domain Eukaryota; kingdom Metazoa; phylum Arthropoda; class Insecta; order Lepidoptera; family Depressariidae; genus Carcina; species Carcina quercana. The sequence goes on along the minus strand of OU342455.1, from coordinate 1,879,986 downwards.
GTATTAGGACTTTCAGTTACAACGTAAAGAAGTACAAACAAACTCACTTCCACATTTATAATATTAGTATGGATTTACAATATAACATATTGAATTATTTGCAATAGGGTCAATAACATAATGGATTTGAATAAAACTTTACAATAATATAGCTTATACATCATAATAACATATAGGCTATAATTTATAAAGACATATTGTGTAAATTGTACAAAATCACATTTACAATATTAGTGGGATTACATGGGCAATTTGGGCATAACAAAAACGCGTTGCCCAGCAACCGACCATAGAATATGTAATTCGTATATACAAACTTTCGCGTTTATAATATTAGCGTGAAGACCATTTGAATGTACTACGTCAGATATTGAAATTTCTTTTGTTTCTGTAAACTATTAGCCTACGTAACAGAATAAATACTATTTTGTACCTTATGCTGGAAATGGAGATGGAGTAGAATAAATCCTGAAGTACACGCGGACAAAGTCGCGGGCGGAAGCTAGTCTTATATAAATATGAGTGACACTGTACAGTATATTACCTTATCTATTGCAACGTGGGACATCTAGCACCGGTCTGTGTCCAAGTAAATATGCCGTTATCTGCACCGGCCTTGGATTCGGCCTTCATCTTACCCATTGTTGGAATTTATTCATAACGATAATGTGTGTTACACTCGTCTACAGAAATATTGATTTGAGACCTCTTTATAGAAACCGTTACTTCCTCGTATTTTTATTTCGATTCGCATTTTTTTGTGATCCACCTCCATCAAAGTTCCATACTCAATTTCTTGCCATAATCATTTAAAATATGATAGCTGGATTTGTGTAGTCTCACATCAGCCGGGAAACGTCCACTGCTGGACATAGGCCTCCCTCATGGCAGAGATAAGGCATAGTAAGAATAGATTGCTAACTCCATATAAAATTTTTAATAGTACAAAATGTTCCGCTAGGTGGCGATAGTAGATAGCAAGTAGATCGTTAGAAATAAAATTTGTCTGAAATTGACGAAATATCGAATTATACTGTTCCAGTTCATTTTATTTATTTATTTTGAATGTAAAAATACAAAACTTTCCTAACATTACTCACGAAAAGACAAAATTTTTAATGAGGTGTATATTGAACATTTTAATTCATTGCACACGATTGAACAGACCTGACTTTAGTAAGCTGTAAAAGCATGCAGTTATCCGGAATTCCGGTAGATGGCATACATTTGTAACGTTCACTACACAGTATTGCTAGACTATTAAAATAATAAAACTATTACGAATTTTCAAGCCGTCGTAGATACAAAAAATTCAAATAAATAAATCCCAAAGTATATTAACGTAAGATTTAATAAATCTCTTATTTTGAGTGTGCTGCCTTTAGGGTGTGAAAATATAAGGCTCCCATTTCTAGGCATATTTAATATATTTGGGAACGTTTTTTCTTTCATTGATATGGCAACAACGGTTATATCTGTCACTTCTGTCAAAGTGAACGAGAGTGCGGCAATAGTACCGTGACCTTGAATCGATGTACCGAGCTGCACCTACCGGCTAGGGTTGAGAAACACGTTAAATTATTATTGTGTGAATTTTGATGTCTTTTATATTTTAAAAAAGGGACTAGAAAAAATGATTAGCTCTAGATCATGATTTATATATAATTGTAATATATTAACCTAATATACAGTTGGCTAGGGTAATCAAAAGTTTAAATCATCACAATAATATGTTTGTAAATAGTATTTATTGGTATTTATGGTCAGTTGAGCATTCTTCTCAATAATCAACTTTTAAACTACAAGGGAAAAAAATCTACATGAGGAATGAACATAATCTTAAATATTAAAAATCAGTCTTTTCGAATTGAGTGTGAGCGGGGTTCGCGAGAGGCCCTACGAGGCGACCGATGCCGCGCCAAAGCCCCCACCCGCCCCGCATACGTTTGCCCGATCCGCGTTTGCAGAGACAGCGTCGTCGGGTTTTCCTTTCCCGCGCTTTTTTACGTGTATTGTATGAAGCTTTGTTGCGCGCTTGTATGAAGTTGCCGCACTCTCGTTTACTCTGCTTTTTTTGCGTTGCGCTTGCGATTATTTACGGCTTGTGTTTTCTTTCCGTGTATTTCTTTTTTTTTGTGACTGTGACAGTTAAGCATTTCACACATAATGTATTTCTGTTGCCGCTGTAACAAATACTAAGAATAAAATGAATATTGAAGGGGGCTCCCACACAAGAAACGTGTTATGTACTCGATATTGATAACGGCATCTTGAAATATTCACAGAATATTTAGTTATATATTCACTTTAAAAATAAATAATTAAATTAAAAAAAAAAATAAGGTGTTCTCATGTAACAGACATGCTTTTGTCGTTTTTATAGATAATGGTACGGAACCCTTCGTGTGCGAGTCCGACTCGCACTTGGCCGGTTGATTTGCATCGAACATTGTACAACATACCGTATTGTACGTTGTTCTAAAGTAATCATACTGGACGTGCAAGCAGACGTCAGAAACTAACAAATAGACGCGCGTAGTGGTCTTTTGAAGTTGCATTTTATCCATTTTTTACTTTTGTCGTATACATTGTACCTATATTGAAAAGGGAGGAAAAATTGGTGTAATTGCAACAAGACACCGTAACCAATACTTACATAGCCAATGCATCATTACGTCATGTAGCGAAATTTTGAAATCTTTCGCTTGACAAGTTTACACTTTTACATAGCTACTGGATAGGCGAAAATGGGACGAGGTGCGGGGGGAAGCGCATCCCAGCGAGGTTCGCAGATATTTCCGACGGGTTGTACGACTGTACGTCTCCTATCACACACACATCTATGCCATACTGTACTTATACACACAAATACATCCAACGGGTGCCATCAACTGTTCAATAGATGGCGCTAGGTATATCACACTTCAGCTAATATAGTAGCGACATCTAATATAATAAGTCGAACTACGAGGTACCGGCGACAATAATAAGTTTTAAGCGTGTTTTGAACTAATGTATGAAGTTAGCAATCTGTCTTACTCTCCCTTATCTGTGCTCATGGTAAGCCACATCGACCGGTCCCGAGCCACCTGCATCCAGTGACTCCCTGCCACTCTAACCAGGTCGTCGGTCCATCTATTAGGGGGACGGCCTGGTAGACGTTTCCCGGTATTCGGATTTGTGTAGTAACTATCTAAAAATAAGACATCAGATGATTGTGATGTCGCGAAATGAGTTATGTTCAAAGCGCCATCTATGGACCATTAGCTGCGTAACTGCTATTGTAACTAACTAAAAAGGTGTAAAATTGTAAATTAATGATATTTATTTCGCGACACTATACTTTCGTCTCCAATTTTTAATCAAAGCCAGCTTTCTATCTTAAAAAATTATGGCAACAGAAATTTAGTATAAAAGCATTTGGAGAGGGATAAGGCTTATCTTTCACCAAAGTTATCCCGGAAAACGTTAAATGGTAAAGTTAGTATTAGGCATGGGCGTTATTTCACGTCACTAGATACAATAACTAGCTACGCGGCATGTAACCGAATCACTAGCTTCGAGTCAAGTTACAAGTAGTGATGGTGATTTTTGTATATGCGTTATTTCTGTTAACTGTGGTGATTGTTGGGTGTGAGTGAATAGGGTAGTCGAGCGCTACTTTACTTACTTACGGTTATTTTTCTTTCATATCACGCCTACCAGCCGGCCTAGCCAGCGAGATGGCAGATCGAAAATTAGTGTGAACTGGTGAACGAATAAATCCGAAGTAATCCGAAAAAGCGAAACAGTGTATACCTTTAATTTTCGTAATTATTTACATAGAGCTTCTCTTTGAAAATAGTTTAGTTTGATTTTGTTCGTTGTACTTGTGTATAATTTTTAGTACTTTCTTCTAAAAATTCATATTTATTCATATCAGGCATAAATACATTAATAAATTATGAAGGGAAGTTAATTTATTGATTATAACTGTATATCATATGCTACAAAAACTTAATTTGTGATTTGAGTTGAGCTTGTAACGTAGCCACTGAGCATTATCGTTTCGTAAGTAGCTGTAACAAATGCCAGAATATAATAACCACATTTTGAGAAAATAACTAGCTACTAAAATCACTAGTTTTCGAAACAGGTGATGCATTCCATGAAACTAGTTACGTTACGTTTCTCGGAAATCAAGTAACGACCCATGGCTAGTTAGTATTATATCCAAGTTATAACCGCATTTGTAATGAAACACGGTTCCCAAAAATTTATTCTTAAGATAAGACGAAGCGCGTAGCTTGATTGAAGTTACTTAAAGCTTGTAAGCTGTAATGTTATATAGGGCATGGAAATTTTTTTGCCTTCGCGATGCACAATACAAGTGGCGACATCTAGCGAGCTACCGGGTAAACTATTAGAAACTCCGAAAATTAGAAAATCCGAGGTGGTCCTGAAAGTATTGTATAAATTCTAGTCTCTTTACGAAAAATAAACTTTGAAAAAATATAACATCTTGTATTTACCATGAGGAAATCAATAAATACTTTGACAACCGCCTCCGTGGCTAAATGTTAGATTCACAATCCGGAGGTCCCGGGTTCGATTCCCAGTGGATACTGCACCTGTCGGTACTCGGTTTGGTTGGTGGCAGGGCATTTTCTATGTCCGCCTGGCTAGCTACCACCATGTTACCTAAGTCTGCCGCCAAACAGCAGTGTTAATAGCGTTGTTGGGTTTCAGTATGAAAGGTAGCAGAGCCAGCTGCACCATGCGCGCGTTTACCATCCAACGGCCTTATCGTCACTTACCATCTGAGGTGAGATGAAGGCCGAGAGCAAACCCATCACACTTACAAGTAAAATCTTTTTTTTAGACAAGGGTCCATCGGTCCCAAACACTCATTGCGACCTTGATAGATCTATTGAGACCCCTATGTGGTTACAGCACTTCCCCGAGACCCACTCCGATCATGTGTCGGACGATGTCTCCAGGGGTGGAGACCTTAATATCGTCTGGTGTGACGATATGCCCTCCAAGGTACTGTTGTCTACTGTGATGGAGTGCATCGCAGTGACAGAGGATGTGGATGGGTGTCTCCTCTTCCTCTTCCTCTTTACAGAATTTGCAAATCTTATCGTCTCCTAGACGCATGGAGGTCAGGTGCTTGTTAAGTTTGCAGTGCCCTGAGAGGGTTCGTGACAGAATCCTTAAAGGATTTCTGTCTAAGAAAAGTGTTTCGCTTGCGAACTTTGCGTTGTAGCCTGCTAGAAGCGCTTTTGAGTGGTCTTGACCTGGTGTCGCTTTCCAGTATCGTAGTCCTTGATCGCGGGATCAGTTTGCCAAGACACTCCTGATGATGCCCATGATTAGACGCCCACTACAGGCCCTCGGCGCCAGGTCTAGACAGTTCATCGGCGGCTTCGTTCGTCCAGGCACAGGCAGTAAAAACTGTACAATATGCTATACATAATATACAGGGTGGTCCAAAATGTGACGTCCAAAAAATTTTTTTAGATTCCTTACACCTGGGTGTATCCGAAAATACCCCATGTATGTTCCGCGATTTTTTGTAGTTTAGAAGTTATGATTTTTTAAATGTATATTTCGAATTTTCTGCCGGAGCGACTTAAAATAATCGTAACTTGTTTAATAGTAAGGTTTTTTTATTTATTTTTTCTCGAAAGTGATCGTCTTGAATCACCCTTTCTACTTTATTATCAACTACACAACGTTATTCATTACAAGTTACCGAAAAAAGGGATGAAAGTAAAAATTTTAGGTTTGAGTTGAACGGAGCCAAATTTTCAAAAATTTCTTAATAATACAAAGTTAATGTTTCATTGGTTCAAACTAATTTTAAAAACTCCAGCAGTTTGTCAGCTTACCAAATAATAATAAAAAAGTTGTTCTTAATAGGCGATTTTACGACGAAATTGGCTTCAGAACTTAGTTAGGTGAGAATGCATAAAAAAAAAATGTTGTCGTAAAAAATGTTTAAGCTTATTTTTTTTTTCATTTTTATGGCCTACATTAGCAAGGCATCAAAAGCATTCAAATAATCTCAAATTGAACGATCAGTGACACATTTCATTTTCTGTTTTTAGACATGAAATTATGAAAGCTAGAATTAAACCAAAATCTACTTCAAGGCCAATCACACACAATGACACAAAGCAATAAATAACACGTTTCAAAAGGCGCCAGGCCAGTAAGGTCTTTCTCTTTCGCACTGTTATGGTTGCGTAGAAGTACGAAAGAGAAAGACCTACTGTCTTGGCCACAAAAGTCAGCCGTGCGCGCTAGGGGTTTTTTACCTGCACTTCCCTCTCCCCCCTCTCCCCATACATTCTCCGTAGCATCTCACTGTATCGTCCGTCCGCTAGTCGTTCACTCACTTCCATCGCGTGTGATACTACTTGACGTTGCTTCTTTCCGATACCGATATTTTGAACCTACTTTCGCTTTGTTACTGGACTCCGATTTGCCTTACGACTAACTTGTGCTTGTGTTACGGACTCCGATTTGCCTTACGACTGACTTGTGCTTGTGTTACGGACTCCGATTTGCCTTACGACTGACTTGTGCTTGTGTTACTGACGGCAACATGAGTAATTTTAGTCTAAGCCAGTACGCAGAAATGCACTTTTACTATGGTATGGCCAAAGGAAACGGTCATTTAGCCGCAAGGCTATATCGTCAACAACTGGACCGGCGAGGAGAAATACTGGACCATTACCCGGACCATAGGGTATTTATTAATACTCATAATACGCTGATGGCCGGGCGTATCCCCGGTCGTAGCCAAAGGCACGAAGGAGTACCCAGAGTAGATCCGGACAGAAGAGATGAAGTCATCGCAGCTGTAGAAAGAGACTCTTCTACGAGTTCCAGAGCAATAACCAGAAGGACTGGAATACCACGGACCTCAGTTCTAAGGATATTGAAAAATGGTATGTCGTTTTGTTTTTTATTTACACAAAACATAAATCACAGATACAATGCCAGGTATTAGACTTCTTCCTGCCTAGGTGGTGAGTAATAGTCCTTTTCTTTTTTCAGAAGGCTACCACGCTTACCACATTCAGCGCGTTCAGGAGCTACAAGCTTCAGATTACCCTAGAAGAGTTGCTTTCTGCGAAACAATGATACAAAGGTGTCAGGAAGACCCAGATTTTTTTAATAAGATCTTATGGACCGATGAATCCCGTTTTGAAAACACTGGAGTATTTAATATCCATAACTATCACAGCTGGGAAATTGAAAACCCACACCTTGCAAGAGCATCAAATTTTCAACATCGATACAGCGTAAACATGTGGTCGGGAATTGTAAATGGAGAACTGATTGGGCCTTTCGAGCTGCCGTCTAGGTTGGATGGAGACACATATCTAAACTTTTTGCAGAACAACCTTTTTGAATTGCTGGAAGATGTAAACTTGGAAACAAGAAGGCACATGATATTCCAAAATGATGGTGCTCCTTGCCATTACGCACGCCAAGTGAGGGGGCACCTTAATGAAACATACCCGGGCAGATGGATTGGGCGTGGCGGCCCAATCGAATGGCCTGCACGTTCACCGGACTTGAACCCAATAGATTTTTTTATTTGGGGTTACTACAAAGAAGTTGTCTATGCTCAGCAAACTAACTCCGAAGAAGAACTGAGACGAAAATTGAGAGAAGCAGCGACGAAAGTCAGACAAAATTCAAGCGCTTTCCGCAGACTAAAAGATAACTTTTTAAGACGTTGCCGATTGTGTATCGAAGTTGAAGGGCGTCATTTTGAAAATCTTCTTTAATAAAGTAGTTGAACTTAATTTGTGTTTTCTTTTATTGATGCTAAAAATAAACCAAAATAACCGTATTAATAAAAACTAAACTAAGCTTTTTTAAAATAAAATGTTTTCTAATGTGTCACTGATCGTTCAATTTGAAATTATTTGAATGCTTTTGATGATGCCTTGCTAATGTAGGCCATAAAAATGAAAACAAAATAAGCTTAATATTTTTTTTTGACAAAATTTTTTCTTTATGAATTCTCACCTAACTAAGTTCTGAAGCCAATTTCGTCGTAAAATCGCCTATTAAGAACAACTTTTTTTTTATTATTTGGTAAGCTGACAAACTGCTGGAGTTTTTAAAATTAGTTTGAACCAATGAAACATTAATTTTGTATTATTAAGAAATTTTTGAAAATTTTGCTCCGTTCAACTCAAACCTAAAATTTTTACTTTCGTCCCTTTTTTCGGTAACTTGTAATGAATAACGTTGTGTAGTTGATAATAAAGTAGAAAGGGTGATTCAAGACGATCACTTTCGAGAAAAAATAAATAAAAAAACCTTACTATTAAACAAGTTACGATTATTTTAAGTCGCTCCGGCAGAAAATTCGAAATATACATTTAAAAAATCATAACTTCTAAACTACAAAAAATCGCGGAACATACATGGGGTATTTTCGGATACACCCAGGTGTAAGGAATCTAAAAAAAATTTTTGGACGTCACATTTTGGACCACCCTGTATATCTACTTAGTATATAGTGTACGCACGCAAGCAGGTAAGGTCAATATAAGGATAAAGCCAAGACAATTACTTGCATTCTGTGTTTAATTTTGAGCGTGATTCCAAGACGGACATGACACAAAAAGAGTTTTTTTTAACATAAAAAAATGATTTGATTTTAGGATAACTTTTTGTTAATATTTTTTGTTACAATATCAAATATATGTGAGTGGAACTGTGACAAACAACAAATGAACGATTTATTACAGTAAAATGTTTATTGTTAATTTTATTATTAATTATAAATGAAAAATGAATGTTATGTTTTTAAAAAATTAATAACTGACTTCCAAATTTGAAAAGTTTTGAAATGTAAAAAAGGCAAAACATGCCTAATTAAGTAAATGAACCAAAAACGATTTTTTTAATTTAAAAATTATATATTTTGTCTGGTTCCCTACAACTAATTGAGATACTGAGGGCATCATAATTCCCAGCTCCTATTTAAGGACTCCAACAATATTTTACAGACTACATCATACAATTTCATATTTTATTATTACACTGCTCCTGATTCCCGCTTTCTAGAGCAGCGGTTCTCAAATTGTTAAGTTCGGAACCCTCAGATTGAGGAGACAGAGAGTCCGCGCCTTATCAACTGCGTCACCGACGCTTTTTTATTCATTTAAGTAATGAGTGTCTTAGGGAAAATAACTCAGGGAAGTTATAATAAACTATTTCACTTTGGCATTTATTCCAAAGTCTACGCTGATAACAAACCTAAATTAAAAGCAACCCGCGTTTCATTAGGCTTGACCGTCTCGTGCAACCATAATTAAAATGCTTCAGCCTTGACCGCTGACCCCTTAAACAACCAGCCAACTGTACATTAACTTTAACACTGTATTAGTAGAGTTCAATTTTGAATACTATGATTTAGTTAAGTACATTTTCGCTGGTCAAATCGTACCTTCACGGGTTAAGGCGTTAGTAATGCATTTTGACGGTTTGTCAAAGATAGTTTTAATATTGACCTCTTTACATTCATTAGATATGGATAGCTAATACTTATAATTAAGAAGTTCAGGGTTAAAGTTGAGAGGATATTTCTCCAATGTAGGCCACAAAGTAGGTGCTAGCTCACTTCATACAGGCGTATTTATGTGCATATTTTGAATATAAGCAACGCAGTACATATTCATAGACACTATCTTAGCGAATAGACTATATCTCGCAGAAGTCTATTTTACAATCTCGTATTTACATGTAGAGAAGCCGTAAGGACGACCCGATAACCAGACACTTAAAGATAAGACCGGCTAACTCCGTTATAAATCAATTCATTGTTAACCAAAGAGATTTAAATATATAGTAGGTTAATAATAATAATAATAATAATAATAAAATAGTTTATTTTCGTAAAGGACAGGAAACTATACAATGCTTTCAGGACCTCCTCTTAAGTACTGATGACTTGTGTTAGGAGGCCCTGCTCTTCCTAGTGTTGTTTTAAATACATTTTCATGACCTTATATACTACTAATACATTTAAATTCAATTCTTATGACTAGTTAATATTAATCAATTATATTAAATTATAGTTAATAAATATATATTTTTTTTCAACTGTTTCATGTACTTATATTACTAAATTAATAGAAGAAGGAAACAGGACAGGAACAATAAAGTTTTTGTGTGGTGAGAATGTGCGGTGAGTATGTGAAGGTTAAGGTTAAGGTTAGTTGTTAACAGACTTCAGGAATACGTATAATATATTCTGTGTGTGTGTATATAGGAGAATGCCTTGACTGTCTGATTCACTATTGAAACCATCTCCTCACTCACTGATTTTCACGTATTTCTTTTCATTTTCGAATTCACTTGATGCTGTTAGTCCTGCGATCACTACAGCTTCACCCGAACAATTTGTCGAGAGCTCAAGGAGTTCAGACGGCTTAGTTCATGGTTGTTTAAAATATCAACCTACGTCTGTGTTTTCGTGGCTCTGAGCGGTAGACTCAGTCGCGTAACACACGCACAGGTCCCGGGACCAACTTTCCCCAGTTTGGTTAGGACATTGCAGGCTGAATCACCTGATTTTCTGAAAAGTAGGATGATTCCGTGCTTCGCAAGGCACATTAAGCCGTTGTTACCACGACAGGTAGTAGCTACATGAGCCATGTCAGAGGACTATGGCGGCTCAACAACTCTGACGCTGGAGTGTGTGAGGTCGGTCATAGACTTTACCACCTACACGATAAGAAGACGGGACTGAAAAGGGTAGGGTAGGCTTTGTAACTTCGATCCCTTTGACGATTTAGATAAAGAATAACGAAAGAATTTCCAAGCGAATAAAGTCGCTAGGGCACTACTATTATAGTACAATATGGTGGTTATTTTTTTTTTATTTTTTTATTTAGAGACACCAACAAGTTACATTCCAAATGCTTACAAAATACAAACTTACATAACTAATTACTAAACATGTTAACTTAATTATAGGTATCCACAGCTTACACAAAAATTCACGTTAAAAAGAATGACAGTCAAAAATGGAAGTACAGAAATATAGAATTATGTTTTTACACTTGAGATTTAAAATAGAAATTTTGATTTTTTTTCTTAAAATCTAACAAACTATCTTGATTAATATACCTATTTATATGATTATTATACCTATATTATAGAATCATACCATTAAAAAATATGTATAATGAGTTTTGCACTTGTCCTTCATCTCACCTGATGGTAAGTGACGATATAGCCGTTGGATTGTAAGCGTGCGCATCCAGATGACGCTGGCTATGCTAATAGCACTGCTGGTTGGCGGCAGACTTAGCTAACATGGTGGTAGCTAGCCAGACGAACATAGAAAATGCCCTACCACCAAGCAAACCGAGTACTCTAATGGGAATCGATCCCGGGCCCAACGCATTGTTAGCGATTAAGTTAAGCAAAGCAACTCAACCTAACCTGATGTTAAGTCGCAAAAATTACACGCCAGCTTATTATCTGCTCGCTAATAAATCGAGTTGCTACAAATGCAACTACTGTGTGTACCACAGCGACGTCCGACCTCCAATCTAAACTTGAAGTCATTGATAATAAAGTTAATATTTACATAATTATTATATTGTTGAAAACATTGTAAACACTCACCTGCTGCTAATATTTAAACATTCCAGTTTAACTAACATTGTAACATTTGAACAAGACGATACAGATAAAAGTAAATATGGTACGATTGATGTATCTCACGACGTCGTACAGTATAATTAGATGTGAAAGTCATTGTATTTTTCATCAACAGCCAGCACAAAACAATCCACTGATGACCATTTGAAATGTGGTCTTGGCTCAAGTGACTGGCCAGGGTAATGTATCAAGCAAGGAATAAAAGCTTCATCAGACATGTGAAAACCTTTCTAGGGCTCAAATGAAAGAAATGGAGTAGCGAGCGGAGAATAAAATAACTATCAGAATTGGGACGTCAACCCTTGATCACTTTGTAAGACTTTCAGGGATGACAATGGAGAGCCGAATGATACATGAAAAACTTTATCAGACAGATCGCAACTCTTCGACTTCTATCAGGGAAGAGTAGAGGAATATGAATCAAACTATCGGGTAGCAGGCGTCGAAACCTGTCGTTTCGCTTCTTACTCCCCATACAGTGAACAATTGTCAACTCACTAATTCATAACATAACACAACGGCGCTACTGTTGTATGAAACGAGATACACATTATTTTGAGAGACGACGATCTTACACCAAACAATGTACACCACTTCACTTCACAGAAATGTGATAGTTGATTTTTGCCCAGCTATATCAAAGCCATATAAGGGTAGTGTTCTGAATTTATGAGTTTGACATGCTTTTTAGGGTTCCGTACCCGAATGGTAACCAAGGCGACCCTAAGCCTTCGCTGTCCCTCTATCCGTCCGTCTGTCTGTCAGCGGGCTGCATCTCGTGATTCGTAGTAGGTATTTGTTGTTGACAGTTGAAATTAAAGGGAGCTCCCCTACTAAAAACACATTTCATGATTACAAACTTAACTTTGCAGTTGAATGCCATAAGGCCGGGTATGTAATGTAATTGCAAAGTAAAGTTTGTTTTGCTTGAGACATACGAGACACTTGCGTCATGTAAGTTGGGGAGCCCAAGAGGGGATTTTGGGATTTACTCGAGCGCGTCATATTAAAATATGGCGGATACCTTACACACTGTTGAGTACCTCTACCATATAAGCCCTTAACGTCACGCTCAAATAGTCAGATTATTGAAATACTCACTTTTCAGCATGTAATTAGCCCATCATACTTTAATCTGACTCGCTCGAGTATATCCAACGGGTATTTTTAAAACTTGTTTGCCCTATAAGCTGCTCTATAGGGCTTAGACATGGTAGAGGCACTCAACAGGGTGTAAAGTATCCTCGATATGTTAATCTGCCGCGCTCAAGTAAATCCCCGTTTAGCATCAATTCCCTACTACAATATTAGTGGCGCCATCTAGTGATCGAGCATTTGTTAGAAGATTGTTGGCTGCATACTACCTTACCTATTGTTATTATCTTCAGAATATTCATTATTCATACTCTGTACGGAACCCTCGGTGCGCGAGTCAGACTCGCACTTGACCGGTTTTTTATTATCTAGCGCAGAGGTTCCCAGACTTTTTTTCTCATAGACCATTTTCAAAATTTAGCTGGTTCCGGTGGACCCCCTGCAGCTACATTTCTACCATCATGAATTAATAGTTTTAAAAAAAAAAGTGATAATTGATTGTGCTTTGAGTGGATGACAAAAATATGAAGTGATGTCAAGATAACAGTTTAGTTCTTTACTATCGAAAGCAGATAAATTTTCGTGGACCCCCGCTTACAAATTGTGAATCCCCAATTTTTGTCACGCCAACGTAGACCACTGTCGAGTCTCCCGTGGACCCCTGGGGGTCCACCTGGACCACTTTGGGAACTACTGATCTAGATGTTTTATTTTTCAATATATTGTCTTTGAACGAAATCTCTAGTAAATTTTTGTTCACTCATACAGTCACAATTGAATAATATTGAATAATTTACATTTAAAAAAATGTTCCACATTTACCATTTGTCATTGGTATCTTATGTGTGACCAATCTGCATATTTTTTACGCTTGTTTTTCAATTATAAACCTATTGAAATGTAGTTCTGTTATTCCTTTATAAATATTCAATGCAAATATTATTTATATGCTTCAAGTAATAATGACCTAAGTTTCAAAGTCATTTTTAAATGTACAATGGATTAGCAATTGACCTGCATCTCACCTGATCGCAATTAACTATAAGCCGTTGGATGGGAAAATGCTCATCAAAATTTCCAAATGGTCACCTGAGGAGCTTGCTATTTTTTCTTTCAATATTTACCGGAACACAACAATGCTATTTGCTAATTGAAAACTGCGGTTTGGCGGCAGACTTAGATAACATATATAGGTAGATATAGGTAACATGTATACCTAGCCAGGTGTAAATAGAAAATGCCACCAAAGCAAAACCAAAGGTTCCAGATCAAGCTCTATTTTGGAGGCAATTCTGACTGTTAGCTTCTAGCCACTAAACATAAATATATATAAACTTGATATTATTGATATAATTCAATGACCCAAAATTATATTTAAAAGAAGATTACAATACATTTTAACTTAAGCAGATGCCTTGGTAAGAGGGGTTTCAAATGAAATTGTTATTTACTTTTGGGATGTATCTTTAAATAGAAATATTGAGTATGTTATGAAAAATTAGTGTTTTTTTACTAAAATTTGTAAAGTTTATTAATACATCCATTTAATGAGACTATAAATGTGGATGTGTGGCAAATTTTGACATTTCAAGGGGCCCAAAGCCATAAAATGTTCAATGTAAAAGTAGCCAAAATCTCAAATCCCTTCTTTGTTATGTCTATTTTCGATTTGTAGAATGAAGAATATATTTTTTCTAATTTTATTCATTCCAACTATATAAAGCTGTAATCCCTCTAGTAACTTAACTATGTTTCATGTTAGTTTTCTCCTTTTTGTTTATCCTCTCAAAGTGAATCATGTGTCTGGCAAACCACATATTGTCTTTTACACGTTGCCTCTTTGGACACCAGATTTTGGCAAAATTACCGTGAAATTGGTAGTTGTCATAAATATTAATAGTTGAATTGAAAAATGTAGGTATTTTTTCCAATTCCTTTCTTTGGTTCCATTCAAATTTCTTTATTGAAAATATTGGATTGAATCTAATATTGTATTAATACTTTAACATCAAAAAATTAGCAATGTTCACTAGATTACATACAGATTAATTTTTTAACAAACTTATTGATGAATCAGATTGATGAAACATATTTATGGATTACAAGAGGTTACAAAAATTGTGCAAGATGGGAAACAATTTGGAAAAAATTGGTAGTTGCTTGATCTCAATCAAAGATTCGAAAATTTTAGATGAAAAGAAAGTTAAGTCTCTTGTACATATTTTTCTAGAATTTTTCTCCCTTTTTTTTCAGTTTTATATTAATTTTAAGTTACAATTACAAACAATAAAGTCTATCGTAATTTAATTTACTCAATAACTGGTTTTATATGACACTGAAAAATTATAAAGTACCCATTAAAATCTCGGTTCAAATTGGATTAAAAAACCGGTCAAGGAAAACCACAAAAATAGAACGTTCAAAGTATTACCATATATCTAGCTTTTGGTCTTAAAAAACAGTGACTTACACACATATTTTATGTGATATACTATGAAACAATAAAAGTTCAACTTACCGAAACTAGGCACAGCTGACTGCGGGTCTAAAGAAATGAAATTGTGAAAGTTTAACACAGATATCAAGAATCACTGAAAAATCGTCCTGCACGGTTTAAGTTGACCGAATTTCGAACATAAATATATTAATTTAATTCGAACAAAATCGTTGTTTCTGGTAATCGTAAACGATATAAATGCAACACAAAGACGTCCACATCGGAAAAACCAAAATTTCAAATAATGATGACAATTGACAAATTCACAATTTGTTTGACGTTGACAAGGACGCAGAAAATGTCAATAGCGAAACGCGAATGAAAGTACGTTTTTAAATGTATTTTTACGGCTCTGGAATAAAGCATTTATAGCAAACCTTTTCATTGAAATATAATCAAAAATAGTATGTATTTATATAATAAAGAACTTGATGGGGCTTGTGTCTCTCCATGACCGTGTTAATAAGTACAAAATTTGTGGCACAAACTGTATCACATCAAGCTTTTTTAAATGAGTTTGCACGGCCTTCATGATAACCTGATGGAAAGTGACGATATTTCCGTTGGTTAGAAAGTGTGCTTAGCCGTAAGCGACAGGTGAATGAAACGCCAACTCTGCTACCTTTCATACCGCAACACAGCTATTAAGTGATGTTTGGCGGCATACTTTAGGTATCATGGTGGTAACTAGCCAGGCAGAGTCCAAACTGTGAGTCCAAGCGTGCAGGCATTAGGCCTCGAAGGCGATTGAAGCTTTTACAACCTGTCAAATTACAAATAATTGTTACAACTACGCAGATGTTGAAGGAGCAATCTTGCACATGACTTCTCTACAACAAGTACCTGATGACTCTAGGTATCACAGACAGCCCTCTGTGCAGAGCATGCATGGGGGCCGAGGAGACAGCTGCTCACGTCCAGCTGGAGTGCGGAGGAGTAGCAACACTACCGGTGAAATACCTCGCAACACCGAGGTCGCTCCCAGAGGCTTTTTAACAACACAAACAAGCTGTTGGGCTTTCTGTTGGAGCTGGGATGAGTAAGGCACATCACACCACTTCAGGGGCACCTCACGTCAAGTCGCAGAAACCTGCCTGATAAGACTGATTACGAAGACCACATTCCGAATATGATATAACGCGACTGGGTTCCCGTTTTCACTTCAAAACCTTAACAAACGAAACTACTTATGTCAATACATTTATGGGGTGTACATCATAGTTTCGCAGTTCATTCAATGTTAGTTTATCTGCCATTAAACTTACATAAACTGTGCAAAAAAATATATACAAAACATAAAAGACAATAATACTAAAAACTAATCCTAATAACTAGAGACGGAGTCAAACAATTTACAAAAAAACTCTAGTCATAAAAAAAAGGTCTACATATTAAATATTTGTACAATTTATTTGAAAATTCATTTGGAGTTTGACAGGTTTTTATGTCATTATCAAAATTATTTTTTATTTATTGTAAACTTGCGCAGTAACGTACATCGCGGTAGAGAACTTTCACAACAACGTACTTCGCGATGGTAAACATGCGCAGTAACGTACATCGCGGTAGAGAACTTTCACAACAACGTACTTCGCGATGTTAAACATGCGCAGTAACGTACATCGCGGTAGAGAACTTTCACAACAACGTACTTCGCGATGGTAAACATGCGCAGTAACGTACATCGCGGTAGTGAACTTTCACAACAACGTACTTCGCGATGGTAAACATGCGCAGTAACGTACATAGCAGTAGAGAACTTTCGCAACTATGCACTTCGCGATGGTGAATTCTCGCAGTAACTTACATCGCTGTAGAGAACTTTCGCGGTAACGTACATCGCGGTAATGAACTTAACAACTATGATGTACATTGTACACACCCATATATAGGTAGGAAAGGGTAAGAAAAAACAGACTCTTTTATTTAATTTCTTCACAGCACGTTGATATTCTTCTGCTTCCTTGAGATTCTTTAATATTCATCTCCAAGCTGAAAATGGCCCGGAAGCCTGTTTGTATATTTGTCAGACCACGGCCTCAAAACCATGAACCATGTTTGTTTTTTTATTATTGGCGGTCGCAAATATTTTTTATTCCATCTTTTTTTTTACAAAAACAAACTTTGCGAGTCACAAGCCGTTTTTTTCTTGTGTTACAATATAGGTTTTTTTATTACAAAATCGATGGGACAACCGCCATTTAAAAAAATATGCACTGACTTCATGCGAAAAATACTTTTTTAGCCGCCGCCGTGTTTGTAATTCTTTTTTGGCGGTAAAAGGGTCTTTTTTCTTTTATTTTTTTCTACAAGATTTTTACAATTAAGTCAGACATATAAAGCTAAGCTAGGATCTAAGGTTATGTACAATTTTAGTTAAAGGATTAAAAAGAAAACAATTTTCTTTATTTACAAAATGAGAAAAATCATAGCAGCAGAGTAGAGTACGCGAGAGAATTTAAAATTCGTATTAATTATATTAAATTCAAGCAACCATTAAAAAAACTATTAACAAAATCCAGTATTCGATTTTAAATGAGGAATACATTTTAGAGAAAAAAAATTGTGAATTCATTTTTAACGACTCTGCGTGTTCATTTTTCTCATTTTTGACAAAAAATTAAACTAAAAAAAATATACACCAAACTCGGCACACAAAACGAACGAATCTATTTTAGATTATTTAAATACTAAAAAAACAACTTATTTTACTACTATAATAATGTCGTAATGAAAATCGTGTTATAATATGAAAACATAATAAATACTCATTTTAACTTATCCACCATAGAATGACGCTTGGCGTTCATTTTTACTGATGGTAAGTGACGGTAAGGCCGAAGAAAGAAGCATAAGGCTTAAATGGATGAGACATTGGCCACGTTGCCTTCACAGAATCTAACAACTTAATAAATATACATCACTTTCGATTTTCGAATACAAGTCCTAAAATTATATACAAATTATACATATGAGTAAGCTTCATTTTCATATCATAACACGTTTTTCGCAACAACAAAAAACACAATAAAAATTTAAGTGTAACACAAAATACGTCGGGCAACGTCGCATTTAGAGAAAAGTGTGTCGTTTCCAGTAGCGTGCACAAGATCTGATTCATTTTCAACTGACTTCAAAAAAAGAGGTTCTCAAATCGTCGCGTATTTTTTATGTGTGTTACGCGATAACTCCGTCAACAGTGAATCGATTTTGATAATTATTTTATTGTTAGGTAGAGCATACTTCAGAGGTGGTCCCATGTAAATTTTTTCTAAATTTATTGATTTTTAAGGCAATTGAAGCCGGTTATTTTTGAACGCGTTAATTAGTGTTAATATTGATCATTAGAGGGCAATAGAATTAGTGCAAAAAAATGAATAAATACTTCCTCTTTAATTTAATAAACTCAGGCAATTTTTACTATACACGCTGACCACTAAAGCAACAGAATCAACACACAAAATTAGTTAGCAAATGTACGAGCTATGCATAGTTTCATATTGATTGGTCATAAATAAACGGATATAATGATCAATACTTCTGAATTAAGTTCCAGCGTATACATAGTTATTCAAGATCGCGAACTTTACTTATTTTAAATAACTACCTCTTGACCTAGAATACGTCTGCGTGGACTTCGGAAAGTATCCCACGGGAACTACACGCTCGATCGGGATATTATGTACCTTATGTCCTTTTCCGGCCCTTCAACTATCCCTACACAAAAAATAAGGCATGTAGACCCTCCGTTACGACGTAAAGCAAGGACAAACTCACTTTTGCAATTAGTCCGGATAGTGAATTTGCTATTGTAAGTACTTAAAGTGAATTAGAAGCGGAAAAAATATATAAAAACGATGACAGAAGTGCAGACATCATCACTTGATATTTTGCTGAATAAAGAGAGGATCGCTACATACCTATTGGGTACAAAATATGTTTTCTTTCGATCCGGTTTCATTTTAGCGACAACTTCGCGGTATTTAGGTTACTCTGACATTTGTGTTACACTTCATTCCAATCGTTTCTAACTTACACCAGAAACAATGCTGAGCCTCGAATATAATTTATAATAACCATAGTAATAATAATTATAAACAACATTATCTAATCTATAATAAGTATAGCCAGAATGCATATTGCATTGATTCATGCAGTTTCCGAGATTAAAAAAGGTGATAGTTCATATATAGTCTATCTCACTTGACGGTGAGACACTCGTAGGAAAGAAGCGCCTTTAGACCGTTCAAAGTTAGCTAACGTCGCATCACCTGTCGTATTCCTCTAAAAATTTGTTATTTTCGTGTTCTTTCTTTAGGTATTTAAAAATGGAGAATTAAAAATTGTATTATTGTATGGAAAAACAAATAAATACCTTCATGTCTTTCAAATTTTAAGAATAAGAAGATTTTAAGAAGAATATATGATAATGCAACGTTGCCAGCTTACTCATGGGGGAGCCTTAAAGTAATATATAGAGCAATGTAAAGGAGATTGGACAGCACTTTGCACAGCAACGGCTTAAAAACCAAAATAAAACTTTCCGCAACTCGAATATATCGATAAAATCCTATATCTAATTGTAAAATTTAACATTTAACCACAATGACTGACCGCAAAGCACAAGTATAAATATGTACACACGAAAAAACATACCTCATATTTACAACATTTAAATTTTCAAACGAAAAAATTCGAAGTTGATTTAGTGTTTAAAAAAACGCACATTCATTAGGCGTAGCCAGAGAAACACATATATCGCCCTCTCGTTTTCGCAGCCAGTAATAACATAATTACAGTCTTATATTGCATTCCATTAACCGTTCAAATATCGACAAAAATTTCAGTGTGTCAAAAATAGCAAATTATAGTACCGTCTCCTTCTGACAAGGCCTTGAGAGCGTATTTTATCCCGCTCACTCATGTGTGACATAAACACTAAATCAACTGCATAGAAACCACTAAACATTTGCTGATGTAAATAAATCAAAGACGTCGATCTACTTGGTGTTCGTTTGAGGTAAAATACTTATTGCTTTTAGTTGTACTAATTTCTTAATCTTTTCGTAATTTTACTGGTCTATTAGTTCATTAGAGGTTACATGCTATCAATACGAATTTTTATTTATACCGGGAAACGTGTACCGGGCCGACTCGGGCTGAGAATATTGAGTTTAGGTTGCATGCCAGGCGAATACCAATCACCAATTCATTGGTGCTAAACAACAAATTAGCTCAAAACTGTCAACCAATCGCACGCCGATTTAACCTCGATGAATGTACGTTGGTACAGTCCGGTCGTAGTTCTTACAAGTTCTAACAGGTGGCGCTAATCATTATGATACATTCAAATGAGGATTTGGTGGTGCAGTAAACAATGAATGATTTCCCGTCCAATGGTTCGTATTGATAGCATGTGAATCAATCTGTCGCAGAGTCAAATAGTCATGGTAAGTGATGTTCCAAGTAATCAGCCAGGCAGCTGCCGCCGCGCCCGGCAGCCGGCTAGCGTCCGGCGCGCCGTCAACGTCGCCAGGACCTGTCCTCCTCGTTGTCGTCCTCTTCTTCCTCATCGAAACGGAGCAGGACATCCTCAGTCAGCTCCGGTGACTGATGACAAGCACACCAACATTACAATCTGGTACACTTGCCTGGAGACCAGTGATATGCATGACGACAACAAAATATTATTCTCTCATTGGAGAGGCCGTGTGAAAAAAATAGCCCTGTAAAAAGATTTTTCGATACGACTTATAGTTTTCTAATATAGCCCGCCGAAAAGTGGTTCTAGTCACGCGGTGCAAAAACGCTCCATACAAATCGGTACCTAGGAGTGACGTCACGTCTGCGCATTGAAGTAGATAATGTATGAAACTTGTAACAATATTTGAGTTATCTCGTAATATAATGTTTTTATGTGACCACGCCCTTACAAAAAAAACTTCCCAATGTAATGAAAAATTGGAAAAAACAATATCTAAGTTGGTTTTTCGAATTTTCGCTAGCTTTATATGCTGTAAAAATCCAAGAAAACATTAAATCGCTGCGGTCTGTGCTGCAGCACATGATGAGTTCGGTTCCCAATTGACAAACGCCATACAACAAAAATTATTATTATTATTTTTTCGCTCTCTTTTCTTTTGTTCATGTTTTACTGTATTTGCATTATTTGTTGTGTTTTTGTGTATTTATTTCTTCTTGAATCTTGTACATCTTTCTGTATTGTGTTTGTTAATAAAAAAAATGTCTAAATATAAATATAATATTAGATATTTTAAATTTTATAGGACTTTACAATAAAATACAAGTTAAACCCAATCTGATTTGTTGTAATCTATGTACATTATTATTATCTACTAGCTGGAGCCGGCGACTTCGTTCGCGTAGACTTTATGACCGTAAGAAACGTTCATAGAATTTCTTTATAAACAACATTGGTAGTTTTCCATTCGGGGGCCAATATATAAAGTCCTGATGCGTTACTGACCCGCGAGAAAGCAACATAAAGTTGGACGTGTTAAAAGCAACCAGATATCAGGTCTACACCGGCAGCTTTCAATGTTTGTCCATGCCACTTATTTATTGTCATTGCAAAGCAAATAGTCACAGGGAACTGTGTGCGTTTAAACTCAAATGGGAAATTGTTGGGAATGAGTGGAATACTTGTTATCTATAACATGAGGCCACAGAGCGACAGTGGCGCCCTCATACACTATACAAAAACAGGGTATTCTCCCCCCAAAATATTTTTGTCTAATTCGACAGACCATGTAAAAAAAACTGTATCAAAATTTTTTCGATAAGACTATTACTTTTTTATCACAACCCGACGAAAAATGATTCTAGTCACGTGGTGCTAAGAGTGCACTACCCCAGCGGAAAACTATCGAATTTCTTGATTTAGTGAAGTACTGGAATAATTATTGCTGGGGTAATGTTTCGTCAGCGGCATGTTTTCTTCCTATTGGACAAACAAATTCAGCACGAGGGTAGATCAGAACGACCTGTAATTGTGTGTTAGAAAATTCTTTCATATCATTTTGTATCATTGAAAACTGTGTGTTTCCTTTAAATGAATAAAAATACGGAAAGCAGTTACAACCAAGCAATTTTCGCGAGACTGGTTTTGTTTACGAAACGGACCAATCAGTGCTCGAGTTCGAGGCTTAGCAAAAAGAGCTCTCGATAATATCAATCAAAATGAATAATTACAGAAACCGCTGTAATGTGTGTCAAAACAAAACATTATTCATGATCACGTCAGTTATTACACATATTACTATAGCAAAAGCAATGTTTGCGCTGTCGCATGTCAGCGCGCGGTGCGCATTTCAGGTAATGGTTCGAGTGATGCGTAATGGTTCGAAGTGATATCACGCGGTACGAAAAGTAATGACATATAACATTAAAAAGCACTGTTTTACGCATGTCATCCCTGCGGTAATTACAAAATAATCTACATGTATATTTAGAGTGGATGAGGAGGAATCAGGACCGTAAGGAGTGTCGCACGTTGGGAAAGGGCTATCTTCAGCAGTGAGGTAACGGATAATTCAAGTTAAAGCAGATTACCTAGTCCAAGAAAATCATAGGGAATGCCGATCTTCGGTGTAGCTTCATCTCCCTTAACGGGATCCCTCTCCGAATGCCTCCATACAAAATTTCTGTTGCCATAATCTTTTTAAATAGAATAGCTGGCTTTGATAAGTAATTACCTAATAAAAATAGGAGATAGGATTATAGTGTAGCAGAATTACCAGCGTTGTGGGCTCGTAGTCCACAACATTATGCGGAGTTAGGGCCTTTTTGCTGGCATGATACATTGCAGTGAACGATGCTGTTATTTCTGTCTCACTTATATTGTGTGTTCTTCTTCTTGTGTGTCTGTGTGTGTATTTTCCTTTTCTTTGTATTATGCTGGCAAATAAAGTGATTATCTATCTAAATGAATATCATTAACGTAAAACTTTATTGTCAGCTCCCGTAGCCCGTCCCTGGATTGTGATTCACTATGAAATTGTGTCTTAGTGATATTCATTACAAGCCTCGGTGGCGCAGTGGATAAGGCGCGGACTCTCAACCTGAAGGTTTCAGGTTCGAATCCAGCCGTGTACCTATGAGTTGTATTTCAAGTACATTATCCGATTGCTTAACAATATGGCGGCCGGTCTCTAAGGCCATTTTGTTGTACGCTACTACTGACCTGGACCACTTCCTTGTCGTCTCGCTCGCTGGCACCGTTGTGCGCGGGCGCCGGCCCGCTGCTGTTGCTCACAGAGCCGATCATCTTGTTGTTAGTCACCCACGTTATCTGAAGGGGACAACATACAACTTTACATCTCACACTTTAATTGCTAGTGGCTTTGCCAGCTGTAGACCTCGCGAGCACGTACGAGGGGCATACCGAAATGATCGGGAATATAAAACAATACATACAGGAAATAACTAAATTTATTTTTATTGCTTTTCGAAGTATTCTCCGTTGCAGTTAATGCACTTTTGCATTCGTTCGAACCAATTATTATAGCAGCAATTCCAGTCCGAAGTTGACATGGTCAAAATCGTCGATTTGTATGCTTCCACTGCTTCTTCTGGACCTTGAAACCGCTGACCACGCAATAAATCTTTGATTCTAGGGAATGTAAAGTAATCATTGGGACTCAGATCAGGGCTGTATGGAGGATGATCCATTAATTCAACGTTTTCCTGCTTCAAAAACTCGCTTGTTTTCTGAGCGGTGTGAGAGCTCACATTATCGTGATGGAGGATTATGCGTCGTTTCGGGTTACCTCTACGGAGTTCGGATATCATCTGTGGCAAACAAACCGTTGTATACCAATCAGCGGTAACCGTTCTCCGTTCCTCTAAGGGAACTGTGACTACATGTCCTGTTTTCGCGACAAACGAAGCGACCATTTTCTTCGATACGCTGCGAGAGCGGACAACTTTTGTTGGCTTGATCTCACCTGCGAAGACCCAGACAGCCGACTGATGCTTTCTTTCTGGCTCATATGAATAGATCCATGATTCATCACCAGAGACAATGTTATAAACTGCTTTTGACTTTCCTCCGTTGAAGCGTTGCAGAGTAGACCGGCACCAATTGACACGAGCCGCCTTTTGCTCTTCGGACAAATTATGGGGCACCCAGCGGGAAACTAGCTTTCTCACTCCCAGTTCACCATGTAAAACAGTTTGTATCGCAGTCATACCTATCCCTAAAGTAGCCCGAATCTGCTCATATGTAATATGTCGGTCATCCTGTATCATTCGGCGCACAACAGCGACATTTTCTGGTGTAACCGCTGTTTTTGGCCGGCCTGTGGAAGGTACGGTGCCAAGAGAAGCACGTCCACGCCGGAATTCAGAATACCAGCGATATATTGTCGTCTGGCTAGGCGCTTCACTCTTGAATATAGATATAAGCTCAGCGAGACATTGTCCCTGAGATAATCCTCGTCGAAAGTTGTAAAAAATTATGGCACGGAAAATTTCTCTTGTAAGCTCCATTTTTTTATCGACCTATCAATTTCAAACTGATATTGTTCTTTAAAAAAATTTTTTTTTTTCATTCTGTCAATTGTATTCGATTTTCAACTAACCAGTGTTTATTCATCAAAAAGAGTTTTTAATCTAATTAAATCGAAAGTACTCGATTACCGATCTTTTCGGTATGCCCCTCGTACTCGGCAAAACAGAGCCAGACGTTTCTTAAAATACGCACAGTTCAGATTTATCGCTAATATGTTGTAGTATTTAGGTTTATAGCGGAGCTAAATGATACACTCATGACGTGTGAACAAAGACTGATTTATTGACGGTTACTTTTGGGTTACCCACGTTACTTATTTAATTACTGTACAATATAAGAATACCCACATATAACATCTTCCCCTTACTACCAAACTCATAAAATATTAAATACATAACTAACATTGTGTGTCTGTGTGTGTATTTTCCTTTTCTTTGTATTATGCTGGCATTTTATGGCATAGTTCTTTCTCTTATATTATCACTAATCTACAATAACACCACCTAAATATTAATTGGTTTTAGCCCTATTATTCAGTTTACATTTTTGGCTATTTCACGACCTGTAGAGGAAAACATACGGAAAGTAGCTTTTTGTCCTATTATATGAAACTGAGACCTTTGTTCGCTTCCCTAACTTGGTCAATTTGACTAGCTTCTGCCCGGAGCTACGTCCACTTGGACTTTAGGATTTATCCCATGGGAACTACCCGTTCGATCATTATTATACGTAGATTATCATTACAAAGTAATTATAAGTAGATGAAACTGTTTAAAAAATATATATTTATTAACTACAATTTAATATACTTTATTAATATTAACTAGTCATAAGAATTGTGTTTTTTTTATTTTTAATATAAGGTCATGAAAATGTATTTAAAGCAACACTAGGAAGAGCAGGGCCTCCTAACACAAGTCATCAGTACTTAAGAGGAGGTCCTGAAAGTATTGTATAAATTATTGTCCTATTATGAAAAATAAACTATTTTATTATTATTATTTTTATTAATACAATATGTAATTATTTATTTTATGCGTGTGTGTGTGCATGTGCGATCACTTACGGAGAGTGTTCTGTCGTTGTAGTTCTTGCCGCGGAGCGCCGCCTGCTCGGCCTGCGCGCGCGCCTTGAACTGCAGCACCAGCTCGGGAACTGCGAGGTTCACCTCCTTGCCAGTAACCTCCCCGAATTGCTGGTAACAAACATACAATACACGTTACATTTAATGGTTAATACATCATGCCTCATTTATCTGCCAATCCAATCAAATAAATTTATTTGTGCAACATAGGTAAAAACAAAGATCTTAGTTATATGAAGCATCGGTCGCTATGTTGAACCTTGCGGCGTACAAATATTCACATATAACATTGTCAGTTATTATGAATTTAATTAAAATAGTCTAACAATAATAAATCAAATCAAGTTATACAAATTAGAAATAAAATAATACAAAATAAATAATGTGCCAATGGTAAACGAATTCCCCACATTTACATATTAATGCACATCATCATCATCAGCCTATACACGTCCCCACTGCAGAATCTCAGTCCTACTCTCCTACAGAGAGTGTATGGGACATAGTACACCACGCGGGACCAGTGCGCATTGGTAGACTTCACACGCACCTTTGAATTTCTTCTCAGGAGTGTGCAGGTTTGTTCATGATGTTTTCCTTCACCGAAAAGCCAATGGTAATAATTTTATCATTCGTACATATATTGCAAACAACAAAGTGTAACTCATTGGTACGAGCCAGGATCGAACCCAGACCTCGATTGTTCAAGGACTGACGCTCTACCCAATTGAGCTACCACGGCTTGCCTATCATGATACATAGTTTGTGAGTATACTTACAGCGAAATGGGTGATGAGTGCGTCCAGTTCGTCGGCCTCGAAGCCGGATATGAGTAGAGCTCGGGGTCTGTGGTCCACCGACTGGTTCACAAACACCTTGGGGGAGAGGGCGCCCCGCGTGAACCTCGTCGACGTGTTGAATCTGCCGCCCCTGCGAACACCACGTACGACACCGTTACTTAGGCATAACACATCAATGTTCCTCCTTCAACTGTCCCTCACAAACTGCAGGTCTATCGCATCGTCTATTCCTGAGTTATCGGAGCGAAACGACGCCTTTATGGATAAACTCGTCGTTTTGACGTTCCGTGAATAAACCCTCCCATACCGCTCTCGTACCTTAGGAACAGACTCAGTTGTGCGTTAGATTTATAGCACACATCGCTGAATTTCAGGTCTCTGTAAAGCTCCTCGCTTTATGTTGTGGCAGCAGAAAATACGAACTCGTTTCATAATATACTGGAAAATTATATAAATCAAATAAATTAAAGGTGATAAAAACTAAACCCGCTTATGTCAGTAATGCACGAAAAGGTTTAAATCAAAACAAGCCCTTAACGGGATCCCTCCCCGAATGCTTCCATACTAAATTTCTGTTGTCTTCTTTAAAAATGGAATAGCTGACTTTGAATAGGAGATGAAATAATAGTGTCGCAAAATAAAAATCATTAATTTACAACTTTATTGTCAGCTACAATAGCCGTTACGCAGCTAATGGTTCATAGATGGCGCTTTGAACAATAATAATAAGGTGTAAAAATGTAAATTGTGATTCACTGTGAAGTTGTATGTTAATGATACTCATTTCGCGACATCACAATCTGATGTACTATTTTTAGATAGTTACTACACAAATCCAGCTGTTATATTTTTAAAAGATTATGGCAATTGAAATTTAGTATGAAACTTTGATGGAGGCCTTAAGCAATGACTTCTTTACGTAGCTCTTTTTCTTTCATTAGGTTACTCTGTGTATTCCATCTTATCTACACTGTAACTATACTTGTACGTTTGTGCTGAAACTGATATTATCACTGTTTAATTTGTAGCTATCTGTGGAGATCTGTTATTGGCTTCCTGTTTTTTAAACATTTATTTATACTCCGATTGATTAGCTGTTGATCTTCCTAAAATAAATAATAATAACGGAGTCTGTTCCTGAGATATGAGAGCGGTACGGGACGGTTGTTTACAGAACGTCAAACCACTGAAAATATAAAAGATAACGAAGGCAGTGCCAATCGAGACGCCCAAATGAGCACGCTTTCACACTGTACTCGTTATTATCAGATGAGATGAAGGCCAAGTGCAAACACGTTCCACGTAATGTAAAGTAGGGTACACACAGCTTTACAAAAAAGTGGCCTTTCTGGGAAATGGCTTTGGGATTCAAAGTGTTTACATAAAGGATTATAAACCTTATAAACAAATGTGTTCTGTGAGTTTATCGAAAAACATCAAAAAGCTCACCTAAGCTTTCTCTTGACAATACGGTAGCTTGAAAATATTAAGACATTTTGGACATTATTACGTAATAAAAAGTACATAAATCATATATTACAAAAAGAAGCAACACCGGCAGTATTCGTTTCCAGTCGTTTATTATATCCTTGTCGACCCCTGTACCATGATACCTTACTAATGTCTAGTGCTCTATTTTTGATTCGCTCGACGCGCCACGAGCGCTCGATTTCATAGAACAGTTCCTACTGTCAATGTCAATAAGTGGTAATGTCAGTGTTCGACGATGACGTGTAGTCTATCGCTCGCCTCCGCAAAGAGTGGTCCCGACCACTCGTTGCAGAAGAGCGATTCAAAAATACCAAATTCATAAGCCGAACGAAAATCAGTAGAAATCGAGCGCTCGCGGCGCGTAGAGCGAATCAAAAATAGAGCTCCAGGGGCTCTATTTTTGATTCGCTCGTGTGACATAGCTTCGTCGCACACGACTTAAGTCACGATCGACTACAAGTCGCATGAAAACAGGTTTGACCGTATTTTTGAATCATTCGCCTCAGGTGTTGCCGATATAACTTTAAATGTTTAATTTTATCCGTTTTATGCAGATAAATAAAACCGGTAATTCATGCAAGTAAAACGGAATGCAAAGTACATAGAAGTTCAATGTCAATAAGTGGTAATGTCAGTGTTCGACGATGGCGTTTACTCTATCGCTCGCCTCCGCAAAGAGTGGTCCCGACCACTCGTTGCAGAAGAGCGATTCAAAAATACCAAATTTCGTAAGTCGAACGAAAATCAGTAGAAAACGAGCGCTCGCGGCGCGTAGAGCGAATCAAAAATAGAGCTCCAGGTCGTGACGTAGTTAACGTATTCTAAGTGACGTCTTCTTACTGATGGGTGAAGTTAATACTTCATCAGGAACCAGCAGTGATATATTAATCTGTGGTAAAAGAACCTTTAAACAGATTATTTCAGGTTGAACAATTCTATCGATACTCGTCATTTTTAATGACGGCTTTGTGTGTATTAAAAAGAGATAACAATAGAAACACTGGCACGTCTTGTAACCCAGCGCCTCGGTTTTTGACAGCTGAAATGTTTGATAGTTGTCGTGCAGGTTAACTAATGCAGTACTAAAGAAAAGCTTGTTTCCCTTACGTATATATAATATTAAAGAAAAGGCAAAAATCTAGTTATTTGGATCCTGGTATTTTTGGAAATGTCATTCGTAACCTACGCAAACTGTACAGACGTTGCACGAATATTGACGATGTGAATTCTTTTTGTAATATGTCTGTACACTCGAGTACAAAAATATGTATCAACTTTTGAACCACATTCGTTTTTAATCGAAATTTCCCTCAAAACAATACATAAGAACAAGATAAGACAAACCTTTACTTGCAATAAATGTGGTACATTTCAGATGTTCAAGTAAATTATTCTAGATCACACATTCAGCCAATGTTCTGACATGCAAACAGTAATTAACAGTAATAATATCGAGCATTTATTAATATACAATTATATGATGTCAAGACACGCACCTAATTGATATCTATACCTATGTCAATTAATATTAGTCAAATAAAATAATATTCGTAAACACGTAAGCCAGGGTGAATGTGACATGGTACAAAAGTGGATACATATTTTTGTACTCGAGTGTACAATAGTGGCCATATTAATTTCGGTTTTCAACATTAAGATGGTTTTGTCCATTGAATGTTTTTGTTGTTCTTATCAAGTTCAGTCAGGAGTCACAATTCGTCCTTATTTTCGCTTGCTATCAAGTGCTATGAAGGCCAAGTGCCAACGATATAATTACAACATCCACGACGCACGATATTAATACGGCACTAAATATATATTTCACAACATCTTGATATAGGTTAAACACCGACCATAAATTACTAAAGTTTGATTCAGTCCAATATAAAGTAACTGTACACAAACAAAGACAATAAAACCGTGACGATATGATGTTTCTGTTTGTTTACTCTTTTTTACATTGGACTGAAACGTTAGCTGTAGTGTTATTTGGCTTTCCGGTGAAGGAAAACATCGTGAGGAAACCTGCACACCCCTGAGAAGAAATTCAAAGGTGTGTGTGAAGTCTACCAATCCGCACTGGTCCCGCGTGGTGTACTATGTCCATACACTCTCTGTAGGAGAGTAAGACTGAGACCCTGCAGTGGGGACGTACATAGGCTCTTGATGGTGAAGATACATTACTTACCTAGAATGTGGTCTGCCGATGGGGCGATGCGTCGGGAACTGAATCACCATCTGCCTACGAAGATCGGAGACTCTCTTCATCAGTTCTGTCACGTCTTGGCCTTCCTAAAGTTAATCATATGAAAACCGTTACTTCAAATCATTGAGGCTTTTAAACCGGCTCCGTGGCCTAATAGCTAAATATTGGATCGGAATCTCGGATCCTCCAACAACACATAAAGACGCATTAACGCGAGTATGTTACTGAAATACAACCGTATGACTAAGGCAACAAGGCTTATATTCCACGTATTTTAATTCCGAGCACGTGATGTTTAAAGAGCGTGGCATTACAAATACTACAATAGCAAAAGAACTGTCGCATGTAAGCGCACGGTGCGTATCTCAAGGTGATGTTTAGAGTGATGTGTAATGTTACGATGTAATATTACGCGGTACGTAATGTAATGACATATCACATTACTTTAAGAAGCACTGTTTTACGCATGTCTAGTTTCTAGTATGGGAGCCCCCTTATATATTTTATTTATTTTCATTAATATTATCTGTCGTTATAGCGGCAACATAAATACACATTCTGTGAAAATTACAACATTTATTTTTTATAATTTTTGACATTGTGAATATTTTTTTGACGATCATTGTACACTCTGACATTTTTATATTTTATTGGAAACTTGAAATTGGTACTTTGAAATAAATAAATCTAATCTAATCAACTGTCTAACTAATAAGACAGACGGAGAGGAGGCTTAGTGATAGGGTCCCGTTGGTTACGGAAACCTAAAAAGCGGTAGAACCAGTGAAAGAACCAACCTGTTGTTTAGTGAACAGATCCAGTTCCGCATCCAGTATTTCCTTCTGCGCTTCTTCTCTCGTCTTCGGCTTCTTAGAGTTCTGTTGACAAATTAACACACTCAGTATTTAGATCGCAAAACAGCAACAGACCGTTTAAAGGCGCAAAGTATTTATTATTAATAAATACTTTTCGTAGGTTTAATTCTTGTAATAAGAGATATATAGTCTAACTAATATATAGTATAGTCTAATTAAACAATTTATTTTACACCGAACATACTTTTTGTCGACTTCGCCTAAGACATGTGTAAGACACTACAAGTATGATTTCGGAATACAAACAAAATATATTTTACTATAATCTTGTAAAAAACAAGCTCAAAGTCACTCAGCGAGCAATGGAACGAGATATGCTCGGAATTTCTCTACGTGATAAAAAACGGAATGAGGAAATCCATGGACTAACTAACTAAATATGGCAGAATATTTAAAGCTCTCGACCCTCTGGGACTGATAACATAGCCGTATAAACGAATCGCGGAAAAAACTGTCTACAGATTTATAATTGGTGGAGTTTATCATTGTGTAAGAAGAACTTAGATTAAGAGACATTGTACACTCGAGTACATAAATATGTATCCACTTTTGAACCATGTCACTTCAACACACTACATAACAACAAGCAAGGGTAAATGTGACATGGTAAAAAAGGCGTCGGTGGCTGAGGGTTCCGGGTTCGAATCCAGCCGTGTACCTATGAGTTGTTTTTCAGTTCAAGTACATTATCCGATTGCTTAACGGTGAAGGAAAACATCGTGAGGAAACCTGCATGTCTTGAACAGGCATGTGAAGTCCGCCAATCGGCACTGGGCCCGTGTGGTGGACTATGGCCCATACACTCTCTGTAGGAGAGTATGCCTGAGCCCCTCCAGTGGGGACATGTATAGGCTGTTGATGATTGATGATGACATACTTAGTTCTAATATAAACATCGACGCTAGAATCATCTAAAATATACATATCAGCATTACTTCGATAAGTCATTTTTTAAACTATAATTACAGCATATAAAGCAATATGTACATATTTATTATCATAAGTAACAAAAAAAGGGCTCAACTGTAGTCGAGATTTTTTTAAATCAATAAATATAATTGGCTTTGTTTTATGATTTAAAATGTCTATTAATTCTTCTGATTTGAAATTTAATAAAAAGCCAGCAAAGACATTTTACAATATGAGTGATAAACTTGTTACCAATTGGTAATAAGTCACTCAAGTGTAACATTTGACGTACCATTGACTTTTGAGATCAAAATTTTCATGAATAGTTTCCCAATGCCCCCTCTCGTATTCATCAACATCCTATATACGTCCCCACTGCAGGGGCTCAGTCCTACTCTCATACAGAGAGTGTTACTCTCTCTCTCATATTACTATATTTTAATCTCTTAAAGCCAGTGTTAGACCATTTCCATATGCAGTAGTTGGTACTAACATTTATATGTCAATTCACTGGCTCGGCTATGTCCACGTCACAGAAATTAATATAGTACTATTTAGTACATAGCGGACGTTCACACCAAACCGATCCGCGATGCCTCACCTATACACGCAAGAAAATAACCCGCTCAAGGATCGGTGGGATTGCGCGCGCGATTTCACTCACACTTAATCGTCATGCGTTCGATGTATGGGAATGTCACGACATTTGTATGACATGGCAGTAGCTGATTAGGCAGGTATAGAAAAATACCCTACCTTGTACTGACGGGCCAAAGACGCGGATTTATTAAATTCACGGCGATTCGATGTTATTACATTTGTTAAATCATAAAACAAGACATGGTGGCATGTATGTCATTTGAAATCACAGATTAATTTTTTATTGAAAAATCTCCACGGATATTGAATTTTTAAATACCTCTGTGTATGTACTAAAATAACTAAATATCTACAACTAATCTATAGTACAAAATATGGTGATGAGATGGGTGAACAAAAATCCTTTGCGGACCCTGAACTGAACCCCAAAATATATGTTTAAAATCCTGCCTGCACTTGTACACCATTACAAAAATCTAGAAATAACCTAAATATCTATATAGACCGACTGTTTAAATGAGTCGCCCGCGCGGTACAGGAGCGGTGCGGGCGGCAGGACACTATGCGCGCCTGCCACCCGCCCCCCTCTCGATCCTCTTTGACCCTCGCGCGGGCGAAGATTCATTTAAACTGTCTACCTACAGAAAAACACTAGAATTACATTTTAGTTTGTACAAAATCATTCTTTTTGGTGCTACGTGAAAACGTCAAACGTCATTTCATAGACGCCATCTTTGTTTTTTAGTGTTGCCAGTTTTGTGCGTTTTTAATGTTTTTGTACAAATAAACTTGACCAAAACATTCAGAAAATTGTAATCAAATAACTTTTATTTGTTATTGACGTTTTGAAATTAGTAGTGTACAAGTCCAAGCATACATACATTCGTGGAACGTGAATCGTTAAAAACCATATGCAGGGCAGTATCATGACTAGATTACACATTTTAGTATCACAACAATATGTTTTACTAACACATACGACTGCACCGTTTTAGTATGTTACTGATTTGTTTTGTTAAGCTTTAGAAGAAGAAAAAATATTTTTCATTTTAGTGCTTATGTACACTGACGTACAAAAGTATGTATCCACTTTTGTACCATGTCACATTCACCCTTGCTTGTTCCTATGCAGTGTGTTGAGGGAAATGTCAATTAAAGGTGAATGTGACATGGTTCAAAAGTGGACACATATTTTATGGACTCGAGTGGAACATATTTTTTTAAATCAAGACTTTCTGGAATTTACAAAATGAATAAAACTGATTTTTAACTTACTCTACACGCACAATTAATATAGCACTACGTACAGAACGGATGTTCACCGCCTCCCACCGATTCGCGACACCTCACTTCCCCGCAAGATACTGTCGCAGACAATGACCAGTACGTACGAGTATATCGCGTGCGGAATACTCACACACATGCACGCGTAAACAAACATCATCCGTTCCATGTGTGACGATATCACGACAGTTGTTTCAAGTGTCCGACGTGTGAACATGTTATGCGTGTTGATTTGATATGGCGAATAATTTAGAATAATTACGCCTAGAAAATTCGTCGGTACATGTAAATTGAAGCGAGTTAGTCTACTAGTCCGTCAGTGGTCAAAATAATTCCAAAGCTGAAATTTGAACCAACAAATCAGTAAATGGACTTCATAAACCTTTACCCGCCATTGAAATGTTCAATGCATGACATATGTACATGAGGTTATATAAACTACCACAGCAAATGTGATTATAATACAAAATACATGAATTAATTAATGTCAAACGAAGGGAAAATACGTGCAATGCGTGCGCACATGCTCTGCGTAAAATAAATGTCAATGGCAATTCATAGCTACTGCTTGGAGTAATTCGATAATGAATTGTCAAAACTTACTTACAAAAAATTGGTCGCTTTTTACCCGACTGCGCCAGAAGGCGGGTTATGTTTTCGAGAGTACGTATGTATGTACGTATGTGTGTATAATTGTTTGGCACTCTCTGCGGCCTGGAGCTCTATATTTGATTCGCTCGTGTGACATAGCTTCGTCGCACACGACTTACGTCACGATCGACTACAAGTCGCATGAAAACAGGTTTGACCGTATTTTTGAATCAAAATAAAGCTCCTGGGGCTCTATTTTTGATTCGCTCGTGTGACATAACTTCGTCGCGCACGACTTAAGTCACGATCGACTACAAGTCGCATGAAAACAGAAATACAGTCAAACTGTATTTTTGAATCATCCGCCTCAGGTGCTGCCAATATAACTTAAAATGTTTAATTTTATCCGTTTTACGCAGATAAATAAAACCGGTAATTCACACAAGGTAAACGGAATGCAAAGTTCATAGAACAGTTCCTACTGTCGATGTCAATAAGTGGTAATGTCAGTGTTCGACGATGACGTTTAGTCTATCGCTCGCCTCCGCAAAGAGTGGTCCCGACCACTCGTTGCAGAAGAGCGATTCAAAAATATCAAATTTCGTAAGTCGAACGAAAATCAGTAGAAATCTAGCGCTCGCGGCGCGTAGAGCGAATCAAAAATAGAGCTCCTGAACGGCTCGATGGATTTTAGCTTGAGAGGTGTCGTTAGATTGAAGTTACTGTGAGAGTGACAGTAGGTATATCAAAATTATAAAAAGTTGTTAACAAACGCAATCGGCTGTTTTAAAATTACTTTTCATTCACTTGTTCATGCTTTAAAAAAAAGAATTGAATACTTTGGTAAGCTTCATCATCCGGGAAAGGTCAATTGCTGGACATAGTTCTCCTACATGATATGCCATATTGACGGTACCGAGCCACTTGAATCTATGTCGCGGCTTTACTAGTTCGTCGGTACATCTAGTAAGGGGACGGCCTGGTACATTTTTCCCTGTACGTGGTCGCCACGTGGTTGGTAAGATTATTATATCTAACTTACAAGGTTTTTATTGTAATTTAATTACCCATTTCAAAAGTTACTTTGTTACAGTTAGCTGCAAGTTTCAAAAAGTTATTTAGTAAAGTAGATACGTGAAAACGTCACAAACAAAAAACCTCACTTTGGCATTAATAAATTAGTATGTATATGAAAACGATCAATGTTTATCGCGCCGGTATCCAACGAAAGAAAGTGCAATGTTGAGTGCAAGTGCACTAACTATGAGCATGCGCACGCGCATCGCAACGTATGTACCTGGCTCAGACGGAGTAGAGACATCGACCGGGACACACCCTCGTCCTGCCATAGGCATTACACTGTTACTATAGTGGTCATGATCCATCATATAACAATGTAACATTATACACAGATACAAGGGGGAAAACCCATTAATGCTTTGTAGACACATAACGGGAATCCCCTCAAAATGCTTCAATACAAAATTTCTTTTGCCATAATCTTTAAAAATATAATTAGCTGACTTTTCTAAAAATAGGAGATGAAATATGTGAAAGAAGAGTGTCGCGAAATGAATTTCTTTTCGCTTTTACGCTGCTACTGGTCCCTAACATTAACCAAAAATAGTGTGTACTACCTACTAGATGCAAGTGTCTCGTGACCGCTCAATGTGGACCATGGAGGAGGACTATGTCCAGCTGTGGACGTTTCCCGGCTGATGATGATGAGTGTGTGTTTACTGATGCACGTTGTGAAATAAACGAGTTGACTGTATTTATATCATCATATATATATAT
Source organism: Carcina quercana (assembly GCA_910589575.2). Lineage (NCBI taxonomy): Eukaryota > Metazoa > Arthropoda > Insecta > Lepidoptera > Depressariidae > Carcina > Carcina quercana. The sequence continues at coordinate 1,843,537 of OU342455.1, read as the reverse complement.
ATACTGCAGAATCTCAGTCCTACTCTCCTACAGAGTGTATGGGACATAGTACACCACGCGGGACCAGTGCGCATTGGTAGACTTCACACACACCTTTGAATTTCTTCTCAAGAGTGTGCAGGTTTCCTCACGATGTTTTCCCTTAGCGAAAAGACAGTGGATATGATTTTTATCATTCGTACATAAATTCAAAATATCAAATTGTAACTCATTGGTACGAGCTAGGATCGAACCCAGACCTCGATTGTTCAAGGACTGACGCTCGACACAACTGAGCTACCATGGCTAGTATTTTTATAGGAAAATTTATCATTTATTAATAATTGAATTAACAAGAAGGTATACGCTAGTGACACGGGTCGCCAGCTTACACACGGTATTTCGTTCGTAGATCCAACAGTTTATCAATGTGATCGTAAATTTTTTTGGCTCTCATTGCTGTAATTGTCCTTTAAATGCCTGACTATAGTCTAAAGCCCTAACCTCACTGGTTTGCCTTCCTGGCATGTGTCAGCTGGAGACCCATGTCTCCAGCTGACACACTAAAAACAACTCGCTGTAACTGAGTCATGGTTGCTGCTAAATTATGAATGCTAAAGTTTGATTGCTCCTAAATTGCCTTAAAATTTGGCATGCGTAGAATTCCCCTAGCTCTATGAGGAAGCTGACGACCCACACGTATCTCGAGATACCGGTCGGAAGAGAAACAGACAAAATGTCGCGTCGCCGTAGCAGCCCGCCACCGAAACGCGACTCGAAATTGAGCTTTACAATAAAGTTATGTGTTTATGATAAAATTACAATCTGTTTAGCTTTGATGCAGGCTGGTTCCGGATGGGTATGGCTTCGTATGTAGGAGAAATAAAAGAAATGTCGTCTGTCTGTGGTGAAGTATAATTTTGAAGTGTTGGACCTACGAAACGTTAAGCTCGGGTTTCCTAGGATGTCGGTGTCATCATATAGCGGTAATATAGCGGTGAATGACGTCACTAGACATTGTCTATGTAAACAAAATGGTGAGGTTTCCCAAAGAGCAATAATTGACACCGTAACGTAAAAAGCGGTGCCGACATTTGCATGACGCCATGGTGAAGCCAAAGCCACAAAATGAGTTCCAATTCCAACTGGAAGGTGGTCGACGGTATGCAACAATGGCCGTGGTACTTTCCACATGTCACCGTAATACGGCCGTCTTTGTGCGTCAGTAATATTACGGCCGCTACATGACGGCACCGCTATCCTAGGAAACTAGTCGCTTAAATATGTATGTAGTAATGTCATGGTTGTATAGATGGCGCTGTCGTAGACACAATCCGATGTCCTATTTTAAAAGTTTATGGTAAAAGAAATTTAGTATGTAGATCTTTCATGATTAAACAAGCGATTGATTGAGGATTTAAACAATATCTTAATTAACGTTATCCCTCTCCTAATGCTTCCATACTAAATTTCTGTTGCCATAATCTTTTAAAATAAAATAACTGGCTTTGATAAGTAATTACCTAAAAATAGTAGACGAAATAACAGTGTCGCGAAATAAATATCATTAATTTACAACTTTATAGTTAGCTACAATAGCAGTTACGCAGCTAATGGTCACTAGATGGCGCTTTGAATAATCGAAGAAAATTGTTTAAAATTAAAATTGTGATTCACTGTGAAGTTGTACGTTAATGATACTCATTTCGCGACATCACAATCCGATGTACTATTTTTAGATAGTTACTACACAAATCCAGCTGTTATATTTTAAAAGATTATGGCAACAGAAATTAAGTATAAAACTTTGATATCAAGATAAAAAAAGTATATCAAAAGAAACTTCCGAAAATATCGTGATGATATCAAGTGACAGAACATAAATAAGCATTGTATAATCATATCAGTGTATAATCATATATAGATTTACCTGCATGTGTCTTATAGTCTTGTTGTAAGCGACCAGTTCTTTCCTCAGCTTCTCGATACCTTCTTGTGCCGAGTTGATTGCTTCCAGTAACGCAGATTTTTGTGGATCCGACACGTTGCCTATAAAACACAAATCGGACATTATTTTTAATGTACTGGTAAAATAATTGATCCGTGGTAGCTCAGTTGTGTAGAGCATCAGTCCTTGAACAATCGAGGTCTGGTTCGATCCTGGCTCGTTATTTGGATTTTATGTACGAATGATAACAATCATTACCATTGGCTTTTCGGCGAAGGAAAACATCGTGAGGAAACCTGCACACTCCTGAGAAATTCAAAGGTGTGTGTGAAGTCTACCAATGCGCACTGGTCCCGCGTGGTGTACTATGTCCCATACTCTCTCTGACGTTTACAGTTGATTGCTACTCACCAGATTCCAGTTTCTGTATGAGCAGCACCTGTTGCTGAAGCTGCGTCTCGAGCAGCGCCTGCGCTCTCTTATGCATCTCCATCACTTGTTTACTCTTCTCTACCGGCTTGGGAAGTTCCTTCTTCGCCTCCTCACCGTTAGACGGTGCTTTCGCCTGTCAACGAACATTTTATTGGAGCTTCAACTGATTGAGTAATTAATTAATTACCACTTAATTACTATTTAACTAATGTGGCACTTAAATACATTACTAGTAACTTGTAGACTAAACATAACTACGTAATGCATTACGCGTGATATTACGCGACCGCGTACTGTTGCATTACACATCACTCGACCATCCCAAATCGCATCACTCATAGCATTCCGCGCGCGTGTCTTCGTTCTGTACCGTACTGTACTTCGATGATAAGGCTTGCATTCTACGTATTTGAATTCCGAGCATGTCATGTTTAGAGAGCGTGGCATTACAAATATTATATATAGTAAAAAGAGCTGTCACACGTCAGCGCACGGCGCGCGTATTAGGTGCTGTTTAGAGTGATGTGTAATGGTACGATGTAATATTACGTTTACGAAATGTAATGTCATATACCATTACTTTAAGAAGCACTGTTTTGCGCATGTCTATTTGTAGATCTCAATTATAATGTAATAATTTTAACACATATATTTTTTTATTTTTTTGAATTATTAATACATGTCAGTCTGCATAGAAATTTTATACTTATAAATAATAGTTATAACCTAGTCTATCATATATGTCGTCCAGCCCCGCTCCGTTGGGCAAAGTTCCCGGGATGTTGGCAGCGTTACCCCGCTGGATAGCTATGCTGATCCTTTGTCGGAGGTAGCCACCAGCTCTCAGTGGCCGCGACCAGGCGGACAGACAGATCGGATGCAAGCTGATGCGTCTCCGGACGACTACGAGCGCGCAATATTACCTACCCCTGAGCGGGTCACTTTCTATACTATATTAATTCTGTGAAGTGAAGGCGAAATGTTACATGTCCTTACTTGGCTCTCTTTGTTGACCTTCTCCAACAACAGCTGCTGTTGTTTGTTGTCGGCCGTAGCTTTGATGTTGTCCCTGTTGATCAACACTTTGTTGTGCGACATCGGGTGCTGGCTGTTGTCCCTGTTCGCCGGCTTGTTGTTCTGTTGTCCGCCCGGCGACACATTCTCTTGCTTGTTCTGAAAATACAATTTTAAAAAAATTACTCTAAATACGGCTTGAAATTGGATACAAATACATACAAAATTAATAAACAATACATGCCGATTATGAAATATTGAATTTTTTTTAAAGCTTAAAATAGTAAACGTAAATTTTCAAAATTTCCTTTAGTATCTTTGTAAATAAAAATTCTGATTAAAGTTAAGAATTTCGGGGTTCTTGCACCGAATAGAAAAGTCCCACTGGGCACCACTGGTCTCAGTTTTATCAAATGTAAAATTTCATGGTATTCCTTTTATTTAAGATACTATAGTTATTTGAAAGAAAAAAATATTCGTTAAACGTTTTGATCAGTAATGTAAAATTACGGGTGGATTTTTTTAAAAACATTTGTCCGGTTCGATTTACGGTTCAGAGAGGCAATTATTTCAAAATCTTTGAATGCAGTTCAAATTGTTTTTAAAATAATTACAAATTCCGTAAAATTATAAAATGCAGTAAAATTTTCAATCTGCAATATTTAAGATACTTTCACTTCACGTGGTGTAGACATGGGAAGCCCTGTATATATTTATTACAATACAAACATTACAGTGTAAACCAAGTCGTTAATATTTATACTAAACAGTACAGAGGTACTTATATGCCAAAGACATTCTCTCAAATCATTCCATTCATCCATTCGTCGGTGAGCGTGTTGAGCGCTGCGAGAGCACGGAACATGGGAGAGTAACGGCACGCCTGCGTACGCGCACGACGCGCGGCGAACAGACGCCTGCGTACGCGTGAGACTCCGATATATACTCACGTCCGGATTGTGCCAGAAGACCTTGATGAATCTGTTGTTGAGTACAGCTTCCGTGCTCTTGTACGCCACGTTCGCCTCCGTCGGGTTAGAGAACGTTATCAGAGCTCCCTCGGGATCTCCTTCGTAGCACACCTGAGAATAATTATAATATTACAGCCACACAATAGATATCTTTGGGACCGGTTCGTTTCTAATTTATCTTAAGTATCAGACGGTTCGTTTCAAATCATCAAACATAACCCTACAACATTCCCACCTCTCCGCTCCCACTATTATTCTTGTTTTTTATTTTATTTTAGACAGGATCTGCAGCGGTACACTTGAAACGCGTCCACTGAAGGTGGATGAATTTCCTATGGACTCTAAAGCTATCTTGGAACCCCAGACTCGTTTACAATAAAGAAATAGAGTGAAGTGGTAAAGACGTTCCTACTTCCCCCCATTGTAAATGGGAGATAGCGCAAAATAGAAAATCAACCATAAAGTCACCTACTAATGGGAGGACGGCCGAGTGAAGCTCGACCGCCCGGTTTTGGAATACGCCACGGAAAGCGCCATGCAGTAAGTTACAGTACAGCCCTATAACAGTAACTGTAAGTCTACAATTCTACATCAATAATTATTCTATAAAACGCACACATAAAAATATTCTATAATAGAAGATAGATCAACGCTTGACCACAATTAGGCATGCGTAAAACAGTGCTTCTGAAAGTAATGTGATATGTCATTACATTACGTACCGCGTAATATTACATCGTAACATTACACATCACTCGAAACATCACCTTGCGATACGCACGTGCGCTGACATGCGACCTTGTAATGCCATGCCATTATCTCGAAATATCACGTGCTCGGAATAAAAATACGTAGAATGTAAGCCTTATTATTCTAGTAATACGGTTGCATTTCAGTAAAATATGCGCGTTCTATCCGTTTTTAGTTTTGTTGGAGTATCCGAGCCCGTGCAGCGCGCCCTTTCGCTCGCGCCGCGTTAGGTGCGAGTGAGCGGTGCAGAACAATGACATGTATGTTATGTAAAACAGTTTATTAAGCATTTTGTGACATATATATTTCGTGCAGTATTACATAAAATATCACCTGTATGTTTACGATTTTCCCGAACTTGGAGAAGTGGTTGTTGAGATGAGTGATGTCATTGAGACCACGCGGCACCTTCTTCACCTCGAGGGAGCAGTTGGCGGCGTTCGCGGGCAGCGGGGGAGGGCGGGAGGGGCCTGCAACATAACAACCAAAGAGAATACAATACACGTGTACTTTAACCCCCGACGCAAAAAGAGGGGTGTTATAAGTTTGACGCCAATGTCTGTCTGTGGTATCGTAGCTCTCGAACGGATGGACAGATTTTGATGCGGTTTTTACGTAAAAGCAAGTTTCCATGCTGTTCTTAGTTGTATTTGGTAAAAATCGATTCAGCAGTTTTGTTGCGTAGTTTTTTTTATGATTATTTAATTAACTTGTTTTAAATGTGTGTTGAGTTTACACTTGGCCTTCATCTCACCTGATGGTAGGTGACGATAAGGCCGTTGGGTGGTGCGCGTGCGCACCGAAAAGCATCAATCTAATGAGGCGCTGGCTCTGCTACCTTTCATACCGGAACACAACAGTGCTATTAACACTGCAGTTTGGCGGCAGACTTAGGCAACAGCACTTTCGTACCATATCACATTCACGCTTGCTTGTTCCTATGCAGTGTGTTGAGGGAATGTCAAGGTGAGACATGGTTCAAAAGTGGATACATATTTTTGTACTCGAGTGTACCTAGTTATATGATCGTGTTACTTACCTAATCGATTGTAGTCAAAGTTCTTTGGGGGCGGATGTCTCGGGGGCATCTGCATAAATGGGGGGCCGGGGATCACTCCCAGGGGGGGAGGGGGCTCGTGACGCACTCTGAAACAATAGGAATTGATAGGAATTAAAGCAATAAATACATATGCCATACAAACCTGGATAAAGCCTTTCGACTATGAAGGAACTGAAAATATTCTCGAGTCTGTAACATAATGCCCCACCTGTCATACGTCACACACACACACACACCATTCAATATCACACATGAAATACTAATTAATTAGATTTAAATAGCATATATTTTTATATATAAATATGTGTTATTTAAGAAATTAATATGTATGTATTGTGTATACTTGTCATAAATTTAAAACACGGTGTAAAGCGGAGGAGCGGGGCTTCCTACCACAGGTATTTCTATGCCCTACAGGAAGTTCCAGCGTTAAATGTAATTTGTTACTTTAGTTTATGAAATAAAATATTTTCAAAAAAGATCAATAATATTTTCAATAAATACATATAAAATGGGTCGCAGGTGTTCCTTCATCTCGTACAAAGGGCCTATTCTTCGAGATAATTTTGCAATGTCGTCCTTTAGGTACTATAATCCTATAACCTATAATAGGTAATAACATAACTGTATTTCGGTAAAGTTGTATTATATCAAAGCCTAAACGGAAATAAAACACTAGCGCGGGCTCTTTAAACGAAGAGATGACGCAATCTGCGGGGAGGTGCGGGGGCAGCGGGGGCGTGTGACGTCCTCGCACATGTGCCGAACGCACGACGCTACAAAGACAAATCAGCGCCATCTGTGTTTGTAGATAACAACTACTAGCCGCCTATGTACAACTCGAGCTGTGATTTGACTTTTTCAATATTAACACACAAAAAATCTCGAAAGACATACAGTGTTAATATAAGAAATAGATATGCAAAATAAATATAACACACAGATCAATCAAGTCTCCAATGATATACACTCACTTACTCACTAAAATTTAAACGAAACTACCTAAAATAAATTTGAACTTGAAATTAATTTACCAAACAACGGACTTTTTTAACATTATAAGGTACCTAATAATTTATACATAAACATTTAAATCTATACAGCACTTAGAGAAATTTTTTGAATATCAGGGCTCCACCAGTACGTAGTTGACATCCCTATGGCTCGCACTAAGCGCTTTGCTTCTAATTGTATCATGCGTACAGCCAGGGAGTGGAACGCGCTGCCGGCGTCTGTATTCCCTGAAAACTATAACTTGGGTGTCTTCAAGACGAGGGTGAACAGTCACCTTCTAGACCAACCAGCACCATCGTAGGCCACATCATCGCTTAACATCAGCTGAGACCGTGGACAAGCGTTGATCTGTACTATGTAAAATAAATAAATTTAAAAGCATTAATTGACGAGGAGAAAATATCTACACCTGAAAACTTTTCATTATATTTCTTACAAGCGACTGTAGAACCCTACAACGACGCTTCAAACAATTTTTCGATGTTTCAAAAAAAGCTTTCACATTTCTTAAAAATTTACCTCTTACCTTGTGTTTGACATAACCAATTAAACCCTATTACTGTTACACACCCTCTCACACCACACACTCACAGTTTCACCTTCACACAGAGAGCACTTCCACAGTGTTGTTAACTTAGAATAAGTGGTTTTGATTATTACATACAAATTGATCCATTTTATAATGGCGGCTAGACGTTCCGTCTGCTTTTCTAAGGGGCGCGGCACTGTATGATAAAATACAAGTTTTTAAACTTAATTTAGCTGCAGACGCTTTAGTATTTAACTAGATCAAATATTCCAGCCAATTAGGTTTAAGAAAAACATTTTGTACACTTTTATGAATAAATTTATTCCTATTCTTATTATAATTACCTGGGTATTGGTATGAGCTCCCTCGGGGGGTGTGGATGGTGTTGGTGCGGGGGCGGGTAGGGGGGAAACCCGACCGGAGCGCTGGACCATATGTCCGGAGTCAGGGGGTTGTATTCTGTAACAAACATTCGTTATATATCTAATGGTCGCTAGATGGCGCTTTGAACAATAATCGAAAAGCAGTGTGTAAACATGAAAATTGTGATTCTCCTAGGTCCTAGGAAGTTGAAAGTTAATGATACTCATTTCGCGATATTATAAAAATTTATGTTTATTTATTTCTTCTCACTGAGTGCCACTTTATGTATAGTATAAATAATACACAACGTCCTACAAGGCAGGTACCTGTGAGAGACTGGTGCCTGAGATAGGCGTGACCCTGTGACAGGACACCAGCCTCTCTTCCACCGCGCTTTAGAGCTGCCTATAAACAGAATGCAGTTAAGAAATATAAAATAACTTATATATGTTTGTATAATATATCTAGTGGCTAAATATACAGATCCAATGTTATATTTTTAGACAATTACCGCACAAAGCCAGCTAGCTAATGTATTTTAAAAGGTACAAGATACAAGCTAGAAAGAGACAGAGCGAATAACCTTCATGCAAAATACTACACAATCAACCCTTACATTTTTTTTTTACCGACTTAAAAAAAGGAGGTGGTTATCAATTCGACGGGTTTTTTTTAATGTTTGTTACCTCAGAACTTTTGACTGGGTGAACCGATTTGGATGATTCTTTTTTATAATATTTGAAAGGTGGTGCTTCCCGTGTGGTCCCATTTCAATTTGGTCCAGTTCTGACAACGGCATGGGAAAACGATATAAATCTTAAATTTGCCTTAGTAAAAGTAGACTTGTAAGGCAACTGAAGTCGGTTTTCAGTTCTTTTTGAACGCGTTCACTCGTCGTTTGTCATTTTTCATGTAAAATTTGTGTGTCATTGGACATTTGTGTATTTTTTTTATGTGAGTACTATCTAGTCACTCAGCGAGCAATGGAACGAGCTATGCTCGGAATTTCTCTACGTGATAAGGTCCGGAATGAGGAAATCCGTAGACGAACGAAGGTCACCGACATAGCTCGACGAGTCAGTGAGCTGAAGTGGCAATGGGCAGGCCACATCGCTCGAAGAACCGATAACCGGTGGGGAGTAAAGGTTCTCGAGTGGCGACCACGTACCGGGAAACGTCTACCAGGCCGTCCCCCTACTAGATGGACCGACGACCTGGTTAGAGTCGCGGGGAGTCGCTGGATGCAGGTGGCTCGGGACCGGTCGATGTGGCGTACCATGAGGGAGGCCTATGTCCAGCAGTGGACGTTTCTCGGCTGATGATGATGATGATGATGATGAGTACTATCTTTGTCAGTAAAGCGTCTCTAAGCATCACGTGCTCCGAATTAAAATAAGTAAAATGTAAGCCTTATCGTATTGCTTGTCATGTCAGCATTCTCATCCTTAAGATTGAGAGATGAGATATAAAACTTGATCGAAACGCCGTATCAGTTTACCGTTTAGGTCAAGTAAGAACGGAATTATATGTATACTTACCAGGCACTGGTGGCGGCACGGTGAGGACCCTGGTGAGGGCCGCGTCCTCTAGCACCACGGGGTCAGTTCCATGGTCCCACTGGCAGAGGTCGCCGCGCATGCAGTAACCTTTCTCTGAACAAAAACACACAATTACACAAAATACCGTCGGGTACTTGACACCAAATTAAATTGGCGTGAAAATGTATTTTATACCGTAACAGAATATAAAAATACGAATCCTCGAATAGTAAATTGCTTACTTAGTTTCTTCATTGCATTTTGAACGTTTTCTTATAGAGGTATTATTATTTGATTGATACACTAGCAGCTCTTGGGAGCTGATGCGTGTATATCACTCATCATCATCAACAGCCTATACACGTCCCCACTGCAGGTCTCAGTCCTACTCTCCTACAGAGAGTGTATGGGCCATAGTACACCACGCGGGACCAGTGCGGATCGGCGGACTTCACATGCCTGTTCAAGACATGCAGGTTTCCTCACGATGTTTTCCTTCACCGTTTAGCAATCGGATAATGTACTTGAATTGAAAAACAACTCATAGGTACACGGCTGGATTCGAACCCGGTACACTCAGATTGAGAGTCCGCGCCTTATCCATTGCGCCACCGACGCTTCATGTCATATGTGTATATCACTGCACTTGTTTTAATGTTTCTAAATGTTTGTCTAGTGTGTTTTTGAAAGAATTCACTGAAGCAGCGCTTATTACACTTTCAGACAGAGCGTTCCAAGAATGCACTACACGGTTAGGCAAGAAGTGTTTCCTAGGGCTGCTCCTACATAGAGGCTTGGTGAGCTTCATTGAGTGCCCTCTCAATGACTGTTCTGGCTCACAGTGAACAAGGTTCTGATGTTGCTCACATTGTAGTGTCTACTTAGTAGTGAGTATTGTATAACTTTCAATGAGGTCACCTCGTGTCCTTCGCTCTTCCAGTGTTGTCAGATTAAGTTGAAATAGGCGTTCTTCATAAGATTTGTTTTCATATCACCCATAAAACATTATTTTACGAGATAACTCAAGCTCTAATACTATAGACCGACCGCTTAAATGAGTCCTACCGTGGGGTACAGGTGCGCAGGGGATCGAGGGAGGAGTGGGCGGCAGGACCACGCGCCTGTCGCCCGCACCTCTCTCGATCCCCTTTGTCGCCATACCCCCGTGTAGAATAGTATTTATTGATAGCAATACAAAAAGGAAAAAGTACATAAAATTCACAAACAAATATCGCATTCATGCTCACCATCAAAGTCCCTGCAACGTCTCTTATAAGCATCGTTGTGGTCCAGCCTGGCTTCGGGTCGGGGAGACAGGGAGCCGCGGGACCGGTCGCGCGACCTCTCACGGGACCTAACAAACAACATATTCTCATGATTTCTCATTTCTATTTCTTTTCACTTTTCATTGTCTTTGTTATCTGAAATTTTTTTATGACAATTGTAATTATTGTAATTATTTATTATTCATTAGCTTAGTATTAATTTTATTGTCTAATTTTTAAGGATTTAAATGTGTGTACATCTGAAAAGGTTGAGTTTGGTCTGAACTGTATTGTATGTGTTTTACAGCTTATATGTACCCAAACTCACACACAATAAAGATTTCATTTCATTTCAATGGGCTCACATTCGTTCATACCCCGGACACTGCATAGAAATGTCACTCGTAGACGGATCTAATTTTTTCAACTGCAAAGTTAAGTTTGTTCTTCAATCAGTTGTTGTTATTGTGTGATTACTTATAAAGTTTCTTTGTTGGAACTACGAATAAATAAAATAAATAAATACACGTGCATACCTCTCTCTATCCCTAGAGCGAGAGATACGATCTCTGTGGTCTCTGTCTCTAGATATTCTGTCTCGCTCCGCCTCGCGCGGCACACGCAGCCGCTCCCGCTCCCTCTCGTGATCGCGTTCACGAATTGCTAGCACTGGGGATCTTGATCTGAAAACAATACATCATAATTAAGTTCATAAGTCCACCGTTGGACATGAGCCTTCCTAATAAAACGCCACAAAGAACGGGCCTTCTATAAGACAATTCGGTCAGGAGATAGGTAATGAAGTTAAGCAAAAACTCATTCGGAAACTTTTAGGTGTTTAACATATTTTTCGGGAATTTTTATTTTGAATTTATTCCAGAATCTTTTTGAGAGAGATTTAGGGTTCCGTACCTCAAAAGGAAAACAGAAACCTTATATAGAATCAATTTGTTATGTCCCTTGGATCTGTGAAAAAAATCAAGCTTCTAAATCAACACAGTAAAAAAAAGAACGGCCATTTTTGTCGCATATTTTGAAGAGTTCCCTTCCGATTGCCAGGGATTCAAAACCTATATTATAACACACTTAAAGCACTAAATATTCGAATTTTAAAATTATATCACAATAAAATACCTCTTTTAACATTACAATCTTATATGTACAGTTGAGAATTGATCGCGATATAGACGAATGTATGGGATCTAACTTTTTCAACTGCAAAGTTAAGTTTGTTCTTCAATCAGACTTTAATTTTTTTAGAGGATTATTTGGAGTTAACCCATCAATTATTTACTGTATGTTAAGCATTCTGTATGGATCCCTCGGTGCTCTAGGTGCCCTAGGAACTCACCTCGACCTGGTCGGTTGTCTCTCGATGTTTGGCGGGCTTCTGTTTCTGTAGCGGCCCCGGGGCGAAGGGGAACGAGATGCAGGACGTCTACACAACAATACAATACATTCTGTGACGAAATCACTGCGCTTTAGACTACACAACTAAAGTAAAACTTCTTATGAAACTGGCTATGAGAGAGAGAGAAAATGTGTGCTCGCACCTCTCTTTCTCTCTCTCTTGCCTCTACTATCTTTTCATCATCATCAACAGCCTATATACGTCCCCACTGCAGGGGCACATGCCTACTCTCCTACAGAGAGTGTATGGACATAGTACACCACGCGGGACCAGTGCGGAACGGCGGACTTCACATGCCTGTTCAAGACACGCAGGTTTCCTCACGATGTTCTCCTTCACCGTTAAGCAATCGGATAATGTACTTGAATTGAAAAACAACTCATAGGTACACGGCTGGTTTCGAACCCGGTACCCTCAAATTGAGAGCCCGCGCCTTATCCATTGCGCCACCGACACCTACTATCTTTACTAACTTCGAACTCCTCTCAAGACCGAGATTGGCCTTGGGGAGGTGATTTGATCCATAGGGGACTGTCACAATAGATCTGCAAAGGTCGCAGTGACTTGCAGGACAGACGGACTGCACCCCAAATAATAATAATCTCCCTCTCAACTTCCGTTCGCCTCGCCCGATCACACTTTTCGTAACGCTCTCGTAACGCATTCACCCGGTTACTCCCCAAGTTAAGCGCTAAGATGTTTTACTTAAATAAATCTGAAAAGTATATTTTTCCATTATATCACATTAAAATCTATTTTATACGATTCAATCTGTAGAGTATTGTTTGATATTTATTTGTATGTTATTTATAATTTTCAGTGTGTCAATTATCCATACTCTGTGAGGAACCCTCGGTACGCGAGTCAGACTCGCATTTGCGAACTTTTTATATATTCCGTGAGTATTAAGATTTTATTTATTTAAACAATAACACAAAACACGTAGAAAGTAGATACATAAGTTAGAGCTTGTTATAGAGAATGTTAATATAATGGCGGTAGGTATCAAATGATAATGGGCATGGTTAGTAACACGATACCTCTTGTCGTACCTCCGTCCCTCTCCCGCGTGCTCGTGCCGTCTCGCTCTGGCGCGCCGCTCCCAAGAGCGGGACCTGCGCCTGCGACGGTCGTCTTTGTCGCGCAGCTGGCATGGGAAATACAATTTACGTGAATCGTTGATTTTTTTAAATCTGTTATTTTTGAGTATAGTACGTAACGTAATACACGTAATAACGTACATTACAAAGCAAGTACGGTAAGCTTGATATTATAGTCGCGGTGTTTAATAATAAACCTATGACTGTAATAGCCAGCTTACTGAGTAAGAGCATTATACGATGTTTTTCAATACATTTGCGATTACCATAAAACTAGAATGATCTCACTTTGCGTAAATTCAATGAAAATTGGGTACTTCAAATGTAAAAATGACGGGAGCGGGACTGCTTTTCTCGGTTTGCAAAAATGCAAAGACTGAAATCTGTACAGCCTTTAAAATAGTATTTAATAATTTTTTCATTTGATTACTAATTAATTAATATGTATTTTTCATAAAATAACAATAATTTATAGTAATTGGATATATTTATTTAGTGTTACTTTTATCAAAATCACTCCTCTTACATTGAACATAAAAACTTGTTGCTCGGATTCTATACAAAAAAAGTCTCATTTGTGCATCTGTGGCATTGGGCCAATGAACAGTTTTGATTGGTGTAAAAAAAGGTATGTAAAATGAAACATTTCAGTTTCGATGTCATAAGGACCCTATTACCGTAACCTATAGAATATAAAGAGGCAAGCAAAGTTTAAATAATCATTTACTCACAGAGTCCCCTCTCCTGTCTCTCCGCCTGGGTTGTTGGTCTACTGGTTCTTCTAGAAGTTCCGTTAACGGCAGAACCTAAAAACAATACAGATATTTTATACACGTGTGGACTCAGCGAGCTATGGAACGAGCTATTCTCGAAACTTCTTTACATGATAAAATTCTGAATGAGGAAATACGTAGACGAATTAAGGTCAAGAATTAAGGTGACTCGTATAGTGAGATGAAGTCGCAACGGACAGGACACATCGCTTATCTAACAGTAAAAAGTTCTTGAGCGACCACGAACCGGGAAACGTGTACCGGGCCGTCCTCGCACTAAACGATCGACGACCTAGTTAAGGTTGCGGGTAGTCGCTGGATGCAAATGTCTCGGGATAGGTCAGTGCGGCATTCCATGGAGGAGGCCCATGTCCAGCAGTGGACATTTACCGTCTGATGATGATAATATATACAGTACCTTAACGAGCGTTTGCTCGTGTATGCCGTGAGGCTTTAGCACGTTTTGGGCGGGCTTAGGAGCGCGGGACACCACGACGCGGTGGCGGGGCGCAGCCGCGGCCGCGGGAGGCGAACGCGCACCAGCTGAAGGCCATCCCATGTCCAACGTGCCGTTTGTTGGGACTGCAGCTAAAATAGAAACCAATGAGACAAACTTAAAAAAAAAACCTGACCGAAATGCCTCCATACATAATTTCTTTTGCCATAATCTTTTGAAATAGAATAGCTGTCTTTGATAAGTAATTACCTAAAAATAGGAGACGAAATTATAGTGTCGCGAAATAAACATCATTAATTTACATGTTTATAGTTAGCTACAGAAGCAGTTACGCAGCTAATGGTTCATAGATGGCGCTTTGAAGAAAAATAATAAACAGTGTGTAATAATGTAAATTGTGATTCACTGTGTTAATGATACTCATTTCGCGACATCACAATCCGATGTCATATTTTTAGATAGTTACTGCACAAATCCAGCTATTAAAATTATGGCAACAGAAATTTAGTATGAAACTGATGGAGCGGTATCCCGTTAATAGAAGTAGTCAAAGAATAGTGTATGCAATAAATATTAAAAAGAAAACTTCAGATGTACACACCAGCAGCCTCAGACACCACCTCCTTCTCCGGTTCTGGAGGGTCCACAGCCTCGCGCGCCGGCGACGGAGCCTTCACAGCAGCCGTCAGGTACTCCTGAGTGTCCAGGGATTTGAACAGCATGTCCACGAAGGGTTTCGTTTCTGACGACAACATAAAACTATTATTAGATTTGAAATTAGAAGCAACACTCCAAACAAACATATGACCCCAAGTTCGAAACGAGCAAAAGACGACATGACATAGTTTGTGTATCCAAAAAAATTAGTAGTAATAAAGTTCACACATAGGTCCTAAAGCTTACAACACAGTTAATAGAATATTACACATACACACACACTTCTTTTACTATCATCATCAACAGCCTATATATGTCCCCACTGGAGGGGCTCAGACCTACTCTCCTACAGAGAGTGTATGGGCCATAGTAAACCACGCGGGCCCAGTGCGGATCGGCGGACTTCACATGCCTGTTGAAGACATGCAGGTTTCCTCACGATGTTTTCCTTCACCGTTAAGCAATCGGATAATGTACTTGAATTGAAAAAACAACTCATAGGTACACGGCTGGATTCGAACCCGAATCCACTGCGCCACCGACGCTTCAAACAGCTTTATAGCAGATCTGCTATCTGCTATACTGCCTAACAGCAATATAGCAGATAGCAGAGACAGCGCCTCAGTGGCTTGAGACTTCTAGGTGCGCACGCGCACCCAGATCAAAACTCTCTTACGGCCAGGGGCTTAGGGATGCTCTTTAAGGACCAAAAATCTAAAAATTTTGTTCAAATATCCTTAATCATGGTGTGATAAAACCTTATCAATACACACCACACACCACACGTACTTGTGTATACCAGAGACAAGAATCCCGTGCGGGGAGACCTGGTTACCCATAACACAGGCCTTGAGCTTAGTTTGGGAACCAGCTCTCCCACAACTACTATATTACTTGTATGAAATATAAAAATGAACTATGACGTTGTGGAGAGAGGAAATAAAAACCTATTTTATTTTTATTTATTAAACCCCAATTAAGAACCAGTAAGGATCAGTTTAGAAACTTCCGAATATGTTAGTTCACTTCTTGGGAATCTTTCACTGATATGATTACAATATTATGATTGAATAACCATCATCATCAGCTGGGAAACGTCCACTCCTGGACATAGGCCTCCCTCATGGTACGCCACATCGACCGGTGCCGAGCCACCTGCATCCATGCGGTCCATCTAGTAGGTGGACGGCCTGGTATGACCCGGGACGTGGTCGTCACTCGAGAACCTTTACTCCCCACCGGTTATCGGTTCTTCGAGCGATGTGGCCTGCCCATTGCCACTTCAGCTCACTGACTCATCGAGCTATGTCGGTGAATTTCGTTCGTCTACGGATTTCCTCATTCCGGACCTTATGGTGTAGAGAAATTCCGAGCATAGCTCATTTCATTGTTCGCTGAGTGATTGAATAATAACATAAGGTAAAGGTTTAAAAGTTGCACCAGTACGCACACTTAACATCAATTGCCTTATCATCACTTACCACCAGATGAGATGAAGGCTAAGTGCAAACTTATCATACATTCCAAAAAATCTCACCATGTTGTAGGAAAACGTCGAGCTGGTCGAGCATGCCATCCCTCAGCTCATCCAGGGGTTTGTCCTTCTTCACAAGGGCATACACGTACTTGGCTAACGCAGCCGGGTCAGCATCGCACCTGAAGTTACACAAGACACATATCAAAACAATTTGTTGTATAAAATACAAGTGGGTAGGTGATACTGCCTGTGTTCTACCATTTGTTGTATTTTTTCTGTGTATCGTGACAAATAAATTGTTGTCTATCTAGATATCAGCAGCAGCTGCACCTCACTGCAGGGTCTCAGGCCTATTCTCCTACAGAGAGTGTATGGGACATAGTACACCACGCGGGACCAGTGCGGTTTGGTAGACTTCACACACACCGTTGAAGTTTTCCAGAGTGTGCACGTTTCCTCACGATGTTTTCCTTCACCGTAAAGCCAATGGTATTGATTTTTATCATTTGTACATAAATTCCAAATAACAAATTGAAACTGATTGGATCGAGCCCAGACCTTGATTGTTCTAGGACAGACGCTTTACCCAACTAAGCTACCACGGCTACCAAAACCGACCTAGAATCATTCCCCAATGTGAGGGTTTCATACCTCAAAGAATAAACCAGAAAAACAAATTAATAAATTATAACATAGTAAAAGTAGCTTTTTTACGTTTACAAACTTAACTTTGCAGTTGAAAGCCATAAATCAGGTATGTAACTTAGCAGCAAAGTAAAGTTGGTTCTTTAGTCAGACAGACATTTTCGGTAGAGCATTGTTGGGTGCATATTACCATACATATTATTTATGTTTTTTAGTATGTTAATTATTCATATTATGTACGAAAACCTCGATTTGCGAGTACAACTCGCACTTTTGCAAGATACTTACTTTTGTATGAATAAGAAGTAGCACAAAAAACTAGATTCCTATCTGTTTAGGAAGGACAGCAAACTACGCACATTAAATAATACCATATCATATCTGTTACACCATATATCTATGTTATCTTATTTGATAATGTGTATGTTGCGATTCAATTGTGATATGTAATTTTTGACTTGCTATCTGTGTTGTTATGAAAGCAAGTGTTTTGTTACTTAATCATAATATTAAATATATCAATTTTCAAAGGACCTTTTGAAAACTCAGCTTAATGTTAGTTGTAAGATACTTTAAAAAGTACAACCCACGTTCAAACTGTCCAAACTAAAAAAAATATTCAAAATTAATTCAAAATGCTTAATTTATTTACAATTGCTCTTTGTTTCAGTCATTGGTTAATGACAATTAAAAATTTATTATTATTAAAACAGTAACATAAATATGATAAAATAAAAATATTTTTGGAATTGTCTTTTCGCTAGCTTTCAATTGATACCCATATTGCTACTACACTACACTATTGTCACTACCACAATTCTGAAGAGTGCAACGACACCTCACATGTCAAAAACCGCCCAGCCGTTTGGTCTGTAAGGCGTGCCAAAGAAATTGACATACATACGCTCGAAAAACATTACCCTCCTTCTGACGCAGTCGCGTAAAAAGTCACCCAGAAACACTAGCTATGTTATCTTTTCAGTGGACGTATGTGATGTGGACGATGGACGTATGGACGGTGTATGATTTTCAACAGACTTCAAAAAAGGAGAAGGTTCTCAATTCGATGCGTACGTTTTTTTTGTGTGTGTTACATGATACCAATAGTGAACCGATTTTGATAATTTTTTTGTTTGGTAGAGCATACTTACCTCTGGTACCATATAAAATCTTCTTTGAGAAAATCAACAAAAACCAAATTTTTAAAAGGAATTGAAGTCGGTTTTTAGTTCTTTTTGAACGCGTTAATTATTTGTTTGTTTGGTTAAGATTTAGATAGAATGGTGTACCACACAGATATCCAAATGAAGATCAATCCTAGGTCCAGTGGAATAAGCCTCCAAGTGAGTAGGCACTCTATGTGCTTAAAAACTTAGCTGAGGATTTGTTTTGAGGACTTTGAAGATTGACATGTGTTATTTGTCCACATTATATTTTCCATTTCAACAGCCTTTTCTCCTGAAACCCCTAGTTTGTGCCAGGAAATCGATGTCACAGCAGACCACCAAAGAGACGTCTGGGTGAACTAGACCAGTTCCTGAATGACTAGAGGAGGTTCTTGATAGAGAACTGGTGGGAAATTAGGAAGGACTATGATCAGCAGTGGGACAATACAGGATAATATTTTTTTTTATTTATTTATTTCAGAGTTCAGTGTGCCCCCTGGCAAAGGCTTCTAGTAAGTTCCATTGATTTGCCTTTTACAATTCTTCTCTAGTTTGCTGAAGTGGTAATGCTTTCGTTCGAGTTAATCCTCCCTTCTTTTGCACTGTCTACCTATATTTCATTTGCTATCTGTATTTTGTCAGAATTTTGCTCCAAAAAACAACTTACAAACTACAGAAAATAAGCTAATCAAAACATTATATTAGAAGAAAACCTACAAAAATAAACTACCTATGAGACCATTATCAGTTTTCAGATCAAGAACAAATCTATTTATGTAAACTGAACCTCCACTGCAGACTATTTTTGGTTACTGTTCATCTGCTAGTGTCCTTTAAAAATAGTATTAAACTAGCTTACATCCATGGCTCTGTCTGAATTGGAGACTGCACGACAATGTGGTGCCCGGTTTAACCAGCATTTAAAAATGAGAGCTGTCATGTATTTTTGTTAGAGTATATATAGCTGTATGGCTACCACCACACAAACCAACTATTACGTTCCAGTAATGACCGATCAGTTTCTATCATGAGCGTACTAAATTCAAGCCTAATATTCACTAAAATTGTTTAAGAGTACTAAACTTTTTGTCTGTGGCGTCTTCTAATTTGTGTTTTAAAATCAACCAGCAGAAGCTTTTCATCTGTCTAAAAAGTAACCCTCTATCAAAATTAGCTCAGTCTTTTCTACTCATAAAAGACAGGGACAGACATATTGACTATTTTTAAATGTTATTATTATTTCTTCCTGCGACTTCAACTATGTGGACATTAGAAATTACCATGGGATACAATCAAAAAAACACTTTCTCATTTATAAAGTTAGATGGATGAAGAAGGATAGAGCTATCACTGTCCTGAGACAACTACAGTCCAAAGCAAAAGTGTTGTTATAGTGGCAATATTAAAATACCAAACATTTGAGTAACAAAAATGTAAAATTAGCATCAAAGAAACAGTGTGGGTGCATTCTGCTAATAAAAGGTTGATGAGTAAGTGAAGTAATTCTGGAACTTTGTGGGAGATTATGTCACAATGTGCCATAAAAAGTTTCTTCTAGACATGTTTTTCGTGACACATTATAGAAAACATCTTTAATTAAACAATATTACATATATTACACAAAAAATTTACATATACTTGTACTCGTATTTTAGTGTTTTTTTATTTATATCGATACTAGTACAGAGCGCACGTCAATGTAACATATAAAACAATTGAATTGTAAAACGAAATATTTAAAAATATATTTCTATCTAAAAAGTTTGTTGCTGGTCGCCAACATGGTCCCGGACGGTGTGAAGCACCCAATTATAACTATTGACTGGTGACCAACAACACCACCTTTCGAACTTTCCATAAAAAATGAAGAAAAAAGCATAGTGACACACCGAGTTTGGGCCATGCCACCCCTGGTGTAGCCATGGTATATACTTCAATATTTCAATTTAATATTTAGTAGTTATAGCCACACAACAGCCACCATAGAGTTAGTAGGATAGTACTGTTATTTCATGTTGTTGACATTGTAAACTCCTTGTGCATGTACCAATGAGTGATTGTTAGCAAATTTTCTATATCTATTGAGGAAACTACTATTTTAAGCTTAATTTCTATGAATTTTAGTTCAGTCAAATAAATTACATATAAAAAGAAAACTAAAGAAGTGACTGTATAGCTATATCGTCAGAATGGACAACATGACAAATGTGTAGATTAATATTACGTATTTAAAGATTTATTGCATCAAAAAATAGCACAGGTCACCAATAAAATTCTGCATATTTACATAAACATACCAAAGAACAAATTGGTGAATCATTAGATCTACAATATTTATCTTCAAAGTAACGCTAATAGGCAGATTTTAAAAATGCGTATTTCTAGTTATCTCTACTTATGACATCACAATCAGTGCCTGATTGAATAAAAAAAAACAGGTGCACACATGCGTAAATCTAGAAACCAAAGCGCTATTTATTGAAGAAAATTACAACTGATAATGATAAAACTCTCTTCTCGCGTGCAATTCATGATAAAGTTACGCGAAAAGCAGCATGTGAAGTCTGACAAGTAATTAAAAAAAAGATCATAGCATTACGAAACTTGAAACGTGACACCTAGCAAGCCAAATAACTATTAATTGTGTTAATTCGGGCGTAATTAGTGGGCATATGCTTTAAACATGCTAAATTACGCTGTTGCTATGAAGGAAATAGGACAGAAATGTAAATAAATGCGAATAAATATGGCTACGAAATACTCACAGAGGCTCCAATATGGACGTCAGCCAAGATTTGAAAGCGTCTGGGTTCTCTATAATCATCTTGTTTTTACAAAATAATAGTTCATACACAACAATCCATCAACAACGCACACGTTAAATTAGTATAATAATAGTTTTTGTACGTAGAAAGTTATTAATTTCACATAAAAACGCTTACGTCCATTGCGTGTCACTTCACTTTTATGACTATTTTTCTTTCGTGATTTTGTGGCTTTGACAGTTTGGTTTTCAGCCAGCATTTTATGTTGACAGTTAATCCTCGTTAATTTCTACCAAAAAAATTATAAATTGCTGTTTTAGCAGCAAAAAATACTATACTAGATGAAGAATACTATTTTTAACGTATGATGGGTTTGCACTTGGCCTTCATTTCACCAGATGGTATGGATTTCTCTTGGTATCTTACATAGAGGCACAACACACATCACAGAGCATTATTCATCTTACTCATGTATATAGGGAATGTCCATAAACCACGTGATTCCAATTTTGGCTTTTTTAGTTGCCCCTTACGTGGCTCATCGTGGCTTTTGTTTGGACTCCCCTTTCTACGTGAGACGATTATTGAAGTCCAGATTTCTGAGTAATCTAAAATATTATGACCCAACGTCAGGGCGTGGCGTGAACGGGAGGTGATTTGATGACAATCACGATATATAGAGACGTCTTAAAATATAAACAAATGATTGATAACTTGGAGAGGAAGCTTTGATAGCCCTTTGACCTGGATCACGAATTTTCAAAGTATATTTGATATATTGGAAACTGTATAATAAATTTTAACTGCATCTGTGTCCTAATGTCCGCATTCGGAACGAAGTGATCCGTCAGAGAACCAAAGTGACCGACATAGCTCACCGTATTATCAAGCTGAAGTGGCAGTGGGCCGGTCATATTTGCCGAAGGACAGACAGTCGCTGTCGCAGACGAGTTCTCGAGTGGAGACCACGCCTAGGCAAACGTAGTATAGGACGTCCCCCGGCGAGGTGGGAAGACGACTTACGTAGGGTAGCCGGACGTGAATGGATGCGGAGAGCAGAGGACCGAATCTAGTGGCGCACTCTGGGAGAGGCCTATGTCCAGCAGTGGACTGCCGCAGGCTGTACATGATGATGATGATGATGTGTCCTAATGGCTAAAAGTTGAACTAACAATTTGAAGAAATATCGATTCTCGGTTTGTTTTGTTTTAGGGCATTTGCTTTGTCCGCCTGGCTAGCCACCAGCAGGTTACTTGAATCTGCCGCCAAACAGCAGTGTTAATAGCACTGTTGTGTTCCGGTATAAAAGGTAGCAAAGCCAAGGCTTAGATCGAGACTTCTGGGTAAGTACATTATACATTTAAAAATTCCAATGATTGCTTTACTAGTTCAAAATGAAATAATAATAATAGATACATTTGTCTAAAATAGTAATTTCGATTGCATACCTACATTATTCCCTTTTTGTTTTGCCTAGTAAAGGTTTAAGGTCAATCAATACGGTTATAGAATTGTAACGCCTATGCCAACGACACAAAGTTGTAAATTGACCTTACATAATAGTAAAACAGATTACAGTCAAGAAATGGTAGCAAGTTCATTGGGATCAACCGATAAAGATCTTGCGTTTGCAGCGTTAAAGCGCTTTAAATTGATGTGGGAAGCTGCTGCAAGTTTGATTTTTTTCTAACGGGGCTCTAAACGGGTCTCGGCTCTATAATTTGTGTTTTATTTAGCATTCTTTAGGCAACATAAGTGACTGGCAAAAGGTACAACTTTAGGGATATAGTGTTAGTGATAGTTCCTAAAACTAGATAAAATTACCTATATAAAGATTAAAAAATATTTGAAAAAATTTTGAATCTGGAACTGTCAAATGGTCAAAATATACAAGTTGAGAAAATCGCATTTGAAGTTTAGGGTCGTGAAAAATATACTTCTACTGCGATGTTAAGGAGTTATTGGTATCAAGCTATCTCATAACATTCAAGATTCATAATACGCGCCTCATATCTCTGTAGCATTGTATATTTTAAGAGATTATAAGAGAAGAACATGCAAAGGAAAAAAGAAAAGGATTTCCAATTTGATGATTTATAAGAAAATATGACTTGGACAATCATCATGGTTAGTCGCATGTTTATATAACAATCCGGAGTAGTCCCAGTAGGAAGAGTATATAAGGAATAAAACTCTACTGTAGTTCCCTGTATCTTTTACCTTTTGTTTGATGATAATAAAATTACTATTTCTTATAAATTATAACAGAAATAAAATCTGAAACATTTTTATGATACCTTTTTGAAAGTAAATTACTACTACACTATGACCACACTAGATTTTTATTCTAACTAGGGTCTAGAATTCACGCAATATGTAGTGTATAAATTATTATTATTGTAGTCAGGGTCAGGCGTAAATGAATCAAGTTTTGAATTCTAATTCCACTCTCACTGTTTAAAAATCCAGATTAACAGGTTTTCGGATGTTAAATCATAGTATTATTGTAAAATATACTTCTTCAAACAGGTTATAACAAATAATCAATGCAACATATGTTTTTAGACGATACCCAAGCACGAAACTCGTGCGCACCCGCGTTCCTAACTAGTTCAAAAATAAAGAAAAACGTGGCGCAGTTTTTGATAATAATCTTGGAGTATTCCCGTGAATGAAACGTTGCCATCGCGTGTTTTTATAACCTTGAAAAATTGAAAAGACGCGTAATAAATTTATCAACAACACAAAATAGAAGCATGTTAATTTGGTTGTGTAATAAAGCGCTATTGGAATGAATTCCTTCGTGTCGTTGGATCGCGCGGGAACGCAGTCGGTTGTCGCAAAGGCGGGAAGTCGTTCCATTTTCGGATTTTTCGTTTTTAAAATATTTATTTTTTAATAATGGCTGTGATAGTGTTGTGATGTGCTTCGTTATTTGATGTTAACCATTGCGTTTTTCGTTGGAGTTGTTTTTGTTTGTTATTTTTTAAAGTTTCTTTTGGGAGAGCGAGAAAATCGTTCCGAAAGTAAGTTTATTATTGTTTTCTTTTTTGTTTCTTCGCCTTCAAATATAAATAAATGTTCTGTTTTAAATTGTATGCATGAAATAAATCTACGCTGAGATAATATCAGTTTATTTTATCTCTATTTTTTATCATCTCAGTTTTTAACAGTTTATATATAGCAAGTAGTTAAGATAACATTTTTGTAGTCAACGTTTATTTTATAAAATATGAAAATAAAATTCTGATTAATTATTTCCTAAATACGCTTCAGTCCAATTTTGGACTATATGTTTTGGATATTTTTCAACTTCTAGAGCACGTTTTTTTGTATGGAATATCAACCTGTGTTACAATACATATGTTTCGTTCTTCGCACGGGTTCCGTTACCCGACTAACGTGATGCCAAGATGAATACGACTTTACCAGCCTTGGTATTGTACGTTCATACGTTCCCTCATATGTCATAAACCAATCGTATCGAGTTTTTCATAGGTGTTTTAGTAATTATGTCGCTAAATTGCTAAATATAAATTTGCATTCTGTAGACCCTTTAAGGCCAACCACCTCCATCAAAGTTTCATACTAAATTTCTGTTGCAATAATCTTTCAAAATATAACAGCTGGATTTGTGTAGTAACTATCTAAAAATAGGATATCAGATTGTGATGTCGCGAAATGAGTATCATTGACATACACCTTCACAGTGAATCACAATTTTCATTTAAAACACTTTTTTCGGTTATTGTTCAAAGCGCCATCTATGAACCATTAGCTGCGTAACTGCTATTGTAACTAACTGTAAAGTTGTAAATTAATGATATTTATTTCGCGACACAAAAAAATTTCTCCTATTTTTAGGTTATTACTTTTCAAAGCCATCTATTCTGTTTTAAAAGATTATGGGAACAGAAATTTAGTATGGAAGCATTACGAGAAGGATAACGTTATTATAACCAAATTAACTGCATATTCTAGTCTAGTTTAGATTCGTTATATGTAACGGAATAAATCACAAGGAATAATAAGACGTTTCTCCGTTGACTTTGAGTATTGCTTTAAGGTTTTGTGACTCTATTGAACTATCGACGTTGAAATCTGATTTGCATTGAATATCGAATAAATTGTACTACGAAATTAACATAGTCATGAAGTATATGTACGTTTAATTAAACGAGGTGTGTACTTTATACGTAAATGACGCGTTTTGTACTGTAGGTAATGATTTATGTCATAGTATTTTGACATGGGTACACGTGGTTCTAATTTATTTATATTTCATTTTATTAAAGACAGATCATCACGCGTACACAATATCACCTGATGTCTGATATATACATAAAATAGACCAAAAGAAACCGGGCTGTTTTATATATAAATTCCAAATGTAGAATGCATGCGCCAACAAGTTGACGCGTTCAAAAAGAACTGGAAACCGACTTCAATTGCCCTAAAAGTCTAAAGCAAATAACTAATATGGTTTTCTCATGTATGCCATTGTCAGAACTGGACCATGGAAATGGTACCACACGGGAAGCACCAGCTTTCAAATAAAAAGAATCATCAAAATCGGTTCACCCAGTCGAAAGTACTGAGATAACAAACATAAATAAAAGCGGCCAAGTGCGAGTCGGACTCGCCCATAAAGGGTTCCGTAGCAGCAAGTAACATAAAATAAAAGTTCTTGTAGTTCGTTGTATTTGAGTTGCGGTTTACGATTTATGACGTATTAAACGTATGGGTTTGATGAAAACAATTTTTTTCTCCAGTTCTAAGTATGGGGAACCCCCAAGTTTACTGTGGTTTTTTTTTCTTCTATTTTTGTGTGAAAATCTTAGTGCGGTTCACAGAATACATCTACTTACCAAGTTTCAACAGTATAGTTCTTATAGTTTCGGAGAAAAGTGGCTGTGACATACGAACGGAGACACAGACATGACGAATTCATAAGGGATCAGTTTTTTGCCTTTTGGCTACGAAACCTTAAAAACATCGCCGTCCAGACCACGGCTAAACACTTCTAACTTCGAGCAATCATCAGAATTTAATTTTCATTAAAAAGTGGTTTCTGTATCAATATATTTCTGACTTCAGACATTTGAGCTTCCGCATTGGCCTATCTTGACTGAATCATTTCCTTATTGCGACACAAAAGAGCTATTCTATATATTCAAATTGAGAACGACTGCTAGGACGAATTCCTGCTGCGTATACGCAGATCTCGATAAAATAACATCATTTGTTATTGAATAGAGTTTAATTTATTTCATTCAACGAAATTACTATACATATTAAATTGTATAAATTGACATTGTTTAAATTATAGCTTATTACTAACACTAGGTTAAAATTGACTATTTTATTTACTAACAAAAATATGGATTATGTCTGAAACAAATAAATAATAATAATAATAATTATGAGTAGAACCGCCCCCGCCTCAAACTCGTAATGTTGGACTAAAAAGGAGGACATTTTCTATATCCACCTGGCTGCCGGCAGAATTAAGTGACCATGTTACCTATCTGCTGCCAAACAACAGTGTTAATAGCACTGTTGTGTTGCAGTACGAAAGATAGTAGAGCCAGTTCTTCATTAACTTGAGCTAAAGGCCTTATCGTCACTTAAAAACAGATGAGATGAAGGCCTGTGCAAAACCCATCATGCTTAAAAAGTATTTGGTTGCTGCTATTTTTTTCTTTTTTATATCCTGACTGACTATGTACCACTTTTTAATCTAAATCTTTCTCAAAATGCTAGTGTTAATAGCTCTTTTGTGTTTCAGGCAAGACATAATTTTAGAACAATGCCGCTTCAATCTAAGGCCCGTTATCTATTACACAACTCCAAAAAAAACCTTACACGACATAACTTGTTACCAAATGGGCCAAAATTAACAATTAGAAAAATTAACGCTAAATGAATAATACCATTACACCTCACGATGCAAATATATTAACTAATTTGCTAATTTAGAAGCACTTTCAAATTGTTATTTTAAATATATATATATGTGCCACGCACGCACGTTGCCGTTGTATTTGAATCAATAAAGTGATTTGAATATGTACCTACAAACACGTAAACATGTTTTGGCCACAAAATTAAAATACCTACCTGTTACACTACACGTACGCAATTTGGTTTGTCTGGAATATAAACAGTGTGACGAATACAACATCCTAATCAAAACCGGGCCAAGTGCGAGTCAGACTCGCGCTCCGAGGGCCCCGTACAAAATATGAATAATTATAACATACTGGAAGATTTAAAAAAAATGGCTTTGACCAGTAGTTATCTAGCTAATGACAAGTAAAATTAGGTGAACAACTTTTGAGGTTATAAACTATGCCGAAGCCATTTCTTCAGCTTTCTCAATAAAATGTATAATGTGTACATTTTATTCAAAGTCCAGCCTTGGTTTCAATATTATTCAAGAGAATCCATATGCCGAGTGTACTCGACATGGTAAACTCTCCCGATCGCGTCGAAACCCTCGCAATTTTGCGTAATTGATACTATAACACTGCCCACACTTTTTACACTATATCACACCATTATAACACAAAAAACACACATAACCAATTAACAAAATTGCAATGAACCACCATTATTCAAATTCGCGCCAAGAATCCATACTGGAAGTTATAAATGCTATTACGAATTGGCATTTAGAAAGGCAATAATAATTATTTTATGAATAAATGAATTTAAATATAACGATATGTGTCAAAATTTTGTAATCGTAAAGTAGCGATTTGAAGGTGAGATAATTAAAAATTATACCTTTTAGATTTATTCCTATACTTATGCTGTAAGACTTTACTAGGGTTCTAGGTACAAGTTGTTGTAAGTGGGAAGGGTCCATAGGTTTTTATATCTTGCGCTTCTTTATATTGACTTAGCAGCTTGATTTTTTCAAAGATTCCAAGAAATGCACACCTAAATATTTGGTATTAATTTCAACTCGATACTTCTACGCGCATATCTCCTAAGTCACCCATTGTATTTTGAAAAATGAGGTGTCTGCGCAAGCGTCGTGTATTGGATTTACGGTCGACATTATATATTATTTTATTAAACGTTTTAGAGGCAATTATTGGGTGTTGACCTCAAAAATATCACATGGTAATTTAAAACTATATTGATATCTTCACGCGTTGATAAAAAGGGTCTTGACAGACAGCTAGACTGACAAGAAAGTTACCCTATAAGGATTCATTTTTACCTTCGAGGTACGGAACCCTAAAGTACTTATAGAATCATACTCAAATCAACCCATTGCTGATAAACTGAATTAATAACTTTGTAGAGGTTTTCCAAGGTTTTCTGGCATTAATATACCTGTATGAATTATATATACTAATGCCTATTCAAGACTGAAAGTTAATTCATCACTCAGCACTTTATCGGTAGGTATGACTAAGTGCTAGATACTCGATGTACTTTATTAGGCTGAAATAACTGAACAGTATTATCTTCAACATTAAAAAATCATCCCAGTGCGAGTTGGACTCAAGCACCAACGGTCTCAAGCCATGAATAGACACGTACATATATTATGAATACCAGATATATGTATAAATTGTATTAAATTAAATTATTATAATAAAAACATTTAAAACTTCAGGGTAAACTCAGATAAACTAATACAACTGCATTTATCTAGTTCTTACTATAATAAGCGTCGGTGGCGCATTGGATAAGACGCGGACTCTCAATCTGAGGGTTCCGGGTTCGAATCCAGCCGTGTACCTATGAGTTGTTTTTCAATTCAAGTTTCATTATCCGATTGCTTAGCGGTGAAGGAATATATCGTGAGGAAACCTGCATGTCTTGAACCCCCCGTGGTGGACTACGGACCATACACTCTCTGTAGGAGAGTAGGCTTGAGCCCTGCAGTGAGGACGTATATAGGCTGTTGATTTTACAATAATAAAATGTGTAAGAAATCGTCAATGAATTCATAATTTGAATTAAAAAATGACATAAACTCATTCAAGAGCAAAGTGAGTCCATGGGCCTTTAGGAGCAATGTGCATTAATATGCTACACTAACAACTCTGAATCTCTTCAAGACTGCCTCCCTCCGTTGAAGATGAAATATAAATAACTAAAATATTCCAGAATACATACATTCCAAAACAGCATGACTTGTGACCTCTATTTCACTTCCTCACTACATTATCTCGCGTCCTCTTTCACCTTCAGAACGCATGCGCTAATTCGTGACACGAGTTTGACATTTGAACTCTTGACAGTTGATAACAGTTGATGGGACAACGTCATCGAGTAATCGTTTTTTTATCGACAAGGGACGATCGTTTCCTCGACTTTTCTCCGCACTTTTTTTGGCTCCGTACCTAAATTCCCTTTTCACTAAGCCTTCGCGTCCGTCCGTCAGCGGGCTGTGTGCTATGAACCGTAATAGTTAGACAGTTGTAATTTTCACAGAATGTGTTGTTGCCGCTATACTTGAAACGTATTTTTATGGTTATAAAATTAATTCTGCAGTTGAAAGCAACTGCAAGCAACATTTGTTTTGCTTGCGCTCATTCAATTCCGTGCGGTTTTTTTTTATTTCAGCTATTATGAAAAATCTCTGAACGTCGTGTTGTCGAGTTGTATTACTCTGTGCTAAAGCGTTCATAAAGAACTAGAAACCGGCTTCAACTGCCCTAAAAGTTTACTTTTATTAAGGCAATTTAAGATTGACAGAACTGGACTAAATTGAAATGGGACCACACGGGAAGCACCAGCTTTCAAATAAAAAAAAAGAATCTTCCAAATCGGTTCACCCAGTCCAAAGTTCTGAGGTAACAAACATTTAACTAATTAATACACACTTAATTCATATCTCAAAAACTACTGAACCGATTTTGATGAAACTTACAGTCTTCCCTAAATTGAACAATACCTAGGTAAACAAAAAAAGGATTATTAAAATCGAACTTGTAGTTCCGGAGATATGCAAGGACAAACGTACAAATATACATACGTACACTTTTGAAATTTGTCACACTTGTTTAGAAGCGAATATAGACTAACATATACGAACACTGGGCAGTTCTGGAAATATTACATACATACAGGTTGAATTGATAACCTGCTTTTTTGAAGTCGTTTAATAATGGAGTTGTTTACTAAAACCGCTAGCGGTTATGCCAATACTGCGACATACATATTATACAATAATCCAATAATAATCACACGGCGATTCCCCGAAGGCGCCCGGACCGCGCTAAGGTAGCTACGCCTCGTCTGGAATGCTGAAATGAGAATCAATTACATTCCATTTCTTCCCTCCTCGAGCGATCGTCTCCCATAGCCAGCATCGCTTGATTAAAATGTCTGCCATTTCTCAGCTGAGACCTTTTGTTTGAGGCTTTCGTTCCTTTTTCCCACTACGGCGAAGCTAAAAGGACGGTTATGATTTTAGCGGCCCCTGTATTCCATGTTCTCCTAAACCTCTCGTTGTATTTTGACGAATGAGGTGTCTGTGAAAGCGTCGTGTTTTGGCTAAATGTTCGCCATAATATCTTATTTTATTGGATGTTGTAGAAGCAATTATTGGGTGTCGACCTCAAACATATCACATGGTAATTTAAAACTATATTAATATCTTCACGCGTTCCAAAGAAAAAGGGTCATGACAGACGGACGAACAACAAAGTGGGATCACTATTAATTAACATTAACAATAAAAGTTCATTTCTACCTTTATGGTACGGAACTCTAAAAACCGAGCATTATTGTCATAGTCATATTCATATCGTTTATTGCTCTCCATGAGTTTGATTGAGGTGTGCACATCATGGAACCCAGGCAGGGCATTGCAACATTGCACGCTGTACTTAAAACTATACATAATATACACTTAAAATAATATAATTTCATTTACAAAATGTCGATAATTAATATTAATCTAATAGTCAAATAGTCCTCCGCTGCCAACTAGCTCAACTTAAACATGCTCAATGCCAAGAAATCAAATTCTATTACATTCTACAAGACGCGGTCTTGTAAACCGTCCATGAATTACAAACTAAGAAGTCATTTCATTTCATAATTTCATTTATATAATTTGTCAATCTTTAAAATTTATCGTCAAAATATTCATTCATTGTATAATAATTCTTAGTCTTTAATAATTTATTTAATTCATTGTCAAATGTTTTTCCTTGGAGGGTATCAGTTGTGTATAATTGCTCATTACTTTAAGTCAGGCGTTTGAGAAAATAAATACTAAGGCGGTTGTTTGGTATTTTGGCTATATAGGGATTAACTTTCTGGAGGTCACAGGTTCGATTCCCAGTGGGGGAACCTATCGGTACTCGGTTCTGTAATTACGTCGTTGTCTGCGGGGTAGTGTGGGGTAGCGCGGGGAGTGTCCACGTCGGACGAGTGCCTCCACCACAGAGACACGCAGTCTCCTTGCTGAGAGCTACTAGCCGCATATGCAGTACTAGCTTCCGCCCGCGACTTTGTCCCCGTGTACTTCAGGATTTATTCTACTTGTTCGATAGGCATAGAAGGCTAATCTATCTCCAGCATAAGGTACAAAATAGTGTTTATTCTGTTACGTAGGCTAATAGTTTAAAGAAACAAAAGAAATTTCAATATCTGACGTAGTACATTCAAATAGTCTTCACACTAATATTATAAACGCGAAAGTTTGTATATACGAATTACATATTCTATGATCGGTTGCTAGGCAACGCGTTTTTGTTATGCCCAAATTGCCCATGTAATCCCACTAATATTATAAGTGTGATTTTGTACAAATTACACAATATGTCTTTATAAATGTCTTTATAAATTATAGCCTATATGTTATTCTGATGTATAAGCTATATTATTGTAAAGTTTCATTCATATCCATTCAGTAGTTTTTCCGTGAAAGCGTCACAAACATCCAAACATCCAAACTTTCACACTTATAATATTAGTAGGATATTAGACTGTTATTGTATAGCCTGAAAGAGTTCTCTATAAAAATTGTTTATGCATCATGATTTTATAGCCTTTATTTAACATGTTTTTACTTTCTTTGGAAATTACCTGGCTTCGTGAAAGCTTCATGTACTCACTCGCTATGTTTCGACGTGTCTTTATAAACGTTTGCTTTATTTAATTTATTTATTTTAAATATTAGTCTTTATAAACGAATGAATATAGAACTACATGCTCTTGTGTATGAGGTGTTAAATTCGAGATTTATGCGTTGGAAAAGGTTTCGTTATTTAAGTTTTTTGATTTGTTTCAAAAGGATAAAAATGTGTGGAAGAAGCATTTGTATTAATATGTTTTGTATACCAGCAGGATAGTTATTTAGATGACTTTGGAGTTGTATTTATTTTAAAGAGTTTTGTTCGTCTTTTTATACAAGATAGACCAACTGATGACGAAACATTGCATCACTCTGTTGGATGTAGGTGTACTGCAGACAACTCGGAGCCTGCAGAGATTATAGCAAGAGATGTTTGTGTATTGCTCACTGATACCCATCAGCGACTCCATTGTAGGTGTAAATATTAGAACAAGCCATACGGGATGGTCTTGCCGGAAGAATAAAAATCCCAATAAAAACCAGATTTAAAAAATTATAGACCAACACTTGACCTCAAAATTCCGTCATGGCGCCATGTTTAAATATTTCGTCATACATTTGCCACCCCTTTTTCATCATCATCATCAGTCAGGAAACGTCCACTGCTGGACATAGTCCTCCTTTATGGTACGCCACATCGACCGGTCTCGAGCCACCTGCATCCAGCGACTCCCCGCGACTCTAACCAGGTCGTCGGTCCATCTAGTAGCGGGACGGCCTGGTAGACGTTTCCCGGTACCCCTTTTTAGGGAAGAAATTTTTTTAACGGCTTCTGTGGTGCATTTGGTCTGAGACTCACTATACGCGAGGAAGATCCCGAGTTCTATTCCCGGTGGGGACATTGTCAAATACACTTTGTGAGAATTTCACCAATTTGGTTACGACGTACAAGTTGAATCACCTGATTGTTTGACCTGTAAGATGATTCCGTGTTTCGACTATCATCATCAGAGGACTATGGCGGCTCAACAAATCTGACACTGGGGTGTGTGAGGTCTTACAAGTAGACTTTGTGAAGAAAGAATTAGATTTAAATTTAGAAATGAAGAATTTGAATTTGATAATGGAGAATTTTAACTGTTTTGTTGACAGACGACAAGATGGCGGAACAGGAGCAGGTGCGCAGCTCTTCCAGTGAGAGTGACAACTTTGAGAAGATCGACTCGAGTGAGGTCCGACAAGACGAGAATGTACGTATTATGTAATTAAAATTAATCATTACAGCGCTGGTATACGTAGCTGGAAGCCATATGAAACTTAACCCCCCCCCCCCCCCCCCCCCCCCTCCATCCATCTCACCTCTCCCCGCAAGAAAGTGACCAGATCAAGGGTCGGTAGTATCGCACACGTACTCACTCACACATGCACATTGCACGTACAAACGTCATCCGTCTGATGTGTGGGAATACCCAGACAAGGCTGCTCGAAGAAATTCCTGATAGATAATTACCGCGTTCAAAAAGGACTAAAAACTGCCTTAAAAATGTCCCCTTTCCCCTTAGTGGTAGAATGATCTGGGTGCATAATTTGTTTTTGTTATTTTTCTTAAAAAGCGTTCAATCAAGTTCAATAAAGTATAGTAGTACCCAACAAAAAAAGAATCATCAAAATCGGTTCACAATTAGCGGAGTTATCGTGTAACGTACAAACAAAAAACATACACTACGAATTGAGAACCTTCTTATTCTCTCAACCTCATTTAATTTTTTCCATAAATAAAACATATATTCATTTTTCACGTAGGGAGATCCCCTGACCTTCGTAGTTGGTGAAGGCGACCCTGCGACGGAGGACGAGGAGGGACCAGCGCACGAGGGGAGGGATTCCTTCCCAAACGCCCCCCCTCCCAACATCAGGCGCGTCCTCACTCCGGCGCAACAACTCGCTTTAGCTGAGAAGAGGAGCAAATTAAGGTGAGACGCTATAGCAGTATTTTAAGGCACTACATTGAAACCTTAAGAGGGTATGCTGGTGTCAAAGCGCCCATACAAACGTAGTCCAGTCATATTTTGAGTATTAAGCTATGAAAATCTATGAAATTTTCAAGACACAATCTAGAAACAAATATCTGTGTCGGTGGTGAGTCAGATTTTCGTTTAAACATATACTTCCAGAGTTACAGGGCGTCAAAGAATTGTATATTACGGTAATAAAAAGCCCCAACTTTGAACCTGATTTACAAGAGTATGAATCAATTTAGAACAATTTGGAAAAAACACCGACATCTGA
This sequence comes from Carcina quercana, assembly GCA_910589575.2. Lineage (NCBI taxonomy): Eukaryota > Metazoa > Arthropoda > Insecta > Lepidoptera > Depressariidae > Carcina > Carcina quercana. The sequence goes on along the minus strand of OU342455.1, from coordinate 1,808,881 downwards.
AATTTTATTAATATACTGTATTGAAAAAATGGCTACATAATATACTGTATCCTTCAAATGATCCCTGGACTACGAATCATCCAAATAACGGTTGGATAACTTCGCTTAAGTATGCTGTCTCACCGTACGCGCTCGGGTAGGATAGGGCTCGGATAGGGACAGCTACAAAACAATCCAAATTTGAACGCGGCCACGTGGTCTAACCAACAAAGTCTCTTAAGGCACTATATTGAAACCTTAATAATGAATGGGCGGGACTTGTGTGAGAATCTGCAACTCTTATATCAGAGCCAATGGACGGAAATGTCATTCACTCCGCATGATCCCTGCGTTTAGAAACGTAACCGTGAGGATTAGAAACAAGTAAATGCACTCAAAAAGAACTGGAAACCGACTTCAATCGCCCTAAAAGTCTACTTTTACTGAGGCAAATGTTAGATTTATATCGTTTTCTCATGGATGCCGTTGTCAGAACTGGACCAAATTGAAATGGGACCACATGGGAAGCACCAGCTTTCATATAAAAAAAAGAATCATCAAAATCGGTTCACCCAGTCAAAAGTTGTGAGGTAACAAACATTAAAAAAACTACCCGTCGAATTGATAAACCCCTCCTTTTTTAAAAGTCGGTTAAAAAACAATATGAGAACTAAAATAATATCATAGTTACCTATTACTTGAAGCAATTCAGATTGCCATAGGTTGCCAACCTTAGGTTGTTTAACAATATCCGATGGGAATTCGAACCCGGACGCGCGTGATTGACATTGTCATACCTTGGCTGATTTACCACGATTATGCCCAGGTGTGTGAAATAAGCGACCATATTTTTCGTGAACAATGCGTAATAAAATCGCGTGAAAACTCAAAAACACACGTTTTCCCAGACAAAAGAAGTTTTCAGCGAAATCGTTATAGCTGTTTACATGATCTTATATATAAATAAATACATACAAGAATTGCTCGTTTAAAGTCGGAGGCTCATTTATATATATAATACCTTTGCCCTACAATGGGATGACCTATAGGTTTAAGTGAAGTGACATGAACAATTATAACAAAATGTACAAGTGACAATGATTTTTGACTAATGTATTAATATTTTAATGAACTGACATGTATAATATGATTGAATTATAATTTAAATTGATGACAAAATCTATAGGTTGGCTTAATAAAAATAAAATAATAAAAATATATAAATGAAGTGAGGTCAGGCGTGGTCAGACGTGAGTCAGGGAATATCTAAACTACATAATTAATCGATAAATAAAGAATTGCATAGCTCAGCATTACGTGACTTTAACCGCATTGTAGTTTTCAATTTCATCCGTAGCTGATCGCCTGGCAGTCGTAATACATCGAAATTATATATAGTATTTTGTACACAGAATATATACAGAAATCGGTCAAGTGCGAGTCGCACTCGCGCACCGAGGGTTACGTACAGAATATGAATAATTAACATAGTGAAAATATTAAATAACTAGTAGATGCCCAGACTCAATAGCTATACAACAAAAAAAGTTTCATTTAAATCCGTTCAGTAGTTCCGGAGATTAGCGTGTAAAAACAGACAAACAGACAGACAAAATTTTTAAAAATTCCTATTCTGTTACTATTTTTACATCGCCCTCAATTAGTTTTAGGTAAATATATTCAATGTACACACTAGTTTTACTCTTTTATTATAGTATAGATAGATAGGTGCGGTAACAACCAATGAACAATGGTAACGCCTGACAAAAATATATGAGCAATTGTTAATTTAGACAATTTAAATAATATTCAGATCGTTCAACTAGGTAGGCCCAACTACGATAAAGAGGTCAATCGAAGAATCCAAGTCGGCAGCGTTCGGGCATTTACGGCATATCTTCTCGTCCAAAATACCTCGGCGTCTAATGACAAAAGTGTTTAATCAGTGCGTGTTGCCAGTGATGACATACGGAACCGAAACGTGGTCCTTTACTGTGGGACGAATAAACAAGATCAAAGTCACTCAGCGAGCAATGGAACGAGCTATGCTCGGAATTTCTCTACGTAATAAGGTCCGGAATGAAGAAATCCGTAGACGAAGTAAGGTCAGTGAGCTGAAGTGGCAATGGGCAGGCCACATCGCTCGATGAAACGATAACCGGTGGGGAGTAAAGGTTATCGAGTGGTGACCACGTACCGGGAAACGTCTACCAGGCCGTCCCCCTACTAGATGGACTGACGACCTGGTTAGAGTCGCAGGTAGTCGCTGGATACAGGTGGCTCGGGACCGGTCGATGTGGCGTACCATGAGGGAGGCCTATGTCCAGCAGTTGACGTTTCCCGGCTGATGATGATGAATAATATTCTTATGTAGTTAAATAATTTTATTATTATTTGTTGTTATAGTGGCAACAGAAATACATCATCTGTGAATGTCAACTGTCTAACTATCACGGTTCATGAGATACAGCCTGGCGACAGACGGACAGCGGAGTCTTAGTAATAGGGTCCCGTTGTTTAACCCCGTGGTACGGAACTGCCTCCGTTGCTAAATATTGGATTCACAATCCGGAGGTCCCGGATTCGAATCACAGTGGGGTACCTATTTTTGGGTGGTTGGACATTTTCTATGTCTGCCCGGCTAGCTACCAACATTTTATCTAAGTCTGCGGCCAAACAGCAGTGTTAATGGCACTGTTGTGTTCCGGTATGAAAGGTAGCAGAGCCAGCGCTTCATTCGGTGGAGGCTTCTGTGTGCGCACGCGCACCACCCAACGGCCTTATCGTCACTTACCATCAGGTGAGATGAAGGCCAAGGGCAAACCCATCATACATTTAAAAAAGTTACGTAAATCATTATCCTCCTTTTGGCTTCGCCGAAGTCGGGAAAAAAGAGCTTGAGACAGATCTATAATCAACATCTTGGTGGCGATTTCGACAAATTCCCTCTCGGAATGAGAAAGTATAATGTCCAGCTGTTGAGGACGATGAATCATAAATAATATGAGAACAAAAGATCATTTAGCTGTATACAAATTCCAATACATAATTTGAATTTGGAACGCCATGCAATTGCGTAATTCATTATTTCAAACGAAACTGACCATGAAGACCTTGAACTTCGTCAAAGTCGTTAATGATTATGTTTAGTTGGTTACCTAGTTCGCGATATTTGTTGGATCGGCCGGTGCAATGAAATCAAATGATATATATATTAAATACAAAACAGTTTTTAAATGGCAATTTTTTAAATTACTATTTACTAGCGTTTGCCCTTCACACAGTGTGGACTTCTGGAATTTTCCCACGGAAAACATTTAACGGGGCGGGATAAACATAGCCTATGTCTTTCTCTTTGCAATAGGCTACCTGCGTGCCAAATTTCAATACGATTGTTGAGGTAACCGATATACTAAGTGGTACAAAAACCTGTGGGAACCATGCATCCGTAAAAACATTTCTCCTGGGACGATCCTACCTTCAGTAGAGTTCATACGGTAGCCATGGGGTATCGGCTTTAGGATGAGACTATAGCGATAGTAGTTCAATTAGGTCAAAACATAGATAGTCAACGATTCCCATTTTTAATGCTATTTAATTTTTATTTATTTAATTAATTATTTAGAAATAGTTTTGAACCATAAACCGGATAATTGCAGTGCTACTCTCGTGAGCCAAAATCTCTTATTTTTAATGTCCTGTAGACAGATCAACGCTTGGCCACGATCTCACTTGATGGTAAGCCGCGTCGTGGCTTACGATGATGTGCGTTGGTCTAGATTCTAGACTCTAGAAGGTGCCTGTTCACCCTCGACTTAAAGACGCCCAATTTAAATCTTTGTGGTTAAATAGCCGCTGGTATTCCACTCCCTGGCTGTACACACATGATCAATTTAGAAGCAAAACGATTAATGCGAGCCACAGGGATGTTGTCCTGGCGGTTCGTTTGTTAGGTCAGTATTTGAATGGCGATGGCGGAATCAACAATATTCTCGTAGTTGCGTTGCTAATGAGTGCCAATGAGACACGATGAGTTTATAGTTTCAAATATAGATGTAAAAGTGAAATGGGTTCTTAAAGAGAAGCATAGCTGGTCTTTGGGGCCACACTGCAGGGGCTCAGTCCTACTCTCCAACAGAGATCCTATGGGCCATAGTCTACCACGCGGGCTCAGTGCGGATTGGTAGACTTCACATGCCTGTTCAAGACATGCAGGTTTCCTCACGATGTTTTCCTTCACCGTTAAGCAATCGGATAATGTACTTGAATTGAAAAACAACTCATAGGCACAGGCTGGATTCGAACCCGGAACCCTCAGATTGAAAGTCCACGCCTTATCCACTGCGCCACCGACGCTGTATACCTGCATTAGACCAGGGTCATAAAGAGAATGCAGCGATTGTACAACCGAGTTCGCGTCCTTAGTTTTCGTGGTCGTACCGGCATTATGGCGGCAAAATAACCGATCAGCAGTAGACATCATACCACTGTGGATGTCGCGCGTTTATCACGTTATCTAGCAAAATCGTACGCAAACTCGTGTTTTATCAATTTATTAGTGAGTTAATGTCATTTTGTGCCCAAAAATAAGGGATTTTTGTGACTTTGTGTGAATTTTGTTTTAATCCCGCCCTTTACTACCTCTTTGAGTTTTTATTCTTCTAAAAGTTCGGTTGGGATTTTCGTTTACTCTTTTGAGTGTTGCCATTACATCGTTCGTGGAGGAGATTTTAGGGATGAGAATGAGTATGTCATATTTTTATCGATAACAATTAAATTATGACGCATTTGTTAAAAAAAAATATTCACGAAAGAAAATAACATAATGGCAATGCGGAATGATAACGAAACAGCATTGTAAACACGATACGATAAAGGATAAACCGTTATGCTCTTATCGTAACTAGATATATAACGATGTAATTGCAATTTTTTTCTTATCTTATTTAGTATATACAATTTTTATAAGGACCTTTTAGCATTTAGTCCTTGTAGCTAAGCCAGTGTGTTTACCTGGATTTGTAAATAAACATCGGGTGATTTTGTAATGCCGTTTCCGTAAGTAATGACATCATTGTAAAAAAAAAACTACGCGAAAAACTCTAGGTTCTTGTTAAGAATTTTCTTTGTGTGTTATGAATTGAAGCTAACGTGAATTGTAATTGTGTTGTTAGTTCGTATTCCGGTTTAAATAAAAAACTACGGGGTTATACCAAATTAATGTCTTATCCAGTTAGATTTTATTTTTACAATTTGACAAGTATTAGGAGCTGTCGTCACTAAAATGATAACTTGATATTGCTTGCGTGATTACAAGGAAAATAGAAACTAAAATGGCAAAGCAAATACATTAATGTCATAGTGCAAGGATTTTCCTTCCTTCTGTATTACTTTATTTACAATATGGACTTTTATACATCGAAGAACAAATAGTAAAAGACCATTAAAAAAAAAGCGAACTAGAAAAATACTTCTGTGGCTTATTCTGCAACTTTATTAATTCAGTAGCCGTTTTAAACGCTTAAAATAAAATTATTAAAATAAAGATTGATTTAGACCATAAAGTAATACTCGTTTAAAAGAAATGTTAGACAGGCTTCCGTTTGACCACAATCTCACATGATGTTAAGCAGTCATGTGGTCTAGGATGATACACGATCGCCTAGACAAATATTCACTATGGCCTTGAAATCATAAAAGCCGACAAGGAATTCCACTTTTTAACTGCACGCATAATAAATGCAAGCAAAACGCTTCGTGTGAAATGATTGCCTGATTGTAAAAAAAATGGGATGAATGGTTGAATTAGGTCGTGTAATGCGATCGTACACTTTCCGGAATGAAGGCTGTAGAAGACTGAGAGGCTGGCTATTTTACGCTGGTGTTTGGGTGTAGCTTACCCCTCAACAATCTTGTGGCACAACGTTCTATTGAGTACAAGACAGCTAATTGTTACTGGGAAGATTCGTCCCAATAGTGGCAAAAGTACTCCATGCAGGATCGGTCTTGGGCTTGATTGAAGGTTAGAAGCGGTACAGACCAGTCCCATTTTTGGGCAGTAGGACAGCAGTTAGTGCCAAGGACTGCGTATAACGGCCGCGGTTCATGTTTTTTCTTCTTCTATCTATTAAGGAAAGCATAGATAGTTGATATGAAACATAAATCAAAACGATAATAATAAATCAAACTATTATTATTTTATAATCATAATTTACTAGCGGACTTCACACCGGATTCAGCTGTTGAATTTTTATGCTATGAGCAGGATCAGAGTTCGAAATAAAGTCGTGTTACAAGTAACACGATCACTCACATAAACGCACCAACGATTATCAAAGAGAATATAAACGATTATGTTTATAAAAATGAATACAATAATCGAGGGTCAATAAAATTGAGTGTTGCTAATTGACAAAAAACGTACATTCCAGGAATTTTCATTACAACAAGAAAACCTCGTTTCAGTTTAAATTTTTGCTCAGTAGGGCTTTATACAAGAAGTAGATTATATCAATGTCATCGTCATCAGCCGGGAAACGTCCATTGCTGGACATGCTACTTACATCCAGTGACTCCCTGTGATAACTAGCTCGTCGGTCAATCTAGTAGGGGTGCGGCCCGAGACACGTTTCCCGGTAGGTCTGGAAATCGATGTCATAAACTTCTATAATTCGTCTCTTTTGGGCTTTACTTTTATAAACAACAGCTATCAATAACAATAACTCCAACATGTATTATAAATTCACGATTTCACTTAACCGTATTCTGTTTAGCACCATTTTTCTTAAAATGTTGTTACACAGCTACTTGATGTAATTTTGTTAATGAAATTTTCACTTTTCATAACGAGAGGACCGGCTTACCTGCCTAACCAGTTACTCTTGACCTTCGTTGTCCATCGAATTTAACGAGGTCATGGTATTCACTATAATTGGTCATAAGTTAATTATGCAGAATATTCGAGATGTATCTTTTTTTCAACCGTTGTAAATAATTCTTTTAATACTGTGTTTTCATTCTTGGAGGGAAGCAAACAGAAGTATTGTACATGAAATAGATGGAACACAATTTAATTTTTTTGCGGACTGGTATTGTGCCTTTGGCCGTCATCTCACGCAATTGTATCTGGCGATAAGGCCATAAGAGGAAGCCGTGGTCACTCAGAAGCATCAAGCGACGATGTCTAACCTAAAGGAATTAACAACCTGGAATCGATTGAGAGCCCGAGGCTTATAACCGTCTTAGCGATAGTGTTTACAGAAGCGCCAACTCACTTTCAGAGCACCGTCAGCGTTCATTATCTAATTAAGTAATACTTTATAAATAATTTAAACGATATCTTTGTACTATTTTGCCCCTTTCTTCAGGGTATGTGTTGGAACAAGAGTTGGGCATTTTATTTTGAAATAAGACTTAGTGGATTTTAAAATTGCTTATACTGTGTTGTGTACGAGACATTGAAATCAGTCCGGCTTCATTCATCATTGAGACACAAATGTTAGTGGGGAGAACAGTATTGATTTTCAATAAATGACTCCTATTCTCATTAAATGTCTTTTCTTCTGCTATATTATATCACTTGTGTGTAACTGAATGACTCATCTCTCTAAAAATATTCAAATCTAAAAATCGTCACAAAATATGTCAAACTGAGTGCATTAGTATCTTTATAAAATATTCAAAAAACAGGTTGGTCCAGTTGTGGATCTGGGTCATTTTTAATCTAGTTCACAAAGCACGGGTTTTGCAACTGCCGTAAATTAAGTTGAATGACATTCAGAAAATGTTGCATTTGCTATTATTCCAGGACATTGTCAAGTTCTAGTGTTTTCTTGGCATCATTCTTGATGTCTTATTCAGGTATGACCTGACTTACGATTAGTTTTCACTATAAATATTTGCACTGCGTACACTGTATTCCAAAAAACTGTCTAAACGATGGCGTAATCATCCTAATGTGTGTTTTTAGAATCGATCTTCTAGCCATCTTTTCTTGGTAGGCTGTCTCATTGCGGAACTGGGATTTTTATCCATCTCAAATCCCATTATGCTATACTTTAATGAGTTTTGAAGTGGCATTTGATTACGACGTGTTTACGAAAATGATTTTATCGAACATCCGTAATAAAACGTTTTTCCGTTCTGTTTTGCCTCTTTTTGTTTATTTTTTGCAATATATACTTTTTTCTGTTGAGTTACAACATACCTGTCTAACTTATATTCTCCACTGGACAGCTCTGAGTCTTTCAACATCAACAGTCGGGAAATGTCCACCGCTGGACATGATTCTCCTCCATGGTATGCCACAATGATTGGTCCCGATTTGCTTGCATCCAGCGCCTATCCGCAACCTTCAACAGGTCGTCGGTACTGCAAGTGAAAAGGTTTTTGCTTGGTGCAAGGTTACTCGGTACGTGGTCACCACTAAATCACTCATACTCCTCATCGGCTATTCGTTCATTCAGCGATAGGTCCTGCTCATTGACACTTCAGTTTACTTTATCATCCTTTTCAGGGTTCCGTACGCAACGGGTAACCAACAGGATACTTAATTATCCTCTGCAGTCCGTCCATCTGTCCTTCTGTAATAGGTAGTCAATGGAAATTTTCACATAATTTGTATTTCTATTGCCGCTAGAATAGAAGAAATAATAAAAATAAATATTAAAAAACTAATCAAATGCGAGTCTTACTGGCACATGTACGGTGGTGCGGAACCGAAACAGACTCGCACTTGGCCGGTTTTTATAACTAGACGCGTAGACTCAGATTCCTTTGTAGTTTACGAGAGCGTTCTATAATCAACTCTATGATTTTCGTTTTAGGGTTTCATGGTCTAACTTAGTTTTTATTCTTCATCTTTTAGTCTAATTCTTTTTCTATGTTAACCTTTGAAACTGTGATTTGGGCTCGAAGCAATAGCGTTTCTAAAAGTCGATGAAATATTAGTTTTGTTTATCGATAGTTGGGTAATGTAGCTCAGACGTCGTTAGATTGCTAGGTTAGGTGTTGTTGAATATTAAAATTCCGTATTTGATGTAGCGTAGGTTTTTTATAGAGTCCAAGTTTATACCTAATGAGTTTCATGAGAGCTGGGCTGCCTTCTCATATGTGGTATTTATTATACGTATTTAATTTAAATTATATTTTTCAATCCCACTTAAAACATTGATAGGAAAGCCTTTTGTAAGTTATTGAAGGCTACGAGTATTGATAATAATTAATTATGACTTTACTAAAAATCTTTTTTCATTAAGAACTTTTTCCCAACTTATTAAAGCCATTTATTTATCATCAAGTGTCAGGCACAATTTTTCATGACAAGGAAACATTACTAAAGGTTTGTTCCCAACGTCACACACTGTCACTTGTCGCAGCGTTAATCGATGGGGAAAAAATTCCAACCATTCACGCTGTTACTGGACGGGACAGCATTTTATATTTTTTCCAACGGGTCACCCCAATTATAACACTGTGACTCGTTGGAAAGAGCTGTAAATAAAATATAACTTTAATCAAATGGAAGTAAACTAACTAACTAAACCGTAAGATGTTTTGAAACTTTTACAAAAGCAAATGAATACGTGTTATTGCTTTGAATGTTTTTTTTTTTGCGATTACTCGTATCATAGTTATTCACGTCATTATACTCTAATCACTCGGTACATAAACCGCAAATAAAAAACCAATCCTCAATCGGCTATTTCTTATTTATCATCAGGACTCGAATTCCGTGTTGTATGTAATGTTAAAAAGCAAATATGTACATTGCTTTGACGCTTTTAACTTACGACCTTCTTACGCCTTTGATGGTACAGACAGCATTGCTAGTCTACTTGTTTGTTTAAAGCCTTGAACCTTGCCACTGTCAATCTTGGGGTAAACATTATAATTTGCGGAACATTGGGCACAATAGCAGAACTTTGTTTCTTCTTGTATAGTATAGTATTCGAACGTTTTTTTCCAAATCCGTGCCACTTGCATCTAATTTGGATTCAACAAAATATCTAAGAGAATGGTTTTAAGGCGATCCACCTCCATAAAATTTTCATACTAAATTTCTGTTGTCATAATCTTATAAAATAAAATAGCTGGATTTGTGTAGTAACTATCTAAAAATAGGTCATCAGATTGTGATGTCGCAAAATGAGTATCATTAACATACAACTTCACAGTGAATCACAATTTACATTTAAATACTTTTTTTTGATTATTGTTCAAAGCGCCATCTATGAACCAGTAGCTGCGTAACGGCTATTGTAGCTAACTATGAAGTTGTAAATTAATGATATTTATTTCGCAACACTATAATTTCACCTCCTATGTTTAGGTACTTACTTATCAAAGCCAGCTATTCTATTTTAAAAGATTATGGCAACAGAAATTTAGTACGGAAGCATTATGATAGGGATTTCGTTAATTTTAAAGACAATAAAGGGATGACATGTTAGTTTGAAATGTATTATACAAAATTTTGCTCTCGTCCTTTTCTTATCCTTTTTATTTCCTGAAAAGAAAACTATCTTGGTACAACTTCAAGAGAATGACCCAACATCTGAGTCTATTTGATTTCTGCGTTGCCTTGATCACCGTACTGACAGACGCACGCGTAGTGAGTTGATTGTTTTTTACTGCCACTCGGTTGTTGCTGTTAGTTCGTTACTTATGTCATACGTAGAACAACACAAGTCATACGATACAAGTATTATTATCTATTCTGTGACGGTACAGTGGCATGCATAATTATTATTTTAGAAATGGAATTTATCATACCCGTTTAGGCAGTATGTTTTTCCCCGCGGCTTCCTTTAGTAGCAAAGAGTGATATCGCCTCCTTGGCCTAATGGCTACAAGCTTGGACTTTTAACCCGGAGGTCCCAGGCTCGATTCCTCGGTTGATGGTAGGGCAGGGCTAGCTATCACAATGTTATCTAAGTCTGCAAACAGTAGTGTTAATAGCGCTGTTTTGTTCCGGTATAAAAGGAAAGAGAGCTAGTGCCTCATTTAGCTTGAGCTTTCTGGGTGCGTACACCTACCATCCTTATCTACAGCCTTATATGGTCACCATCAGGCGAGATGAAGGTCACATGTAAACCCACCAAACATTTTAAAAGTTAACCCGTTAAAACAACTAGAAACCGACGTCAACTGCCCTAAAAGTCTACTTTCACTGAAGCAAATTTAAGATGTACATAGTTTTCTAATAAATACCATTATCAGAACTGGACCAAATATAAATGGGACCAGACGGGAAGCACCAGCTTTCAAATAAAACAAGAATCATCCAAATCGGTTCACCCAGTCGATTGATAACCTTTTTTGAAGTTGGTTAAAAAGTAAGCAGAAAAGCTTTATCGAGTTGATTTACTGATAAAATTATTTCTATCTCTAGGCTGTTTTCACTATTTCGTATAGCAGCTGGGAAACATTTACTGCTAAAATAATTCTCCCTACCTATGTCTCATTATCGTATACTGTACATGAACAACAAACTTCGATTATATCCATATGAATATAATAACAAAAAAAAAAGACTTTACGCATGCACCGTACTCTACAAGTTTTTAGCCACTTTAGTTTGGCTAAATGTGAGAATGACAGTTTCTGGCTAAATGTGAGAAACCAACATGTTTATTTAATAAGACCAATTTGAACCACATTAAAGCGCAATAAATAAATCCTACGAATTATTAAAATCTTTTTACATCCCACACTTTTGAACTACTAATATATATAATAAAGTTTTAGTATCGATTAGAATAAGCCGGCACATGTCGTTATCGAATTCGTAATCTACGCTTTGAACATACAAAAATCGAATCAGTGGATTTCTTCATTTCTATATCGTAATTTGCTGCAAAAACATTATGTTATTGAAAAGTTTTAGGTAATTTAACATAGAAAAAGAAAATCCCAACCTAGCTATTTTCTCTTACTATCACTTTTTACAAAAAAAGTAAACGAAAATCCTAATAAAAACAATTTAAATGATTTAAGGTTATTTTTAGTAGTCTCGTTCTCCTAGTCATATATGTGTAAGTACAGTGATAATGAGAAACAAGTGTAAAATGAAGTGAAACGAAGATATATGAACGTTACTCGAGCGTTAGCTACTTTAACAAACTACTTCAGACAACTTTTCACAATGTTGACTAAACGTCGAACGTCCAAGCGCTTCGTCCTTGGGGACACATCAGCTGATGAACAAGCTCAGTCTTACGATGATGACGTCGAGGTGATACCTAGTGGTTTGGGACATAAGTTTCAAATGACCCTGGATTCGGAGCCCGAAAAACACGATGGGGGAGGAACTCCGAAACCTGAACAGGATAATAAGTTTCTGAGGCTGCCAACTGCTACACTCACGTAAGTTACCTATAGAAGAGTAGAGGTTTTATTAATAAATCATATTTCTTGGAGATAACATTTATTAACACTAATTTAAAAATATCTTTCGTCAGCGGCACCAATAATGAATTGTTCTTTTGAATTGTCTTACGAAATATGAAGATTGTTATTCGTCATTAATGGTTAAAAGTCAATCTTGAGACGCTTTTAATATGTATACATGAAATTGAATGTGTAACCTTGTAGTGAAACCATTGGCTTTTCGGAGAAGGAAAGCATCGTGAGGAAACCTGCACACTCCTGGGAAGAAATGTGTGTGAAGTCTACTAATGCGCACTGGACCCGCGTGATAGACTATGTCCCATACACTTGTAGGAGAGTGGGCTTGCGCCTCTGCAGTGGAGTCATATATAGGCTGTTGATGATGATGACATGAAAGTGCTTGGATATTTATTTTATTTGGAAATTTATCATTTGTAAGAAATTAAGGCGGTTCCTTGAGTTAAATACCACTGAAACGTTTTACTTTTAAGGAAAACTGTGAGATTTATAGATGTTGCAAAAACAAATTCTCTTGACCCACCAATATATTTCATAATATTTCACTCGATATTGCTTGATACAATTAATTAATTACCTAAATAACCCTCAAATAGGTAATATACTATTATGCGGCTTTTAAAACTAGCTTTACTTTTACTTTTAATGAAAAATGATACTTTTAAAAGGGATTGAAAAATTATTACCTGACAACATATTAATTTGACAGCTTCAGAATTTTCACATCGTATGCAAATAGTTTTAAATAAATTAATTGAGGTAAAACGCTATCGAAATCTAGACGAGAGGCGATATGGCGTACTGTTTCTTACTTTTACGTGTTGTGATTAGTGGGGAATTGAGGCACAAAACTGGATTTCTTTTGGGTCAGGGAACGGCCTTAATAAAATAAAACAACTGAGGGTGCTGTAGGCTGGTCGGTGCAAATCTGAAATAAAAATTCATGAAATTATAAACGGTGTCCTTTAACGTTTTCAATTATTTACATTTTCATTGAACAATTATTGTAAACACTGTAATGTAATAACAGCGCAAGCTTGTCGTGCGGGTGCGGAACAAAAAAGGTATCTTCTGAGACTGTAGTTAAACAACCAACAGTTGTGACTGGCATATATGTGTTACCCATGTATGAGGACTTTGATGTCGGTAATAATGTTGAGTTAATGTAAGTTGTTGGAATCGTTATAAGGATGCAGTAAGATATTGATACGTAGGTATATTATAGGATTCACTTGGCAAATATACATGGGCACCGCCAGGATTACTGTCAGAGATGTACATCTGTAGTATCAACATTATCATATTTGGCTATAGAAAATGAGACTCTTTCATAAATTAGTTATTTTGTACCAACCGAAATAGTTTGTTACTTTTTAGGTCAAGGTGACAACTATGTCTATAACTGTAATTATTAATCAACTTTTTATTATTATACAGTCACCTCAACTATAGCTTCGTGTTTCCAAAGCAGCAATACCCATCTTAATTTTTTAAATTAATTCACTGTTTGAAAGTGTTTGTGTGTGAGTGAAAGGGGGGGGGGGGGGGGGGGGGTTAGGGGGTTAGGAAGAGAAAATGTATTAAATTATATATTCTTTGCAAATTTATAGTTTATAGATACAATTGGATATCGTCTGATTATCTGTATAATGATGCGAATTGAAGTACGCGTACAAAAATAACGTTCTTGAACAAAGCGGAGTCAAATAGAGCTTACAAAATTATTTTTATTGACTAATATAATATCTAATACATTGAATAATATCGGTAACGAAAGCCAGATATTAAGGTAGCACTATCAAGAGATTAGTAAAATAGTATGTTATTCAGACAGATTTGCAAATCATCTTCTTAACAGGCTGATGTCACGTAAACCCTGTGATCATTGCTTGAGACTTTAGGGCTATGACAGTCCAGATTTTAATTCCTATTTCTTGAGTCAATTTATGATAGATTAAATTATTGCCTGTCACTTTATGAATCACCATTATCATATTTGGCTATAGAAAATGAGACTCTTTCATAAATTGCTACATCGAACTTTCTAGAATTGACGCAATAATCTCCATGCTTGTCAGGCGGATTGGTGTTCGTAGTAAGATGTAAAACGCTCTGGTGCATTCTTTTGGAATACTCCGAGAGGTGTAAGCTACGTATGCTACCGGAGGGGTTAGTTAATAATCCCACTTGAAGAAGTTGAGATGTACGGCAAAGGTGGCGCTGGGGTGGGACTTACTGCGCGAAATTTTGAAGAGATTTTTCTCTGCGTTTTTAAAAAACTAATGTCGACGGTGATGCCCATATCCTAATAAATTTAGTTAAATGTGGGCAATGTGTTCTTAGGGTATGACCAAACAGAAAATTCTGCAATGAAAGTGTTTCACTTCAGGCTGCATCGTTCCACATTTTAAGTTCAAAAATTCAATAATACTTATACATACCAGTGGTTTCGGGACCGGTCAATATTGCATGCCATTGAGGAGGCTTATGTCCAGCAGTGGAAGATTCCCGGCTGATGATGACCAAGAAAAAATATTTAATTTCTATTTAAAAAATTGGCAGTCGAATTGCGTATGCCACGTGTTAATTAACTAAAACTTGGTTATAACCACCTGTTGCAGTTCAAATTAGGTATCTACCGTTAACAATGTTCATTCTAATTTTTAAAATTACTTTCTTAATGCATTCAGGTCTGACCAGGATTCACTAAATGAAGAAAATGGCGGGTAATTCTCATTTAGCAACAATGTAAACAAATCTTTGATTACATTGTTGATCACTAAAACAATTATATTTTAGCTTTTGTATAGAATTAAGTATCTTTTTAAACATTAAGGAAAATAAAATAATTATGCTATCATTTCCTTGTTCCATTCAATGAAGTTGCTAACTTATTTGGTATTTCGCTGGGTAAGTGACTTAAAAGTGTTTACGTGATTACAACGTAGATAAATTTTTGTAGTAAATTGATCGTATGACTAGTAAATAATTTGCATCAAGTTCACAATATTATTTGTATCGACAAAACGTTTTGACCTCCACCCCTCTCTAGGAAAACAATTTTCTTAAACAAACTTCCTTGCTGCGACGCAAAAATTATTTTATGGGCAACCCTGAGCCCATCCTTGTCTTGCACAAGTTAATCAACGCATCTAAACGGGATAGCACTATCGTATGATCCGTCATGAGGATTTCTATTGGTTGATGACTTGCTGTCAAAAAATATGAAAACAAAAACTGTTTTTGCTCATTTTGCAAAGAAATGATTGAATTTATTAATTTACCATCAGTATTGAGTATTATAAACAATACTATTGTGATAAATAGTATTATTTGTTTATAATTCGTTGTGAAAATGTATCCCATTATGAATGGATTGTACTCGGACGTCACTTACAGGTTAGAAATTTTGATTCCGTTTTTCAATCGATTTATTCTGCATTTCCGTATTAAATTTAGTTCAACGACCTACAGTTAGGTCAACAGACTTCATATTTACTAAATTGGAATGGCTCCTAAGCAGGAAATACAAGTTTTCTTTAGGAAAATACAATAAGTATGTCATTGGTAAGATTTCACTTTTTAAAGTTTCACTACTGTGCCTTTAACGGTCCAATTATTACAATTTATTTACATTTTGCAAGGCATTCGTACAGTCATTCTAGTGATTAATTATATATCGAGAATGTTATTGGGAATATGCTATAGAACTTTGATTTAATTTTTTAAATTAAAATTACAAAGGATTATCCAAGAAAAATGGAACAATATGTTGTGTTAATAAATAATCAATTTTTTTACTATATCTTGTTCAAATCTTAACAGTAAACTATCTTTTTATCTTGTCCCTATTGATCTGTAATCTTAATCATATTTTTTTTATCTATTTTATAGTACGTTTCAATCATTCTAGGACCGACCGTCTCTCCAATAACTGATAAATAGCACGAAACACTGGCAGTCAACTGCCCTATAAAGTTATCAATAAAAATCATCAGATTAGATAAAGATGGAAATAAATAAATAGGCGCAGAAGTAATTAATGAAATCAGTCATTTTTTACAAACGTGATAGACGATGTTGACACAGTGGAAGCTACATTTAAATAAGACGGCCAACTTAGGCGAAATAGGGTATGTCTGTATGTATGTAGACGCCGAATCTGAGGTAGCAATCCGTAGTAATAATATGAACATTATTATATATACATATTCCATTTTCCGAGCTAATCATGGCAGATATCATCATAAAAACAGTTTGTATCAATCTGTTAATAATTTGTATTATTATACATTACGGGTTTCCATAATTTATATAAACACTTAACATCTCATTCACACATGCTAACATATTTGGCACGCACTAAACCTTGGCATGTACTAAAAAGCTGCTGATAGTTGTCATTTTCATATACCTAATTAAAAATCAAGGTATAGCATATTTAAATTTTAATTAAACTAAGTAATTAAGTTTTTTTGTTTGTATTTCTTTTTTTACATGTCACAGATAGCTTTTAAATTTTTGTATTTGTTAGACCCTAAGTGACGTGGTTGAGAGCCTGGCGACACAGGGTGACACCTATCTCAGGCACCAGTCTCTCATAGATAATATTAACAGATCACTATAACTATTAAAAAATGTAATATTACTTTAAGAAATTTATATTTATTCATTCTAACACTAAAACACTAACTAAGATAAAACACTCCATATAAATCGGGTGACGTTTGTGACGTCACATGTGTTTTACAGCGTTACAATGTATGGAGCTTGTTCGATATTTTGAGTTATCTCATTAAATAATGTTTTAATACCCCTATAATAAAATGTTCAAAATGGAATGAGACAACTAAATCTAATAAGCATTTTACTATTCAAGGAGGAGTTTTTGAGACATTTAGTCCTTGCCAAATCCAAATAAAAAATCAAAACTATTAAATATTTTTATTTTGGTGGGATTTCTTTTAATATCCGTTATGCTAAAAATACAATTCAATCCAATCTACTTTGGTTGCATCTTCCCTATTTAGTTGCAGTTACGATTCCCTATGTAAGATATGTATGATACAGTTTGGTTGATGGTAGGTACGTTATGTCCATCTAGATATTGCTAACTACCACCATATTATCTACGTACTCGTATACTGAGCAGTGTTCAAAGCATTATTATATTAAAAATAGACTTCCTACATAATGTCTAATAAGTGTATGCTATGCTACGATTTAGTATTATTGTAAATAATTAATTTGATCTATATAATCCATATGATTGCTAACAATTACTGCCTCAGGTCTGGTATCTAGTATATTTATATTTATGTGCATTTATTCTAGACTTAGCTCTGTTCAAACTTTTTGTAAACGTTATTTTATCGCTGATATATTTAGCATTTGCTTAGTAGAGCTATTTTTTTATCAGGAAACCTTTTGATTCTAGTTTGTCAAGTTGGTAAATAGAAATTTAACAAGTAAATGCGTTAAAAAATAACTGGGAACCGATTTCAATTGCCCTATAAGTCAACTTTTATTAAGGTAAATTTAAGATTTATATAGTTTTCTCATGGGTGCCATTGGCAGAACTGGACCAAAAAAAACGAATCATGAAAATCGGTTCACCCAGTCAAAAGTTCTGAGGCAACAAACATTAAAACATACCCGTCGAATTGAAAACCTCCTTCTTTTTTTGAAGTCGGTTTAAAATGAAAGGTGTGTTATTGTCGGTGCATTTTAACATGTAAAGGATTATGTTTTGTTAAATCATTCCCTTATGGTTTGTGGGTTATATTATATATGCACATTTTATACACTATGATTGGACACAATAGAAAAGAAGTGCATGATGATTGGACTATTCACATTTAGGTGTTCGGGCCTTCCGGCTTGACCCACTGTGAGATAAACCCTTCTGAACATCAGCGCCATCTAGTAGTTTCATAGTGCAAATACACCGCGCGTCGGTGATTGGCTGTGCTGTAACGGTAGTGGGAGGTGTCAGCGCGGCTGTCAGGCACGCGAGTCGCGTGTCTCTTCAGTACGCTTTTGAATCTTCAGCGTCGTAGTAGTGCGCAACACGAAAATTCATCGACGACATTGATTTACAAGGATTACAGGTAAAATCATACCTACATTTATTATTATTTTTTCTTGGTAACTTGTTGTGGATTTCCTTAGTTGGATAGGGAAACAATCCACAACGAAACACCTAAATATAATGCAAGCATGTCGCCCCCGGCACACGCAGGCGTCACAACGGTGTCGCCGTTATCGTTTCGCTAAGAATGATACTAGGACCAACAACGGTGCAAGCATGTCGCCCCCGGCAACTGCGGGCGTCACAATGGTGTCGCCATTATCGTTTCGCTAAGAACGATACTCAGACGAACAACGGTGCAAGCATGTCGCTCCCGGCACATGCGGGCGTCACAATGGTGTCGCCGTTATCGTTTTGCTAAGAACGATACTCAGACCAACAACGGTGCAAGCATGTCGCCCCTGGCACATGCAGGCTTCACAGGGGTGTCGCCATTATCGTCTCATTACGAGCGATACTAAGTCAATAACCAACTCGGTTGTTGCAAAGCACCAAACGTTGTGAGACGCATCAACTGAGACGTCTGGTCGCATCGACCGAGACGTCACGTCGCATCAGCTGAGACGACGTCGTATCAACTGAGACGACGTCGTATTGACTGAGGCGACGTCGCATTGACTGAGGCGACGTCGCATTGACTGAGGCGACGTCGTATCGACTGAGGCGACGTCGTATCGACTGACAAGTCGCATCAGCCGAGGCGAGGGTCGTAGTGACTGAGACATCATGTCGCATCAACCGAGGCGACAGTCGTATCGACCTAGACGTCACGTCGCATCAGCCGAGGCGACGGTTGTAGCGACTGAGACTTCATGTCGCATCAACCGAGGCGACAGTCGTATCGACCGAAAAGTCACGTCGCGTCAGCCGATGTGACAGTCGCATTGATCGAGGCGACAGTCACATTGATCGAGGCGTCAGGTCGTATCACCCGAGACGCCGCGTCGTATCAGCCGAGATGTTGGGTCGCGTCAACCGAAACGCCGGGTTACATCAGCCGAGGCGTTCGGTCGCATCATCCGAGACGTCTCACACCTGCCAAGGCTTCGGGTCGCATCAGCCGACTCTTGAGATATCTATTGATGAGACCAAACGCATTGATTGATAAGTCCTTGTCGTATCAATGATACGACTGGACTCACGTTTTCATACAACACGTAGCACGTCGCAAGCATTCTATCACATCACAATGACGTCTCACTGACTGTGATGTTTTGGCTTCAGTACAGATCATGGCACCTATGGTCATGGACTAACTGTGCCAAGGCCTGTTCCAACAGAAGAGAACGATTTTGGCAGTCATTGACGACAACTACTTTGGTGGTTGGATGCCGTAGGAGGTCGAAGATTTATCCCAGTCGGACCTGTTCGGCGAATCCCTCTCACTGTCAACGTAAGCAAAGCTGCGAGTCGCAGTCCCTACAGAAGAGGGATCGACCCTCACCAAACGATACCTCACTGTCAGAGAAAAAATACCGGTGCATTAGGATGATACCACGCGTTTGGCTACTGGGACGCACCCTCTACTGAACTGTACTCTCTACACATAGTCATGGTGAGGATTTACGCGAGGTCCTATGAGCTTTTGATGTGCACGATGCAACTTCTCAACCCGAGACGCACTTCAAAAGCCAGTTCCTCAAGGAAACGAAGAGAGTCCCCATTGGGACATCCCACTACCAAATCTTCCCGTCGGGAACAAACATTCACCGACATGCAAACCTCCTGTTTCGAACGCATGATGCACTTACTGTCAGATCAAACCCACTTCAGAGTGGGATGAACCATAGGAGTCAGATAAAGATAACATTCTACCCAAAGATTTTCCGAGCACTTTCTTTCTATGTAGCGTAACCAGGTACGCAGGAAACTGTTGTAAACCTCCCGTGGAGACAGGAAACAGGAAAAGATATATTGACTGCACAAATTGCGTCATCACAAAGGAAGCTGAATGAACTAAAATCGTTAGCTACAGCCTCAGAAACAGACACTATTGTCGTCCGTAACTTCACGCCACGTAAATCTGAAGCTGAGCTGAAATTAGCATATACTGATCCAAAACTGTTTAAGCCAGGTTGAATATGTTTACGTTTAAATAAAGATGTCTGGATAAACGCCCATTACGCCGAGGCTCAGGAGACGTTCCATGCAACTCCTGTTTTTCGCCGGACTAAAGCTGAATAGTCTCCAAGCAACATCAACACCCGCCTGGAACTCAGTTTGTCAACTGGAACGGACTGACTTGATCTTGGAGTTGACTTTTCATGAAAAATGCTTAAAGTTGGATCCAAATCTGCAGTTGGAGATCCAGAAAAACTTACTAAATCAACAACGCGCTTTCAGGAAAGTTAGTGACGGTTCGCTGCAATACACATATGGTAGAAGAGACCAAACAATAGACATAAACGCCCGAATAAGGTGCTCAATGTCATTTACCTGATATTCCCCCATTGGATACTTATCTCTTCTAGGAAGAGGAACTAACGAAGGCAGAAAGGGGGGGGGGGGGCTATACGTTTTTTAACGATAACGACAAGCCCCAGTCGCAAAACTGGTAAGAAATTTCTACCGGCATCGGCACATAATAATTCAGGTAAAACTCAATGGGCAAATCAGCAAAAAAGCACCGTGATCGAAAAGAAAACGTCTGAAACTTTCGACCGAAACCAGAGAACAATAGAAGCAGTACCTACAAAAATAGTTCTGCCCTGGCTAACGGAAGGATGCCTTAATGTAGATATTTGCATGCAGGTGAAGTACGGGATCAGATTCGCCCGAACTTTTTCACTGGTTGCTCTGCAAGCAATTCTTAGTTTGCTGGAAGGCTACTGTATATTCCTTTTTTATAAAACCACCGTACGAAATATTAAAAGTCGAAAATTGCAGCTAATTCGAACCGGGAACCTCTGAGATATTGATTCAATAAATATCAAAGCTTCGAGATGAAAAGGACTTCCACAAGTCAAAATCTTTATTCGTAAGCATAGGTTGTACATAGGTGTTCCATTATGGGTTTTTTAATATTCTTAAGAGAAAAAGCTGACGGCTCCCACATCGTCATCATCGGCGAGCTATATGGGTCCCCACTGCGGGGGCTCGGGCATTCTTTCCCACATTGTACGGCCACCAAAATGTTCGAATGATAAATCTGAAACAGGTATCTCAATCGATACAAAAATATGATTATTGGGTAAAACTCTTTTGTAAACCACACAGAAGGTACTTCTTCGTTTTCAAAGGCATTATTTATAATATTAGCCGTTTACCCCCCTGGCTATCAAGTGCCCGATCGATTGAGTGGCCTCTATACTTCGCCAGAATGGAATTCGAGTGATAGTCTATCTTGATGTTGTTGTTGTTTTTTGCCTATGAATAAACAAAACAAAACCATGTTAGAAAAACAGACGATTTGGACCATTTGCCTTTTGACAAAGCTAAGTTGGAACATAAACACCGCAAAATCTGACTTAGTGCATAAGCAACAAATAGAATATTTGGGCCTCAACTGGAATACTATTTCTAAAAAAAAAAAAACTCTTACCTAACTCAAAAGTGAAAGAAAATAAAACAAATATCAAGAATATTATTATTATCACAGGTACAATTATAAAAGTCAGACGGATTTAGGAGGATGCAAAGTAACTCTTGAGTAATTTTGTTTTTGGTCTGCTTGAAACGTTGCCCCACGGAATGTTCTATGCTGCAGGCTCACACATATCGCAGCAACATCGTGACATGATATGGGAAAACACAAATCGTTCTGACTACCTGACCAAGCAAATGAAGAACCACATTGGTGCCTCCAACACATATAAATAGCTCCAGGCTGATCCACTTTCAGCTTTTGTGGCCACCGACGCACCAGACCTCGGTTTAGGCTGGAACACCAAAATAATTGGCATAATTGTTAGAAGTCTTACGATCAGAAAGGAGGGAGCTCCAAGGAAGAACGATCGTTTCCCAAACTGACAATCCGATAGCAGTCTCAGAATACAGGGATGAACGAGATGAAAGAATACTCATCCATATTGGCTCAAAATCTTAACACTTGGCCGACTTCCATAATACCACAGTGGTACCAAAGTATTTGCCACGCAGATGCGATGGCCTCGCAGACAGTCTGTCCATACTGAAGCCCCAGCAAGAGTGGCACCTAGACACCACGAAATAAGAAATTTCCTGGAGGATGGGAATCCCAGAAATAGATGTTTTCCTATGGGCGGTCATCCGCACTAGTTTAGTTTACGATCTCAAAGTAACCTAAATAATATATATATTCTATTTCTTTATCCAAATCAAATCATTTTATTTACATTCATGTACATGTAGCTCTAATATATGAGCGATGAGCACAAGGACACCGAAAGCTAGTACGCGGATGCCTTCAGTCAACCATGGAAATACAAACTGGAGGTGTTTTCTCCCCACGCCAGCATTGATCCCACGAGTGACCATCTCCCAAGGCCACTATATCTTTATAGCACCGAGACGGGAGAAAGCTTTATGGTGAGCCTCTCAAAGACGTACGATCTTACGATCGACGAGTTACGGCCGTGAGCCCTTCGGAACTTGTTTTTTGAAAACCAGGAAAATACTACCAGCCACCGAAACAATACTTGTCCATACAGTCCAACAGTTGCCACGCTTATAAAACCTTCGCAGGGTGAGCCGATTACATCCGCTAATGAAGGAGACAGAGAAATTCTGTGGAAAACCCCTTAAAGGGAAAAAAAAAAACTACAACATCGTATTGGATGTATCAGACCTTTTCATGTGGTTATTACAAATAAGCGTTGATATACGTTTCCAATTGATTTTAAGCATTTCAGCACGTAGTGACATATTACTCTTAGCCGCAGGACACCTTAATACTCTTAGCCTCAGGCCGCCGCATTCATGTCTTGACATTATTCAACGTAAACTAAGATCGACATTTTATTTCCAAAAACAAAATCATATTATGGCCGTCTTTCGGCTCTGAAACGGACAGGACTAATTATGGTCAGCCGGATTGGTGTCTGTTGAAGAATAAAGAAATTAAACTAGATCTCTTGGATCCCTATGTTAATCCATATATTGGAAGAAGAAGAAAACGTAGAGCGGATCTAACCTTGACAAACTTAATTATCACCACCGGAAATAAGGTGAAAGCAGCCTCAGTATCTTTATAGGCTTCGATAGATATTTAGAAACGCAAACATATAAGGCTCTCTTGGTAGTTTTCGAGCCGCAGTCGCTTCAGACAACTGGTCTAACAAAACTCGACATGTGCGTCATACGCAAGGGAAATTGGCATAACAGTTCAAACGCTCTGGGACTGTTTCAAGGAAGTGAGATCAAGGAACAGCAAGAGGGCCTGCCCTACTATGTCCGATTTTGAGGCTTTGTTATACAATGTACTCGTTTTTGAGATTTTGGTATTTACTTGATTTGTATAAGACAGGCTTCTTCATGTATTTATATATATTTTTGGGAAGATCAGCTTAAAATATAATTTGAAGTCATATTTCGGACCGGTTTCCTACAAACCACACACAATTAATTCACAGTACGCTGGGTCAGCGCCGGCAGATAATAAACATCTCACAGTGGGTCAAGCCGGAAGGCTCGAACACCTAAATAAAACCGTTTTTCCCCCAAAGGGTAAAAAACGAATATTTAGGTTTCAGCCGAAAGGCTTGACCCACCAAATAATCTCTTGCCGGCTTCCGCCTCGCTTCCGATTCTTACAGGTTCGGTACTGAAGAGACACGCGACTCGCGTGCCTGACAGCCGCGCTGACACCTCCCACTACCGTTACAGCACAGCCAATCACCGACGCGCGGTGTATTTGCACTATGAAACTACTAGATGGCGCTGATGTTCAGAAGGGTTTATCTCACAGTGGGTCAAGCCTTTCGGCTGAAACCTAAATATTCGTTTTTTACCCTTTGGGGGAAAAACGGTTTTATTTTTGCCGTGTCGTAATTGGTCACAACTAAAGTGTGTAAGACAAATTGGTCTGCTCACTCTGTGTCTACACATCGAGTACACTCGAGCACAAAAATGTGTACCCAGTTTTGAACCTTGTCAAATTCACCTTTAATTGACATGACCTTTACATAGAAACAAGCAAGGGTGATTGTGACATGGTACAAAAGTAGATATATATTTTTGTACTCTAGTGTACATATTGTACTTTATTTTGTTATTTGGTCCCGTTAGACGCCCTTTGGTTATGGAACCCTAAAAAGTGTTAACTGTACCTTGTAATTAAAAGTCACTTTCGTTTAAAATGGTTCAAAATGTAGTTTTTTTTCTTCTGTTTTTGCTTTTGTAATTAATTGTCTCGCGGCTGCGCTAGCTTAATTTCTACCCGATTATATCCTAGCAAAACTAGTCTGATGTGAGTTCTCCAATTAAAGTTTCATACAATTTCTTTTACCATAATCTTTTTAATGTACATTACATGATATACGAAACCAAAATGTGGTACTTTACTGTGGGGCGAATAAACAAGCTCAAATTCACTCAGCGAGCATTGGAACGGATAAAATCCGGAATGAGGAAATCCGTAGACGAACAATGGTCACCGATATAGCTCGACGAGTCAGTGAGCTGAAGTGGCAATGGGCAGGCCACATCGCTCAAAGAACCAATAACCGGTGGGGAGTGAGATTTCTCGAGTGGATCATCCCCCTACTAGATGTACCGACGACCTGGTTAAGGTCGCGGGGAGTCGCTGGATGCAGGTGGCTCGGGACCGGTCGATGTACCATGAAGCACTATGTCCAGCAGTGGACTTTTCCCGGCTGATGATGATGAATCTTTTCAAAAAGGATAGCTGGCTTTGTGCAGGACATTTGGATTGTGATGTCGCGAAATGAGTATCATTAACATACAACTTCACAGTGAATCACAATTCTGATTTTTACACACTGTTTAACCGTGCGTTTTTGTTGGTATTTGTGTGACTCGATAACTCCGCCGATAATGGACCGAATTTGATGATTCTATTTTTGTTTGGTAGAGCATACTTCAGAGGTGGTCCCGTAAGAATTTTATCGAAATTGATTGATCGCTCTTTGAGAAAATCAACAGAGTTCAATTTTTTAAAGCAATTGAAGTCAATTGAATTA
The DNA here is from genome assembly GCA_910589575.2 of Carcina quercana. Lineage (NCBI taxonomy): Eukaryota > Metazoa > Arthropoda > Insecta > Lepidoptera > Depressariidae > Carcina > Carcina quercana. The sequence continues at coordinate 1,783,285 of OU342455.1, read as the reverse complement.
TTTAGTCTAGTGACCATTAGCTGCGTAACGGCTATTGTAGCTACTGTACTTTAGCGATATTCATTTCGCGACAGCATAAACCGATATGTGTTTGTAGATAATTACTTATTGAAGCCAGATTTTCTATTGAAGGGTTACGACAAAAGAAATTTTGTATGGAAGCAATCTGATTGGATTGACAGTTAAATGTATTTGTGAAGCGAGTCGTCAGTACTGTGCAGTATTGTGTTGTGACGGGTGTTGTGTTGATTACAGGCCGTCCATGTCCCAAGGGACCGTGGTCCACAGCCACCGGTTCCAGGAGAAGGACTTCACCGTAGCAACTCCCGAGGAATTCGTGAGGCGGTTCCAGGGGACCAAACCTATCAACAAGGTACGTATGGAACATTCTATATCATACAGAGAGTGTATGGGACATAGTACACCACGCGGGACCAGTGCGCATTGGTAGACTGCACACACACCTGTGAATTTCTGCTCAGGAGTGTGCAGGTTTGTTCACGATGTTTTCCTTCACTGAAAAGCCAATGGTAATGGTTTTTATCATTCGTACATAAATAACAAATTGTAACTCATTGGTACGAGCCAGGATCGAACCCATGCCTCGAATGTTCAAGTACTGACGCTGTACTCAACTGAGCTATCATGGCTTTATCGAACGAATAACCTTAATTACAGGTGCTTATAGCGAACAATGGTATCGGCGCTGTCAAATGTATGCGCTCGATCCGCCGCTGGTCGTACGAGATGTTCAAGAACGAGCGCGCCGTGAGGTTCGTGGTGATGGTGACACCCGAGGACCTCAAGGCGAACGCCGAGTACATCAAAATGGCGGACCTGTACGTGCCGGTGCCGGGGGGGTCAAACAACAACAACTATGCTAACGTGGAGCTCATTGTGGACATCGCAGTCAGGAATCAAGTCCAGGTGAGATGGTGTATAGGCTCGGAACCGAATCTTTAAACGATTTTTTTATAGCAGTGTTTCTTAACATGTGTAAGTGATGCGAGTAATGCATTACGCGTGATATTACTCGACCGCGTACTGTTGCATTACACATCACAATTCGGAATTTCTCTGCGTGATAAGGTCCGGAATGAGGAAATCCGTAGACGAACGAAGGTCACCGACATATCTCGACGAGTCCGTGAGCTGAAGTGGCAATGGGCAGGCCACATCGCTCGAAGAACCGATAACCGGTGGGGAGTAAAGGTTCTCGAGTGGCGACCACGTACCGGGAAACGTCTACCAGGCCGTCCCCCTACTAGATGGTTAGATGACCTGGTTAGAGTCGCAGGGAATCGCTGGATGCAGGTGGCTCGGGACGTTTCCCGGCTGATGATGATGACCGATCCAAAAATCGCGCATCGCTTATAACATTCCGCGCGCATGTCTTCGTTCTGCACCGCTCACTCGCATCTAGCGAGGCGCGAGCGAGATACCATAAACCATAAAGATGGATAGAACGCGCATATGTTAGTAAATGCAACCGTATTACTAAGATGAGGCTTACATTCTACGTATTTAACAAATAATACAATAGCAAAAGATCTATCGCAAGGCAGCGCACGGCGCGCATATCAGGTTATGTTTAGAGTGATGTGTAATGGTGCGATGTCATATTGATGTACGATGGAATGACATATTACATTATTTTAAGAGTACAGTTCTGCGCATGTCTACTTACTATAAGTGCAAACCTATCACATACAAAAAATCTCCTAGGTCTATCGTCAGGATTGCTTTTTATCTTTGACTTCTAATCCCTAGCTAAACTGGCTCTGTTATTTCACAGGCTGTCTGGGCAGGCTGGGGCCACGCGTCAGAGAACCCAAAGCTCCCAGAGTTATTGCACCGCGCTGGTGTGGTCTTCATCGGTCCACCAGAGAAGGCTATGTGGGCGCTGGGAGACAAGATTGCTTCTTCGATCGTGGCTCAAACAGCAGACATACCCACACTGCCGTGGAGTGGAAGCGGTATGCAGTACTTAATATATAGAGAAAGAATAATTAACGCATTCAAAAATAACTATAAGCCGACTTCAATTGCCCTAAAAGTCTACACATTCATCCCCTAAAATGTTTGGTTTTTGTTGATTTTCTGAAAAATCGCTGAATCAATTTCGATAAGCTACCGGTAAAGTATGTACTACCAAACAAAAAAAGAATCATCAAAATTGATTCACCATTGGCGGCGGATAACATACAGAAAAACATACAGTCGAATTGAGTACCTACTCCTTTTTTGAAGGCGGTTGAAAACAGAAACACAGAACAGTTAGTAATCGGAAAATTTTAATGAGATATAATTTTAAAATTATCTTTTTAAGATTTATTCCTATACTTGTGCAGTAAGACCTTGCTTCTTGCCAAATTTCCGGATTCTAGGTCAGCGGGAAGTACCCTATAGGTTTTGCTTCTTTCGTGGAAATATGCGGCATATCTAGCTGCATTTTTTTAGTTTACTAGAAATCTCATGAAATTGTAGTCAAAAGTCTACCTGAATCTGATCTCTATCTGAATATTTAATACACGAATTTACCGCCTCCGTGTCCTAATGGCTAAATGTTGGATTCACAATCCTGCGGTCTCGGGTTCGATTCCCAGTGGAGATACCTATCGTCACTCGGTTTGGTTGGTGGTTGGGCAATTTCTATGTCCGCCTGGCTAGCTACCACCATGTTACCTGTATCTGCCGCAGTAAACAGTGTTAATAGCACTGTTGTGTTCCGGTATAAAAGATATCAGAGCCAGCGCCTCAGTAGTTTGAGACTTCTGTGTGCGCACGCGCACCACCCAACGGCCTTATCGTCACTTATCAGGTGATATGAAGGCCAAGTGCGAAACTGTTGTATACGGAGCGAGGTGTTGGGCGGAGACACACACAGATACAAATATGGTGTAGGTTACATGTATACACGCTCACATACATAACAGAAACCATCATACATTAAAAATAATATAATCTTTGATTCTTGGTGCGAACTTGAAAAATGTTGGTTCATTGCAATTTTGTTAATTGGTTAATAATACTGTTATGTGTGTTTTGTGTTATAATGGTGTGATATAGTGCAAAAAGTGTCACGGACGGTGTTATAGTATCAATTACGCAAAATTGCGAGGGTTTCGACGCGATCGGAAGAGTTTACCATGTCGAGTACATTCGGCATGTGGATTCTTTCGGATAATGTTGAAACCAAGGCTGGCCTTTGAAGTTCTCGTCAATAATCGTCAAAACAAGCGATAAAATGTACACATTATACATTTTATTGAGAAAGCTGAAGAAATGGCTTCGGCATTTTACTCGTCATTGGTTACCACTGGTTAAAGCCATTATTAAAAAATAATAATGTTTCAGAGTTGAAAGCTGAGTACAACACCAAGAAGATAAAGATCTCATCGGAGCTGTTCGCTAAAGGATGCGTCACCTCTCCCGAGCAAGGAGTGCAGGCCGCATACAAAATAGGTACATCTTCTATAAAATAAGCACCGCCCCCGCCAATTCGCGATACTTCACTCCCCCCGCAAGATACTGGCGCAGACAATGTCCGTATATCGCGAGCGGTCTGCTCAAACATTTGCGTGTATACAGACGTCATACGTTCGACGTGTGACGATATCACGCCAGTTGTTCCAAGTGTCCGACGTGTGCCTTGATAATAACCAACTATGATACAAAATATTGATATCTATCCACTTAGAGAATTTTTTGAATGTTTTCCTTCACCGTTGAGCAATCGGATAATGTATTTGGTACACGGCTGGATTCGAACCCGGAAGCCTCAGATTGATAGTCCGCGCCTTATCCACTGCGCCACCGACGCTTGCGTATTCTAATGACTATCAGTAATGATGATGAAAACTTTTAATATTCAGGTTTCCCGGTGATGATCAAGGCTTCGGAAGGCGGCGGCGGTAAGGGAATCAGGAAAGTCGAGAACCCCGATGACTTCCACAACATGTTCAGACAGGTAAGAACTAAACAGAAAAACACATTCAGTCGAACGTAGAAGCTCTTACTTCTTTGAAGTCGGATAAAGCATGAGTTCTAGGGCTCTATTTTTGATTCGCTCTACGCGCCGCGAGCGCTCGGTTTCTACTGATTTTCGTTCGACTTATGAAATTTGGAATTTTTGAATCGCTCGTTTGCAACGAGTGGTCGGGACCACTCTTTGCGGAGGCGAGCGATAGACTAAACGTGATTTGTGACTAAACCATGTTTAGGATTAGTTCCTTTATGTATGGGTTTTAAATAAGTGGACTGTATTAACTGGATTGATTCTTTTAATGTTAACAAAAAGATGCGCCGTGCGCTCGGTTCTACGGTTGCGATCAGAGAGGTCAGACGAGATGTCGCTCCCCGCGCGCCCCGCCGGAACCGTTCGGAAACCCGAACATGCTCCCGGGAGGTTGAATTATTGCAGTGGCAGGGGACAGATGTCACTGCAGACCCGCCGGATGATTCCCTTTCGTGTTGTTATGTCGGCTACGCGAGTGATGTTATCTTCACCGGGATGAAGCTTGATGATGCGTCCCAGCAACCAGAGGAGAGGTGGGCGCGTCTTATCTTTGATGATCACAAGATCGTCTTGATTAAGTTCATAATTGGAGCTCAGCCATTTCGTTCGCTGCTGTAGGAGTGAGATGTATTCGTCACTGAAACGTTTCCAAAAATGATCTTTAATTTGTTGAATACGTTGATATCTCTGTAGTCGATTGATGTTGATGCCTGGAACCTGCGGATGAGGAAACGTTATGAGTGATCGTCCGATAAGGAAATGAGCTGGCCGACAGCGTTGTTAAGTAATATTGGCAGCACCTGAGGCGGATGATTCAGAAATACGGTCAAACCTGTTTTCATGCGACTTGTAGTTGATCGTGACTTAAGTCGTGTGCGACGAAGCTATGTCACACGAGCGAATCAAAAATAGAGCCCCTGAGGCGAAACCGATGTTTAAATGCTCAAATTTACTGTAAACTATACAGGGTGGTCCAAAATGTGACGTCCAAAAAATTTTTTTAGATTCCTTACACCTGGGTGTATCCGAAAATACCCCATGTATGTTCCGCGATTTTTTGTAGTTTAGAAGTTATGATTTTTTAAATGTATATTTCGAATTTTCTGCCGGAGCGACTTAAAATAATCGTAACTTGTTTAATAGTAAGGTTTTTTTATTTATTTTTTCTCGAAAGTGATCGTCTTGAATCACCCTTTCTACTTTATTATCAACTACACAACGTTATTCATTACAAGTTACCGAAAAAAGGGATGAAAGTAAAAATTTTAGGTTTGAGTTGAACGGAGCCAAATTTTCAAAAATTTCTTAATAATACAAAGTTAATGTTTCATTGGTTCAAACTAATTTTAAAAACTCCAGCAGTTTGTCAGCTTACCAAATAATAATAAAAAAGTTGTTCTTAATAGGCGATTTTACGACGAAATTGGCTTCAGAACTTAGTTAGGTGAGAATGCATTAAAAAAAAATGTTGTCGTAAAAAATGTTTAAGCTTATTTTTTTTTTCATTTTTATGGCCTACATTAGCAAGGCATCAAAAGCATTCAAATAATCTCAAATTGAACGATCAGTGACACATTTCATTTTCTGTTTTTAGACATGAAATTATGAAAGCTAGAATTAAACCAAAATCTACTTCAAGGCCAATCACACACAATGACACAAAGCAATAAATAACACGTTTCAAAAGGCGCCAGGCCAGTAAGGTCTTTCTCTTTCGCACTGTTATGGTTGCGTAGAAGTACGAAAGAGAAAGACCTACTGTCTTGGCCACAAAAGTCAGCCGTGCGCGCTAGGGGTTTTTTACCTGCACTTCCCTCTCCCCCCTCTCCCCATACATTCTCCGTAGCATCTCACTGTATCGTCCGTCCGCTAGTCGTTCACTCACTTCCATCGCGTGTGATACTACTTGACGTTGCTTCTTTCCGATACCGATATTTTGAACCTACTTTCGCTTTGTTACTGGACTCCGATTTGCCTTACGACTAACTTGTGCTTGTGTTACGGACTCCGATTTGCCTTACGACTGACTTGTGCTTGTGTTACGGACTCCGATTTGCCTTACGACTGACTTGTGCTTGTGTTACTGACGGCAACATGAGTAATTTTAGTCTAAGCCAGTACGCAGAAATGCACTTTTACTATGGTATGGCCAAAGGAAACGGTCATTTAGCCGCAAGGCTATATCGTCAACAACTGGACCGGCGAGGAGAAATACTGGACCATTACCCGGACCATAGGGTATTTATTAATACTCATAATACGCTGATGGCCGGGCGTATCCCCGGTCGTAGCCAAAGGCACGAAGGAGTACCCAGAGTAGATCCGGACAGAAGAGATGAAGTCATCGCAGCTGTAGAAAGAGACTCTTCTACGAGTTCCAGAGCAATAACCAGAAGGACTGGAATACCACGGACCTCAGTTCTAAGGATATTGAAAAATGGTATGTCGTTTTGTTTTTTATTTACACAAAACATAAATCACAGATACAATGCCAGGTATTAGACTTCTTCCTGCCTAGGTGGTGAGTAATAGTCCTTTTCTTTTTTCAGAAGGCTACCACGCTTACCACATTCAGCGCGTTCAGGAGCTACAAGCTTCAGATTACCCTAGAAGAGTTGCTTTCTGCGAAACAATGATACAAAGGTGTCAGGAAGACCCAGATTTTTTTAATAAGATCTTATGGACCGATGAATCCCGTTTTGAAAACACTGGAGTATTTAATATCCATAACTATCACAGCTGGGAAATTGAAAACCCACACCTTGCAAGAGCATCAAATTTTCAACATCGATACAGCGTAAACATGTGGTCGGGAATTGTAAATGGAGAACTGATTGGGCCTTTCGAGCTGCCGTCTAGGTTGGATGGAGACAGATATCTAAACTTTTTGCAGAACAACCTTTTTGAATTGCTGGAAGATGTAAACTTGGAAACAAGAAGGCACATGATATTCCAAAATGATGGTGCTCCTTGCCATTACGCACGCCAAGTGAGGGGGCACCTTAATGAAACATACCCGGGCAGATGGATTGGGCGTGGCGGCCCAATCGAATGGCCTGCACGTTCACCGGACTTGAACCCAATAGATTTTTTTATTTGGGGTTACTACAAAGAAGTTGTCTATGCTCAGCAAACTAACTCCGAAGAAGAACTGAGACGAAAATTGAGAGAAGCAGCGACGAAAGTCAGACAAAATTCAAGCGCTTTCCGCAGACTAAAAGATAACTTTTTAAGACGTTGCCGATTGTGTATCGAAGTTGAAGGGCGTCATTTTGAAAATCTTCTTTAATAAAGTAGTTGAACTTAATTTGTGTTTTCTTTTATTGATGCTAAAAATAAACCAAAATAACCGTATTAATAAAAACTAAACTAAGCTTTTTTAAAATAAAATGTTTTCTAATGTGTCACTGATCGTTCAATTTGAAATTATTTGAATGCTTTTGATGATGCCTTGCTAATGTAGGCCATAAAAATGAAAACAAAATAAGCTTAATATTTTTTTTTGACAAAATTTTTTCTTTATGAATTCTCACCTAACTAAGTTCTGAAGCCAATTTCGTCGTAAAATCGCCTATTAAGAACAACTTTTTTTTTATTATTTGGTAAGCTGACAAACTGCTGGAGTTTTTAAAATTAGTTTGAACCAATGAAACATTAATTTTGTATTATTAAGAAATTTTTGAAAATTTTGCTCCGTTCAACTCAAACCTAAAATTTTTACTTTCGTCCCTTTTTTCGGTAACTTGTAATGAATAACGTTGTGTAGTTGATAATAAAGTAGAAAGGGTGATTCAAGACGATCACTTTCGAGAAAAAATAAATAAAAAAACCTTACTATTAAACAAGTTACGATTATTTTAAGTCGCTCCGGCAGAAAATTCGAAATATACATTTAAAAAATCATAACTTCTAAACTACAAAAAATCGCGGAACATACATGGGGTATTTTCGGATACACCCAGGTGTAAGGAATCTAAAAAAAATTTTTGGACGTCACATTTTGGACCACCCTGTATAATGCGCGAATTTTTCTCTAGCGTAAATTGTGTGTTTGACTATTATAAAATAGTTTATATTCAGTTAAATAATTCCTGGATAGCAGTTAAGTAGTGTATACAGACGTCATCCGTTCGATGTGTGACGATATCACGACATTTGTTCCGAGTGTCGGGCCTGTGCCAATGCACTAACATTGCAATTTTTTATATGTTGTAGGTGCAAGCGGAAGTCCCCGGCTCTCCTATATTCGTGATGAAGCTGGCCAAGTCCGCCAGGCACTTGGAGGTGCAACTCCTGGCTGATCAGTATGGTGAGTCTCTTTTAAATGCACAATCTGCCGCTAAACAGTGTTAATAGCTTCGGTACGGGGTAGCAGAGCCAGTGCCTCAGTAGCTTGACGCTTCTGTGTGCGCACGCGCACCACCCAACGGCCTTATCGTCACTTACCATCAGGTGTGGGCTATGTTGGTAGCTAGCTATGCGGAATTAATCATCATCATCAGCCGGGAAACGTCCACTGCTGGACATAGGCCTCCCTCATAGTACGCCACATCGACCGGTCCCGAACCACCTGCATCCATCGACTCCCTGCGACTCTAACCAGGTCGTCGGTCCATCTAGTAGGGGGACTCCCTGGTACGTGGTCGCCACTCAAGAACCTTTACTCCCCATCGGTTATCAGTTCTTTGAGCGATGTGGCCTGCCCATTGCCACTTCAGCTCACTGGCTTGTCGAGCTATGTCGGTGACTTTCGTTCGTCTACGGATTTCCTCATTCCGGACCCTATCACGTAGAGAAGTTCCGAGCATTGCTCGTTCCATTGCTCGCTGAGTGACTGACTACTCTCTCGCTCGCTGAGCTACTGGCGCATTGTTGTCTCCACTGCCCCTACATTATGTATGGCAGAGAATGGATGTTGATTTTGCCACGTTTGAGATTTGGTAGGTTGATTTTCGCTGTATGGAGTCCCGTCTCTTATTACGTAGTGTACGCATATTACATACTCTTTGTTGTAATATTAAAAAACACGAGAACTTGAACAAGTTTTTTTTGTTAAAATAGACATGGATGTATTTTGTCTGCACGCTAGGGGACAGTTAATAGTATAAAAATGGTTTCACTGCGTTTTTCTTGTCTCTTTCACGCAAATAGGTTTTCTCCGTAAGGTTTGCAGGCCGATAGATTGTAACTACCGCTGAATATAAGTAAAACACAAGATGTCGATTGGGTAGGTAGCACTGTCCTAGGCAAGTAGTATTACAACGATCGTATAGATGGCGCTGTTAGACATGATCTCATTTGAGCAAGTAGTAATGCAAGCATTGCATAGATGGCGCTGTCGTAGACACTCACTGATCATTTGACATTGTGTTTCTCGCAGGTAACGCTATCTCGTTATTCGGGCGCGACTGCTCGATACAGCGTCGCCATCAGAAGATCATAGAAGAAGCTCCCGCCGCTGTTGCCAAGCCCGACGTATTCATTGAAATGGAGAAGGTATGGTTACTTGTTTAAAAACTTGTGTATAAACAGAAGCAGAAGTTTCATACTAAATTTCTGTTGCCATAATTTTTATAAATATAATAGCTGGATTTGTGTAGTAACTATCTAAAAATAGTACATCGGATTGTGATGTCGCGAAATGAGTATCATTAATATACAACTGCACAGTGAATCACAATTTACATTTTAAACACTGCTTTTCAATTATTGTTCAAAGCGCCATCTATGAACCATTAGCTGCGTAACTGCTATTGTAGCTAACTATAAAGTTGTAAATTAATGATATTTATTTCGCAATACTATAATTTCATCTCCTATTTTTAGGTAATTACTTATCAAAGCCAGCTATTCATGTTAATGATGTAATATTACGCGCATGTCTAACAATGCTGATTTTGATTGTCAGGCTGCAGTTCGTCTAGCGAAGATGGTCGGGTACGTGAGCGCAGGGACAGTGGAGTACCTGTACGATCCCATCTCTGGGAACTACTTCTTCCTGGAGTTGAACCCTCGCCTGCAGGTGGAGCACCCCTGCACAGAGATGGTGGCGGACGTAAACCTGCCCGCGGCACAGTTGCAGGTAACACAACACATCCTAAGACTAACGACTTGAGTAGTACTGTTGCGGGCTTCCAAGTTCGTGGGATTGAAGAGAAACACGAGTCCAAAGTTCTTGAGTTTATTGGTAGCACCGGTCCACAAACAAATTTTCAAAATCAAGGGTCCAAGTCTTCAGCACTGAATACGTCTCTGGATTCTACGTACAGAGTCATTTGGCGCTACTGACGCCGGTCTGTTGCCACTGACACCACGTGACACACTAGATTTTCTTGCTCGACTGTACTTTCGCTCTACAATTTCTTCCGGTTTCCGTTTTTTCACTTTAAATCTCTGTTTACTTAGAACTGAACTGAACTGAAGCTCGTCTCGCGCCTATATATACCCGGTATCGTTTCTAGATCCTTCGCAGTGATCTTCAATTTTCGGAATCTACAGGAACATTCGAGAGTCTTCCACACTTTTTTTTGTTTGCTATTCGACACGAAGGAGATAGATGGATTGGTCTCCCTTTCGCACTTGACAATCCTTATGTAATTTATTCGAGAGCTTTCCACGCTATCTTTTGTTTGCTATCCGACATGAAGGGGATAGATGGATCCGCCTTTATCTTTCACTATCTCTAGACTGTTAGAGAAGTTCCGTGACAGTACATTCTGATACAAGGACGTAAAGTAGGTCCCCGACCGAGCCGAAGGCGAGGGTGTGTAATGTCACGAGTTTGCAATAAATAATTTTTTAACATGTGCAACGTTATAACATAAAGAACATAGAAACTATATCAAATATAAATTAACTTATAACTATTATTATGTCAGTCAGTTGTTTTTAGTTGCAAGGACATATTCTATATTGGTAATAATACTAATATTTATTAATAGTACACCCAAAAAACGATAAACAATATTTTGTAATATATTTCCCCTCACAGATTGCTATGGGCGTTCCTCTATACCACATCAAGGACATACGTCTCCTGTATGGAGAATCACCGTGGGGCCTCACTCAGATAGACTTCGACGAGCCAAAACAGCGACCCTCTCCATGGGGGCACGTGATCGCCGCTCGCATCACCTCTGAAAATCCTGACGAAGGTAAACCATCATTGTTATAATCATTATCATCATCAGCTGGGTATCTTGCCCCGATGAACATATCATTGTGGTCATTAACAGGGAACTTCTGTTAAAAGTGAATATGGTCTAAAAGTAGTCCCATTGTTAATATGGGTCTCTCGTTGTGAGTATAGACATATCTCCCGTTGCGAGTACAGACTTTCCATTGCGAGTATGGCCCTCTCATCCAATGTTAGAGGCAGCACTAACAGCGTTCTGAGGGTGATTGCTAGAAGATTCGATTGCCCACTTATGTGGCACCTTATTACAATAACTAAACCTGTAGTAGAATATAAGTACTAACATAGATAATAGGATATTACTAACAAAAATAGATCATGGTTGTCTGAATATTTAATAATTTTTTTGAAAAATGTCACCATTATGAGTATAGATTTCCCAATTATGAGGATAGATTTTTCCAATGCGAGTATAAGCTTCTCCCGTTGTGAGTACAGACACATCCCGTTGCGAGTACGTACATCCCATTGAGAGTACGTACATCCCATTGAGAGTATGCACATTGCCCCCATTATAACTACATTGACGATAGATCTGTTAGATCTCCCAATTATGAGGACAGCTTTTCACAATGTTATAAATTTCTCCCGTTGCGAGTATAGACAACTCACGTTGCGAGTATGGAAATAAAGAAAAGTTTATTTTACATACTCGTTACATACATGTTGGTACGATATGGTAGGAATTAGGTATAGACAACTCCCGTTGCGAGTACACACCTCACATTGTAACGAACTATCTCTCGTTCTCTCCCTCTCGCCTCTCTCGGTCTCCCTTTGTAAACATACAAATGTGAGTAAAGTTTGGGTGTTCCTATTTGTGAAGTTAAGGTTCGTATTAAGACATCTAATTACCATACTCAGGGGTGAGACCGAAAATCTGTGATATTATACCCTCTTTGGTCTGTCAAAATCTCATGAAAACGTCATGAAAATCTTCTTAAGCACCTGTTTGACAGGTTGCGGTTTGACAAGTCTCAAACGAGACCGAGGTTGAGGTTAATGTCTGAAGCAGTGTTTATTATTATTCAAAATACTAACATCGATCTAATTTATGGTAGTATTGTGAATTTTAAGACAAGCGTCATACAAAGTTTATTTCTTGATTAGTTCAGCTCATCAAACTATGTTCTTTCGTATTTATTTCGTTTTTATTCTCTGTTTAGTTCTTCTATCTTATATGTGATTTGTTTTATATAGTTATTTTTTATTTTTTAGTATTCTTTTTCCTCTTCAGAGGAATCTTTTATATGTGGAAGCTTCTAATTGGCCAATGTTTGTCTATATTACTGCAAATATTGTAAATGAAGCTGTTAGCTTTCCGAAGAAAATAAAATAAATTAATTAGTGAGCGATCTTTCGAGCTGCTTAAGCAGCTGCTCTAACTCGAGCAGCGTTTATTAATACGAGCCTAAGACTTCCCCATTGTGAGTATAAGTCGCACTACTAGTGAACATAGACACCTCCCGTCGCGAGTATAAGCGAATTCAATTGTAAACTTCGATCTTGTGCCATTTGACTATAGTCGTATTTTCCCCGGACAGGTTTCAAACCATCATCAGGCACGGTACAGGAGCTGAACTTCAGGTCATCGAAGAACGTGTGGGGGTATTTCAGTGTGGCTGCTTCAGGTGGTCTCCACGAGTTTGCTGACTCCCAGTTTGGACATTGCTTCTCCTGGGGGGAGACCAGGGAACAAGCCAGAGAGTAAGTCGGCACATGACTTTCAATTAATCATCATCATATGTTTTGTGTATTATACGAATCATCACCACCAACTCATTTTCTTCCCCCAGGAACCTGGTGATAGCCCTCAAGGAGTTGAGCATCCGCGGTGATTTCCGTACGACCGTGGAGTACCTGATTACGTTATTGGAGACCCCGTCATTCCAGGATAACAATATCGATACGAGCTGGCTCGACGCGCTTATTGCTGAAAGGGTGAGTAGACCGTTGATAATGACAATTGATAATCTGAATATACTACTAATAATTTGAGTAGACTGTTAATAACCTTAGTAGATTGATGATAATCTGAGTAGACTGTTGATCAGCTGATTTAACTGTCGATGATTTGATTTGACTGTTGATAATTTGAGTAGACCGTTGATAATCTGAGTAAACTGTTGATAATCTGAGTAAACTGTTGATAATCTGAGTAAACTATTGATAATCCAAGTAGGATGTTCATAATCTGAGTAGACTGTTGATCAGCTGATTTGACTGTCGATGATTTGATTTGACTGTTGATAATATGAGTAGACCGTTGATAATCTGAGTAAACTGTTGATAATCTGAGTAAACTGTTGATAATCTGAGTAAACTATTGATAATCCGAGTAGGATGTTCATAATCTGAGTAGACTGTTGATCAGCTGATTTGACTGTCGATGATTTGATTTGACTGTTGATAATCTGAGTAGACTGTTGATAATCTGAGTAAACTGTTGATAATCTGAGTAGACTGTTGATAATATCAGTAGTCTTTTGATAATCACGTTAATGTAACATAACAAGTAGCGTGCTATGTTTTAATGATTTTATTTTAGAAATATTATTGCTATTTATATCATATAGTTACTGTATTTAATTCTTATTTTTAAAAAGGTGTAATGGTAATGTGTAGTTGTAAAGTTCCAAAACAATTTAATATTGTTTCTTAAACAAATAAATAAAATATAAGTAGAATGTTATAATATTTAACGGTCTGATCTGAGTAAGCAGTTACAAAGGTATATGGCTCGAGACTATTGAAGATTATATATTTTTGAATATTAGAATATTATTCGAAGCATTTAATATTTATATTTGTATGTAATATAATTGAATATCCGTTTGTGTTGACAGGTTCAGTCCGAGAAGCCGGATGTGCTGCTGGGCGTGCTCTGCGGGTCTATCCTAATAGCTGATAACATCATCACCGCAAACTTCCAGGATTTTAAGAGCGCCCTGGAGAAGTAAGTTAGCAATAAGATTATAAGGAAGTAGACAGGAAAAAAGTCTAAAACTGAAACTCGACTAGGCGACAACGACAAAACTCGACTGCGACGAAACTCGACTGCGACGAAACTCGACTGTGACGGAACTCGACTGTGACGAAACTAGACTGTGACGAAACTCGACTGTGATGAAACTCGACTGCGGCAAAACTAGACTATCACAAAATTGAACTAGAGAACAGTGCTGTTTAAAAATAATTGTTATATGATGTCAATTACGGTTTACAATAAGATTCCGAGGTATATTAGAGAACTGACGAGAATCTCTCTCGAGTACATATTGCGTTATTGTCTATTAGAAATCCCGTTAGAATATCCTTTCTTTTGTTTACAAATTGGGATTGCTTGTACGCGTGTACTGTTGTTAGTTTCTACATTACATACAGATTGTTCTTCTCTCCATTTAACGACAACTCTCTGTAACGTCAAAATATGCACAGTCCCTTGAGTGTCGTTATATAGAGTTTACACTGTATTTATAATCTTAATGAAGAAAAAAAAAAACAAGATTTTAAACCGTAATAACTTGCAGGGGTCAAATTCAAGGGTCTTCTCAGCTGAGCAACAACCTAGAGGTGGAGCTGATACACAGCGGGTGCAAGTACAGGGTGCAAGCAGCTGATACACAGCGGGTGCAAGTACAGGGTGCAAGCAACCAAGTCCGGGCTGACCTCGTACTTCCTGGCGATGAACGGCAGCTTCAAGGAGTTGGAGGTCCACAAGCTTACTGACGGTGGTGAGTAGAACTGACCAGGGCTCGATCTCAGGGTCAACCGTCTCCATGTCCTAGATTTTAGACCCTCCCTCCCCCCATGTAACGCACCGTAACGTTTTTCTGTAACGCCCCCTGCCCCCCCCCCCCCCCCCCCCCCCCCCCCCCAAACGTTACGTAACATTTAAGTGACCATTAAAGTCACAATTATGTTGAACAAAGTATAATACCTTTGTTATTGTATTAATTGCGTTTGCAGTATTGATAAACAAAAGAAGTGATTTTTTAAGTTATATTTTTTTATTTAGTCGTAAATCAAATAAGTGTAGGTACGTAAAAAAAACACAATTCAATTGCAATTCCCTATATTCCCTATAATTCCCTAGCTTTTTTTATTAAAATGAAAAAATTATACGTAACGCGTTGTTTAAATACTCTCCCTCCCGCCCTTGTAACGCACCGTAACGTTTTACAAGACTCCCCCCTCCCCCGAAATTGCGTTACGTAAAACGCTCCTTTGCGTCGCGTCACCTTTGTACGTCGGCGGATGTCGTCATTCCTGACTTTGTCGCGCAAGGATATTCCAAGCATAGCCCTCTCCATTGTTCTCTGTGCAACTTTGAAGCGGTGGACAAATCAAGTGCAAGACCATTCAAATTCAAAATTGTTTCATTGAACAAAGTTGTTTACAGAAACAAGGTTGAGACCCTCTTGTAAGTATAAAAATACCTGTAACAGAGGAGGGAACTCTTCCATAGCAAAAATAAATTAATTTTTAAAGAAATGTTTACATATTCTAACATGCACATATATATAATATTAGAATTGTGAAGGATAATTTGTGTATGGGAGGATAGAGAAAGGGAGTGTGGGCGTGTGTGTGTGTGTGTGTGTGTGTGTGTGTGTGTGTATATATATATATATAGCTGAGTCATGGTTTATAATTAACTATTTTTCTAATTAATTATTGTTAAGGTAGCTTATTTTATAAATTGTAATAATTCTTTTGTCTCGTCATATTTTATGCCAATTATCCAACTGATAAGTGTTTTCTTACAATCATAATATTTCATATTATAAATGTTAAGATATTTGTTACTTTTATTATATAAGTGAGTTGTTTAAAACACCTTACTTCCATCAGGTACTCTGCTGTCAGTGGACGGCGCGTCCTACACGACGTACCTAAAAGACGAAGTGGATAAATACCGCATCGTGATCGGTAACCAAACGGTGGTATTTGAGAAGGAGAAGGACCCGTCCAAGCTGCGAGCGCCCTCTGCCGGCAAGCTGGTCAACACTCTAATAGAAGATGGCGGTCATGTCGACAAGGGGATGCCGTACGCTGAGATCGAGGTGAGATATTCATCATCATCATCAACAGCCTATTTATGTCGCCACTACAGGTCTCAGTCCTACTCTCCTACAGAGTGTATGGGACATAGTACACCACGCGGGACCAGTGCGCATTGGTAGACTTCACACACACCTGTGAATTTCTTCTCAGGAGTGTGCAGGTTTGTTCACGATGTTTTCCTTCACCGAAAAGCCAATGCTAATGATTTTTATCATTCGTACATAAATTCCAAATAACAAATTGAAACTCATTGGTACGAGCCAGGATCGAACGCAGTCCTCGATTGGTTGAACAAATATGTGAACAATTTTTAAAAAATTGTTTATAGATTTAAAAATTTCTCTCACCTCATTTTTGAAGTAGGTCAATAACATTTTATGAATTGTTCATTTGTATTATTTATACGCAAAAGAAAATTTTGAACTAGAATTAAAACTAGAAATAAAACGACTCAAAAAATTGAGAATTGCAAACACACTCCAAGGAATAAAATATTGAGTAAAAAGAAATACAGGAAAAAATGCGAATTGAAATAAAAATACAAGGAAATAAAGATTTAAGTAAAGATGTCTAACAAACCTGAGCCCATCAGACGAGCCCCTTCCTTACAATCCTTCAAAACTCGCCTAAAAACATATTTCCTAGAACAGATTATTCCTTAGCAGCCTTTCTTCTTGCCTTCCTGATCTCTTCTGATTTCATTTTCATCCTGATCTATTGTTTATCCATTATATATATATGTATGTATATTTATTTATGTAGCACCATTTACCCCTTGTTATTTATATGATTCTTCTGCTCCAAGGTTGCCTGGAAGAGATCGCTCTTAGCGATAAGGCCGCATTCATTGTACCTTTTATGTTCTGTTTGTGTGTGTATGTGTATATATACCGATGTTTGTGAGTATATGTTTGTCACAGGTGATGAAAATGGTGATGACTCTCTCCGCGCCCGAGTCAGGGAAGGTGACGTTCTGCTTGCGTCCCGGCGCAGTTCTGGACCAGGGGGCGCTCATCGGTACTCTAGGTATGTGGATATCGTCAATATAGTATGTCATATATAGATTAAAGCAGAAAGAAGAAGAAAAAAACTAGTAAAGAACTACCAAGAGACCGAATCTCTTGTCGAGGCAGTGACATAGCCCTCACCTCTGGTGATGTTATGGTATATGGCATTGAACACCAGGGGACATGCAACCGATCCCAACAACTTACACACACACACACACACACACACACACACACACACACACACACACACACACACACACACACACACACACACACACACACACACACACACACACACACACACACACACACACACACACACACACACACACACACACACACACACACACACACACACACACACACACACACACACACACACACACACACACACACACACACACACACACACACACACACACACACACACACACACACACACACACACACACACACACACACACACACACACACACACACACACACACACACACACACACACACACACACACACACACACACACACACACACACACACACACACACACACACACACACACACACACACACACACACACACACACACACACACACACACACACACACACACACACACACACACACACACACACACACACACACACACACACACACACACACACACACACACACACACACACACACACACACACACACACACACACACACACACACACACACACACACACACACACACACACACACACACACACACACACACACACACACACACACACACACACACACACACACACACACACACACACACACACACACACACACACACACACACACACACACACACACACACACACACACACACACACACACACACACACACACACACACACACACACACACACACACACACACACACACACACACACACACACACACACACACACACACACACACACACACACACACACACACACACACACACACACACACACACACACACACACACACACACACACACACACACACACACACACACACACACACACACACACACACACACACACACACACACACACACACACACACACACACACACACACACACACACACACACACACACACACACACACACACACACACACACACACACACACACACACACACACACACACACACACACACACACACACACACACACACACACACACACACACACACACACACACACACACACACACACACACACACACACACACACACACACACACACACACACACACACACACACACACACACACACACACACACACACACACACACACACACACACACACACACACACACACACACACACACACACACACACACACACACACACACACACACACACACACACACACACACACACACATTCTCCTCTCAACACCTTATTGTTAGTTTTAAGATGATTATAGCTACAATTTTATTAGTTTTAGTGTTTTTTCCATAATTCATTTTTAAGGTCTAATATTTCACATTGATATTTTAAATTCTTTTTACGTACTATATACTTACGAGTATAAGCAGTCTGAAATGTATTTCATTACTCAGCCTTCTGCTGCAGCTATTTTCCGCGGGGAAGAGTGGGTTTTCCGCGAAGTTTCATGAAGTAATCCGATTCCAAAGCCGAGAACATACGGTATTTGACTTATTTATTTATTAAGTCTTACCAAATAATTACACACAATAACAAAGAAGTGTCATATGTGCAACTAGCTTAAAGGTAAACACAGCGTTGCACCGATAATAAGAAAAATTAAATTTAGACAAAAATACTTACAAATTTATTTTGGAGTTTTGAAATTTAAACAAATAATTGCAAAAAACGTCCAAATTCTTGTTTTTCTCCCTTACAAAGGTATTATAAGTTTTACACATAGTCAATACTGGGGAATTGGAGCCGAATGCAGTATGTCTAAAGTTGACACAAAACTTATGTATTATCTTTGATTTTAGAATTAGACGACCCTACGTTGGTGACCACAGCGCAGCCCTACAAAGGACAATTCCCGATCGAAGACAACCCACCCTTGACCGAGAAGCTGAACCACGCGAACACCAAATTCAGGGTCATCCTAGAAAACACATTAGCTGGTGAGTTGCACAACTTAATATATAAGTCCACAGCTGGACATGCACCTCATATTCGTCGTCATTCAAGGTTCAAGTTTCAAAATTTAGAATCGGTTTTGCACCTGACCTTTTCAGTTTGACACAGCAGTCTAGCAGAGCTACCATATCTTTAGTTTGAGGCTTTTGGGAGTTGAGATGAAGGCCAAATGCCATCCTATGATACACTAATAAAATCTTTTGTTAAGGTTACTGCTTGCCGGAGCCGTATAACACGCCCCGTCTCAGAGAAGTGGTTGAGAAGTACATGCAGAGTTTGCGGGATCCGTCGTTGCCTTTACTGGAGTTGCAGGAGGTATGGAATCACAATTCTGACGAGTTCATACAAGTCCATACAGGTTCATACAAGTTCATACAAGTTCATACAAGTTCATACAAGTTCATACAAGTTCATACAAGTTCATACAAGTTCATACAAGTTCATACAAGTTCATACAAGTTCATACAAGTTCATACAAGTTCATACAAGTTCATACAAGTTCATACAAGTTCATACAAGTTCATACAAGTTCATACAAGTTCATACAAGTTCATACAAGTTCATACAAGTGCTGAAACAATCAGATTCACTTTCGCATTTATAATATTGCTCTGGTTTGCTCTGTTATTTACCATTATTATACAAGTTGTTGTGTAGAAGCCTTTTTAAAAAGACACTCGCACACGCACAACGACGCACAAAAATAGGGTATATTAAAATTATTGGTAATCAAAATGGCGAATTTTTGGCAACAAAATTGCGCGGCATGAAAAATATTTCTTTTCAAAACCTATCGAGTGGGATATCAAAATAAAAGGTTTTATAAATGGCATCCAAAAATTAATTGCATATATGCCTATATAAGCGTCAGTGGCGTAATGGATAAGGCGCGGACTCTCAATCTGAGGGTTCCTGGTTCGAATCCAGCCGTGTACCTATGAGTTGTTTTTCAATTCAAGTACATTATCCGATTGCTTAACGGTGAAGGAAATCATCGTGAGGAAACCTGCATGTCTTGAACAGGCATGTGAAGTCTACCAATCCGCACTGGTCCCGCGTGGTGTACTATGTCCCATACACTCTGTAGGAGAGTAGGACTGAGACCTG
The DNA here is from genome assembly GCA_910589575.2 of Carcina quercana. Lineage (NCBI taxonomy): Eukaryota > Metazoa > Arthropoda > Insecta > Lepidoptera > Depressariidae > Carcina > Carcina quercana. Next base: position 1,762,739 of record OU342455.1, on the reverse strand, counting down.
CAGTGGGGACGTAAGGCTGTTGATGTATATGTTTAAATTTAATTTACGCAGTCGGTTATTTAAAATTTGCTTTTTAATTGGTTGACAATAAGTTACCACTTAATATAATTTCAGGTTTTATCATCGACATCAGGGCGCATCCCTATCTCGGTGGAGAAGAAAGTTCGCAAACTGATGGCGCTGTATGAGAGGAACATCACCAGTGTTCTCGCTCAGTTCCCGAGCCAGCAAATTGCCAGCGTCATTGACCAGTGAGTTCTAACTAGAAACTAGATAAGAAAAACAATCATCAAAATATTATTATTAATATTTTTAGAGTTCCGTACATCAAGAAGAAAAAACCGGCCTAAAAATAAAGTGCGAGTCTAACTCGCGCATGAAGGGTTCAGAAACAGAAAAATATTTATTTAACTAAAACACACACACCACAATACAAAATACAATTAATACATCCATTGCGTACAATTACAAATAGTACATTATTGATGTACATAGGCATTGTGTTGTAATGTGTCGTCAAACAGGACTGATCTCAGCATCTGCTGTGGCAGTAGCCATACCATTATCGATAATAACGGCCAAAAAATCACGTGTATGGTATGGAAGCCCCCTATAAATATTTGTTTTGTTTTAATTTGATTATTTTATTAGAGTGAATATACCTTAGACAGTTATCAATAGGAAGAAATAAATATTTATTTTATTATGTTTTTTTAGTATTTGTTGTTATAGCGGCAACAGAAATACATCATCTGTGAGAATGTCAACTGTCTAACTATCACGGTTCATGAGATACAGCCTGGTGACAGACGGACAGCGGAGTCTTAGTAATAGGGTACGGAACCCTAAAAGCAGCCCTTTTAGGGTCACTCGTATGAAGTGTCCGGCCTAGTGTCAATGCGGTAGTTATAATACGATGTTGTCTGGTCCCCAGCCACGCAGCGTCCCTCCAGAAGCGTGCGGACCGCGACGTGTTCTTCATGAGCACGCAGGCGCTGGTGCTGCTGGTGCAGCGGTACAGGAACGGCATCCGGGGTCGCATGAAGGCGGCCGTGCACGACCTGCTCAAGCAGTATTACCAAGTGGAGAGCAACTTCCTGCTGGGTCAGTCTTATTTATTTATATTTTACTAGCTTCCGCCCGCGACTTTGTCCGCGTGTACTTCAGGATTTATTCTATTTGTTCGATAGGCATAGAAGGCATCTATCTCCATTTCCAGCATAAGGTACAAAATAGTGTTTAATATGTTACGTAGGCTAATAGTTTAAAGAAACAAAAGAAATTTCAATATCTGACGTAGTACATTCAAATAGTCTTCACACTAATATTATAAACGCGAAAGTTTGTATATACGAATTACATATTCTATGGTCGGTTGCTAGGCAACGCGTTTTTGTTATGCCCAAATTGCCCGTGTAATCCCACTAATATTGTAAGTGTGATTTTGGACAATTTACACAATATGTCTTCCAACATTAATACAATAATGTAATTACAATTACAAACATCCAAACATCTAAACATCCAAACATCTAAACATCCAAACATCTAAACATCTAAACATCTAAACATCTAAACATCTAAACATCTAAACATCTAAACATCTAAACATCTAAACATCTAAACATCTAAACATCTAAACATCTAAACATCTAAACATCCAAACATCCAAACATCTTAACATCCAAACTTTCACACTTATAATATTAGTAGGATATGTTATTCTGATGTATAAGCTATATTATTGTAAAGTTTCATTCAAATCCATTCAGTAGTTTTTCCGTGAAAGCGTCACAAACATCCAAACATCTAAACATCCAAACTTTCACACTTATAATATTAGTAGGATAAATAAATAATGTATGTTATGAGTATCTATAAACTAATAAGTCTCCACATGTATAAATCTAGATAATTTCTATAGGGTCTAATAAAAATACTACAGTAATCTAAAAAAGAACAGAAATATAAGTTGAGTATCGGAATACGGGTATAGATTATATACTAAGTACAGGTTCAAATACATACTACTATTATTACTAATAAATACAACCTATTTGCTAATTACAAAAGGAAAGAATTCTTAACGCGATACACGCAATAACTTACTTCTTCTATGTTTATGCAGGGACACGCTCGAATTTATTTACTTATTAAGCCAAAAATGACACTTTTTAATAGCTAATAAATACATGGTAGCTCAGTTGTGTAGAGCGTCAGTCCTTGAACAATCGAGGTCGGGGTTCGATCCTGGCTCGTACCAATGAGTTACAATTTGTTATTTGCAATTTATGTATGAATGATAAAAATTTGCCATTGGCTTTTTGGTGAAGGAAAACATCGTGAAAACCTGCACACTCCTGAGTAGAAATTCAAAGGTGTGTGTGAAGTCTACCAATGCGCACTGGTCCCGCGTGGTGTACTATGTCCCATACACTCTCTGTAGGAGAGCAGGACTGAGCACCTGCAGTGGCATATAGGCTGGTGATGATCAGCTAATATTTAAGCCTAATTAGCTAACCTACCTAACCATTAGGTGGAATGAAGCTGTAAAACATCCTGAAGAGGATGAGTCGATAAAATCTTCATACTAAATTTCTCTTACTATAATCTTTTAAAGTAGGATAGCTGGCTTGTGCAGTAATTATCAGAAGTTGACACAAGATTATAATGTCTAGAAATGAGCAGTACAACTTTAAAGTGAATCAACATTTAAAACTTTGTACACTATTTTTGATTATTGTCCAAAGCGCCATCTATGAACCATTAGCTGCTTTACGGCTATTGTAGCTAACAATAAAGTTGTACGTTAATGATATTCATTTCACACTATAATTCCGTCTCCCAATTTTCATCTAAAAACTTATCAAAGACAGTTGTTCTATTTTAAAAGATAAGGTCAAAATTGTAAGGGAGCATTCTGTACTAACTTGTCAAATTTCAGGTTCGTACGACAAATGCGTGATGGCTCTACGAGACCGCTACAAGGATGACATGCAAGCCGTGGCCAACATCATCTTCTCACACAACCAAGTCGCCAAGAAGAATCTCTTGGTAAGACATCTTCATCAGCTACATATGTCCACCGATGGACATGGGACTCACGTATCGACACACCGAACGAGATACCCAGAAATGGATTCGCCTGGAGGGTTGGTGATCGCAATAAGAAGTGTTCTATATACGTAGATTCTGTATTTTTTTAAAATACGTTTATTTCATTAATAAAGCATTCATTTTTTTTGATTTTACATATTAATCGCTAAACTGTGGAAAAGTTTTTTTTAGCGATATGCGCCCTATATATTGTTGTAAGTACATTCTTATGCTAATTAGGATTCGTACCCAAAGGTTAAAAACGGGACCCTATTACTAAGACTCCGTTGTCCGTCTGTCACCAGGCTGTATCTCATGAACCGTGGTAGTTAGACAGTTGACATTTTCACAGATGATGTATTTCTGTTGCCGCTGTAACAACAAATACTAAAAACAGCAAACGTGATTTTTTTGAGACGTGCGATGTAACATACAACTGGCGCCATCTAGTGTCGTACTCGTCTACTACTGCTACTGAAAAAGTAAATAGATAACGAAAATCGATGCGCATTCTTTAGATTGGTTTTCCGTATGTTAAATATCCATATTCTGCACGGACGCTTCGTGCGCGAGTCCGACTCGCACTTGACCAGTTTTTTATATTTTTATAATTGCTAAATCTCTTATTTTACACTACTACATGTTTATCTAAATTTATATACTTAAATATCTTCTTTAAATGTATTTTTTTCATTGACCATGCTTTCAAAATTTTTCATGTTATTAAATTCTATTTTTATTTTTGCAGTCACCTTCGAATTGTAAAACATTGAAAACGCGTGACGAAATATACCTTGTTGTCCTCTCTTCATAATAATTAATGACGAAAAGTATTAAATTTTTGACCTTTTCATGAAATAGAAGGATGACATGATATGAGGCACGTCACCCAGACAAGATCTGGGCTGACCCGATTCGTTGGTGAAGGTTTGCTAGGTCGGAAACATGTGTCCGCGAAAACTATATCCATTATCCATCCAGCCTTTGCGCGCAGGTTCAGCTATTTTGCATTCCCCTTTATTTACAAAAAGACAAACAGACATTGCTATCAACTGCACTCTGGGTGAGGCCAAATTTAAGATGACCAATTGGCTTTTGACACAAAATTATAGTGCCACGGAGGAAATCCTCACAATATTACATAGCAGAACACACACACACACTTTCATACACACGAATATGTCATGAATTCCCTACCATTTATTTGCAATGTATTCAGTTAGTTAATTTTCCTCACGTAAAATATGTTACTTGTTCTCCAAAATTGTCTTGACACAGGTCTCCTAGTGATAATGTAGAGTAGAGATAATGTAAATTGTATGTGATTGTAATTATCAGGAAAATAAACATTTTTGTATTACTGAAGCTGAAGGATTTTGTTCGTTTCGTGCTTTGCTCCTACAGTACATTATCCTGAATTTTAAGTATTTTATCTGATGTGTTTGTATGTCAGGTGACTCTTCTGATTGACCACCTGTGGTCCAATGAGCCTGGTCTGACGGATGAGCTGGCCGCTACTCTACACGAGCTCACGTCGCTGCACCGAGCGGAGCACAGCCGAGTGGCTCTCAGGGCAAGACAGGTGAGATTCCTTACCTCCAGATCGCACTGGAATCATTGGGGCGCAGCGCGGGTGATGGGGCAAGAGGGGGAGGGAAGGGGGGGGGGGGGGAGGTGTTGAATCACGAATAAAATAAGGATAAGGCTCTTTTTAACCGACTTCTAAAATTGAGGTTCTTAATTCGACTGTGTGTAATACATAGCGTGAATGTTCGAACCTTTTTATATTCAATACGCGATATTTACAGGGGCTATACATTTGAAGGGAATAATGATACGTGTGTTCTCAGTAGTTCCGCTGGAGTTGGCCCGCGACTGGACTGCTGGGAAATTTCATCCCAAAAGTAACTACTGCCCGCGGACCCATTGTATACACTGGCTGTCATTACATGCACCAGTGTCGCAGTATCATGTCTGACGCTATATTTAATAACTAACATAGCACGAAGTTTACTAACACTATGGATGTATGTCTGATTCAAAGAAATAATAAAAATATTGTATGTGTAAGGCGTCGGTGGCGCAATGGATAAGGCGCGGACTCTCAATCTGAGGGTACCGGGTTCGAATCCAGCCGTGTACCTATGAATTGTTTTTCAATTCAAGTACATTATCCGATTGCTTAACGGTGAAGGAAAACATCGTGAGGAAACCTGCATGTCTTGAACAGGCATGTGAAGTCCGCCGATCCGCACTGGGCCCGCGTGGTGGACTATGGCCCATACACTCTCTGTAGGAGAGTAGGCCTGAGCCCCTCCAGTGGGGACAGATGATGACAGTTGATGATGATGTGTAACGAAACTACTGGGAATAATTAACAAATATTTAAAGTTTGACTGTTTTTCTAGTAAACTTGTAAACGGTCCATTTAAAAGACGTCATAGCATTTCAAAGTCGGTTTCTTATCAATTTAATTACATTTAAACAAGCAATTCTTGTATATTTATTTATATCGGCGATCTCGTAAATGTCTGTCTCGATTTCGCTGAAATTTGGTATTTGGTGGTTTTAGGGGGCGAAAAATCGAGCGTGTTTTCGCGTTTCTCAGTTTTCTTTTGCATTATTCGACGCAAAATATGGTCACTAATTATGCATGCTCGGGCATAAGCGTCGTGGTCGAGCGGTCTAGACGCAATATTGTCATTCATGGTTGTCGAGTTCGAATCCCGGTCGGGTGCAGGTTTTATTTATTTATTCAATTTTCATTTGTAAGCCAAAAAATCGGAGCTAAGGTCTGTCGGCCAGATAGTTATTATATGTGTAATCTGGTCAGGTTCTGATCGCTGCGCACCAGCCTGCGTACGAGCTTCGCCACAACCAGATGGAGTCGATATTCCTGTCTGCGGTGGACATGTACGGGCACGACTTCCACCCGGAGAACCTGCAGAAGCTCATACTCTCGGAGACATCCATCTTCGACATACTGCACGACTTCTTCTATCACACCAACGCTGCGGTGAGTACAGATTTTTTTACCTAATTACAATACAATATAACTTTATTGTACACCAATAAAAACTTAAAATAGAACATTAAACTTAAAAAACTACTATAAAACCACTATATTTTGGTACAATTTAATTATATCAAAGCCTAAACAGACACAAAACACTCGCGCACGCTCCTTGAACGAAGGGGTGACGCAATCTCCGGGGAAGTGCGGGGGTAGCGCGGGGGGTGTCGACGTCGGCCGCGCGCCCCCACCACAGAGACTCACAACTCGCAGTTTCCTTGCTGAGAACTACTAGACGCCTAGGCATACAGCCAGTATACATCTTGCTGTGGTTTAGATTTTTCTAACACTACTTTATTAGCCAAAAAGTATAAGAAGAGCAATGGGTGCTTTAAACTTGAGGCGATCCACCTCCATCAAAGTATCATACTAAATTTCTGTTTCGTTTTAAAATATAACAGCTGGATTTGTGCAGTAATTATCTAAAAATAGGACGTCAGATTGTGATGTCGCGAAATGAGTATCATTAACATACAACTTCACAGTGAATCACATTTACATTTTTAACACTTTTTTTCGATTATTTTTCTAAGCGCCATCTAGTGACCGCTGGGTAACTGCTATTGTAGCTAACTATACAGTTGTTTTTATTATTTAAATTATTCATTTGACCGCAGAAGTGTGAACATTGAATAAGAGTTGCGAAGTATCTGTAAAAAGAAATGAACGTTAATAAAATGAAAATATTCGGTACTAGCATTGGCCCGCGGCCTCGTCCGCGTGTACCTTAGAAAGTCATCATCATCAGCCTATATATGTCCCCACTGCGGGGGCTCAGGCCTACTCTCCTACAGAGCTAGCTTTCTAGAAGCTATAGTACGAGTAGCTCAGTTGTGTAGAGCGTCAGTCCTTGAACAATCGAGGTCTGGGTTCGATCCTGGCTCGTACCAATGAGTTACAATTTGGAAGTTATGTACGAATGAAAAAAATCATTACCATTGGCTTTTCGTTGAAGGAAAACATCGTGAGAAAACCTGCACACTCCTGATCAGAAATTCAAAGGTGTGTGTAAGTCTAGCAATCCGCTCTGGTCCCACTTGATGGACTACTATCTCAGGCCTGAGCTCCATATGTAGGCTGTTGATGATGACTAACTCAAGCGTAAACAATATTAAAATCAAACAATATGTACTCACAGACACAAACAGCTCCATGTCAAATGTAAGCAAATTGAAAGCGGTGATCACTATCGGTATCTGCGCGCGCGCAATCATAAAGACCAGCATCTTCCTGACGCGTTGGTCGTACACGTGCTCCCAGCGGCTAGAGTATATGAACGTGGCGGTGTCCAGGGACTGCCAACATAATGACACTAGATTTAATAAACAAGCTCAAAGTCACTCAGCGAGCAATGGAACGAGATATGCTCGGAATTTCTCTATGCGATAAAATCAGTGTGAACGCGGACAGCTAGTTCGTGCATGGACTATTGTCACCGACATAGCTCGACAAGTGAGTACCGGCAACCGTGTACCGTCCCGTCCTCCTACTAGATGGACCGAAGACCTGGTAAAGGTCGCGGGTAGTCGCTGGATGCAAGTGTCTCGGGTCCGGTCAATGTGGCGTACCATGAAAAAAAAATTGGTTGCCTGTAAAGTCGGTATACGGGCGAAAGTTTTACGTGACAACGACTTTGAGTGGTAAAATAATTTTAATGTGAATATTCATTCAGGGACGCGTGCCTTTCACTTTTTATGTCTGTCTCTCTCGCTCTTAGGCGGGCTAACCATGCCCGAGTGGAAGGGACGCGTGCCTCTCACTCGCTCTCATTGTGAGCGCATAACGTGAGCGGAGCGTAACGCAGTTTCTTGAAGTGTCACCCGGCAAACCAATTTATAAGACGTTGTCACGTCAAAAGGCCTATGTCCAGCAGTGGACGATTCCCAGCTGCTACTGCTGATTATGTAGTTAAGGTTAGATAAGACTAATGTTATATTATCAGTAACATGACTAACCTATGAGTCACACGACTTAATTATCAAGGATACGACTACAATTTGTCTGAAATGTTACTCGCTAAATTGTCAGTAATATTTTCAAGGTCATAACTAAATTATTTGCGGTGCCACTGTCTAATTTATCAGTGACATTATAAAATTACAAAGGGTGCCATTAAATTATCAGCAACGTTGCTGGATTATCAAAAAGATTGCTAAAAATATTATCAAGATAATGACTAAATTATTAGTGATATTATCAATAACATAACTAAATTATCAGTAACATTACTAAATTACCAATAGCATTGCTAAATTATTATCAAGATAATGACTAAATTATTAGTGACATTGCTAGAATATTATTAGTGAGGTCGCTGGATTACAATACTTGCTACGTACTAGAGCAGTAGTGCAACGCTCGCGTTTTGTGTTGCTATCCTAGGTAATGGTATGTATCACTTACCATCATCCGCAGCTGGCTAGAGTATCGACAGGGCAGGTATATGTGGATAACAGTTCCAGTTAGGAGTATGAGGTACCGCAAATCTAGGCCGAGACCCTGGAAGTTTCAAATGAAACTGTTTTTATAAAATATTATTGATTTTTAAAATATAAAATTCACTATTGGTATAATTGAAGCGTATGAAATTAAGTGTAATCGCCTTCTAATTGCTAAAGCGTTTGAATATATAGTACGTGATTCAAATTCAAAAACTATTTATTGACCAAAACAATTGACAATAATATGTTGTGGCTAGGTTGTAGCCATACAGTCTGTGATATGGGGAGTCCTTTGCGACTGGTGTAGGCTCTCTTTCTCTACGGATGACATTTTGCTTTGTACAATATTGTATTAGGTAACGTAACTAATAGATCTGTAAAACATCTTGGCATTACTGAGTAGGGTGAGGGTGAGTGCGAGTTACAGTGTGTGTTTGTGTGTGTGTAGCTGCTAACAGCTTACACTAACATACATCATACGACAACATTACATTTCGAACCACGTGATATCACTTCGAACCAGTGCGCATCGAAACAAACATCACTTGAAATGCGACAGTGCAAACATTGCTTTTGCTATAGTAATGTTTGTAGCATCCCTTGCTCGGAATTAAAATACGTAGATTGTAAGCCTTATCTTTTTAGTAATAAAGTTGTCTTTCAGTAACATATGCGTATACTGTACGTCTTTACGTGTTAGGTGCGAGTGAGTGGTACAGAACAAAGACGCGCGCGCGGAATGCTATGAGTGATGTTTGAATTGGTCTAGTGATGTGTAATGCAACAGTACGCGGTCGAATAATATCACGCGTCATGCATTACTCGCATCAGTTACACATGTCTAATACATACCTCTGTAATTTGATACATACAGTTGCAAACGTGAACAACGGTCGCGCTGAATATCATTCCAAGCCAGAAATTGAACGTTTTCTGTATTGTTTCCACGAATCTGTAAATAATTATCATCATTAGCTGGGAGAGACTAACTAACTAGCGGGTGAAAAAAATTGTCCTAGTGTTATATGTCATTTAGGGATAGTTATTATCGAAAATAATAAACACATATTCCGACTGCTCGTGCGCGAAATTCCGGAGAGCTAACTTCAGAGGGGCAAACTTGGTGTGCGAGTACTGTATGAAAGAAAGAAAATTGTTTATTCGAAGCTGATTACTTGGTATAGCAAAAGGAACTTTTGAAGAGAAAAACACAAACAGTGAACTACAGTAAAATTAAGTTTATTATCCAGCTTGAAGAAGGTGACCAGCAGGGCTAACATGAAGGCCACGAGATTTCGAAACATCGACATTCTGTATAACAAAATGGCGTGACAAAATTATCTCGTGGCCTCCATGTAGCGTTCGTGTCTGGTTCACGTTTTGCCTTAAATTAATGGATTTAAAAAAAGACATACTTAAAAACCTTGCACTGCTCATCAATAACTTCCGTCAGCATATAAAATCTTTCTTCTCCGTCTGCCCTCTTCATAGCATATTCCAACTTCTTGCAATACATCTGCATCTTGAGGCAAGAGTGACTGATCACGATCCCGTAAAATCCGTCGTAGGCCACGAAGTTGACAAAAAATATCATGCAGCAGTATAGCATGTACACGAATAAGATCTCGAAGTAGGGGGTCTCGAAACGGGCTTCTGGGTCCATCATCGGTATGTTTAAGTCGTGGATCTGTTGAAGAAACATTTATCAAAGACTATAGAGCGTGTGGAGAAGGTAAGAAAGAGTGAAATCGTGAAGAAGATATGAAAGTTAGGACCATTGAAGAGATAATAGTTATAACAAAGAATAGAATAGATTAAGTTAGTATTAATAAAGTAGAACATAACTTTGATAGAGAGAGAGGTGGTAAGAAATAGAATCTATAGGAAATTTAGTGTGGGAATAAGAATGATAACGATTGAGACGTACTAAGAACGATGAACGTCGTTTAAAAAGGTGTAAATGAAAATATGAAACGAAAGTGACAGAGAATGTAAAGTAGGTAGTTAGATCATAAGTATGAAATGTATTAATAAGCATTGAGTAAAAGATGAAATGGTCATGTTAGCTCAGTTGGGTAGAGCGTTAGTCCTTGAACAATCGAGGTTTGCGTACGATCCTGACTCGGACCAATGAGTTACAATTTGGAATTTATGTGCGTATGATGAAAATCATTACCATTGGCTTTTCGGTGAAGGAAAACATCGTAAGCAACCCTGCACACTCCTGAGCAGAAATTCAAAAGTGTGTGTGAAGTCTACCAATGCGCACTGGTCCCGCGTGGAGTATGTCCCAAACACTCTCTGTAGGAGAGTAGACCTGAGCCCCTGCAGTGGGGACATATATAGGCGGTTGATGATGATGGAACTACACATTTACATTACCATATACTTCTTACGCTCAGCCGTAAAACTGTGACTGTACAAATTCTGCACCGACGCCATTATCGGAAATATATTGAGTACAACTATCACTATATACATCCAGTGTCTCTCATTCACTTTGCTTTTCGATATGGCTTTATAAGCTATGTCCTGATAGTCCTCAGAGAGTGTGTTGTACTCGGCGTAGTCATTGTTAATCTCGTCTATTATCGCTTGTGCTTCTAGGCGATTGTGATACATTAGGTACATCTGAAATGCAATCAGCAAACTTGGGTTGGAGTTCGTCGTTCGGGAAGTTGCGGCATATCTTCTCGTCCAAAATACCTCAGCGTCTAAAGACAAAAGTATTTAATCAGTGCGTGTTGCCAGTGATGACATACGGAACTGAAACGTGGTTCTTTACTGTTGGCCGAATAAACAAGGGGAAATCCTGAGACAAACTAAGGTCACTGACATAGCTCGATGAGTCAATGATCTGAAGTGGAAATGGGCAAGCCACATCGCTCGAAGAACGGTTAACCGATGGGGCGTAAGAGTTCTTGAGTGACGACTGGTGCTGGAGGCAAGTCCCGACCGGTCAATGTGGCGTACCGTGAAGGAAGTCCTGGCTGAGGATGAGGTAAATGAGGAGTGAATTCCGTACGTCCTGCGTGTCACTCCGACCTTCATAGATCTATTGTGACATATATCTAGAGACCACTACAGCTTCACCCGGACAGTTTGTCAAGCGCGGAAGACGCTCAGACCGATTAGATTTTACTAGTAACTAGCCTAAGGGTGCTCGCTTGGGATAGATCTCGCTTTAGGACTTTCGTTTGGAGATGAGAGGATCGGAGAGTAGAAGAGTTACTACCGTCCGGAGCCTTCTTTGGGCAACTTTGGCGATCCTCACTCCTTGAGATTTTGACGATAAAACAGTTGGATTGTAAATGTGCGGACCCGGTATACCTCAAGCGAATGAGGTGGTGGCTCTGATATCTTCCATACCGGAACACCACAAGGCGGTAGACTTAGGTAGCATGGTGGTAGCTAGCCTGACGGATATAGAAAATACCCTGCCACCAACCGAGTACCGATAGATACCTCCACTGGGAATAGAACCTTTGGATGGTTGGTCTAAGCGAGTAGCCATTAGGTCACGAAGGCGCATACGATGCTAGTCACTCTCAAGTCGATGCTTTTTTGGGCATGTTGGGTGATTAGACTGGCGATGATCTCACCTTGGTCAAGGTGACGAGGAATGGCACGACTATGGTGAAATGCCTGACGATGTTGAGGAAGTCTCCTCGCAGCCAGCTCTGCTGCACATCGCAGAATATCATCACCGCGACCGGTACCACCGACATATACGTTATTACTGTTGACAATACAAGTAATAAATTAATTGAAACTTTTTGACCGCCTCCATGTCCTGACCTACGGAAGCTGTTGTAGCTCGTTGTGTAGAGCGTCAGTCCTTGAACAATCGAGGTCTGGGTTCGATCCTGGCTCGTAACAATGAGTTACAATTTGTTATTTGGAATTTATGGTAAAATCACGAATGATAAAAATCGTTACTATTGACTTTTCGGTGAAGGAAAACATCGTGAACAAACCTGCACACTCCTGAGCAGAAATTCAAAGGTGTGTGTGTGAAGTCTACCAATGCGCACTGGTCCCGCGTGGTGTACTATGTCCCATACACTCTCTGTAGGAGAGTAGGCCTGAGCCGATAGGCTGTTGATTATTGATTGATGTCTTAAAGGCTGCATGCTTAAACTTACAATCCGGAGGTCCCGGGTTAGATTCCCAGTGGGGGTACATATTTGTAATAGGTTTGGTTGGTGGTAGAGCCCTTTCTTTGTACGTCTGGCTAGCTACCACCATGTCAACGTAATTAGCCACCAAACAGCAGTCAGCACCAGTAATAGTACTGTTGTCTGGTATGAAAGGTAGCAGAGCCAGCTTCATTAGCTTGAGGCTTCAGGGTGCGCACGCACGCACATACAATGGCCATATCGTCACTTACCATCAGGTGAAATGAAGACCCAAGTGCAAATCCATCATACATTAACCCGTGTCTGTTCGCCGCGCGTCGTGCGCGTACGCAGGCCTGCAGATACTCTATGTTCCGTGCTCTCGCAGCGCTCAACACGCTCACCGACAAGTGTCAACAGTGTTTGTCGATGAATGAAAGGGATTGGAGAGAATGTGTCTATCTTTCTGTGAGAATGCTTTTGGTATATAAGTACCTCTACTGTTTAGTATAAATATTAACGACTTGGTTTAACTGTATTGTTAATATTGTAATAAAAAAATTTAAAAAAATCATCGCTTGAAGGAATGATAACCGACGGGGAGTCATGGTTCTAGATTGGCGACCACGTCCCCCTACTAGATGACTAAAGGTCGTGTGGGTAGTCACTGGATGCAAGTGGCTCGGGACCTGTCAATGTGGCATACAATTGAGGAGGACCATGTCCAGCAGTGTTCGTTTCCCGAGTGATGACGATGATGATATAATGTAAATACTTACGAATGCCTGTTATTCTGAATTTTTCAGTGTGTGGGTTTGGATACATCAAACCGAAACTCATGTTAAAGCTGATGATCTTGTACATCTCATGAAACTGTTTGAAATGTTGCGGTCTGGTTTCTGTGAAGGGGAAAACTATGGGTGGGTCGTCAGCTTCACAGAGATAGGAGAATTCTACGCATGCCAAAAATTAGAGCATTTTATGAGCAGTCACACTCGTCAGTCATAATTTAGCAGCAACCGTAACTTTGTAACAGCGAGTTATTTTTAGCGTGTCAGCTGGAGACATGGGTCGGAAATGCAAACTAGTCAGGTTAGGGTTTTAGACTATGGTCAGAAATTTAAAGCATTTCTAGAAACGATTACATTAATAAACTCTATGAGGAAGCCGAAGATTCATTCATGGGAAAATTATAACACACTTTTATGTCCAGCCTTTTTTTGTTGTTCCAGGGTGGTTTCCGCCTTTAGCCATTTAGACATAGACACAACTTTATTTAAGAACACACACAACACAATACACATAAAAAATATTCAGCCCAAATTCATCATTATAACTTATGTAACTATAGCAACATAAAATATAGTTTGCCACCTCTGTAAAAAAAACACTTGTAAAAAGTAAAGAAATATGATTATAATAAGTTCAGGCAAATTATTTATAGATTTGCTAAATTTCATTTATAGGATTGCTAAATCCTGTTTATGGGTTTGCTAAATGCCATTTAGAGGTTTTCTGACAGTTAATTATTTGCTAAAAGCCATTTATAGGTTAGCTATTAGGTTTGTTCATACCTATTTTTGCTATTGTCTACAGATCATAGTTTTTTATTAATATCTTAAACAAATCTTACCTATGTCTTGGGTTTTACTTTCATTTTTGAAACTGAAACCAAGGCATGGCATTATGAACGGTTACTTCCAATACCCGAAGAGAAATGTTGCGGATTTGAGGAAAGGTCTTGACAACCTTAAACATAGATTTCTGAAAGTTCTTACTATACAGGATGGAGCATATTTTTCATTGGCCACAAAAGGTACACGTGACCTAGCCCAGAGGGGTACAAGTGCTTCAAAGGTCAAATGTCATTAGTAGATTAAATTATATTTTTAATTGAGCAATGATGAAGTCTAGTATGGTTCACCGTTGCCTAGGAATATTAAGAACACAGAAGCCTCAACCTAATGAGGTGTTGGCTTTACTACCTTTCATACTGCAACACAACTGTGCTATTAACACTGCTGCGGCGGCAGACTTAGTTAACATGGTGGTGGCAAGCCAGGTGGACATATAAAATGCCCTACCACCAACCGAGTACCGATAGATACCCCCCCCACTATGAATGTAACCCGGGACCTACGGATTGTGAACCCAACATTTAGCGATCAGGCCACGGAGGCGATTAAACGATAAAAGTTTTTTTCTTCGATCCCGTTCGATTGTACAAACTTTATATAAGCAAACGGACTGTAATAACATACATACAAAATAACATACAGAATTACATACAGTCGAATTGAGAACCTAAGGGAGGGTTTTCAACCGACTTCAAAAAAGGAGGTTATCAATTCTAACTATATGTATGTAATATTTCCAGAACTGCCCAGTTTTCGTATATGTTAGTCTTTATCAGCTTCCAAACAAGTGTCACAAATTTCAAAAGTGTATGTATGAATGTATGTATATTTGTATGTTTGTACTCGCATATCTCCGGAACTACAAGTTCAATTTACATTTTTTTTGTTGAACTACGTATTGGTCAATTTAATGGAGTTGCTGCAAGTTTCATCAAAATCGGTTCAGCACTTTTTGAGATAGGGAATGTTAGGTGTGTATAGACAGTTGACTTACAAGCATTGCCTTAATAAAAGTAGACTTTTAGGGCAGTTGAAGTCGGTTTCTAGTTTGTCTCTTTTTGAATGCGTTTTTCTCAAAAAAAGATCAACCTGTGAATGTACGACTGTCAAAACTGACATTCCGCCCCGAGGCGGTACCCTTTGATCACGTAATGTGAGACACGGTCGAGCTATATCCTATAATTTACGTTAATTCATCAATCACTTGTTAATCAAAGGGCTTGTTCCTGATCACGCGATCAAGTGGCCATTTGAAAATTCAATTTCATGTTCAATATATTATTTAATTTGACAATGAAATTAAATATTCACATTAAAAAGGGTATAATGGGGTGTTTATGATAAGATATATATATTTAGCGTGCTTTGCCATTTTTACCCCCCGCGCAGAAAAGAGGGGTGTTTGAAAAGTTTGACGCCAATGTCTGTCTGTGGCATCGTAGCTCTTAAACAGATGGACAGATTTTGATGCGTTTTTTTTACGTGAAAGCTAGTTTCGTTGCGGTGGGTTTAGGCTGTATTTGGTAAAAGTCGATTCAACAGAAGTTTTCTTTTTAATTTTAAATTTAATTCACTTGTGTACCTGTATACGAAGGACCCGGCTTCGATTCTCGATGGGGGTAACCTATCGATACTCGGTTTTGTTGGTGGTAGGCATAGGCATTTTCTATGTCTACCTTGCTAGCTAACTCCATGTTATCTGATTTTGCAAACACCAGCAGCTCGAGGCATCTGGGTGTGCACGCTCTCTAAAACATACAATTTTCGCTTGACCCAGGACTGCAGTCAGTAATTCCTTTACGGGAATTCGTTCAGAATGCTTCCATACAAAATTTCTTTTGCCAGAATCTTTTAAAACAGAATAGCTGTCTTTGATAATTAATTACCTAAAAATAGACAACGGATTATAGTATCGCGAAATGAATATCGTTAACGCACAGTCATCTACAATAGCAGTTACGCAGCTAATGGTCACTAGATGGCGCTTTGAACAATAATTGAAAAAATGTGTTTGTAAATTGTGATTCACTGTGAAGTTGTACGTTAATGATACTCATTTTGCAATAATACAATTCGATGTCTATTTGACAGATGTCCTATTCTACATGTATATGTGTTTTAGTATGAAACTGTTATCGGCGAAGTCATCTCAAAGAAATAAACTGTTACATCTTTAGATATTCTAGAAAACTAGTATAAAAACGTATTTCCTTGAACAGATTAATCCTTAGCAGCCTTTTCTTCTTTCCTTTCTGATCTCCTCTGATTTCCTTTTCTTCCTGATCCACTATATTTTGTCTATTGTTTATCCATTATATGTATACGTGTATATATTCACGTAGCACCACTTACCCCTTGTTATTTATATGATTCTTCTACCCCAAGGTTGCCTGGAAGAGATCGCTTTTAGCGATAAGGCCTTTATTGTACCTTTTATGTTATGTTCTGTTTTGTTTTGTGTGTGTGTGCAATAAAGATTATTTGAATTGAATTGAATATTCTCTGAGTGCTTGTGTGCTTTTGTGTGTGTGTGTGCAATAAAGATTATTTGAATTGAATTGAATATTCTCTGAGTGCTTGTGTGCTTTTGTGTGTGTGTGTGCAATAAAGATTATTTGAATTGAATTACATTATATTCTCTCTGTGCTTGTGTGTTGATATTATTTTGTAAACGTTGGTACGTGTGTGTTCAGGTGTGCAACGCAGCCCTGGAAGTGTACGTCCGGCGAGCGTACACCTCGTACGACATCACCTGCCTCCAGCACCTCTGTCTGTCCGGGGAGCTGGGGCTAGTGCACTTCCAGTTCATGCTGCCCACAGGACATCCCAACAGGTAACAACCAACACACACCAATATATCAGATAAATGTTTATTTTTCCACACATCATCATCAGCCTATATGTTCCCACTGCAGGGGTTTAGGCCTACTCTCCTATAGTGAGTGTATGGGACTGTTCAAGACATGCAGGTTTCCTCACGATGTTTTCCTTCACCGTTAAGCAATCGGATAATGTACTTGAATTGAAAGACAACTCATAGGTACACGGCTGGATTCGAACCCGGAACCCTCAGATTGAGAGCGTGGTGAGATGCTTTCCACACACTTGTTTATAATTAAAAATTTATATAATACACATTTAAACTTAAATGTAAGCCATAGAGCGGTGTGTGAAACTGGTGCCTGAGCAACCTGCCCGTGTTTCAGAACACCAGGTTCTCACCTCACAGTAAGATTTATTATATTAGGACATGTATGGTGTGGTAAGCATTGTATAGTAAACAGTAAATAAAATATATAGAAATAGATTTAAAAAAAGAAACAATTCTAGAGAGGGTGTGTGTATGTGTGAGTGTGTGTACATGTGCGAGTATGTGTGGTTGTGAAGGTGTGTGGTGTGAGGGTGTGGATATACATATTTATAGTGACGTGACTGTATATGGGTATTATATTTGATAGGAGTTTAGGATAAGATATATAAATCTCTTTATATAAAAAGAGATGTTTGTTGTGGTTGTCTGAGTGGTTTCCGCACTTACCCATTAGACATGCGCAAAACAGTGCTTCTTAAAGTAATGCGGTATGTACGTGCATTACATCGTACCATTACACATCACTCTAAACATCACCTGAAATACGCCATAATGCCATGCTCTCTAAAACATCACGTGCTCGGAATTAAAATACGTGGAATCTAAGTCGTATCGTGCTAGTAATAAGTTGCATTTTAGTAACAGATGGGCGTTCTATCCGAATTTACGGTTATGTCGGAGGATCTGACCCCACAGCCTACATATGTCCCCACTGCAGGTCTCAGTCCTACTCTCCTACAGAGAGTGTATGGGACATAGTACACCACGCGGGACCAGTGCGCATTGGTAGACTTCACACACACCTTTGAATTTCTTCTCAGGAGTGTGCAGGTTTGTTCACGATGTTTTCCTTCACACCGAAAAGCCAATGGTAATGATTTTTATCATTCGTACATAAATGCGCTTTACCCAACTGAGCTGCCATGGCTTGGTGGCCTTAAGCTCACTCAATGGCAAGCTTTTTCACCCAGAAGCCTTAAAATAATGAGGCTGGCTCTGCTACCTTTAATACCGGATTATAGTAGTGCTAACATGGTCATTTCGTGTACAGAATACCAATAAGCCAGTCTGAGATCGAGCTGGCATCAGCTGCTGACCAGGAAGGGATACCGGCCGAGCTGAGCACCGCGGCGATGAGGAAGTGCCACTACCGGACCGGGGCGCTGGCCGCGTTCGAGTCCTTCGATCAGTTCGTCAGTTACTTCGACGAGATGCTGGACCTCCTGCAGGACTTCGCTAGCACTGCCACTGTAAGGAGAGAGGTGTGTATCTATGTGTCTCGCTCTATTTTAAATTATTTTCATCTTGGTAACATTGTCACTCTGTGAGAGTCTGACAGCAGCCTCTTTTTTAAGGTTTCGTACCTCAAAAGAATGTCTTATAGGATATCTTTGCCTGTCTGTCCGTCAAGGCCCTTTATCTCATGAACGCGTCAAGATATCTAGTTGAAATTAATATCCAATACGTAAGTCTGTAGTCTCTTGGAGCTGTGGAACAATAAAGCTTTTGGGTCTACGCTTTAAAAAGATACGTCTGTTTAAGCCTCGTTTTTCGACGTAGATGGACTCATAACCAAAAGGGAACTTTCCATTGTCATATAATCATGAAATTTGACAAGAAGCAAGGTCTTACAGCACAAGTATAGGAATAAAGCTGAAAAGTATAATGTTTAAATTATATCTCGGATTCTTGGCGCGAACTTGAATAATGGTGGTTCATTGCAATTTTGTTAATTGAATAATAATACTGTTATGTGTGTTTTTTGTGTTATAATGGTGTGATATAGTGCAAAAAGTGTCACGGACGGTGTTATAGTATCAATAACGCAAAATTGCGAGGGTTTCGACGCGATCGGAAGGGTTTACCATGTCGAGTACATTCGGCATATGGATTCTTTCGGATAATGTTGAAACCAAGGCTGGCCTTTGAAATTCTCGTCAAGAATCCAAAACAAGCGATAAAATGTACACATTATACATTTTATTGAGAAAGCTGAAGAAATGGCTTCGGCATAGTTTATAACCTCAAAATTTGTTCACCTAATTTTACTCGTCATTGGCTAGATAACCACTGGTAATAAAGCCATTATTTAAAAAATATATCTCATTAATAACCTAAGAAAGAAAGCAGCGTCGCTGCTACGTAGAGTTAGCGTATCCATTGACAGCGTTCTGCATATTTTGAAACAAAATCTTAGATCTAGGTCCCGTTTCTTTTTCGAGTTAGCGGGTGCAAAGAAATGTCCTAGTGTTGTATGTCATCTATGGATAGTTATTATCCAAAATAATACACACACATTTTTTGTTTTGTTTATGTACATGTATGTAGGTCTACTTACAGTATATTTATTTTTTGCAAGCTCCAGCGTGAGTGCCGGCAGAAATATCTCGTTAGGGATAGGCAATTCTAATTGTACAATTTAAGTTATAATTGACTTTGTAATTATTATTATGTGCAATAAACAATAAACAAACAAAAACCCCCGACTCGCACTTGACCGGGGTTTTATTACAACAATAATTTCGTGTGTACCCACACCAAGCGAACGTGTTCTATGAACATAAATGTCATGATTTTTTATTGTTGTAGGACCTCCAAGCTCTCCAGGAAGGTAGTGAGAGTCGAGACAGCACCAGCATCAACGTGGGCATGGACTACATGAAGCCTCACGAGATTGAGGAGGTGGTTAGTTTAGTTTATAATTATTACAAGCTGTTCTACGCCGATGGAGACCCCTTCAGAAAAGCTCGCTATTAAATAAAATAAATTTCCATATCCCGACCAGACTACCGCGTCTTGGCAAAAACGTACTATTTACTGAATTATTTGCAAGATCGAATCTGGGACAATATTCACCATTGAACCGCCTAATGAGACAATACAACACAATAGGCTAGATGACACCTAATCAGATTGGGGCTAAATTGTATTTTAAACCATAAAAGTCATTATAAAGCTCCTATAAAATTTAAAATATCTAATATTATTTAATTTTGTCTGGACTTTTACATATTATAAAGCCCGCAAAAATTCCAAAAAACCAACTTGCTCGTATAATTTTTTTATTTTACGTTTTGTTTTGTAATTACATTGTGAATATTTTTTAGTAAGGGAATGGTCACATAAAAACATTATTTTACGAGATAACTCAAATATTGTTACAAGTTTCATACATTATCTATACTTCAATACTCAAGCGTGACGTCACTCCTAGGTACCGATTTGTATGGAGCGTTTTTGCACCACGTGACTAAAATCACTTTTCGACGGGTTATATTAGGAAAACTATCAAACGTATCGAAAAATCTTTGACAAGGCCATTTATCTCTTCACACGGTCTCTCGAATGAGGGAATAAAATTTTTTTTGTCATCATCCCTATTGTAAAAAACAAAGAGATCGATATTGATATTTTTGATGACGGCATCGATATGTTTACAAACGCTGTTAAGCGTGCCTACACTTTGTAATTTGAGGCACATTTTTTAAAATGTTATTATTCAGATACTTGTTTTGTGTAAGCCGTAGTTGCCTATAATTGCGGCAGCATTTAGAACTGAATTTGTGTGTGTGTGTGTAACTGCTTTGTAATAATGCTTGCTGTGTTGCCAACCTATAAAATAAAAGCGATGTTTCACATCCGGCCTGCACTTGTACACTATTTAAAAATCGAGGAATAATCCAAAGATACATAGAAAAATACTATAATTGCATTTTTGCTTATATTTCAATTGTACAAAGTCATTAATTTTGTACTGAGTGACAACGTCATATGTCATTTTATTGACGCCATCTTTGTTTTCTAAGTCTTGCCTGATTCGTGCGTTTGTTTGTGTACAAATAATTAACGTGTTTTAAAATAACTAAAAACCGACTTCAATTACCTTGCCTGGTTTTTGTTGATTTTCTCAAAGAGCGATCAATCAATTTTGATAAAATTTCTATGGGACCACCTCTGTAGTATGCTCTACCCAGCTCTATTTGTAGAATAGAAATCGTTTATTGCAGTAAATGTGGTGGTTTGCTCGCAGGCAAAGATGTTATGTCATTATTACAGCACATTTAGCCATATTGATGGCGGACAAAATATTTAATTAAATAACATAGGTGTACACAATTTATTTCTTTAAAATATCTGCTACTTTATACACAACCCTTTCTCTGAGTCACAAGGTTAATTTTTTCGTAAATAGTCGTTTTAGTGATTCTTTTGTTTTGTTAGGTATTGCGTTAAAGATTTTAATACATATTGTATAGATATTTTTCATATATAACACGGTTTTAGGAGCTTTGATATAGATTAACCTGTTCAAATTTCTGCTCCTTCCTGCTCTAATAAATAAATGTCCATATAATTTAACAAAATTTGCAACTTCTAATATATACATAAGCGTCAGTGGCGCAGTGGATAACGCGCAGACTTTCAATCTGAGGGTTCCGGGTTCGAATCCAGCCGTGTACCTATGAGTTGTTTTTCAATTCAAGTACATTATCCGAGTGCTTAACGGTGAAGGAAACCATCGTGAGGAAACCTGCATGTCTTGAACAGGCATGTGAAGTCCGCCGATCCGCACTGGTCCCGCGTGGTGGACTATGTCCCATACACTCTGTAGGAGAGTAGGACTGAGACCTGCAGTGGGGACGTATATAGGCTGATGATGATTGATGATGAATATATACATCGATGGAAGTGTACGTTTAACTTTGTTGATATATGTCTTGCATGAATGAGAAGAACCCTGAAAGTAACATATTCTCTCTGCTGCAGCCGCTAGAACCGATCCACATTCTCATGATTGGAATCCGAGACAACGGCGAGTGCGACGACAGCGTCATCTCTCGCCGGTTTGGCAACCTGTGCCGACAGCACCGAGCCAGCCTGCATCAGTCCAGGGTCCGCAGAATCACGTTCATGTCCCTCATCAAGTAAGTCTTCATACGGTTCAATATTTTCGCGGTTGTGAAACGTTGTCCTTTACTGTGGGACGAATACAAGCTCGAAGTCACTCAGCATAAAATCCGGAATGCGGAAATCCGTAGACTAATTAAAGTCACCGACATAGCTCGACGAGTCAGTTAGCTGAAGTGGCAATGGGTTCTCAATTTAAGGAGAATTATTATTTGAGAACCTGGTGTCCTGAAACACGGGGCAACCTGCTCAGGCACCAGTTTCACACACTGCTCCATGGCCTTTGTTTTAATGTGCAATATATAAATTGTCAATTATAAACAAGTGTGTGGAAAAATAAATATTTATCTTATCTTAATTATAATAATCCTACTACTTCATATTATAAGTGTGAAAGTTTGGATGTTTAGATGTTTGTGACGCTTTCACGGAAAACTACTGAATGGATTTGAATGAAACTTTACAATAATATAGCTTATACATCAGAATAACATATAGGCTATAATTTATAAAGACATATGTTGTAAATTGTACAAAATCACACTTATAATATTAGTGGGATTACATGGGCAATTTTGGCATAACAAAAACGCGTTGCCTAGCAACCGACCATAGAATATGTAAATTCGTATATACAAACTGTCACGTTTATAAAATTAGTGTGAAGACTATTTGAATGTACTACGTCAGATATTGAAATTTATTTTGTTTCTTTAAATTATTAGACTACGTAACTAATAAATAATAATTTGTTATATACGTCACCTGTGCCTATTGAACAAGTAGAATACATCCTGAATTACACGCGGACAAAGTCGCTGGCGGAAGCTAGTGTACAATACTTTACTTAAATCTAACTGGGCTAGAAAATCTGATTCAGTTACACTGTGCCTCACCCCTTAGAAAAGCAGACGACATCTTTACTTGTGTACTGCTCTGTAAATAGTCACATAATTTCAAACCGCGTTATTAACAATATAAAATACTAGCTTCCGCCCGCGACTTTGTCCGCGTGTACTTCAGGATGTATTCTACTCGTTCGATAGGCACAGGTGACGTATATGACTAATTATTATACAGCACAAGGTACAAAATAGTGTTTATTTTGTTACGTAGTCTAATAGTTTAAAGAAACAAAAGAAATTTCAATATCTGTCGTAGTACATTCAAATAGTTTTCTCACCAATATTATAAACGCGAAAGTTTGTATATACGAATTTACATATTCTAGGGTCGGTTGCTAGGCAACGCGTTTTTGTTATGCCCAAATTGCCCATGTAATCCCACTAATATTATAAATGTGATTTTGGACAATTTACACAATATGTCTTTATAAATTATAGCCTATATATTATTCTGATGTATAAGCGATATTATTGTAAAGTTTCATTCAAATCCATTTCGTAGTTTTTCCGTGAAAGCGTCACAAACATCCAAACATCCAAACTTTCACACTTATAATATTAGTAGGATTTGCATGCCTTTTAAGATGGATACTGGTGAACATAAAACCGGTGGACAGCTGTAGGCAACATTTTATTAAAGAAAACATTCTAACGCTCCTTCTATATACATAATAGAAACAGCAATGTTTGTAAGAAAACATATAAACCTATACAAATATAACCCTCGAGCGCGCCTTCAGCACAAACTTCAACTTCCTCAACCTAAATTGGAAATATTTAAAAACGGTCCATATTACAGGTCTATCCAGGTATACAATAATATTCCAGATATTTTAAAACAAGACACAGATAAACAATTTAAGAATAAATTAAGGTCGCTCCTAATTAGAAAATCATATTATACAATTAAGGAATTTATGGATGATAAAAATGTATAAAGTTTGACTATCCTTATTTTGGATTGTAGTATAAAATTTTACATTGAATTATTATTGTATAAAACTTGACATTGAACTATTATCGTATAAAATTTGACATTTATTATTATTATTTTATAAAATTCGACTTATTCATTTTGCTATGCCCTGACAGGGTTCATGTATGTAGATCCGAATACTATTTGAAGTGGAATGACTCTATGTACATGAATGAAAATAAACCGATTTGATTTGATTAGATTAGGAATGTTAAAAACTAAAATTTTCCGTCTATCATCATATTTACCATGTACGAAGCAAACAAACTTATATTTTCTCCTCAGGCGTCAATTCCCTAAGTTCTTCACGTACCGCGCTCGCAACGACTTCACAGAAGACACGATCTATCGCCACCTGGAGCCTGCCTCGGCGTTCCAGCTGGAGCTCTACAGAATGAGGAGCTACGAGCTGGAGGCTCTGCCCACCAGCAACCAGAAGATGCATTTGTATTTGGGGAAAGCTAAGGTACGTCAGATCAGGCTGCAGCTGGAAGATTTCTCCAACAACCTGTAACAGACATGGTAGCTCAGTTGTGTAGAGCGTCAGTCCTTGAACAATCGAGGTCTGGGTTCGATCCTGGCTCGTACCAATGAGTTACAATTTGTTATTTATGTACGAATGATAACAATTATTACCATTGGCTCTTCGGTGAAGGAAAACATCGTGAGGAAACCTGCACACTCCTGAGAAGAAATTCAAAGGTGTGTGTGAAGTCTACCAATGCGCACTGGTCCCGCGTGGTGTACTATGTCCCATACTCTCTCTGTAGGAGAGTAGGACTGGGACCTGCAGTGGGGACATATATAGGCTGTTGATGCATGAATTGTATCGCATTGCACATATCAATAATATCTTTATAAACAATTTAATGAAAAGTTGATTAATAAAAACCCTGCTGCGTATATTACATTTAACAATATTCTGCAGTTGACTAACTTGCTATCGTTTGCAGGTGAAGAAAGGTCAAGAAGTGACGGACTACCGGTTCTTCATCCGGTCCATCATCAGGCACCAGGATCTCATCACCAAGGAGGCCAGCTTTGAATATTTACAAAATGAAGGAGAGAGGTTAGTACGAGCGGTAGTGAAATATTAAAAATATGGAATCTGTAACTTACTATAATTTATTAGTATAATGAAACCGGCAGTGCATTCCATACTTTAGCTGTACGCATGATAAAAGACTTTAGAGTCTTTAATCAGTGCGTGTTGCCAGTGATGACGTACGGAACCGAAACGTGGTCCTTTACTGTGGGCGAATAAACAAGCTCAAAGTCACTCAGCGAGCAATGGAACCAGCTATGCTCGGAAATTCTCTACGTGATAAGGTCCGGAATGAGGAAATCCGTAGTCGAACTAAGGTAACCGACATAGCTCGACGAGTCAGTGAGCTGAAGTGGCAATGGGCAGGCCACATCGCTCGAAGAACCGATAACCGATGGGGAGTAAGAGTTCTCTGCTAGATGGGCCGGGTAGTCGCTGGGTTCAAGTGAATAGGAAATTCATCCACCTTCAGTGGACGCGTTTCAATTGTACCGCTGTAGATCCTGGCCAAAAAAACAGGAATAACAGTGGGAGCGGAGAGGAGGTGGGAATGTTCTTCTGTTTGACCGGAACTCGTGTGTGTTCAGGGTTCTCCTGGAAGCTATGGACGAGCTGGAGGTAGCGTTCTCACACCCGCTCGCCAAGCGCACCGACTGCAACCACATCTTCCTCAACTTCGGACCCACCGTCATCATGGATCCCACCAAGGTCAGTACCATTCCTGCAAATAATTCTGGAATGCTGCAATATTCCTGGAAATATAATAAATATTAAATAAAATGTAATTTATCTATTTGTTTATACACTCTCTGTATGAGAGTAGTCCTGATCGCCTGCAGTGGAGACATATATAGGGTGTTGTTGTTGATGATGATGACATCTCCAGATCGAAGAGTCAGTGCTTGGGATGGTGATGCGTTACGGCCCCCGCCTGTGGAAGCTGCGGGTGCTCCAAGCCGAGATCCGGTTCACGCTGCGGCTGAGCCCGAGCTCCCCCACCAAACACGTGCGCCTCTGCCTCTCCAACGGGTCCGGGTACTCGCTCGACGTGTACACGTACGAGGAAGTGTCCGACCCGAGGACAGGAGTCGTGAGTACCGCCAACGTGTACACTCGAGTACAAAAACATGTGTCCACTTTTGAACCTTGTCTCATTCTATTTGTTCGTGTTTTACCAGTGGTTTAGCATAATAAAACTTATTGATATATTGAGATCATGATTTGTTTGGAAATAGACACACTGAAGTACACTTCCTACTGTCGCACATAGCGAGTACACATAATGAGCAGAATTACTGCGTGGACCAATCACAGCGCGGCACGGTCGCGCGCGTGACGGTGGCGCCAGCGCGGCGCGGTGAGAGTTCGCGGCAACTACGTACAGTGCTCGGTACAATACGTGCTAGTTGCGATAGTCAATATATGCCATACTGTCTATGTAGTGTGTCAGGAAATGACAATTAAAGGTGAATTTGACATGGTACAAAAGTGGATACATGTTTTTGTACTCGAGTGTACCATTTGTCTTATTATGGGAATTTATAGGAATCCGTTCAGAATGCTTCCATACTAAATTTCTGTTGCCATTATCTTTTAAAATAGACTAGCTGGCATTGATAAGTAATTACCTAAAAATAGGAGATGGGATTATAGTGTCGCGAAATAAACATCATTAATTTACAACTTTATAGTTAGCTACAATAGCCGTTACGCAGCTAATGGTTCATAGATGACGCTTTGAACAATAATCGAAAAAAGTGTTTAAAATGTAAATTGTGATTCACTGTGAAGTTGTATGTTAATGATACTCATTTCGCGACATCACAACCTGATGTACTATTTTTAGATAGATACGGCACAGACCCATTACACTAAAAAAAGTTTTAAATTTAAAATATACAGAAGTAAGAGTAAGTAGTTGCGCGTAACTAAATGAATGTTTTTTTTGACAGATAATGTTCCACTCGTACGGAACCCGCCAAGGTCCGATGCACGGTCTGCCGATCTCCACGCCGTACGTCACCAAGGACTACCTGCAGCAGAAGAGGTTCCTGGTGAGGACTGTTCACATTTACTAGTTAGGCGCAGTGAGATTTCAAAAATGAATCACTTTGGAAATAATCGGTTATGCTAGGAAAGTTTGCCCCTCTGAAGTTAGCCACAAAAGACCGCGAAGTATCAATAATTAACGTATAAATGTGAGGCAAGGCAAGTTAGCGGGTGCAAAGAAATGTCCTAGTGTTGTATGTCATCTAGGGATAGTTATTATAGAAAATAATACACACACATTTTTTTTGTTTATGTACATGTATGTAGGTCTACTTTCAGTATATTTATTTTTTGACAGCTCCAGCGTGAGTGCCGGCAGAAATATCTCGTTAGCGATAGCGAACTCTAATTGTACAATTTTAGTTATAATTGACTTTGTAATTATTATTATGTGCAATAAACAATAAACGAACATTACGTCTGTACATGTTTGAAATTGCAGAGAGCTAACTCCAGAGGGGCAAAAATAGCTTGCGAGTACTGTAGTCACTGTATGGAAGCGTCTCGGGCTCGACAATGTGTCATATCATGGCAGAGGGCTATGTTCAGCAGTTGACGTGTCCCGGCTGCTGATGATGACACACACTTCTATACGTCTAACGCATAACTGAGTCTATTCCTGAGGTATGGGAGCGGTATGGGAGCTGACAAGTGGCGTGTCGCCTGACGCCCGACTGAAGTTATGTGTCGTTTGACGTTCCGTAAACACACCCTCTCGACCGCTCCGTGTCTAAATCTTACATGTGTGTTTTGGTGCCAGGCAACATCACAAG
Organism: Carcina quercana; assembly: GCA_910589575.2. NCBI lineage: Eukaryota > Metazoa > Arthropoda > Insecta > Lepidoptera > Depressariidae > Carcina > Carcina quercana. Next base: position 1,734,627 of record OU342455.1, on the reverse strand, counting down.
GCACGACGTATGTCTACGATATGCCTGACATGTTCAGACAGATGGTGGAGCGCACGTGGAGGGAGTGCATCGAAGAAGGAAGTGTTGATGGTGAGTAGGAATCAAACACATAAAGGAACAACATCTAACACAGAAAGTGATCGCATCTAACACACAAAGGAATCGCATCTAACACGCAAAGGAATCGCATCTAACACACAAAGGAATCGCATCTAACACACATAGGAATCGCGTCTAACACACAAAGGAATCGCGTCTAACACACAAAGGAATCGCATCTAACACACAAAGGAATCGCATCTAACACACATAGGAATCGCATCTAACACACATAGGAATCGCGTCTAACACACATAGGAATCGCGTCTAACACACAAAGGAATCGCATCTAACACACAAAGGATTCGCATCTAACACACAAAGGAATCGCATCTAACACACAAAGGAATCGCATCTAACACACATAGGAATCGCGTCTAACACACAAAGGAATCGCGTCTAACACACAAAGGAATCGCATCTAACACACAAAGGAATCGCATCTAACACACATAGGAATCGCATCTAACACACATAGGAATCGCGTCTAACACACAAAGGAATCGCGTCTAACACACAAAGGAATCGCATCTAACACACAAAGGAATCGCGTCTAACACACAAAGGAATCGCATCTAACACGCAAAGGAATCGCATCTAACACACAAAGGAATCGCATCTAACACACATAGGAATCGCGTCTAACACACAAAGGAATCGCGTCTAACACACAAAGGAATCGCATCTAACACACAAAGGAATCGCATCTAACACACAAAGGAATCGCATCTAACACACATAGGAATCGCGTCTAACACACAAAGGAATCGCGTCTAACACACAAAGGAATCGCATCTAACACACAAAGGAATCGCATCTAACACACATAGGAATCGCATCTAACACACATAGGAATCGCGTCTAACACACATAGGAATCGCGTCTAACACACAAAGGAATCGCATCTAACACACAAAGGATTCGCATCTAACACACAAAGGAATCGCATCTAACACACAAATTTATATATTATTTAAATCGTGTTTTTATTTATTGTTATGCTTTTCCCCCCCTTGTTTATGTACATGTATGTAGGTCTACTTACACTATATTTATTTTTTCAAAGCTCCAGTGTGAGTGCCGACAGAAATCTCTTGTTAGGGATAGGCCACTCTAATTGTACCTCTAGAATTTAAGTTATAATTGACTTTGTAATTATTATTATTATGTGCAATAAACAATAAACAAAGGAATCGCATCTAACACACAAAGGTATTGCGACTGACACACAAATGAATCTGCGTGTTATTTCAAAAAAAAATTGTACGAAATTCTACAATGATTTTGAAACTTACGCCCAAATAATGTTATTTGTAAATTCAGGTCCGCCTCCAGACAACGTGATGCAGTGTGTCGAGCTGGTGGTGGAACCAGACGGAGAACGAAGAGTGGTGGAGGTCACCAGGCTGCCAGGGCAGAACACAGTGAGTTTATTATGTCCTACTACTATAGACCGAGACATCATAGCTGGCTTTGATAAGTAATTACCTGAAAATATGAGATTGGATTAAAGTGTCGCGAAATGAATATCATTAGCGTACAACTTTATTTATACAGCTTGGCCATAGATTGCGCTTTGAACAATAATCGATAAAAGTGTTTAAAATGTAAATTGTGATTCACTGTGAAGTTGTATGTTAATGATACTCATTTCGCGACATCACAATCTGATGTCCTATTTTTAGATAATTACTGCACAAAGCCATATATCCTATTTTTAAAGATTATGGTAAAAGAAATTTAACATGAAACTTTTGGCGACGAAATCACCTTAAATCGCATGTATGTACACTGTCTACAGGTGGGCATGGTGGCGTGGCGTCTCACACTTCTCACCCCGGAATGCCCTAAAGGTCGCGACATCATCCTGATCGCCAACGATTTGACCTACTACATGGGATCATTTGGCCCCCAAGAGGACTGGGTGTTCTACAGGGCGTCTCAGTACGCCAGGGAGCTCAAAATACCCAGGGTAAGTTTACTTTTTACACGATTGCTTGATTTAATAGTACATATTATAGTCGAGGTGTTTATAGGCTCGAGGCGAAGCCGAGTGCTTATAATAAATTGATTATATTATTAGCCAGCTTACTGAATAAGAGCATTATACGACGCTTATCAATACATTTGCGATTCATCATCATCAACAGCCTATACATGTCCCCACTGCAGGTCTCAGTCCTACTCTCCTACAGAGAGTGTATGGGACATAGTACACCACGCGGGACCAGTGCGCATTGGTAGACTTCACACACACCTTTGAATTTCATCTCAACAGTGTGCAGGTTGTCACGATGTTTTCCTTCACCGAAAAGCCAATGGTAATGTTTGTTATCATTCGTACATAAATTCCACATAATAAATTGGAATTCATTGGACGTCGATTGTTCAAGAACTGACACTCTATCCAACTGAGCTCAAAAAATGAAGTAAACCTTTGTTCCACAGATATACATAAGCGTGAACTCGGGGGCACGTATCGGGGTCGCTGAGGAGGTCAAATCAGAGTTCAACGTTGCGTGGGTCGACTCTGAACGTCCCGAGCGCGGCTTCAAGTACCTGTACTTGACGCCGGAGTCTTACTCCAAACTCGGCCCTCTCGGCTCCGTCAAGACGAAACTGATCGAGGACGAGGGCGAGTCCAGATACAAGATCACTGACATCATTGGTGAGTTCAAGCACGACCCGGACAATGCATAGATATTCTGTTTGTATTCTTTGTCAAGCAGGTTTTTCGCAACTCGGCGTCAGGGACTCTATTTTTGATTCGCTCTACGCGCCGCGAGCGCTCGATTTCTACTGATTTTCGTTCGACTTATGAAATTTGGTATTTTTGAATCGCTCTTCTGCAACGAGTGGTCGGGACCGCTCTTTGCGGAGGCGAGCGATAGACTACACGTCATCGTCGAACACTGACATTACCACTTATTGACATTGACAGTAGGAACTGTTCTATGAACTTTGCGTTCCGTTTTCCTTGTGTGAATTACCGGTTTTATTTTTCTGCGTAAAACGGATAGAATTAAACATTTTAAGTTATATCGGCAACACCTGAGGCGAATGATTCAAAAATACGGTCAAACCTGTTTTCATGCGACTTGTAGTCGATCGTGACTTAAGTCGTGTGCGACGAAGCTATGTCACACGAGCGAATCAAAAATAGAACCCCAGGTAAGATAAGATACACTTTTATTGGAAACGATATCATGACATTTGTTTAAAGTGTCCAGCCTGTGTCTATAATTTAAAATTATATGATGGCATCTATAGGGGGAAAAGGGAAACCTTTACATGTCCAGTCACGCGAAGTTATCTACAATAAGTAACAATCACTGACTGTTAACATTCTAAAAGGGTCAAACAACAATAATAAATACAAGTTAATAAAGGAAATAGTTTAACAGCTCTATATAGTTCACGCAGGAATCAAACAAAACAACAGTAAAGTGCTCAGTTCTTTATTGAAATTTTGATAGACCATAAATCTAATAATACATGGGCATGGAAATTAGCATTCGGGTGTATTCGGAAATGCGAAAATTGCCGATACGCGTTATTTACGGCCTACGAGTACTAGGACATAGTTTTTATTAACTTACTCGATTACGGCCCCCATTAAAATCCCTTGAAGAAGAAAAAAAGAATTAACTATTTCTTTAAAAAAAGCAAACCAACACATAGTCACACGAGGCAGTGTGAGTATGCTACGGCGCATACGCTACATGTACCTTGTAATTATAACATATTTGTTCATCAGGCAAGGAGGACGGCCTCGGGGTGGAGTGTCTGCGTGACGCGGGACTGATCGCGGGTGAGACCGCGCAGGCGTACGAGGACATCGTCACCATCTCGGTGGTCACCTGCCGAGCCATCGGCATCGGGTCATACGTAGTACGGTCAGTACAATGGACATTGACATAGCTCGACGAGTCAGTGAGCTGAAGCGGCAACGGGCAGGTCACACGGAGAGTAAAAGCTACCGAGTGTCGGGATACTAGCTGGACCGACGACCTGGCGAAGGTCGCGGGGAGTCATTGGATGCAGGCCAAGACTAGAAATTGTAGAATACCATCGTTTACAGGATGATGATGATTCATTTGGTTTCAATAATAGATAGTCTTCCTAAAATGTGTGAATAACAAGTTAGCGCGTTCAAAAAGAAGTTGAAACCGACTTCAATTGCCCTAAAAGTCTATTTTTATTGAAGCAAATTTCAGATTTATATCGTTTTCTCATGGATTCCATTGTCAGAACTAGACCAAATTGAAATGGGACCACACGGAAAGCACCAGCTTTTGAATAAGAAAGAATCATCCAAATCGGTTCACACAGTCAAAAGTTCTGAGGTAACGAAATTGCTTGTAAACTGCTTTTATAGCTTTCCTGAATATCATATTTAAAAAAAATGTTGCCACTGTAACTACTTACCACACTACGGACCGTTTTTCTTACGATCTAGTTCATTTTGTAATGTGCCTATTTTCCCTCAGTCTCGGCCACCGCGTCATCCAAGTAGAGTCTTCGTACATAATCCTGACTGGGCACGCGGCGCTCAACAAGGTCCTGGGTCGAGCGGTGTACGCCAGCAACACTCAGCTGGGAGGTATACAGATCATGCACAACAACGGGGTCTCGCACGCAGTCGCTCCGAACGACCTGGAAGCAATCAGGACTTGCGTCAGGTGGCTCTCTTATGTGCCCAAGGTCAGTCTTATATACTAATATTTTATTTTAATACCTTTAAACAAGCAATTCTTGTTTAAAGGTATTAAAAGGTTTTACTGTGGGCCGAATAAACAAGCTCAAAGTCACTCAGCGAGCAATGGAACGAGCCATGTTCGGAATTTCTCTACGTGATAAGGTCCGGAATGAGGAAATCCGTAGACGAACGAAGGTCATCGACATAGCTCGACGAGTCAGTGAGCTGAAGTGGCAATGGGCATGCCACATCGCTCGAGGAACCGATAACCGGTGGGGAGTAAAGGTTCTCGAGTGTCGACCACGTACCAGGGAGTCCCCCTACTAGATGTACCGACGACCTGGTTAGAGTCGCAGGTAGTCGCTGGATGCAGGTGGCTCGGGACCGGTCGATGTGGCGTACCATGAGGGAGGTCTATGTCCAGCAGTGGACGTTTCCCGGCTGATGATGAAACAAGCAATTCTTTGTATATTTATTTACAGCGGCGATCTCGGAAATGGCTCTAACGATTTCGCAAAAAAAATCTTTTGAAAAGTTTTATGATTATGATATTGACAATTGAAATAATGTAACTTTATTAATGTATTAAGTTTTGAACAAAATATTTTACAGACTGTATACCGTGTTTTATGCAAATAAATAAATAAATAAAAATAAATAAATGTCTTAGAAAACGCATGTTTTCTTTCGCATTATTCGACGCAAAATATGGTCACTAATTTCACACGCTCGGGCATAAGCGTTGTGGTCGTTTGGTTAAGCAGTCTAGACGCATAGTCATTCACAGGTGCCCGGGATCGTATCCCGGTCGGATACAAAGTTTTAAATTTTGTGTTGTTTTATTATTATTATATATATTTTTTTAAATTTTAATATTTGAGTAACGATAGTTTTAGCAATTTTTGAGACTTAAAATTTTTGCAAAATCAAAATCAAATTACGTATTTTAATTTTTGGGGGATTTCATTTAATTATTTTTTAAATTGTTAGGGGATTATGTTATAAAATACAATTCAACCCCAATCTAATCTGGTGTCATGTACCCAATGCTGGATTATTCAAGTGAACTTGTGTTTCGCAGGACAAGCTGAGCACGGTGCCAATGCTGCGCCCGTCGGACCCCATCGACCGTCCCGTGGAGTACATACCGACCCGCACCGCCCACGACCCCCGCCTCATGCTATGCGGGGATGGAACCAGGGCAGGGTTCTTTGATGCGGGCAGCTTCGACGAGATCATGAGGCCCTGGGCGCAGACCGTCGTCACTGGTATGTTTGGCATAGACAATATCGACAGGTGTAAGTGACATCACGCATCACTCATGGCATTCCGCGCGCATGTCTTCGTTCTGCACCGCTCACTCGCATCTAGCGCGAGCGAGAGGGCGCGCTGCGCGGGCTCGAATCCTCCCACAGAACCATAAAGACGGATACAACGCGCATGTTACTGAAATGCAACCGTATTACTAGGACGATAAGACTTGCATTCTACGTATTTTAATTCCGAGCATGGCACCCTACGGTGCTATCTCAGGTGATGTTTAGAGTGATGTGTAATGGTACGATGTAATACGCGGTACGAAATGTAATGGCATGTCGCATTACTTTAAGAAAAAATTTTTTGAGCATGTCTTAATAATGGCTTTAACCAGTGGTTATCTAGCCAATGACGAGTAAAATTAGGTGAACAAATTTCGGGGTTATAAACTATTCCGAAGCCATTTCTTCAGCTTTCTCAATAAAATGTATAATGTGTACATTTTATCGCTTGTTTTGACGATTGTTGACGAGAACTTCAAAGGCCAGCCTTGGTTTCAACATTATTCTAAAGAATCCATATGCCGAATGTACTCGACATGGTAAACTCTTCCGATCGCGTCGAAACCCTCGCAATTTTGCGTAATTGATACTATAACACCGTCCGTGACACTGTTTGCACTATATCACACCATTATAACACAAAAAACACACATAACAGTATTATTAACCAATTAACAAAATTGCAATGAACCACCATTTTTCAAGTTCGCGCCAAGAATGTTTAAATTGGCAGTTTAAACTAAAATTTATATTGTTTTGTGTATATTTGAATTGACTTCATCTCTTCTGATGGTAAATGAGAATCAACATTAATCAACAACAGCCTATACACGTCCCCACTGCAGGTCTCAGTCCTACTCTCCTACAGACTACAGAGAGTGTATGGGACATAGTACACCACGCGGGACCAGTGCGCATTGGTAGACTTCACACACATTTTCAAATTTAGTCAACTAGCCTATTGGGAAGATGTTCGTAGTACATGGGACCTATCACTCATATCTATATTTGAATAGGTTTTTAAAATGTATTCCGTTGTCAGGTCGGGCGCGTCTAGGTGGAATTCCAGTTGGAGTGATAGCGGTGGAGACCAGAACAGTGGAGTTCACGCTCCCCGCGGACCCAGCCAATCTAGACTCCGAGGCCAAGACCATGCAGCAAGCAGGACAGGTAAAATCATACTTATCTAAGGCGATCCACCTCCATCAAAGTTTCATACAAAATTGCTGTTGCCATAATCTTTTAAAATATAATAGCTGAATTTGTTCAGTAACTATCTAAAAATAGTACATCAGATTGTGATGTCGCGAAATGTGTATCATTAATATACAACTTCACAGTGAATCACAGTTTACATTTTAAACACTTTTTTCGATTATTGTTGAAAGTGCCATCTATGAACCATTAGCTGCGTAACTGCTATTGTAGCTAACTATCGGCCACATCGCTCGAAGAACCGAAAACCGGTGGGGAGTAAAGGTTCTCGAGTGTCGACCACGTACCAGGGAGTCCCCCTACTAGATGGACCGACGACCTGGTTAGAGTCGCGGGTAGTCGCTGGATGCAGGTGGCTCGGGAACGGTCGATGTGGCGTGCCATTAAGGAGGTATATGACCAGCAGTGGACGTTTCCCGGCTTTTTAGGTATAGATAGGTCCAATATGCTTATTATTTTGGTAAAAGAAATTTAGGAATGCCACTGATGATCATTGTTGAACAGGTGTGGTTCCCGGACTCAGCGTACAAGACCGCTCAGGCCATCAACGACTTCTCTCGCGAGGGTCTACCCATCATCATATTTGCAAATTGGCGTGGCTTCAGCGGTGGGCAGAAAGGTAAGAAGATATTGTTTTATTAGAATTAGACTATTTCTTCGCACACACCTCCAGGACTAATAATAATAGATATTAACAGGCCAGTGTTGCCATAAACTTTATTATAAAAACGATATTACAACAATATTACGGCTTGCCAACGGTATACCTGAGCCCATCCGCCGTTTTGTTCCGTTAGTTATTGAGATTTACCTATAGATAGATATACCATGTAAACAAGGAAGAACAAATAAAAGTATTTTTATTTATTATTTACGCATTACTCAAGGCGAAGTTCCAAAGCCCCGAACATAGGCCTCAAGTTGCTTGCCTATCGCCATTTTACAGGATACATTTTGGGCAGTGTGCGCAGGAGTTGTTTATGTGGATACCGCCATCGCCATCCGATTGAATAACAAACTTCACTTTGCCGTCGAAAAAATGATATTACATACAGTCATCTATAAAACGATCAATTCTTCAACTGCAAATGAATGTTTGTAATTGTAAAATATCGATATTAATGTGATATATTTTTAAAAAACTGTTTTTGAGATTTATTTCAATATTTACGCTGTAAGACTTTGCTTCTTCCTAAATTCAAGGATTGTAGGTCAACGGGAAGTACCCTATCAATTAATAAAAAGTAATTATGATCACTCAGCGAGCTATGGAACGAGCTTTGCTCAGAATTTTTCTACGTGATCCGGAATGAGAAAATCCTTAGATGAACTTGGGTCACCGACATAGTTCGACGAGTCAGTGAGCTGAAGTGGCAATGGGCAGGTCACATCGCTAGAAGAACCGATATAGACCGTATTCTCCTGTGGCGACCATGTCACAGGCCGGACACTTCGAACAAATGTTGTGATGTCAGTTCCTATTCCCATACAACGAACGGATGACGTTTGTATACACGCGCATGATATTACCGACCCCTGAGCGGATCACCTTCTTGCGGGAAGAGGTGAGGTACCGGGGATTACGTAGTACATTAATTATATGCCCATAAGTGGGCATTGATGATGATGTGTTTATAACAGCGTGTACATATCTTGATGTTAAATATTCACAGACATGTACGAACAAATCCTCAAGTTTGGCGCTGAGATAGTGAGGGCGCTGCGAGGTGCCACCGCCCCCGTGCTCGTGTACATCCCCCCGGGGGCGGAGCTCCGAGGGGGCGCCTGGGCGGTAGTAGACCCCAGCGTCAACAACACACGCATGGAGATGTACGCCGACGTAGAGGCGAGGTAAATAACACTACATATGGTCACTAATTTCGCAATAATTTTACTTAGCAAATATAGATATTCTATTTTAATAGCCACCCACTAAACCTTAGGTTCCTCCACAAGAATGCCACAGAGCTACCCTCCTCATATATAGGAATTTTTCTCTCAATAATGGACGAAAAATTACTCCTTTATTTTCTGACGAATTTTTTCTTCCACATTCTGACTTCAACGAGCTGTCTGTGAATACATGTACAGCCCTTGCACACTTGACACATCATCGACAGCCTATATACGTCCCCACTGCAGGTCTCAGTCCTACTCTCCTACAGAGAGTGTATGGACATAGTACACCACGCGGGACCAGTGCGGATCGGCGGACTTCACATGCCTGTTCAAGACATCGGATCGCAATCGGATAATGTACTTGAATTGAAAAACAACTCATACATGGCTGGATTCGAACCCGGAACCCTCAGATTAAGAGACCGCGCCGAATCTGCCATTTATAACATCGGTGTGGTATATTTGTAACAGGGGCGGTGTCCTGGAGGCGGAAGGTATAGTTGAAGTGAAGTTCAAGCAGCGAGACATCCTGAAGACCATGCACCGACTGGACCCGGAGCTGCAGCGGCTAGGGGCTAGGATAGCAGGTCAGTTGGATATTGGTAGACTTCCATATAAGCGAAGGTTGTAATATAATTGAGTTTGTACGAGTAGTGGGCCTTCATCTCACCTGATGGTAAAGTAAAAAAAAGTGAAATAGTAAAAAGTTTTTATTTCTTAAATAACTTTTACAGAGTTTTGCAGGGGCCTTCCAGAAAGTAGTCTTTCGACACTTGTGTTGGAAAAGACTTCTTATTATGTTAGTAAAAATTAACCTGTTTTAAATGTTGTGGTTTTCTTTTAATCTTAGTTCCTATTTTAAGTTTGCTATGCTCATGTGTGTGTGTGTGTGTGTGTGTGTGTGTGAGTGAGTTGCGAGAAGAATTGCACACTCCAATGCCCTACGGATACTGAAGTTCCTTGGGATCGGTTTAGTGTGGCCACATATGAGTGTACAATTAATGAGTATAGCATATGGTAAGTGACGATAAGGCAGAAGCCTCAACCGAAGGAGGCTATTAACAGTCCTGTTTGCGGCAGACTTAGGTAACTCTACCACCAACCACTGGGAATGGCACACGTTTTTTAAGGAAAATTGAATCGTACTGAAAAATCTTTGACAGGCATACTTTTCACACGGTCTCTGGAATGAGAGAATAACTTTTTTAGCCGTCTACCCAACTCTCCAATGTTACAGAATTAAAGGAACAAGTGAAGGAGATATCGAAGAATCTAGACCGAAGAGGCTCCATCGACGAGGTGCTGGTGCATACAGACGTTGGGAAAGCAGGTAAATACTAGCTGGCAGTGGAGGAAAGTTCGAGGAGGCGCAGACGGATGTCTTCCATGCAGTCATCAGGAAACGCTGCGCCTCCCTGCAGCGCCGCTGTCGGGGGAGCACAAACATCATCCTGAGCGTACTGGGGGACAGGTGGGATTCCCCGCTGCTGGGTCACTCTGCACGTGTCTAGTGGCCTGGCAGAGGGTATGGTCTTGATCTGCACAATTGACATCTGTGTAAATTAGAGCTTATTACTAACACTAGGTTAAAATTGACTTTATTTACTAACAAAAATATGGATTTTGTCTGATGTTAATAAATAATAATAATAGCTTCGGAAGCGTTCGGGATTACGTATGTGATTCCAAACGCTGTACATTGCTGGTTCACGATGGAACATGTAACATCACCTGTCAGCCAGAAGACGCAACTTAGATCGTGTAATGCGATGGCTACGTCACGACCAGATATCAGTGAGATATGATAGTATAGGGATATAAACAAAGTTTGCCGATGTAACTTCTTTTTTTTTTATGCGTGATGGCGTGCTGTTAACACTGCTGTTTGGAGGCAGACTTGGATAGCATGGTGGTAGCTAGCCAGGTAGATATATAAAATGCCCTACCACCTACCAAACCTATTACCGATCGGTACCCCCGCTGGGAATCTAACCCGGAACGTTCGGATTGTAAGTCCAATTAGCGTCCATGGTAGCTCAGTTGTGTATAGCGTCAGTCCTTGAACAATCGAGGTCTGGGTTCGATCCTGGCTCATACCAATGAGTTACAATTTGTTATTTGTGTACGAATGATAAAAACCATTACCATTGGCTTTTCGGTGAAGGAAAACATCGTGAACAAACCTGCACACTCCTGAGAAGAAATTCAAAGGTGCGTGTGAAGTCTACCAATGCGCACTGGTCCCGCGTGGTGTACTATGTCCCATACACTCTCTGTAGAGTAGGCCTGAGACCTGCAGTGGGGACGTATATAGGCTGTTGATGATTTGAACAAAACATGTTTTGTCTCGTTCTAGCTGACGCGAAAGTACGTGAGCTGGAAACCGAACTGCAGACAGCTGAGAAAACTGCCAAAGCACGCGAAAAGGAACTCAGTCCTATTTACCATGAGGTAATTTAATTTTTAGATACCAGCGTATATTTTATATTATAAATTGATGTGATTCGAAAACCATTTCGCGATGTAGCTCCAAGAAACCTGAAAAAAATTGTTTCGGGATGTTTTCGATACTAAAACCGTTATATTATAAAAACTCGCAGATGACGTCACGCATGTGATACTACAAATCTATCCTTCTTCGACGCGTATGTTTTTTGTGTATGTGTGTTAAGCGATAACTCCGCCAATAGTGAATCGATTTTGATAATTCTTTTTTGTTTGATAGAGCATACATCAGAGGTACCTAGGTGTAAATTTTATCGAAATTGATTGATCGCTCTTTGAGAAAATCAACAGAGTCCAAATTTTTAAGGCAATTGAAGTCGGTTTTTATTTCTTTTTGAACGCATTAATCAGTCAATATTTTAGTTGAATACTTTTAAGAGCCACACGAGTTACGTCATTTTCGTCAGAAATATCGCTGTGAACTCAACTCAAACTGAACTGTCCTCGACGATATACCCCGTAGTGTTTCTAGACCCTTCAGTCTAGAATCTTCAGGAACATTGGAGAGTATTCGACACGAAGGAGATAGATGAATTGCTCTCCCTTTCGCACATGACAATCCTTATGCGAGTATTCGAGAGCTTTCTACGTCATTTGTTAATATCTGACATGAAGGGGATAGATGGATACGCCTCTCTCTTTTCGTTATCTCTAGACTTTTCGAGAAGCACCGTGACAATATTAAATCTTCATGTATTGTTTATTTTCAGATCGCGGTACAGTTCGCTGAATTACACGACACGGCAGAGAGGATGCTGGAGAAGGGATGCATATTTGTAAGTAAAGTTTGTTCGCTTAAATAGTGTCCCTACACCCGAACGGAATATGTGATTATTGTAATAAACACGAGTATTAAATAATACATATAATTTAATTTAGCCAGCAAAAATAATTTAGGCGACAAAAACATTTTCTATACAAGCACACTACAACTTCACTGCATCGGCTCAATATAAAATACCAAATTCACCAGCGTCTGTACTTTTTTCGGCTTGCTTTGAGATCCTGTCGGCATTGTTTGATAGAGCGGCAAATACGGACTATACAGTGTTTCAGTTACAACTCGATACCTCTATAGGAAATCCGTAGACGAACTGAGGTCACTGACATAACTCGACGAGACAGTGAGCTGTAGAGGCAATGGTCAGTCCACATCGCTCGAAGAACGATAACCGATGGGTAGTGAGATTTCTCGAGTGGCGACCACGTACCGGGAAACGTCTACCGGGCCGTCTCCCTACTAGATGGACCGAGGACCTAGTTTAGGGTCGTGGGAACTCGCTGGATATGTCTTCGGACCGGTCAATTATATGTGTCGTACCATGGAGGAGGCCTATATCCAGCAGTGGACGTTTTCCTGGCTGATGATGACTATACCTTTAGTCGTTCGTTATATATATGGTCTATACAAATAGACGCATAGATAGATGAATAATAAAATTGCACCTTTTTGTATTTCAAATCCCGAAAAAAATACAGACATTTTTTTTTTACATCTGGGGATTAGATGCCATTTACAAGCTTCCACAATTGCAAATGAAACAATTCACAGAATAATTTATTACTTACTAGCTTCTGCCCGCGGCTTCGCCTATCGCCTAAAAGTAGCCTATGTCCTTTCTCAGGGTCTAAAGATTGTCTGTGCCAAATTTCATCAAAATCGGTTGAGAGGTTTAAGCGGGAAAGCGTAACAGACAAAATATTAGTAGGGAGTAGGGATTTGAATAGCCACCCATGCAAAATACCAACATTTACTATTAAAGAAGTTTTTTCGCATCTGATTTAATAAAAAAATTCCAGGACATAATACCATGGAAAGATTCCCGCCGTCTCTTCCATTGGCGTCTGAAGCGACTACTGAGACAAAATGAGCAAGAACGCAGGGTCCAAAGCGCTTCAGTCGGACCGGGTTGCCAAATAGACCAGGGCGCTGCTGCAGCCACTCTGAGGAGGTGGTTCACAGAAGACCTTGGAGAGACGCAGGTAATTTAAATGTTCAAGACTTGTTTTGACTCTCCTCTTCCAGTAACCTGATAAGGTCTCTACTTCTTCTATTGAGCTGGCAGCTAGATGGACCAGGGTCTTTCTGCAGCTGCCCTGTGGAGATGGTTCATTTAGACCTTCAGGATTCAGGTAAATCAATATTCAGTGCTTTGTTTGAATCTCCTCTTCCAATACCCTGGACAGGTCCCTATTTCTTCTACTGAGCTTGCAGCTTGACAGACCAAGGTCTCCCTGCAGCTGCCATGAAGAGACGATCCATTAAGACGTTGGGGAGACGCAGGTAATTTAAATGTTCAGGACTTGGCTTGATCCCTTCCAAAAACCTGGAAATATTCCTGCTTCTACTGAGCTGGCAGCTTTATAGACCAAGGTCTTTCTGCAGCTGCCCTGTGGAGATATTATACTGTAGGTACATTTAGAGTTTTATCTTTTACTTCCAACACCCTGGACTGAGCTGACTTGTCTGACTGATATACCTGGGTATGTCAACAACTACCCTGAGATCCTTGGAGAGACCCAGCTAATTTATCCTTCCAGAATCCAGAATTTGGTTTGGACATCCTTCTTTTATTTCAATACTGTGGCGATATTTCTTCTTACCGAGCTGGCAGCTAGTAAGACCTGCCCACTTTGTTTTTCCAAAGACGTTGAAGAGGCTCAGGTCATTTGAATATTAATGTCGAAATGTGACTTCAATTCCTCGAATATCTGGAAGATTTCGGGTTCTAACACTGGGGTCTGAAGTATAAATTGGAAGGAAAAAGAGCAATAATAAGTTAGGTTGAACAGATTTGCGCTGCATCCGCTCTGAGGAAATAGTTCACCAAAGACCTTTGGGAGTTGCAGGTGATTTGAACTTCCATGGACCATGAAGTTATGATTGTTCCTCTCCCCAAATAGCAGGAAGATATTCCCATTTAGATTGGTGTATGGATTTGACCAGCTGTTCAAGTAGATCGGACTGGTGCTGCATGGTGTATCCTTGGAGAGGAAAAGGTAATTTGAAAACTCTAGCAAAGTTCTCGATTCCTCTGCTGACTGAAGCGGAAGCAGTCGGGACCTGAACACCAAGGAAGAAAAAGGTAATTTTAAAGACAATGTCTTGGCATTCAACCCCTTTCCCCACCTAAAATATCCTTTACATACATATTCCCATTTCTTCCCTTGACGCTTTCAGCGGACCAGACGGTCAAGTCAGGGTGCCGCTGCAGCCACGCTGAAGAGGTGGTTCATGGAAGACCTTGGAGAGACTCAGGTATTATTGACCTAGTTTTCCTTATGAATCTCATATAAGTCTTATCTAGCTACCATCAGCTAGCTACCACCAGCTACCTACCACCAGCTACCTACCACAATTCGTACTTTATTCACGAATTAATACCGGGACGTGGTAAATTGGCTGGTATACGAAAATCAACTGTTTTCATCAGTAGAAGACAGTCCAAAACCCCATTCACCAACTTCCAGAGAAACATATTGTCCAGCAGACGTCTTCTCCGACAATAAGACCTTTTTAAATAAAATAGCCGAACCCATAGTCTTAGCTATGCAACTTCTTTGCCATGGCAAACTACAAGACTACCAAAAGTATATTTTTTTGGACGCTCTCGAGTCTCTTAACGTACACATAATGGGGATTCCATATAAAACCGCAGCATTAAAGGCCAGATCGTACAAGATCTTTATCAAGATGAGCTTCGTATGTGGATTGTTGAAGTCCCTCCAGTTTCTTAGAACGAATTCGAGCCTACGTTTTGTGATAAATTAGCAGATTGTAATCATTTTTTTAAATAATAGCTTTAACCAGTGGTTATCTAGCCAATGACAAGTAAAATTAGGTGAACAAATTTTGAGGTTATAAACTATGCCGAAGCCATTTCTTCAGCTTTCTCAATAAAATATATAATATGTACATTTTATCGCTTGTTTTGACGACTGTTGACGAGAATTTCAAAGGCCAGCCTTGGTTTCAACATTATTCGAAAGAATCCATATGCCGAATGTACTCGACATGGTAAACTCTTCCGGTCGCGTCGAAACCCTCGCAATTTTGCGTAATTGATACTATAACACCGTCCGGGACACTTTGCACTATATCACACCATTATAACACAAAAACACACATAACAGTATTATTAACAAAACAAAATTACAAAGAACCACCATTTTTCAAGACCTAATTGTTTATGGTACAGTCCCACCAATGGGAGCATGACAATGAAGCTGTCTGCAAATGGTTGGAGGCGCAAGCGGATGACGACAACTCAGTGCTGAACCGTAACCTGCGCGCCATCAAGGAAGACTCCGTCATGCAGGCCGTCAACACACTTGTTTTGGTGAGTTCAAACTATAACTTGGACCTTTTTTTTATTACAGTCCTGGTCCAGGTCTCCCAGACGATCGACGATCCTGTCTCGTACCAATGAGTTACAATTTGTTCTCGTATGCATCATTGCTTACAATCATCTCCCAAGGGTTTTACAAACAAACAAACAAATTACGGATTGGCTTCTTGGAAACTGCTTTTATAGTTTTCCTGAATATTTGAATCATAAACATTAACTATTTTAAATATACCTGAAATTATAGTTTGACGTAAATGAATGAGATGACTTGTGAATTATTTAATGACAAAATTATTAACATTTTACTAAATGACATGCGATGTAAACTAATTTTTTAACAATTAAATTCCTTATTAGATGTGTTTATAATATTTGCACACCTGTGGACAGGTTCAGTACATCGAACTAATTGAAATTACTATCTAACACCGTGTAAAAAAACGATGTACTTGGCAAAGAAATTTATTCTTTCTATGAATGATAAAAATCCGAATAAACAAGCTCAAAGTCACTCAGCGAGCAATGGAACGAGCTATGCTCGGAATTTCTTTACGTGATAAAATCCGGAATGAGGAAATCCGTAGACGAACGAGTCAGTGAGCTGAAGTGGCAATGGGCAGGCCACATCGCTCGAAGTACCGGTGGGGAGTGAAGGTTCTCGAGTGGCGACCACGTACCGGGAAACGTCTACCAGGCCGTCCCCCTACTAGATGGACTGACGACCTGGTTAGAGTCGCGGGGAGTCGCTGGATGCAGGTGGATCGGGACCGGTCGATGTGGCGTACCATGAGGAAGGCCTATGTCCAGCAGTGGACGTTTCCCGGTGGATGATGATAAAAATCATTACCATTGGCTTTTCGGTGAAGGAAAACATCATGAACAAACCTGCGCACTCCTGAGCAGAAATTCACAGGTGTGTGTGAAGTCTACCAATGCGCACTGGTCCCGCGTGGTGTACTATGTCCCATACACTCTCTGTAGGAGAGTAGGACTGAGACCTGCAGTGGGGACGTATATAGGCTGGTGATGATTGTAATTTTAAATTATTATCTTACAGGAACTGACTCCCGCCCAGCGATCCGAGTTCATACGAAAAATATCAGCCTTAGAACTTAATTAATAAAACAACAGAATATCTCTATTTATTTATTTATACTGTATAGCGAACAAATTTGCATAGCGAAATTATATTTTATGATTAGGTCGGTAACTGTCAAATAATCCATCATGTTTAAATGAGTTCGAAAACATTGAATAAGAACAACCGCGTCGCCATTTCTGACTTTAGCGGCCATGTTTGTTTATTTGAATAAGGAACGCGATTGATCTTTATTGTTTCGTTATTAATATGGTCAATTCACGTTCTAAATTACAATTCTGTTTTAATAGTTGAAAGCAATGGGCAGACAAAAGTTAGGTTTGGAAACGGTATATAGATAGAAGATATATTTTCTTCTCTGGCCGCTATGAGCTTTTCTTTAGCCGCAGCTTTACGTTCTGATGAAATTGATTGAAAAAACTGAAATTATGAACCAATACTACAAAAGTGAAGGAAAGGCTTTCAGGGAAAATGTGTATGTAGGCTATTTTTGGCATAGTTGTTTTGAGAAGTGACTTCGTATTTTTTTTTTCGAGTGAAGTTTTATAATTTATGATTTGATGCTATATTATTTTGACTTCTACCTAGTGAAAAAAAACTTATCAAACAAGTAAATGCGTTCAAAAAGAACTCGAAACAGACTTCAATTGCCCTAAAAGTCTACTTTTACTGAGTCAAATTTAAGATTTATATCGTTTTCTCATGGATGACCATGATGATGAAGCACCACCTTTCAAATATAAAAAGAATCATCCAAATCGGTTCACCCAGTCAAAAGTTCTGAGGTAGCAAACATTTAAAAAAAATGCCCGTTGAATTGATAACCTCCTTTCTTGAAGTCGGTTAAAAATAATTTTTCATGGCAATTACTAGCAATAATGAAGAAAGAGACTTTATATTTTAATGATAAAAAATCTGTAAACAAGAATAATCTTCAGTCTAGATAAACGGTTTTAATCCTATATTTTTGTAATTAATTATGTTTGACTCTTAAGTTATGGTTTAAATTGATAGGTTAGCTGACAGTTATTCGGCCTTGATATTCGAACGATATTTTTTCTCTTGACGGAAGATTTTGCCTCTTTTTCTCTCAATGTGATAAAAATAACACTACTCATGGAATTGGGTTCGAATGTCCGGTTGATTTTGTATGATTTTTGTATGTATGGAATTGTATCTTCACTTATATCTATAGACAAAGATTGTATATTGTAATATTACATATTTAATATCCTTGTATATAAAAAAGACGACCAGAAGTGTTGATGTTACGTATTAGGTAGAAATAATGCGTTTTTGCGATGTCCAACCTTTATTTTCAAGTAAAATGTGTATATAACGGGAAAAAATCATTTTTGTTCTAAAAAAACAAGTGAATTAAATTATCAAATGCAGCTTAGAACCACCGCAAGCAAACTTGCTTTCACGGAAAAAAGCCGCATCAAAATCGGTCCATCCGTTCGAGAGCTACGATGCCACAGACAGACCGACATTGGCGTAACACTTCTCTCAAATTTATCACACCTCTTTGCATCGGGGGTTAAAAAACAGAATTGAATAAAACAATACTATTCATAGGTAATGTCACATTTTTATCATTTTCATTTAAAATTTATTTTAAGTGTTGTTAATTTCATTTTAAATGGGCTGGGTATTGTACAAACCGATTCGTAGGCTATGATGTGAATCCCTTAAAAACCTTTCTTCTGTGTGACGTCATCAAGGATAACCAATGAATAAATCGTATATCTAATGGTCGTAGAAGCAAAATATTCAAATTTCATTTTTAATTTAGAATTTATTTGATATACCCAATAGAATCTAAAGGATGCCACCGCCTGGACCTTTTGACATTGACAGTTCGTGAACGTACTAACCGGCGTGTGATTGGTCGACACTTTGGTTCTGATTCGACGCTTAGCACCAACGAATTGGTGCCACTGTGATTGTTCTTGGACCAGATGTTTGTTTTGGCTATTTTATGTACTCCTAAATATTGTTTATACAAAATAATTATATGTAAGGTCTTTTAGAAAACCTAAAATGTACAAAAATCTTTATTGTTACATTCCTGTTTATATTTATGTTGTATATAATGTTATGAGCATGTTATTGGGATATAATTGAGTTTTATACCTTTAGTTTTGTTAGCGATGAATTTGTCCAAAGTCAAATAAAAGGGATATGTGTTTAACTCAAGGGTTAGGATTACACAATATTATGTTTGTATAAAAAATGTATTTATTGAGAAAATAAATAGTTTTAATAAAATTTATTTTTGTTTTTATTTGTTTTTCATTTAAATAAAGATAACCCTCATGGAAATACATATGTATTGTCAATGGGAAAATTTATTGTGGTAGACTAAATTACTAAATTTCAGACTAAATTACTAAATTTCTGTTGCCATAATCTTTTAAAATATAACAGCTGGTATAATAATATTAAATAATTAATTACCTAAAATAGGAGACGATGTTATAGTGTCGCAAAATAAATGTGGACTAGTGCCGCAGCCAAGTGGCGGGACATATTTGAACCTTAGGTTGCCTGCACTGAATGTCAAGTATGAATGTTGGTAATTGGTAAGCAGACGATGAATGGAAGGCTGTGATTGGTTAATGAGATAGATGTTGTGATTGGTTCAGAGTATGAAAAGTAGGAAGGAAAGAGATGAAAGATAGAAAGAAGAATACAAAAGGACGCGTTTTCCGGAAGAGGCTCTCGCCATGAGAAGTTGATTAATAATTAATTAAAGTGATTAAATAAAAGTATTTCAAGTCACAGGATTTATTACTTCGCCCAAGCTCAATCCCACATAAATATTATTAATTTACAACTTTATAGTTAGCTACAATAGCAGTTACGCAGCTAATGGTTCATAGATGGCGCTTTGAACAATAATCGAAAAATAGTGTTTAAAATGTAAATTGTGATTCACTCTGAAGTTGTGTTGATGAAGCGTCGGTGGCGCAGTGGATAAGGCGAGACTCTCAGTCTGAGGGTTCCGGGTTCGAATCCAGCCGTGTACCAGAACCTTCGAGGAGGACCACAGCAGGTGAGCTACCATAAATTTTTGGTGTCGTTTTTCACAGAAGGTCGTTGGTGAATAATTGTTGTTTGTTTACCTCAGGTCCTTCAAAATCAGAGATATTTAAATATAGGTTATAGAGGGGGTATTGTACAAAAGGGCCACTTTCACACACATTTACTATTTTTAACCGACTTCAAAAAAGGAGGAGGTTATCAATTCGACGAGTATGTTTTTTTATGTTTGTTACCTCAGAACTTTTGACTGGGTGAACCGATTTGGATGATTCTTTTTTATTTGAAAGCTGGTGCTTCCCGTGTGGTTCCATTTCAATTTGGTCCAGTTCTGACAACGGCATCCATGAGAAAACGATATAAATCTTAAGTTTGCATTATTAAAAGTAGACTTTTAGGGCAATCGAAGTCGATTTCCAGTTCTTTTCGAACGCATCTACTTGTGTAACTTTAATTTCGCTAGTACGAGCTGTATATTATATGCTAATACGGTTTCTTCGGTTTATTTTCGAACCATATGACAAAACTTCTGATCTGAGTCGGGCGCAGTGTGATCGTGTAATCTGGGAAGGTTTCAGCTTGTTCTGTATCCGACGCCAATTCATCTGTAGCCCTGAAATGTAAGAAATATTGTTATTATATACGGTTTAAGACATTTATTTCACAAAAAAGAATACAATTCACTTGTATTGTGAAATACAAGATACAGTGGGTATTATTGTAATTATTAATTTACTAGTGGGTAGGTTGGATATTAAAATCCACCTATCTTATAATATAAAAACAACTCAAAAGGAAAAAATGCTACACTATTACATGTCAAAACAATATTCGACGACCATAGAGATTTCATAGACATTAGGTGTGGGTTCACATGTCAGAAAAATCTTTAGAAATGTGATGTTTCACAACGAGTTTGTATAGAAGAAAAGATTTGATTTCCTTTATATCGTTTGGTAATATTACTTTACTGACAACGAAATGGAAGAAGTTGGTTACACGGTACGCTAACAATCCGTAAGTCCCGGGTTCGGTTCCCAGTGGGGTTAAGTATCGGTTAGGTTTGTGGGTGGGTGTTTGACATATTCTATGTCCGATTGTCTATCTATTACCATGCGACCTAAGTCGCCAAACAGCTGCGTCAGCACTGCTGTATTCCGGTATGAAAGGTAGCAGAGTCAGAGCCTCGTTAGACTGAGGATTCAGGGTGCGCACGCTTACCATCCAAACGGCCTTACCGTCACCATCAGGTGAGATAAGGTCAAGTGCAGACCCATCATTCGCTAGTCTATCATAAACGTACCTCTTTCTTCTGATGGCAGTGTCAATGACTTCTTTATCCTTATCTTCAATTTCGAGATCTCTCCAGAAATCGTATTCCGACAGCTCGTCGTTGCCCTTTGCATCTAAAACAAAAACTAAATCTTCAGCGTGCGTCATTCTTTAGTAGTCTTTTTTCAAATAATCTTCATCAAAGTGGCTCAGTTTCTGAACGCAGACAGCGATGTTGACATTGACAACCGAAATGGCGGGTACGACTTTAACAAAACATAAAACTATTTTGACAGTCCGCCATTGTTGTTTTGTGTTGCAATTGTTTCGGCGTTCAGTTAGATTTGTTGAAGAATACAAGATCAAAAAATGTTTATTTTAAAAAACACCATTACTATATTCGGTGTGCATTGACCTGGCCCAAGCTTCATACATTGATTGATTTTCCAACTGTGTAATGTAGACCATAGACTAAGAAATATCTGTCACTACACTGTTGCTAAATATAGCCCCGAATATAAAACGTCAATTTCAATTCCGCGTCTGAAATGTTCAGCTAATGAACAACCGATTAATGTTGTTCAGCTACTCGTATTTCACAGATCGGAGCTGTTTCCAACTGCGATATGGACACTAGGCCAAATTTCTCATATACCTGACGTTCTTCTGACTTCTACATCTTCAGCACTGTCTTCGTAGCGGGATTTTTTTGGAGTTGTATTAGTTCGTCTGCTCGTGAAGACAAGCCTTCGAGTCTGGCCTGGTTGTACTTCCGGCGATGATTCCTCAGACGAGTACGTTCTCTTACTTTTGTCTGAAACAATATCATCATCATCATTCGAAACGTCCACAGCTGGACATAGTCCTTCATGGTATGCCACATTGACCGGTCCTGAGACACTTGCATCCAGCGACTCCCCGCGACCTGAACCAGGTCTTCGGTCCATCTACGAGGGGGACAGCCCGGTACGTGGTCGCCATTCGAGAACCTTTACTCCCCATCGGTTATCGGTTCTTCGAGCGATGTGGCCTGCCCATTGCCACTTCAGCTCACTGACTCGTCGAGCTCATGAGAGCATATATTTGAACAAGTGAATGAAAATTAAATTTTAAAAAACCCGCCTGCGTAATTTTTTTAACTTTTTATGATTTTGCTATATCCAGTGTTGACACCTCTCAAGCTAAAATCAATCGAGCCGTTCAGGCCGCAGAGCATGCCAAACATTTATACATACAACAAACATACATACATTTATACTCTAGAAAAACATAGCCCTCCTTCTGGCACAGTCGGGTAGAAATCAAACAACCAATTTCAGTCCAGAAAAACAGATATCTTACAGCGGTAACCTAAAGAATTCCCTTAGTCGCCTTTGACGACGTACTTCAAAATCCGGGACCACATACTCACGAATAAACAGCCTTTGCTAATTACCTTTGCATTGTACATCGTCAGGTTGCTTTATTCTCTCTAGTACCAGTTTTCTAGTATACCCTGGCCTCGATACGGGGAAGTACCGTCCCTTGGACCGGTAGTTGGATCGGTAGTACATCTCGTAGATGGATTTCGTTACATCTTCCGATTCTACTATTATTCCTGTCAAAACAACAATGAGTATCAGAGTTGGCAACACTGCGATGGCTGGGAAAATAACACTTTTTGTCGTAAACATGTAGGTTCTGAAGTGACCAAAACAGGAAAAAAGTCAGGGAGGGCCATGCGATGTTAGTCCCTTGTGTAAATGGCTACGGTTAAACATCCACGCACGTTTATGCTTAATCAACAACAAGCAACACTTCATCTTCCGCCATCATCATCAGCCAGGAAACGTCCACTGCTGGACATAAGCCTCCTTCATGGTATGCCACATCGACCGGTCTCGAGCCACCTGTATCCAGCGACTCCTCGCGACCTTAACCAGGTCGTCGATCCACCTAGTAGGGGGACGGCCCGGTAGACGTTTACTTGAGAACCTTTACTCCCCAACGGTTATCGGTTCTTCTAGCGATGCGACCTGCCCATTGCCACTTCAGCTCACTGAAATTAAATCTAATAAAATAAGGAAGTCAATTAACCTCGGTAAAGTCTATTGTGCTTTGCGACCACAACAGTAAACTTCACAGAACTGTTTGAGCGTCGCGTTGCCAATGATCTACAGCTTACCAGATCCTTTACGATTCTTGTTTCTTCTGTTAATCTTTTGAGATTTCCTCTTCATGGGATATAATCGAGCACGCACTTCTGAAGAGACATTTGTCGCTTCATCCGAATTTTTCCCCCGTTCCGTGGTGAAAATCGACGGCGTCGTACTTTTCCAATATCTACAAGTTCAGTAGAAAAGAAAGTAATATTTTTCTGATGATGATTTGTCAAAGGTTTTGTAGAGCCGCCAGATGCAAGCTGTTTGGGACTGATCATTGTGGTGTGGTATGTACGAGACCTATGTTCAGCAGTTAACATTTTCTGGAAAACCATGATGATGATAATGCACTATGGATATATGCTTTGCCTTCATCAAATTTTATGGTGTCAATAAAGCCGTAGAATTTAAGCGTTAATTAAGCGTTAATAATTAAAATCAAGTCTATAATTTACAATGTTACTGGCAAATCTATATCTGCAGTTGCCGGAACATATATCTGTTTGGCTGCAGATATGGAAACTTGGTGGTAGCTCGGAGGCGGATAAATGACAGTACATAATTACCTTGATTTCCGAGTAGTACAGATTGTGTCAGTTTTCTCTTTAGTTTTCCGTTGTACCTCTATATCATAAGCACTTGCTTCACTCATGAATGTAGTCGTTTCTTCAATTTTATCCGTCGTGGAGAAACTAGCAACATTTGTGGTTATTACAGTAGCAACTGTGGTATCCGTATTTAACTTCGTAACTTCATCAGTAACAGTAGTATTAAAGCTGTCAATAGCTGTTACGTTTAAATCGATTTGAATTGTTGATTCATCCGTTCGAGTATCAGAGTCTATTGTCGTCCCATTGGCCTCACCTTCAATATCATCGGTTGCATCTTCAGTGGTCACTTCGTTTCTATCTAACACAGTTCTTTCTTCATCTGCAGCTTTAGTTGTGAATTCACTCCCAGTACTTTCTACCATATCATTGGCCATCTTGATATCGAGGTCTTCGATTTCATCTCTCATATTGTAAATGAGGTTCTCTTCTAAGTCGAGGTTACGTTTTTGTCTCGAGCTGCGCTGTCTTAATTTAGATTTGTTTTTGTTCCATTGCTTATATCGTTGCAAGGACTTGTTCCTAGCAACGTTTCTTGGCATATATTCTGTGTCTTCGTCTGAATATTGCCCTGAAAAGTTAGGATCATTGTTAATAGCTTATCTACATACTACTAGGTCGAAGTTGAAGTTGCGTATCCCCAAAAATTTTACACAAAATCAGCTGTTATGACTCCCACATGAAGTCGTAGATATTGTTCTAAAGCTTGCACATATCGTCATTAATTTCAGTGTTGATTGACGTAAACCTTCCCATACCACGATAAAACTCCTTGGGTAGGTATGAAATGGGGAACCTTCGATTTTTAAATGATGTATAATGGGTTTGCACTTGAACTTAATCTCACCTCATGGAAAGTGAGTAAGCGTGCTGATCTAGAAGATATGGTGCTGGCTCTGGACCAGAGCCGGAATGCCAGTGCTGTTAGCACTGCTGTTGCCGATAGGCTTAGGTAACATGTAGCTAGCCAGGCGGATATAGAATATACCACAAACGTAACCAATTACCCCTCTGGTAATCTAACTCTGATGCCACGGAGGCGGTTTAAAATGATGATAAGACCACCACTAAGATTAGTATTATATATAAGCCATGGTAGCTCAGTTGCGTCAGCGTCAGTCTTTGAATAATCGAGGTCTGGGTTCGATCCTGGCTCGTACCAATGAGTTACAATTTGTAATTTATGTACGAATGATAAAACTATTACCATTGGCTTTTCGGTGAAGGAAAACATCGTGAGGAAACCTGCACACTTCTGAGAAGAAATTCAAAGGTGTGTGTGAAGTCTACCGATCGGCACTGGTGCCGCGTGGTTTACTATGTCCCATACACTCTCTGTAGGAGAGTAGGACTGAGACCTGCAGTGGGGACGTACGATGATCAAGTATGGTATTTCCTATCACTATATTGTAATGCTACAATTCTACGTACCATTGTTGGCGTGCCTCGTGCGTAACTGAGTTTTTCTTTGTGTATAGTCCTCCTCTTCCCTATTCTCATCAGATAGTGTACCTGAAGGAGATACATAAACTTTCAGCTTTGTTTTTCCTTTTTCCTTTACACCAGGGGCACATAATTAATATATACTACGTATACTCGTAGAACGGACGTTATCCACCAACCCCACCCCCCACCGATCCGCGATTCCTCACCTTACTCACACACATGCTCGTGTATACAATCGTCATCCATTCAATGTATAGGAATAGGAACCGATATCACGACATTTATATGAAGTGTCCTGTCCGGCCTGTCCCAAGGGTCCAAATATTTTCAGATATGAGCTTCCTTCGTAAATTGCCTCGTCGGACTTCTCATGAGGGTAGTTTGTCTTTACGACCAAACTTGGCAGACAGATCGCTGTAAAATTTCATTTTGGAGGTAGATTCTGCTTCAGGGCAACAGATTTTTTTAAACATTGAAAGCTTTTGACTTTTAAAAATGTATTCGGTTTTTACTGGTCTTTACTTGCCGCAACACTGTTCCGCAAAGAAATGCTTCCGTACACAATTTCTGTTGCCATAATCTTTTAAAATATAATAGCTGGCTTTGATAAGGAATTACCTAAAAATAGGAGACGAAATTATAGTGTCGCAAAATAAATATAATTAATTTACAACTTTATAGTTAGCTACAATAGCAGTTACGCAGCTAATGGTTCATAGATGGCGCTTTCAACAATAATCGAAAGTGTTTAAAATGAAAACTGTGATTCACTGTGAAGTTGTATGTTAATGATACTCATTTCGCGACATCACAATCTGATGTCCTATTTTTAGATAAATACTGTATACAACTAGTCGATAAACTTACCTTCTGCCTTCGAATCGTCTTTGGGACCTTTGCTGGCCTCTCTAGATTCAATGACGTCATCAGGGAGAATTTCATCATCAGCACCGTTGTACACATATCTGAAATGCAGGGACTCTATGCATATTTAGATTAAGATTTTTGAAATCGAAAGTGCTCATATAATGTTTCGGTATATTTCAACAGACTACAATGTAACTAGACTTAACATTTGCACGTCGACATGTTCGACAGAGTACAATTACATACTTTATATTCATATTATGATCTTTTTAAATTTGTATTCTAGCAAATAAATCTTTCTTTCTTTCTACTGAACAAACAGTAATTTTTTTAAACATATATCTATAATGTCAATGCAATTCAAGCACTGTTCGAACAGTCATCCCCTGTCACCCGCGCTGCGCACCGATGTGTGAACTGACCCCACTAGCGCTAATATGCTGGGAGGAGGAACTACCTAAAGGTATTAGGGTCTAGCTGTCACCAAATGTGGAGTAGCTCCAAATGACATTCTTCACTCCAGTCCATATATGCCGAACTTAGTATGTATCAGGACATATTTTAATGATGTATCAGAAGACTCTAAAAATTACCTTTTGGACCCCTTTGACACACTTGACACACATCAAAAATACCCGACGGCAAAAATTTAAAAATTCGTTTCGCCTATGTTCTATGTGTCGTCTAGATCGCTTGAGAAATGCGACCTGTAGAGGAAAATATACAAATAGACAGAAAGTCGCTAGAGCAGACGAGTTCTCGAGTGGATACCACGCCTAGGCAAACGTAGTGTAAGACGTCCCCCGTCGAGGTGGAAATACGACTTACATAGGGTAGCCGGACGTGAATGGATGCGGAGAGCAGAGGACCGAATTGAGTGTCGCACTCTGAGAGAGGCCTATGTCCAGCAGTGGACTGCCGCAGGCTGTACATGATGATGATGACACAGAAAGTAGATATTCTGACAGGGTTCATGTATGTAGATCCGAATATTCGCTTCGCTCACTTGGTCAATAATGATACGAGTATATTATCTCAAATTCAATTTTTATTGCTACTCTACACCCTTTTCTACCCAAAGACCCGAATGAATGTCAGATATACTGCCTTTGTTCTTCTGTCAATTCCTCAGCCTACCTGGTACTCCAGTCCATCTGCCTGGCGTCGTCCAGCCACTGATTGGCAGCCAAGGTGGTCTCTCGCACCATCCGAATCCTTCTCTGAGCAAAGACTTGTTTCAGCTGCACCGATATGTGCGAGGGTTTGTTCACGTACGCCTCTGGTCCTTCCGATTTCTCGCCCTTAAAAGGACCTGGCGATATTATGATAGGTGATCACTTTATCATTCAATTCGTCGTCTCTATGGTGTAAGCTAAATCTAAGGCGGAATTCTGGCTGTCAGAAAATGTATTTCAAATCAAATCAATTTATTGTTTCAGCTGCTGGTTTACAGAGTTCTTAATTCTTAAGTAAGTATAAAACGTCTAGTAAAACGTATGTATATAGTACTAGCTTCCGCCCGCGACTTTGTCCGCGTGTACTTCAGGATTTATTCTACTTGTTCGATAGGCATAGAAGGCATCTATCTCCATTTCCAGAATAAGGTACAAAATAGTTTTTATTCTGTTACGTAGGCTAATAGTTTAAAGAAACAAAAGAAATTTCAATATCTGACGTAGTACATTCAAATAGTCTTCACACTAATATTATAAACGCGAAAGTTTGTGTATACGAATTTACATATTCTATGGTCGGTTGCTAGGCAACGCGTTTTTGTTATGCCAAAATTGCCCATGTAATCTCACTAATATTATAAGTGTGATTTTGGACAATTTACACAATATATGTCTTTATAAATTATAGCCTATATATGTTATTCTGATGTATAAGCTATATTATTGTAAAGTTTAATTCTAATCCATTCAGTAGTTTTTCCGTGAAAGCGTCACAAACATCTAAACATCCAAACTTTCACATAAATGACTCACTCTTGTATCACGTCACTTGATATTTATGGCAACTGTACAAGACATTAGACGTATCACTGACTTTCGAGATCAAAGTTTTTCTATGAAAGTTTTCTCAATACCCGCTCTATAGCCAACCTATACTATATTTAAATCGCTCTGTTCCTATGTAATTTGCCTTTTGGCCGTACAATATTGTCAGTATCATGTCAGTTCAATTCAATTCTTAATATTTATGTCAGCTACCAACTTCATGGTAATTCTGCCAAAATCTGTTGTCCAAAGATGCAATGTGTAATAGAAAATAATCGGTTTGACAGACACGACAATCACTTTGACAGGAGGAGAAAACCGTAGTGATTTACTTGCTCAGTGGAGAAAACTAACCTGAAACATCAACTAGCATCAACAACAGAGAAGTTACTACCTCAGAAACACTCAGAAAGTGGAAGCTCTTTCAGGCTGTCAGGCAAATGGTTATAAAATATTCTTTGGTTATAAATCATTTGAAAATGGGCGTTGTATTTTTAATTGACATAAATATAAATTTTATCAATTGATATTAATCTCAAAATTGAGAAAATTACCAAGCGAGTAAAACTCGAAAGTTACAGTAAAATATGGAATTATTCGATTTCGAAAGTGATCCAGCATTTGAAAAGCACGTGGATACGGTAAACATTTATCATGCATGCTCTAAGTAATATATAAATGCATTCATTTATTCACTACTATATTTATTTTATAATATGGAATGAATACCAGTCGTGCGTCGGAGCTGACGCCCTTTTTTAACTGTCTGTTACGGTATAAAATACTCGTATTATTCAACCCCAATCTCTCTCTCTCAGGTCTCAAGTACCCAATTGTTCATAAACTGTTTTCAGGTCTGAATGAAAGCATGAAGACTTTGAATGAACAAAAATTCTGGATCTGAATGGCGTCTTCAATATATTCACCAATTTCTGCACGGGCACTCCCAGGGTTTCAGTGTCAACACTTGCACCTGTTGTAAGTAGATACAACTGTCCTTTTCTAATTATGAAGCTAAGAATGGTTGGTGAATATTGTAAGGTACCTCTGAGAGGCTTCTCCAGGGTATTCTCCAGCCTGAGGAGCACAGAGCCTCCCTTCCAGGGTTCTAGAGTGAGGACGTGGACGTTGCGAGGCAGGCCGTGGGCTCGGATCACTGAGAACTAAAAGTAGAGTTGTAGATAAAGCTAAGAGCTGTAGCTTTATGGGAATATAGACATCGGCAGTGCGTTCCACACCTTGGCTGTATGCATAATAAAGTTAAAAGCACAACGCTTTGTGCGAGCTATAGGGATGTCAACTATACGAGTATACTGGTGGAGTCCTGCAGTTCGTCTGTTAGATCGATATTATCGTCACCACCAGTTGAGATGAAGGGAAAGTTCAAACCCTGGCATTTAATAACTTTGGCAAGCAAAGCAAGCTTATGGCATGCTGAAGGATATGGGTTAGTTTTTTTATCCTGATGGGGTTTGTTGAGATGAGATTAAGGATTTAAACCTGGCTCTCCGTGGATCTCCTCACCCGTTTAGTTCTGATGGTGGTCCACTTCCTCCTGTTGACCTTGTCTCCGGTGGTCATGAACAGCCAGGGCTCCAGGCGCCATCTCCGAGCGGCGGCGGCGGCACGCTCGCTGAACGTCAGCTCTTCAACTGCATTACAAGCCTTACATTTATTTCTTCTGAATTGAGTTAACAGAATTTTATTCTATCTATTCTGTCTATTTTAGAAAAATCTTTCAATAACCTCCCCCGGTACTCCACGGTAAGCCTCTCCCACTTATCAGCAATCATCTTCAGGATACTGTTGCCGCTGCCACACAGCCTGCACATCAGGGAGTTCGCTTTGTTACATATAAAAGTCATCAGTGCGTGCTTGTGTGAACATTCCTGATGCACTGCAGCATCGCATCGGGTAGAGCGTCAGTTCTTGAAAAATCGAGGTCTGGGTTCGATTCTGGCTCGTACCAATCATACCAACCAATCATTACCATTGGTTTTTCGGTGAAGGAAAACATCGTGAGGAAACCTCACACACACACACACTCCTGAGAAGAAATTCAAAGGTGTGTGTAAAGTCTACCAATCCGCACTGGTCCCGCGTGGTGTACTATGTCCCATACACTCTCTGTAGGAGAGTAGGACTGAGTAGGCAAAATAAAAATAAACTAATGTATATTCTCACCATCCTGTCTGTAGTCCCCGAAAACAATCCTGTGTTTCCCCTTCACCACCAGCCCAACGCCGTACGCCTCCTCGTTCAGAGCTTCTTCCAGACCAAACCCATCATCGGTTAGTAGACGTCTGTGAACCTGATCATGATAACATAATCCTGATTCGTTTATTCGTTTAGGCTCTTTTATTGTCGTCTAGCTAGTGACTTTGTTCGCGTGGAAATTACTGCCTTCGTTTTGTCTGAATCGTCAAATGGATTATTGTTTAAAATTTCAAGATTGCTTGAGTGGTGTGTCCATAGATAATTTTACTAACCCTAAGCAGATGATAAAAAAAAACATTTTTGGTAGTACTCTAAATATGAAATGAGGGAATCCATGGATGTACCAAAGTACCGATAGCTCGACGAGTCAATGAGCTGAAGTGGGAATGAGAAGGCATCGCTGGAACGAATAGCTGGTGAGAAAGCGTTCTTGAGTGCGAGTGTAGACACTGGCCGTGTACCAGTCCGTCCCCTACCAGATGTACCAATGACCTGTTAAAGGTCGCGGGTATTCACTGGGCGCAAGTGGTTTGGGGTCGGTCATTGTGTGGCTTGACTTATCAGCCCGTGTCTCTCCACTGCTGAAGATAGGCCTCTCCCAACGTGCGGCACTTCTTCCGGTCCTCAGTCCTCCTTATCTACTCGCTTCCCGCTACCTTCTTCAGGTCGTCAGACCAGTTGGCTGGAATCCATCCCACCCCGCGTCTCCCGGTCCGAGGTCTCCACTCGAGAATTTTTCTGCTCCATCGACCGTCTGTTCGTCAACAAATGTCGCTGCCCATTGCCACTTCAGCTTGCTTATTCGAGTAGCTATGTCGGTCACCTTTGCACGTCGTATTCCAAGCATAGCCCTCTCCATCGCTCGCTGTGCAACTTTAAAGCGGTGGACAAGCCCCAATGTGAGCGTCCATGTCTCTGCTGCGTGAGTCATGACCGGCTGAACGCACTATACATTGTGTGGGGGAGGAGGAAATTCTGGCACGTACCATCAACTCCAGTTCCCCTTCGTTGTAGGACGTTCCACCTTGAGCTCTGTCGTTGAGCACGCACATCGCAGCAGAGTTGTTGAGCGAGTGGATGCACATTCGCGAAGTCACAGGATAGTAGCACGCAGATACCGGAAGCTTTTGTGCTGTAATGAAATGGCCGAGTGTTACCAGGAGATTGCCCTTTAACCGTCTCCATGTCCTAATGGCTACACTGTTGGACTAACATCACTACCACTATGTTACGTAAGATTGCAGCCAAACAGCAGCGTTAATACCACTTCCATAAACGCAATTATAGCTTCAAGAACCTGCTCCGCTCCGCTAAAGATAACATCTATTTTAGCATGAACTTGCGTCTGTAAGGCCATCCTGCTTTCGCACGAGTAATCCGCCAAATGGAGCAACAAGGATTTAAACTCTGTGTTAGTATGTCGTCGATTTCTACCTTGTTACTACACAATCTGTCAACCGGACGAACAAAAGAAGCTCAATACGAATGAGATGCAGGGGACGAAAAAATACCAAGATTGATTGTTCGCGTGCACACTCCTAGAAATTAAGCCAGTTAAAGATCTAATGGTTATCTTCTTTATGCGGATATATCAATCAGGCTTTGTAGTCTTCTTTTCAACAGCTAGTTATGGTTTGGTTAGAATTAAATCAGCCCTCACAGGTGGTCTCGTTGAAGCAGGACCTCTTCATCATCTGCCTGCCGTTGGAGTCGGTGTGGAAGAACCCGTGGTTGCTGATGTCAGACGTGAACAAGGAAACCACCTCCTTGCCCAAGTCGTTGCTGGAATAATGCGTAAAACTGTAGCTAGTGTCGTCACCGATTTTAAAAAGGGTCACACCAAAGGGGAACATGATGAGCAGGAGTATTAAGAACATCTTATTGCGGTCAACAATTCTAACAAGCGTGTTGGTACTAACCCTTCGTGCTTGACACGCATTTGGCCGGCTTTCTAAATTCAGAGGTCACTGGTTCGATTCCTAGAGCAGGTTGGTGGTAGAGAATTTTCTATATCCAC
This sequence comes from Carcina quercana, assembly GCA_910589575.2. Classification (NCBI taxonomy): domain Eukaryota; kingdom Metazoa; phylum Arthropoda; class Insecta; order Lepidoptera; family Depressariidae; genus Carcina; species Carcina quercana. Next base: position 1,701,830 of record OU342455.1, on the reverse strand, counting down.
GAGAAAGGTAATCTGACTAGAGCGCCCGTGGTTACAATTGCTGCCAAACTTTTTTCAGTATAACTTTTGTAACCAAAACAATGCGACAACTTCGACCTCTCGAATTCGCCTTACCTCTGTTTATCTAATGCTTTAGACCCATAAGTAACGTTTTTGTCTTGACGCTTTCAATTTTTAACGACTGGGTGGTGGGTGCGCCAGAGTACCAGTTATGAAATATAAAGTAGGTTATTGACGTCACGACCAAACAATGTGACATGTTAAATAGATGTTCCCTCACTGCTTTGGAATGAGGCCTCTGTGCTGCCACTACCTGAGCGCACATCATAGTCTCTTCGTTCTGTGACGTACTCACCCGAGCGGCACTGGCCCGACGATCCACTCCATCTCCAGGTACTCCTCTCCTCGATTCAGCCGCACCACCTGAGTTATCCAATCGTTGAACCTCTGTCTGATCTCCTTCACCAGGGGGCCGCGGACCGTTGTGTACGTTGCTTTCTCTGATACCTGATGGTGGAAGCGTATCATCACAAAAGTAAACACACAGAATAAATTGGGAGCGACGGTACATCACACCCTGAGGACAGAAGTCCTCTCTCATGAAGGTCTTCAGATCGCAGGTTGGGACTCGCACCACGAACGCCTCTCCACTCTCACGAGGTACTTGGCCTTCTTCTTTATGCACTGTGTGACGTCCTGGCAGATCTATAGTATCGCTCTTTTGTCTGTCACATCTGAATATCTCAGCAACGAAGTCTAAGATATCACTGAATCACTTGGAAATGATATAATTTTAGCTAAACTTACTGGCTTAGGTCTGTTCGACTCTGGTCGGAAACTGTAGGCCCCGGACTGCTGGCTCTGCTGGGACTGGCTGTAGTAGAAGAAGTTCTGCGAGAGACTGATCCTGATGCCATCCACATGCTGGATGGACTCCAGCAGACCAGTGGTCTCGTTGATTGTCACCTTCAGGTACTAGAAGAAAGCGGAGTGGCAGTTAATTCTTCTGTCATTTTCATAATTTGTATCATTTTAAGTCTTGATTAACTTACTTCGTTTGAAATTGTCGTGACGACTTCTTGATCGACGACAGAGTTTTTAGCTTGTTTCTTTTTGAACTCGCTTTCTTCCTGCAGGCAGTTAAAACATATAATAGCACCTCAACGTAAAAACCATCATTATACAGTTAATTTTGTGACTTGTGTGTGTGTGTGTGCGTGTGTGCGTGTGTGTGTGTGTGTGTGTGTGTGTGTGTGTGTGTGTGTGTGTGTGTGTGTGTGTGTGTGTGTGTGTGTGTGTGTGTGTGTGTGTGTGTGTGTGTGTGTGTGTGTGTGTGTGTGTGTGTGTGTGTGTGTGTGTGTGTGTGTGTGTGTGTGTGTGTGTGTGTGTGTGTGTGTGTGTGTGTGTGTGTGTGTGTGTGTGTGTGTGTGTGTGTGTGTGTGTGTGTGTGTGTGTGTGTGTGTGTGTGTGTGTGTATTTTCCTTTTCTTTATATTATACTGGCAAATAAAGTGATAATCTATTTTAGGGTTTTATATTTACTGCTCAGGTGCAGTTGCCAATAACATTTTGGAAATATCTAACGCCCTATCTGACGGTTACAATTGTGAACGCTGACGCTAACGGTATACGACCTAGCTTAATTGGCAAAGCGTTTGGTCCGAGCTGGCAAAGGCGCAGGATAAAATTTGACACTATTTTCAATTAAAAAATTAAATTGGAGAAGTTTTTAATTTGCTGCGACAAAATGCTAGAACAACATGGACCCTAAGGGCTGGTCCAAAAAACCTTGCAACCAGCTCCCTGTGATCTCCCTCCTTCTAGTAGGGAGACGACCCAGTAGACCTTTCTTGGTACGTCGTCAACGATCGAAAATTCTTACTCCCATCCGTTATAAGTTCTTCCAGCGATGTGGCCTTCACTTCCACTTCAGCTCACGAGTTTCTCGTTCAATTTCGGTTACTTAAGTTCGTCTACTGCATTACTCATTCCGCATTTGATTACGTACTAGCTTCCGCCCGCGACTTTGTCCGCGTGTACTTCAGGATTTATTCTACTTGTTCGATAGGCATAGATGGCATCTATCTCCATTTCCAGCATAAGGTACAAAATAGTGTTTATTCTGTTACGTAGGCTAATAGTTTAAAGAAACAAAAGAAATTTCGATATCTGACTTAGTACATTCAAATAGCCTTCACACTAATATTATAAACGCGAAAGTTTGTATATACGAATTACATATTCTATGGTCGGTTGCTAGGCAACGCGTTTTTGTTATGCCAAAATTTCCCATGTAATCCCACTAATATTATAAGTGTGATTTTGTACAATTTACACAAGACTATAAACTATAGTCTATATGTTATTCTGATGTATAAGCTATATTATTGTAAAGTTTCATTCAAATCCATTCAGTAGTTTTTCCGTGAAAGCGTCACAAACATCCAAACATTCACACTTATAATATTAGTAGGATATAAATTCTAGCATAGCTCGTGACTTTGAGCTTGTTTATTCGGCTTACAGTAAAGGACCACGTATCGGTTCCGTATGTCTTTAGACGGTGAGGTATTTGTACGAGAAGATATGCCGTAACTTCCCGAACGATGCCCAGCCGAGTTGGATTCTTCGGTTGACTTCTTTGTCGAAGTTTTCTTAGAATTGTCTGATTATGTATTGTCGTACCTGTCTGATAATCAGACAATGTTAGGAACATATGTGAACTAACCATCTGTTCTCTCACTGGGGAGATGTAGTACGCGGCGAAACCAAGAGGCGGTATGTTCTCGGCCTCGAAGCACAACTCCTGGATGGCTGTGGAGGTTCTCCCTGGCAGGTTGATCACGGCAGCAGGCAGTGGCACCAGCTGGTATTCCACTTCTTCATCTGGAACATTGCATTTCATCCACTTGCAAAACTTAGAGTTCTATACACAAAACACATGCCAGAGACTTCAGACAAATGTTGTGATATCGTCACACATCTGACGGATGACTTTTATATACACGCGCACGTGTATCCGGGCCACTTTCTTGCGGGGGGAGGTGAGGTACCGTGGATCGGTGGGAGGCGGTGAATTATGTGACAGACCGTGTCAAACAGGACCCTATAAGCCTCCGCTGTGCGTCCGTCCGCCTGTCACAAGGCTGTATCTTTTAAACCGTAATGGGTAGACACTAAAAGTTTTCATAACAGACCATTAACGCGTTCAAATAGAACTATAAACCGACTTCAACTACCCTAAAATTCTACAGCATTCATCCCCTAAAATATTCACCCTTAGAGGTAAAGCCACCTCTGAAGTGATCTACCAAACAAAAAAAATCATCCAAATCGACCGGAATGATCGCGTAACATACATAAAAAACATAAAATCGAATTGAAAGCCTCCTTTTTTAAAAGTCGGTTCAAAAGAAACAAAGGAATTTTTATTATTTAAGATATCATGCCCGTAGTTTGTTTGTTTTCTTGCATTTTTTTCTCAACCCTTGTTAAATATTGTACTGGGGTAAGGCCCCATTGGCATCCTTTTGGCACGGATTCCTAAAAAGTACAAAGTTCCATCAACTTCCTTACCATTATAATCTCTGACGTCGTAATGCAAAGCTACCGCTGGTAGCCGCACGTGATGGTAAGTCTTTACGCTTGACGGGTTGTACACAAGCAGTAGGATGGTGTCTTGAGTCTCAGTAAACTGAAACATAGAGCACTCGTTGATAGAAGATCCAAGCCAGTGGAAGACACCCTTCCGATACACTGACATTGTCGTTGTCTCAGCTTGCGCTTGAGTTTTGTTTAGAGCAATACCTCGTTCACGCTCTCTACACAGATACTCCTTGATAGAAAGTCATAAACATGCGCAAAGTAGTGCTTCATAAAGTAATGTGATATGTCATTACATTTCGTACCGCGTAATATCACATTACACCACCAGGATCAGGACATGGATCGACGGCGTTCGACGGTTTGCTCATATAAAAAAGACTAAAGTTCGTAGTGTCGATGCGAAAGGATGCGTACGTAATGTGTACTGACCCTTACGCATCACTCAGAACATCATGTGATTCGCGCAGGCGCTGCTATGCGGCAGCCCAAGTATCGCTTTGTACATTTTATCGTTGTCTACGTCCCATCGTACATACATCGATGAGTTTTATTTATAACTAAACCACGTCCATGCTCTCTGCACACATACTCCTTTCTAAAAAGTCATAAGCAGACATGCGCAAACCATTGCTTCATAAAGTAATGTGATATGTCATTACATTTCGTACCGCGTAATATCACATTACACCATTACGCATCACTCTAAACATCATCTGTGATTCGCTTTTGATATTGTAATGCAATGCTCGCTAAACAAATAAGATGTCAATCTCGCGTTGTCACAAGTTGCAGTATTTTTGCTTTATAATAACTCTCTATAGCCTACCACCTAATCTTCTACACACTTTACACGCGTCCGTGTAGTGGCTACAACGGACATACAATCTGTAGGTCCCAGATTAGGTTCCCTTTTTGGTACCTATCTGTAGATCAACGCGTAACATCGTCGACCTCATCGTCTCTTAACATCAGGTGTGATTGAGGTCAAGCGTTGATATATCTTGTATACAGAGAGATTTAAATATAGTAATAGGTTATAGAGCGGTCATTGGGAAACGTTTCATATAAACATTTTGATCTCAAAAGTCAATCGTATGTCAAATGTCTTGTACGGCCGCGTGACGTGACGTGACACTAGATTGAGTAACTTATTACCAATTGGTAATAAGTTTAGGATCAAAATGTTTGTTTGCTTTGTCCGGTTTATTAATATTAAATGTCTTTGCTTGTATATAAAAAACCTCTGCTTGATTTTTTGTCTGCTTGACTTGCTACCAACATGATTATGATTCTGACTGAGCATGATTATCATCCAGGTAAGATAAAGGCCAAGTACAAATGCATTAGTGGTAGTAAGTTTCCCTGATATTGAATCACTCTAATAAGCGTAGTACGGGGCAAATCTTCTCGTAAAAGTCCGACATGTGAGTGGACATAAAGCAGGCGCATGTCCAACAGTGGACTCATGCGGCTGATGATGTTGAATGCCACTCACCCGGCACTGACTGATGTTCAGATCGTGACACATGATGAACTGGTTCCCGTTCTTAGATCTTCTGCTTCCGCCCCAAGTCGGCGTTAGCGAGCTGAAGTCATAGATTATTTTATAATAATTCGATAGTCCATGTAAAAAGATAAATAGCGCTATCAATTTTTTTTCAATAGTGATTCTAGTCACGCGGTGCTAAAACCCTCCATATAAATCGGGCGTGTTTTGTGACGTCACCTGCTTGTATTGGAGCGTTAAATGTATGAAGCATGTTCGATATTTTGAGTTATCTCGTAAAATAATGTTTTATGTGCTATATACCCTTATAAAAAAATGATCAAAATTTAATGATAAAACGAAATCTAACAAGCGTTTTAGTATTCGAGGAACTAAATTTTTCGCAATTTTTGAGACGTTAAGATCATAAAAAATTATTACGTATTTTTATTTTTGAGGCATTCTTTTAATGTCCATTACGGTATAAAATACAATTTAACCCCAAACTAATTAGATGTCAGGTACCCAATTGTATAAAAGTTTGTTTCACATTTTCGATGGAAACAAAAATTCTGGAAGAAGGTTAGTGAGAGATTGGACCCTGAGTTAGGACAAGCCCGTGTAGCTACATTCCTCGGCTCTTTCCCTAGCGAGTCAAATATCTTTCGAGGATTCGTCTCCGTAAAAAAAGGTCTCAAGGCACCCACTTCACCGCTTAAGTCAATAAGGTTTCGGAAGAAAAAAAAATTGACTTTTAAAACAAAATGCAGTCACAATAACACCTCCTTTTCATGACAGATTCTTATATGGGAGCAATGTATGTACGGGAAGTTTTTTCTGCGCCTACAATTAAAACTAAGGCACATAATTAATATCACAAAGTTTTAACAACAACAAAAAATTTCACTAAGTAAGGCGCCAATACAAAAATGATAATGCAATGAATGTCCCGCCTTAGCGCCCCTCAACCTCAAATGTCATGATTTTTGTTATCGAGATAGTCGAAGGGTAGGGAAAGAACACATGCTACTTTTATCCCGATGTAACAAATATTTCCCGTGGTAAAAACGCTGAAACACGCAGACAAAATCCCGGGCAGAAGCTAGTCTGTTGTGCGATGAAGGGCAAGTGACAGCTGTGACTCACCCGAGTAGGGCTGAGACCTTCTTGGCGCATGCGTCCATGGCCTCCGTCACGATTCTGATGAAGTCATTGGTGACGTGCTGCTGGCTGGTACCTGGAAGCATAGACCTTCAATTCATTTATTCATAAAACAATTCAGCGGGGCAACGCTGCCAGCGTCATGGGTACTTTTGAGCCCGGTAGTCGATCACGTTTTCTAGGTTAGTTTCTAAAATTTTAAGTGTAAATAACTATTAATGTATTTCCCTATATCTTTACTTCTATCTTTATTTATTATCTTTTAAAATTATTCTTTAAAAGCTATCAAACGAAAACACGATAGGATTTAGTTTTAAATTTCACTTTTGATTCAAAATATACGCAACTGTGTGTATTCTTTTAAAAATTGTGTATGAAATTAATTAAATACTAATAAGTCTTACAACTAATTGAATAATTAATGTAATGTCAACATTACATTAAATTATAATAATTAATTACATTTGAGATCCCCGTATAAACTCTTGTACCGTGTAAGCATCCCTTCAACAAGAAATCTATGAGCGTAACTTAAAGGAGCTATGGTAACTTCTTTTAAAAAGCAGACTGTTGAAAAGCAAGGTTATTGATGACAAGTAAAATATAGACGCACAAATCCACTGTCGGACGTCAGTCTTATTCATGTCAGAGTTACGGGTTAATCGGCGATTTGACATTCCACGCTAGGAAGGCGGATTTAAGAGTATTTGCTGTTGTCAAAGCGCCCATCGAAACGTAGTACCGTCATATTTTGAGTAATAAGCGATGAAAGTCAATGAAATTTTCAAGACACAATTTAAAACTAAATATCACTGTGTAGGTGGCGAGTCAGATTTTCTATTAAGTATCTATATTAAGAATTGTATTTTTCGGTAATAAAAAGCCCCAACTTTGAACCTGTTTTACAAGAGTTGAATCAATTTAGAACAATTTGGAAAAACCACCGACATCTGAAATTTTATAAATATACTGTATTGAAAAAATGGTTACATAATATACTGTATCCTTCAAATGACCCCTGGACTAGGAAACATCCAAATAACGGGTGGATAACTTCGCGTAGTGTATGCTGTCTCACCGTACGCGCTCGGGTAGAATAGGGCTCGGATAGGGACAGCTACAAAACAATGCAACCTTGAACGCGGCCACGTGCTCTAAACAGACAATTCTCTTTAAAAAAAAGTGGTTCGGGTATACACTTGGTTCTCACCTGATGGTAAATGTCGAGAAGGGGTTTGGATGGTAAACCCAGAAGTCTCATAATAAGGTGCTGGATTCGCCTTACATAACGGAACACAACTGCTGTTAGGCTGCAGGCTTATGGAACATCGTGGCAGTGACCAGGCGAACTTAGAAAATGCCCTACGGCTACCACCAACCTAACCGAGTACAGACACGGAGGCGGCCAAACTTTATGGAGACTATTGACAGGATAACTAAAGCAATTAATATTTTTTCTTCATTTTATTTACTTCAAAAACAGAGTCTGTGTGCGTAATAATTACATTTTAACTTAATTTTATTCAATTTACACAAAATAAATGTCTACAAATTACAATAATAAATAAATAAATCAAAAAATGTCAATTAAAATCATAGCAATTCTTCTCTAGTAAAAACAATTTCAATTTTGTTTTTAAAAATATCAACACTACCAATAGTTTTTAAATCAACAGGTTCATTGAAAAGTGTTACAGCTTGGTGTGGAGGGCTGTACTTCACAATATTAAGAGGCTATGTTGGTTAGACCACGTGGTCGCGTTCAAGGTTGCATTGTTTTGTAGCTGTCCCTATCCGAGCCCTATCCTACCCGAGCGCGTACGGTGAGACAGCATACATTATGCGATGTTATCCACCCGTTATTTAGATGTTTCGTAGTCCAGGGATCATTTGAAGGATACAGTCTATTATGTAACCATTTTTTTAATACAGTATACTAATGAAATTTCAGATGTCGGTGGTTCTTCCAAATTGTTCTAAATTGATTCATACTCTTGTAAAACAAGTTCAAAGTTTTATTACCGAAAAATACAATTCTTTGACGCCCTGTAACTCTGGAAGTATATATTTAAACGAAAATCTGACTCACCACCGACACAGATATTTGTTTCTAGATTGTGTCTTGAAAATTTCATAGATTTTCATAGCTTAATATTCAAAATATGACTGGACTACGTTTGTATGGGCGCTTTGACATCAGTATACCCTCTTAAGGCATGGCTTAATTACCTCTTTACGCCTCGTACCTTGACGCCTTTCGAAAACTGATCTATCCTTCACCAAATCTACTAAGAGTTTCAGAATATGTAGACTAGGAATAGTCAGAATTTTATAATTTCTAAAATACTCTCGGCGTGATTCCCTTGGAGGAAGGAAAATAACGCATTACCTGTGATCGCGTCATGATGTACCACCAGGTTGACGGCATGCCTCAGCAGATGCAGCTCGTAGAAGTCACCAGATCGTCCCAGGACCGTCAGCTGCTTCACGACCTACAACGACAATCCTTAGCACTGATATGGCAATGAACGGTGGCGGTATCCTCTAATCTCAAGGAGGATTAACCCATAATGTTTCCAGACTTCTTTTGCCCGAGCGGTCTAGGCTTTGGAGGTGAACTCCATCAGTGTTTCATACTAAATTTCGGTTGCCATAATCTTTTAAAATACAATAGCTGGCTTTGTGCAGTAACCATCCAAAAATAGTACATCAGATTGTGATGTCGCGAATTGAGTATCATTAACGTACAACTTCACAGTGAATCACAATTTACATTTTAAACACTTTTTTCTATTATTGTTCAAAGCGCCATCTATGAACCATTAGCTGCGTAACTGCTATTGTAGCTAACTATAAAGTTGTAAATTAATGATATTTATTTCGCGACACTATAATTTCGTCTCCTATTTTTAGGTAATTACTAATCAAAGCCAGCTATTCTATTTTAAAAGATTATGGCAACAGAAATTTAGTATAGAAGCATTAGGAGAGGGATAACTGGCCAATTTGTAACCGTATCGTTATAATGTTTTAGGGGTTGAAGTGTCATGTATTTATTATTACATTTCGTTATTTCAAACACTATTAATAATCAGCTCGCAAGGAACCTTACACTATCAGCTGTCTCATAATTGAGACATAGTCATATGGAGAAGATGTCTTGTTCTTAACCAAAAAGATTTAAACATACATAGTAGTGTAGGGACGGTGCTGGCGGATTAATTAACACCCGTAACTCTTTTTTAAACCTTTCTTTTCAACACTTTTATTTATTTTATGTTTCATATTTCTCGTATTTCTTACGCACGTCTTTCGTTCGTCGTCAGTCGTCGTATCTTGTTTTTCCTGCCATTCGTCTTCTCTTTCGCTCTTATCAATTCAACCACATGTTCTCTTTTACTCAGTTTTTTCTAAAATCTGTCATGCTTCATCTTCTTTTATACATCAATCCATCCCACACTAGTAATAATTTAAAGGTCTTTGTTTTTAACAGTTTTAGCCTACCTGTAGGTACGTATGTGCTTTTCTAATTAAATATTTTAGGGTAGGCCGCGAAGAGTAGAACCCGGTCCAGTATGTCTGGGCGTCACTGCCGTATGGTATGTGGTCGCCCTGGAATCATTAGAAAATATAAAAGCTAATGTTAGTATGTTAAGACAGGGTTTTCTCTATCACCACCAACTCCGATCAACTTCCCGTGGGTGGCAAAAATGTGAAAAATATATATCTGTCCTTGTCTAACTCATGTGAACTTCACATGAGTGAAGAAGTTCACATGATAACTTCTGGAAAGTTCCGAAAATTTCTGTAATGACCTAGAAAGATTACATTTACCGTGCAAAGCCGGGGCGGGACGCTAGTACAAAATTATAATTAAACATCACATATTAATGTTTAGTTTTACATTATACACATATTATACCTTCGCGCTTTTAAAACGTTCGCGCGTTTTGTCCGTCAAAAAAGTGTCATGCATAGATCAAATCACCTTCGCTACCAGCTTCTGTGCTTCCTGTCTGGAAATTTTCAAATCAAGAGTGTAATCTATCTCCAATTTATTAACTTAAAAAAACTGTCGTTGTGATAATCATAATTATAAATATAGATTGTATTGTAGTCGTCGCCATCACCGACGGCACGTCTTTACCTCACGGAGGTCTGCCAACGACTGAACTCTGAACAGCTTTGCTGCACAGATTAGGTACGGTAGTTACACTCTGCCGGTAGCTTTTGTTCTTACTTGACTTGCTTGAGTCAACAGACGTTGACACGACAAAGGACAGAGATGAAACTATAATGGTTCTTTATTTGACTACGGAACCCTAAAAATGCTGGTTAGTGGTAGGGCATTTTGTAGCTAGAATCCTGTTACCTAAGCCACGAAAAAGATGTTATAATAGCACTGTATTTATAGATATAGCAAAAAGCGGTATAGTCACCCTGTCTGTTGCAATAGCTTTATCCCTCCTTCCAAACAGATAGATAGCCTTCAGATAGCAAGATGGCGTCGAATAGAAGATGTTTATATCCGACAGGTTGGCGGGATGGGAACTGATGTGGCTGAAAAGGTTTTATACTCTTGTTAAATATCGATGCTTATATTTTAATGTATGAGTTATTTTGCAATGTATTTTTTTTTTAAATTTATTTGTTAACCATAAAAACATTAAATATATATTTGTATTAGCATATAAGTAGATATAAAGAAACCACTGAAAAAAAAAATTCACGTTTATTGTAGTAGTTGGATTTTAATTTTCAACCGACTTCAAAAAAGGAAGAGGTTGTCAATTCGACTGTATATTTTATATGTATGTTACGGGATGACTCCGCTAATAGTGAATCGATTTTGATGTTTCTTTTTTGTTTTGTGGAGCATACTTCAGAAGTGGTCCCATATATTTTTTATCAAAATTGATTTAGCGAATTTAGAGAAAATCAACAAAAATTAAATATGTTAATTCTACCTCTAAATGTGAACATTTTAGAGTCTGAATGCTGTGGAGTTTTAGGGCAATTGAAGTCGGTTTCTAGTTCTTTATGAACGCATTACTTATTTAACATTCTTATTTCAGGTACTAACCTTATAAGTTTGTCGACATTCATGAACCAGTTCGCGGCGCTCTGGTAAGTGAAGTCTCCACCCAGGGTCACCAGAATATTGTCATGATCATAGTATTTCGCCTGCTTCTCGATCTGAGCTATGAATTCGCTAACCTGTAACACAGAATACATAATTATTGCTTGTTTTTCCATCTGTTGTTCAGTAGATAGTGTCGGTACATTTAAACGGACGATCCTGCTAAATTCACCAGCGGGTGTACGCCGCAGCCGGCTTACTTTGAAATCGTGGCGGCAACTTTTGAGTAGAGGAACTTGCAACTGAATTCTAAATAATTTTTACCTTGTATCGTAACGCCTGATATATTGGCAATGCAACCAGATTTCAAGATTATACCTAGTAGTAGTAGTAGTAGTAGTAGTAGCTAGTACTTTTCTATCAAGCGTTGCAAAAAAAAACATTTTATGTGATGATATAAATGATCATGATTTACTGGAACCGTCTAATGATTAATATATGATATGATGATACAAACAGCTATTGTAGCTGAAAATAAAGTTGTAATCCTGTCCCCTATTTTTAGGCCATTACTTATTAAAGCCAGCTGTTCTGTTACAAAAGCTCTTCATTCATGGCTAGATGGCGCCGTCGTAGCAAAAACTGTCAAATGTATATTTTTCGTACGAATTTAAAGCAAGGAGTTCATATTCTGTATTCCTTCCAAAGCCATGAAAGACTACTGTCGTAAAACTACCAAAGAGGATATAACTGCTGTGGAAATAAATCCGTCAAAGTTGTTAACAAAACTTTTTGGAGGTGTATGGACTGTCATGATGATTTATGACAGATTGATTTCGAGCTCTTCCGTAAAACTCTTTGATCTTCCGTGCTATTTATTGACAGAAGTCTCTGAAAGTGCCTCAATTCTGTTATATCAAAAATTAAATGTTTGTTTGTTGTTTCTTTGTTATGATATTGTAACACTTAAAATATTTCACTGTTTTTCGCTTACTGCTTTTTTGTTTATGTCGATAATCTTATATTAAAAATAGGAAACTGAAGTTTAAACTAGCGTCCCGCACCGGCTTCGCACGGGTGGACATTTATTTTGGCATAAACGTAGAGTAAATTTAATCATTCTAGATCATCACAGAAAGTTTCTCAACTTTCCAGAAGTTCTCATGTGAACTTCACATGAGTTAGACAAGGACAGATTTTTTTCCTTCACATTTTTGCCACCCACAACCACCCACTTCCACCCATCGCGACCAAACTTCCTTACTTTCAACAGGAGACCAAGGGGTATTCACTACCCCAACGGGAAGTTGATCGGAGTCGGTGGTGATAGAGAAAACCATTTCTTAACGTACTAACATTAGCTTTATATATATATTTCTGGAAAAGGACCCTGCAAGTCTAAGGAATCTGGTTAAAGGAAGTCGCGGTCAATGAGTATATTTCTTACCCGTCTCTCAGCATTGTAAGCCTTGTTGTCGGGGTCGTCGACGATGGGCTCGTCGCTGCAGAGGAAATCAAAGCAGAACCCCTCCGGCGCGTTGTATAAGTTGAACAGAGTGTGCGTCATTATATCTGTCATTTTACCTGGAAATTAGTTATACAGTCAAAATATATGTCAAAAATAGTGTATGTAGGTGATCTTAGAGTTTCCGAACGAGTCCGGGGGCTCGGGCATAGCTCGTTTCTTTGCTGGCTGAGTGACTTTGAGCTTGTTTATTCAGCTCACAGTAATTATTAGGGAGTTAAAAAGGAAAAAGAAGAAGAAAATGTTAATCATGAAGGGATGCTGTTAAAAATATAATGTCTTACCTAGAACGTCGCTGCCTCTCCACATGAACTCCATCCGGTCTTCGTCAATCATGGACCGTCTCGTGTTATGATCAACGCGACCTGAAACAAAATATTATTTTTGGTCTCATGACTTCTATGGTACAAGTATAAAAGACTTTTCCCAATATTCTGGAAATCTGTCTATTTTGAGTCTCTTTTTAGGGTTCCGTACCCGAAGGGTAACCAACGGGACCCTATTACTAAGCCTTCGCTATCCGTCCGACTGTCTGTCAGCGGGCTAATAGGCAGACAGTTGAAATATTCACAGAATGTGTATTTCTGTTGTCGCTATAACAAAAATTAAAAATTATTGAATTATATCTCATTAAAAACGCTACTTTACTATTAGAAACTGTAAGCGCCTATTAGAAATAGGCAGACAGTTGAAATATTCACAGAATGTGTATTTATGTTGTCGCTATAACAAAAATTAAAAATTATTGAATTATATCTAAGTAAACTGTAAGCGCGTATTAGAATATTATTCTTAATGTGTAAATTAACTATTGCGCGTGTGATTTCGTCAGGCGCATTCGATAGAGCATATATCCCGTATATATTAATGATATACAATATATTAATTATTCATATTCTGTACGGAACCCTCGGTGCGATTCGCACTTGGCCAGTTTTAAGTTTTTAATACATCAAGATTTTTATTTAACCAAGGAGAATATAACAAGGATTTTTTTTGGATGTGTTGACTTTGACTGCCATGATGTTTGATGACAGATTAATTTGTACCTCTTCCACGCCATCTATTGACACCTATAAAAACTCAACTGACAGACGTCTCTGAAAATGCCTCATTGCATATGCAGCGATTTTTTATTTATTTTAAATAATGGCTTTAACCAGTGGTTATCTAGCCAATGACGAGTAAAATTAGGTGAACAAATTTTGAGGTTATAAACTATGCCGCAGCCATTTCTTCAGCTTTCGCAATAAAGTGTATAATGTGTACATTTTATCGCTTGTTTTGGATTCTTGACGAGAACTTCATAGGCCAGCCTTGGTTTCAACATTATTCGAAAGAATCCATATGCCGAATGTACTCGACATGGTAAACTCTTGCGATCGCGTCGAAACCCTCGCAATTTTGCGTAATTGCTACTATAACACCGTCCGTGACACTTTTTGCACTATATCAGTATAACCAATTAACAAAATTGCAAGGAACCACCATTTTTCAAGTTCGCGCTAAGAATCTATGCAGCGCTTATAATTTCGAATATGATAAAGAGTGTATGTAAATCAGGCATACCAACCTATAAACAGTCCGTCGTATCCCATCTGGGCAAGGAGTGAGGTTTGCTCTCTGGTGTGGCCGTAGGTGTCGATCTGCCACGCTGCCTTAGGCTTGCCGCAAGGCCCCAGAGTGTCATTGAGTTTCCTGGCAAATTATCAATTCCTTACTCACAGAACAGGTTCCTGACCAACTTTCTGTTGGTCCGTGAACATAGAAAATATAACACGCTCCGCGAATGTATGGAGCCAAGGTCTGGTCTTGTACACTTAAAATTTTAAAAGGCTTATCAAATAAACGTGATTTAGTTACCATTTTTGTATTTCTGTTTAGTTTATTTGTACAAAAACTTATAAACACAAAGATGGCGTCAATGAAATGACATTTGACGTTGTCACTTGGTACAAAAAGAATGATTTTGTACAATTACAACAACAAAAATTTAATTCTAGTATTTTTCTATACATATTTAGATTATTACTTGATGTTTTAAATAGTGTACAAGTGCAGGCCGAATTTGAAACATATCTTTTCATTACGTAAGATACACATATCCCTACCAAAGTATTCTCACTAGTAGGGATAAGGGGGGAAATTATCCACTCAGATTTCTCGATAGTGATTGGCCTTCATCTCACATGGTGGTAAGTGATGATATGCTGTTTAATGGTAAGTGTGCACACCCAGAAGTCAATAGATTTGTTATCTTGATAAAAGATCAAAGTATAAATGAAAGGCCCGTAACTCCTGTTATCAGAATAATAATAATAAAATTATATTATCAACAAGACCTCACCTCAGTCCCCAAGTATAATGATCAATGATTTGCGCGTAGTCCACAGTGGCCTCGTCGTTCTGCACCCACCCTCCCCCGGCAAACTCCACCCGCCCCTCCTGTACCAGGGTGCGGAACGTGGCCCTGGTGGCAGGACGCTGCTCCTTCCACCAGCGCCAGAAGTACGACACCTCAGAGAAGGTGAACCTAGGAGCAGAAGAACAACTTTCGTGAGAAAGAACGTCAAAACTAGGAGCGCTTTAGACAGACAGACAGACACGGAAAATATAAGCGAATAATATACGAGAGCAAAAGTACCCGCTTAGTAAGACATTTCATTTAAATATTTAATTATTTAGTTTAGATTGTGTCTGAATTTATCTAAGGTGCACAAGTTAACACAAGAAAGACATAATGTGAAGCTGTGAGCAGAAGTATAATTTCAGTAAGAAGTCAGTACACGAGAAGACGTGAATCTGGGAGCAGAAGCATCCATTCAGTAAAAGAAGACGTGAAGCTGTGAGCAGAAGTATAATTTCAGTAAGAAGTCAGCACAAGAGAAGACGTGAATCTGGGGGCAGAAGCACCCTTTCAGTAAAAGAAGACGTGAAGCTGTGAGCAAAAGTACAATTTCAATAAGAAGTCAGTACACAAGAAGACGTGAATCTGGGAGCAGAAGCACCCTTTCAGTAAAAGAAGACGTGAAGCTGTGAGCAGAAGTATAATTTCAGTAAGAAGTCAGCACAAGAGAAGACGTGAATCTGGGGGCAGAAGCACCCTTTCAGTAAAAGAAGACGTGAAGCTGTGAGCAAAAGTACAATTTCAATAAGAAGTCAGTACACGAGAAGACGTGAATCTGGGAGCAGAAGAAATTAAGTGAGAATGAACGTGAATCTGACATCAATTGTAACGAATTGAGATCAGGGGACTTACTGTACACTTGCAGTTCGCTTTGATACTTACTTCCTGCGTTTATCGTGGAGCAGCTCAGACAGCACCGAGTGGTAGATGAGCTGGACGTTAGCTGTGCTCACCGACGTTCTCGCTGAAACAATTGAAATCATTGAATTGTCATCATCATCACGAGGGAAACCACTGCTGGAGATAGGCCTTCATGATATGCCATATTGACCGGTCCTGAGACACCTGCATCCAGCGATTCCCTTAGCCTTAGCCAGGTCATCGATCCACCTACTAGGGGGATGACCCGGTACACGCTTCTTGATACGTGGTCGTCACTCGAGAACTTTTACTCGTCATCGGTTATCGGTTCTTTGAGCGATGTGACCTGCCCATCTCCGCATCAGCTCACTGATTCGTCGAGCTATTTCGATGACCTTAGTTCGTCTACGGATTTACTCATAATTCCGGATTTTACCAAGAGCAATTCCGAGCATAGCTCGTTCCATTGCCCGTTGCCAAATGTTTGGTATTTAGGCGCGTTCGTTAAGTTGAAGCAAGGTTCCGAGCATCTTCGTGTATCACCTCCTCTCCGCTCCCACTGTTATTCCTGTTTTAGCGAGGATCTACAGCGGTACACTTGAAACGCGTCCACTGAAGGTGCATGAATTTCCTACGGACTCTAAAGCTATCTTGGGACCCCAGACTCGTTTACAATAAAGAAATAGGTAGTGGTAAAGACGTTCCCACTTCGTGTAAGTTAATTATCTATATTCTGTACGGAACCCTCGGTGCGCGAGTCTGACTCGTACTTGGCCAGGGTTTTTCAAATGACGCAAGGTGTGCCTACGTCACCCTGATAATTTGTAGACCTCCAAAGTCCACAGTGCAATTTAGAATTTAGTAAGTATTGCGGTCGAAAATATATAAAAAATTTGACATGCGATGTTTAACGTCACAGGGAAAACCGAATTATAGGAAAAACTGAGTACCGAAATCTTATTTACAATTTGTTTACACCATCATAGCAGAAAAAAAATTTTAATTAACCAATTAAACCAACTTAAAAGTCTCGTTAATTTCGTTATTTGTTCAGGTAAATCTTAAATGAATGTTTATCAACTAGCCTAATTACCATTGGCCTAATGGCTAAATGTTGGATTCACAATCCCGAGATCCCGGGTTTGATTAGTGGGGGTAACATCCGTAACGGAGAGTGTATGGGACATAGTGCACCACGCGGCACCAGTGCGGATTGGTAGACTTCACACACACCTGTGAATTTCATCTCAGGAGTGTGCAGGTACACGATGTTTCCCTTCTCCGAAAAGCCAATGGTAATGATTGTTATCATTCGTACATCATGGTACGCCACATCGACCGGTCCCGAGCCACCTGCATCCAGCGAC
Organism: Carcina quercana; assembly: GCA_910589575.2. Taxonomy (NCBI): domain Eukaryota; kingdom Metazoa; phylum Arthropoda; class Insecta; order Lepidoptera; family Depressariidae; genus Carcina; species Carcina quercana. Next base: position 1,684,338 of record OU342455.1, on the reverse strand, counting down.
TCCCTGCGACTCTAACCAGGTCGTCGGTCCATCTAGTAGGGGGACTCCCCAGTACGTGGTCGCCACTCGAGAACCTTTACTCCCCACCGGTTATCGGTTCTGCGAGCGATGTGGCCTGCCCATTGCCACTTCAGCTCACTGACTCGTCAAGCTATGTCGGTGACTTTCGTTCGTACATAAATTCCAAATAACAAATTGTAACTCATTGGTACGAGCCAGGATCGAACCCAGACCTCGATTGTTGAAGGAGCCATGGCTTTTTTCAAAGAATTACTTACTGCCATAGTAATACTCGTCAAAGGTCTTCACCCAGCCAGCATCCATGTGGGAATGAGGGATGATGTGGACGTTGAGGGCTCCGTCCCGCATCTGAGGACATTGCTGAAACAGGAGGCATCAGCTACGTTAGGACATATGACCATTATGTGTGAAGAAAAAAAAAGTTAAGAGGCTATGCTGGTGTCAAAGCGCCCATACAAACGTAGTCCAGTCATATTTTGAGTATTAAGCTATGAAAATCTATGAAATTTTCAAGACACAATCTAGAAACAAATATCTGTGTCGGTGGTGAGTCAGATTTTCATTTAAATATATACTTACAGAGTTACAGGGCGTCAAAGTATTGTATTTTACGGTTATAAAAAGCCCCAACTTTGAACCTGATTTACAAGAGTATGAATCAATTTAGAACAATTTGGAAAAAACCACCGACATCTGAAATTTCATTAGTATACTGTTTTGAAAAAATGGTTACATACACTGTATCCTTCAAATGATCCCTGGACTACGAAACATCCAAATAACGGGTGGATAACTTCGCGTAGTGTATGCTGTCTCACCGTACGCGCTCGGGTAGGATAGGGCTCGGATAGGGACAGCTACAAAACAATCCAAATTTGAACGCCGCCACGTGCTCTAACCAACAAAGTCTGTTAAGTACGAGTCGGACTCGTGCATTGAGGGTTCCGATTTAACCTAAGAATTAACCTATTGAAAATAATATTTGATAAAAATAAGTTGTGCCTAGCGAAAAAAAGCCATTGTTGTTAATTCACACAATGAAATACGAATAATAACAGGCGCTGGAACATTAATGTAATCGTAAAATTTTAATGAGACATCCTTTTAAGATTGCCAGATTACATGATTCCAGATCAATAGGCAGTACCCTGTAGGTTTTGATTCCATCATCGTCGAAATATGCGACATAATTGGCTGCATCTTTTTATTGATTTGACCTATGAGTTTCATTTTTTCACAGATTCAAGCGACTACAAACTTAAGTATTCGGTATTAATTTCAACTTGATACCTCCAAGCGTCCCTGAGAAAAATGGTCTTGACAGACAGACAGACAGAAGAACTTGAAACCGACTTCAATTGCCCTAAAAGTCTACTCTTACTAAGGCAGATACCGCTGTCAGAACTGGACCAAATTGAAATGGAACCACACGGGAAGCACCAGCTTTAAAATAAAAAAAGAATCATCCAAATCGGTTCACCCAGTCAAAAGTTCTAAGGTAACAAACATTTAAAAAAAAACATACCCGTCGAACTGACCTCTTCCTTTTTTGAAATCGATTAAAAAGTGATCATATAAGGGTTCATTTTTTCCCTTTTGAAGTACGATACACTGGAACCATAAAAAGGTTTGCCTCGCATTTTGTAATTCTTCAGTTCTAACACATTTCCGCATTTTTAATGTTAACATGTTTTTATATGCTTACCTTATAACCGCACTCTACTTTTGGTTTCGCAGTTACCACTGACTTGCACTCAAAAAACACAATAAAAATTGACACAACAAGTTTATACATTGTTCATTTGTTTTAATTAATTGTCACAATATATTTCAATTTTTACGCGTTGAATGAATGAGTTTTTAATTTATTCAAATTGAATTTACACTTGGCATTCGTGTTCATTTTCAGTTTTCGAAACGTTTACATTCGATATTTAATTTTAACACTTGTTGTTTACAGTTTTATTGATCGTTTAGCAATATCATATTCACGTATTATTAATTACAATTTTTAAGTATGTTTTTTACTTATAAATCTATCAGTTCTAATGTCATTTAACAGAAGAGTTGTTAAACATTAATTTCGTTATGAAATTTTTTAGGTCGTTTACTGATACATTTTTTTGTCTATTTCGTATTACCAACACTGGATTTTATATGGCTTTAACTAAATAGTTTTAAATACAGTTCGTAATAGACTGAAAAAGTTAAAAAAACTAAATCTTCGTTTGTGAACGAAACCGTATCAATAACGAACGAGCAATGTTCAATGTGTATGTTTCAGTAACACGATATGATGTAAGCTAAGGAATGTTTACAGAATCTGCAAAGCCTCGGTCACAAGACATTGAGAATTGATGAAATTCAGATGTATTCACCATCATCACCAGCCTATACATGTCCCCACTGCAGGGCTCAGTCCTACTCTCCTACAGAGAGTGTATGGGACATAGTGCACCACGCGGGACCAGTGCGCATTGGTAGACTTCACACACACCTTTGAATTTCTTCTCAGGAGTGTGCAGGTTGCCTCACGATGTTTTCATTCGTACATAAATTGCAAATAATAAATTGTAACTCATTGGTACGAGCCAGGATCGAACCCAGACCTCGATTGTTCAAGGACTGACGATCTACACAACTGAGCTACCACGGCTTATTTATTGTATAAAGCGCTACTAAACAATAGTTTTTCCCCTAAAAATATTAACCCAAATGACGCCATTTACTTTATTTTGAAGCGACATAGTCTGTATAAGTACATCTATCTCATTCTATCTTATGTCAATACAATGATGTTAGAAAGGCTAAAATATAGTTATTTGGATCCTGATTCGTATAATTTCTTTTTTAATGGCACTAGATTTGTCTTTGTGCCAGTGTCATTGTTAAGAGGATTGTCTGTTTAGAGCACGTGGCCGAGTTCAAGGTTGCATTGTTTTGTAGCTGTCCCTATCCGAGCCCTATCCTACCCGAGCGCGTACGGTGAGACAGCATACACTACGCGAAGTTATCCACCCGTTATTTGGATGTTTCGTAGTCCAGGGATCATTTGAAGGATACAGTATATTATGTAGCCATTTTTTCAATACATACAGTATATTAATAAAATTTTAGATGTCGGTGGTTTTTCCAAATTGTTCTAAATTGATTCATACTCTTGTAAAACAGGTTCAAAGTTGCTACCGAATTTTTACTACCGAAAAATACAATACTTTGACGCCCTGTAACTCTGGAAGTATATATTTAAACGAAAATCTGACTCACCACCGACACAGATATTTGTTTCTAGATTGTGTCTTGAAAATTTCATAGATTTTCATAGCTTAATACTCAAAATATGATTGGACTACGTTTGTATGGGCGCTTTGACACCAGCATACCCTCTTAAAAGCTCTACACAACTGAGATATCACGGGACCCCTAGAATTGGTGCAACTTTTGTACCCATTTGCAGAAAACGATATGAATTTTCTCGGTGTGTGTGGACGCACTCCTGCGCAGGTTCTCATGTAACTCAGTTCCCGCTTACGGCGGCTCTCTCAGTAAACAGCATTGTTACCCTCATTACGTTTTGCTTACGATAGGTACTACCACTTGCCACATCATTGAGTTACCACTTACTGACAAGTTTCAAAATGAGGAAATCCGTAGACGAACGAAGGTCACCGACATAGCTCGAAGAGTCAGTGAGCTGAAGTGGCAATGGGCAGGCCACATCGCTCGAAGAACCGCTAACCGGTGGGGAGTAATGGTTCTCGAGTGGCGACCACGTACCAGGGAGTCCCCCTACTAGATGGACCGACGACCTGGTTAGAGTCGCGGGGAGTCGCTTGATGCAGGTGGCTCGGGACCGGTCGATGTGGCGTGCCATGAGGGAGACCTATGTCCAGCAGTGGACGTTTCCCGACTGACAGCTTCATTCTTTAGATGTGATATCAGTTCCTATAATACTTGCCGGCAAACAACTTGAATAATTGTGCATAGTGGACGCACCCCGGGGCGACAGAGGAGCGCCAGGGGGACTGCTCCGCCAATCACGCGCCTCAACGCGTTCCAAATAACATTCCTCTCCCGCGCCCCGCCAAAGAGACCCGAAAATCATTTACTGCGCATTCAAGGTCATTTTTCAAGTTGTTTGCCTGTAACTATACCATACATCGAACGGATGACGTTTGTGAGTAAACTCGCACGCGCCATAATACCGATCCTTGAGCGGGTCACGTTATAGTGGCATGGGGGAGGAATGTCCAGCTGTGGACGTTTATAGAATGATGAGGTTGAAGCCTTTTTCACCACCCACGGTGACGTGTGGTCATTACGTTCTCGTTGCCACTCGGAATCGCGGTGGAAGTCGTCTAATCTATACCGGATATTATAAATTAAGCCCATACTCTGTAGCAGAGATAAGGCATGTCTATAGTAAGGACAAATATTCACATCCGCTTCCGATTACTACTATTAAAAGTATGTAAAAGTACGAAAAATCTTGAAACGTATGGAAAAGTATAAAGAAGAATTTAAACGTATTAAGATGTGTTAAGAAGTGTTGAAAAGTATTAGAAATTATTAAAAAGTATAAAAAAGTATGAAATATTATAGAAAAATATAAAAAAGTATTGAAAGGTATGGAAAAGTATGAAGGAGAATTTAAAAGTATTGAAAATTATTAAAAAGTATTTGAAAGCATTAAAAAGTATTGAAAAGTAAGGGGAAAGTATAAAAAAGTATGGAAAGGTATGGAAAAGTATGAAGAAGTATTAAAAAGCATGGAAAATTATGAAAAAGTATGGAAAAGTATGAAAACGTATGAAAAAGTATGAAAAAGTATGGAAAAAGCATGAAAAAGCATGAAACAGTATAAAGAAATATAGAAAAGTATGGAAAAGACTAATTACAAATACACTAATCGGTTTCCCAATTTGATTTTCATTAAATTAATTAACGTTTTCAATAAGTGTGTAGGGTAGTTTAACTGCCTCTTGCCAACTACTGGGAATCGAACCCAAGACCTCAGGATTGTGAGTCCAGTTAGATAGAGTCGCGATACTCAAACGACATCGCCGTAAGCCCAAAGAATGCCGACTGCGGCGTACAGACGCTGGCGAATATGTCATTTTATATCGATGCATCGCGTTGCAGTCGTGCGGTGCAGCACGCTTGGAGTGGTGAAGGACCGCGCGGTCCGACTGCTCAGTCCGATTACTCGGACCATTTTATGCCCATCATTTCTGTGGTCTATTTGCTGATTACATTATTGTTGCTGATTTAATTAAATCATATGCAACATTTAAATCTTGTTTATAGGGTTCTGTACCTCAAAAGAAGCCCTTATAGGATCACTTTGTTAACCGTCTGTCTGTCTGTCAAGACCTTTTTAGCCCCCAAACTCATGTCAAGGCAATAAAAAGATTCGGCCGTTTATATTTCTTATTTTGACTACTTCCCATTTTTTGTTAGCACTTCCCATTGACCTAGAGTCATGGAATTTGGCAAGAAGCAAGGTTTTACAGCCTAAAAATATAAGAATTAACGAGAAAAGTAAAATTTTATTAAAATATACAGATTACAAACTGTTCCAGCGCCTTACGTTATTTGTATTTCAGCGCGTAAATTATCAATAATTGCTCGTGCTTTCCGCCAGGCGCAACATCACTACATAGTATAAAACAAAGTCGCTTTCTCTGTCCCTATGTCCCTTTGTATGCTTAAATCTTTGAAACTACGCAACGGATTTTGATGCGTTTTTTTTAATAGATAGAATGATTCAAGAGGAAAGTTTATATATATAATACATGCATAATATAGTAGAGCAACACCGATAATTTTAGGGGTTTCTAATGTGATGTCGTAAATAAACACATCTTTTTGCGCTTACATTGCAAACGCTGGCTAAACCCTACCAGATAGATCAAAATAATGTACTACTGTATTGTACACCTTAGAAAGATCAACAAAAAAGTCCGCGATGGTATATGTCTAACTATTGTATTTATGTCACTATAACTACTTTTATCAATTTTTTAAGTTGATAGAAATGCCGACCAAAATCAGACCATGTTATCCATACCTTTATTTTAACCCTTATCAAAATAAATCATTTCATATTCAAGACTGCTTCAATAGCTGTATATAGCTTCTTAAATTATTGAAATAGGACATTCCATTCAAAAGATATAACGAATTTAAAAAACCAAATACACACAGAAAAATAAATGCAGGGCCCCGTTCACCAAACATGACCAAACTGAAGCATTCAAATAATGTAGTATTGACCGAAGTGCGAAAGAGAGGCTTAGCGATGCTATTTAGCTGTGTATGAAATGAAAAAAATTACATAAGAAAAAATTAAACTCCTTAAAAATAAAATACATAAAACAAAGTAGTCAAGTGCGAGACGGACTCGCGCACCGAGGGCTCCGTGAAGAATATGATTAATAAACAAACTGAAAATCACTATCACTAAATAGTATAATACCTCAGCGTCTAAAGACAAAAGTCTTTGATCAGTGGGTGTTGCCAGTGATGACATACTGAACCGAAACGTGGTCCTTTACTGCGGGCCGAATAAACAAGCTCAAAGTCACTCAGCGAGCAATGGAACGAGCTACGAGTATGCTCTTCTAACTTCTATACGTGATAAGGTCCGGAATTAGGAAATTCGTCGACGAACGAAGGTCACCGACATAGCTCGACGAGTCAGTGAGCTTAAGTGGCAATGGGCAGGCCACATCGCTCGAAGAACCGATCACCGGTGGGGAGTAAAGGTTTTCGACCACGTACCGGGAAACGTCTACCAGGCCGTCCCCCTACTAGATGGACCGACGACCCGGTCAGAGTCGCAGGGAGTCGCTGGATGCAAGTACCTCGGGACCGGTCGATGTGGCGTACCATGAGGGAGGCCTATGTCCAGCAGTGGACGTTTCCCGGCTGATAATGAAATAGTATAAAACAAAGTCACTTCCCGCTGTCTATATGTATGTATGCTTAAATCTTTAAAACTACACAACGGATTTTGATGCGGTTTATTTAATTGATAGAACTATTCAAGAGGAAGGATTATTTTAGGGATTTCTAACGTGATGTCGTTAATAAACACATCTTTTTGCGCTTACATTGCAAACGCTGGCTAAACCCTACCAGATAGATCAAAATAACGTACTACTGTATTGTACACCTTAGAAAGATCAACAAAAAAGTCTACGATGGTATATGTCTATCTCTTAAGGATAACCCACAGTAACCATTTTTATCCTTTACTTTTTCCGAGAAAAAACGGCTTATTTTGCAGCGATCTTAGGCAATATACAGCATTAATCCTTATACATTTAAGTACCTTAGACACATTGTGCGTTTAATATAGATCAATATGGACCTTTACAGAGAGTAATTTAAATGAATATTTTCGAAGATATTACAGATCGCCTTCCTGAGAAAAAGGGTCTTGAAAGACACACAGACGGACAACAAAGTAAATAAGGGTCCCTTTTTTCCTTTTGAGTTACGAATCCCTAAAAATGTACAAAAATGTAAATATAGAAATGAAAAACTTTAGATTAAGTAAAAAAATTGAAACTCTAAAAATATAAATAGTAATTTAATCAGAAAAAACTACTTATGTCTTGCAAAAAGATACATTTACTTTTTTCCCAAAATGTTTAAAAGATAAATGTCCACCCGTGCGAAGCCGGGGCGGGCCGCTAGTATTCTTATAAAATATGATCTTCAGTGTGTTAATTATTCATATTCTGTGCGGAACCCTCGGCGCATGAGACCGACTCAAACTTGGCTGTTTTTTGTGTGCTATATCATCTGAGAACCATTTTAAGTAAGATGGCATTGCTTTTGCAACAAACCCAAACCTTTTTTTAACGATTCATCATCATCAGCCGGGAAACGTCCACTGCTGGACATAGGCCTCCCTCATGGCACGCCAGATCGACCGGTCCCGAGCCACCTGCATCCAGCGACTCCCTGCGACTCTAACCAGGTCGTCGGTCCATCTAGTAGGGGGACTCCCTGGTACGTGGTCGCCACTCGAGAACCTTTACTCCCCACCGGTGATCGGTTCTTCGAGCAATGCGGCCTGCCCATTGCCACTTCAGCTCACTGACTCGTCGAGCTATGTCGGTGACCTTCGTTCGTCTACGGATTTCCTCATTCCGGACCTTATCACGTAGGGAAATTCCGGGAATAGCTCGTTCCATTGCTCGCTGAGTGACTTTGAGCTTGTTTATTCGATCCACAGTAAAGGACCACGTTTCGGCTCCGTATGTCATCACTGGCAACACGCACTGATTAAAGACGCACGCACAGATTTAACGATTACCTGTCATAAATCGTTACGTTTTGAAGGTCGCATCTGCATATTCGTAACTGTGGACGCCTTAGGCCGTTGTCATGTCTTGTGAACAGCAATGACATTGGCAATGCAGTAAGGCCGCATATACTAGTTTGACAAGACATTTCATGCAAGTGAATTGGTTTAATTACTCTAATTAATTTTAACGGCCTCCGTCGCCTAATCGCTACTCGCTTGGACTTCGAAGTTCGAAGGTCTCGGGTTCAATTCTATTTTCTATGTCATCTGGGTAGCATCTTAGTGATAGCTAAGTTATCAGCGTTCAAAAAGAACTAAAAGAAATGACACGTTCCGAGAATATATGGCACCCAGGCCTGGTTTAGTAAACTTATAGTTTTAAAAGTCCATTATCAAATAAAAAGGAATTTAGCTACCATTTTGTATGTTTTGCTTTAGTTTATTTGTACAAAAACATATAAAACGAACGAAACAGGTAAGTCTTCACGTTGAAAACAAAATGGCGTCAATAAAAATACATTTGACGCTGTCACTTAGTACAAAAAGAATGATTTTGTACAATTAAAATAAAAGCTAAATTGTGATTCAGTTTTTTTATACACATTTAAGTTATTCCTTGATTTTTTAAATACGTAATGTACAAGTGCAGGTCGAATTTGAAACAACTCTTTTGCGTGGGATCTGAAGTCAGTTCACATAATGCGGACGAAGTCAGGTACGAAAGCTAGTTTACTAAATAATATTGATCTCACTGTACTTGATTGTTTATAAATAATTAAGTAAATAACGAGTTTATCGTAAATGTGACCTCCATTTTGATTTTTACGGCCATTTTGATTGGCGTCCATTCGCTCTGTGGTTCTGTTAATTGAAGGTATTCTTTTTATTTTGTCTCATTTTATGGTATTTCGTGAAATATCGATTTGTTTAAAATGGAAACTTGTTTTTTATATATTTGCTGTACGGCTTTTTAGAATAATTCGACGAGAAATCGTTTGTTCTGAAAAGATATCTTAAATTATTTTTCGAAATAGAACATACCTTTTAACTAATGTTACTGACCATATGACCGATATGATCACAATATTCTGTAATAGCTTCGCTTACTGAACTGACATCAAAAACGAAGAAAGGTGTCAATTTAGCTGTGTTTTTTGTATATGTAAAACTATGAAAGACGTATTAATCCATATCTTTTTTTAGTATTCCGTACGTAGAGGGTAAAATACGGGACCCTAGTACTAAGACCCCGCTGTCCATCTGTCACCAGGCTGTATCTCATGAACCGTGATAGTTAGACAGTTGACATTTTCACAGATGATGTGTTTTTGTTGCCGCTATAATAACAAATACTAAAAAACAGAATAAAATAATTATTTAAGGGAGTTCCCATACAACAAACGTGATTTTTTCCTCGTTTTTATAAATAATGGTACAGAACCCTTCGTGCGCGAGTTCAACTCGCACTTGGCCGTTTTTTATGTATGATTTGTTTGCACATGGCTTTCATCTCGCTATTAACAATGTTTGGCGGCAGACTTAGGTAACATGTTGTTTAGGTAGCCAGTAAACCCTTACTGGGAATCGAACCCGAGACTTCCGTATTGAGAGGCTATGTTGGTAAGACCACGTGGTCGGTTTCAAGGTTAAATTGTTTTGTAGCTGTCCCTATCCGAGCCCTATCCTACCCGAGCGCGTACGGTGAGACAGCATACATTATGCGATGTTATCCACCCGTTATTTGGATGTTTCGTAGTCCAGGGATCATTTGAAGGATACAGTATATTATGCAACCATTTTTTTAATACAGTATACTAATGAAATTTCAGATGTCGGTGGTTTTTCCAAATTGTTCTAAATTGATTCATACTCTTGTAAATCAGGTTCAAAGTTGGGGCTTTTTTTTACCGAAAAATACAATACTTTGACGCCCTGTAACTCTGGAAGTATATATTTAAACGAAAATCTGACTCACCACCGACACAGATATTTGTTTCTAGATTGTGTCTTGAAAATTTCATAGATTTTCATAGCTTAATACTCAAAATATGACTGGACTACGTTTGTATGGGCGCTTTGACAACAGCATAGCCTCTTAAGCCATTATATAGGCCTCGGAGGCGGTTGAATAGGGATGATGAGTAAAAAAAATTCCCTCACTCGAGAGGCCGTGTGAAAAGATAAATAGCCTTGTTAAAGATTTTCCGATATGACTTATAGTTTTCCTAATATAACCCGTCGAACAGTGATTCTAGTCACGCGGTGCAAAAACGCTCCATACAAATCGGTACCTAGGCGTGACGTCACGTCACCGCATTGAAGTAGATAATGTATGAAACTTGTAACAATATTTGAGTTATCTCGTAAAATAAAGTTTTTACGTGACCACTCCCTTACTAAAAAATCTTCACAATGTAATTACAAAGCAAAATGTAAAATAGAACATTTAATTCGAGCAAGTTTTTATTTTTAAAAGTTTTTGCGGGCTTTATAAGCTATAAATTAATATTAGATATTTTAATTTTTTTCAGAGTTTCATAATTCTCTTTATGGTTTAAAATACAATCTAACCCCAAACTGATTTGGTGTCATCTAGCCTATACTAATTTATTCGTAAAGTCCGTGATTACTCTGTCTATTTTGTGTTTATTCTATTAAATATGGCGCCATATTATTTTCCTTCCTGCCTGCGATCGATAATACTGTATTATTATTACTCATTGTAATATTATTTATTACAAACTTATTATATAATGAACATGAGTGATTTAACATCGAATATTTGGGGCAAGGTTAGACGGGTATTGTCAAAATTGTTGACCGCTCGCAGTAGACGAGAAAAAAGCAGATAAAATACTTTTTTGTTTTGATATCGTAATGACTAACCAATGAGTTTCAATTTGTCATTTATGTACGAATGATACAAATCATTGCCATTGGCTTATATGTGAAGGAAAACATCGTAACAACCTGCACACTCCTGAGCAGAAATTCAAAGGTGTGTGTGAAGTCTACCAATGCGCACTGGTCCCGCGTGGTGTACTATGTCCATATACTCTCTGTAGGAGAGTAGGACTGAGACCTGCAGTGGGGACGGTATAGGCTTTAATATCTACATTTACGTTAGCGTATAGGTGAGAAACCGGACTCGCTCACAAAGGGTTTCGTACCTATAAAAACGGCAAAAAAAACATGTCTGTTTATGGAATATTTGTTTTATTTTAATTGAATTATTTATTTTTAAAGTTAATACATAACGTAATATTCTGTGAATATTTCAAGCGACTACCTGTTGCCGTTACCAATATCGAGCAAAAAATCACGTTTGTTGTATGAGAGCCCCCTTAAATATTCATTTCATTTTGTTTTTTAGTACTTGTTGTTATAGCGGCAACAGAAATACATCATCTGTGAAAATGTCAACTGTCTAACTATCACGGTTCATGAGATACAGCCTGGTGACAGACGGACAGCGGAGTCTTAGTAATAGGGTCCCGTTGGTTACCCTTTTGGTACGGAACCCTAACGCTTTATACGGGACAATTTAATCGGGGAATATCGTGCCAATCTTGTCTGTCATTGAACCATGACTCCCGCACACTTTGATCTGAGATTGATATAAAATTGGCCGATGAAATTGCCACAAGTATGTCCTAGGTCCGTTGGCACACTTTGGCTACGAATCCCTATAAAATGACTTTCTATTTAAAAATAAACTACAATTAAGCTAGCGGACATGAAAAAATGAAAATGGAATTTTTTTTTCTTGTATATGATTACCTTAACAATACAGTTTTTGGGACACTCCTTTTAAGTTTAAAAAGCTTGTATTAGGAGGCCCCACTCTTCCGCTAGTTTTTTAAGATATACAAATACTGTTTATTTATTTATTACATAGGTGCTTTTTACAATTACCGTGTGTGTGTGATATAACTATGATACTACCTCTAAAAGAGCTTCGGTTTGTTGGTATGTTTTTGCTTTAATCCATTTGGTTAATGTTTTCTTAAATTCATAATTAGGTTTATTGTGTTAATTAAGGTTCCTGTTCAGTCTATTGTATAAGAAAGCTGATAGTGTATTTATTGTATTGGTTTCTGGCAAATGACAGTTCCTATTTCACTTGTTACTAAAACATAACTCTATCTAACTACTCATAACATATCATTTTACTGAAGCAGCTCGTGTGGGATGTGAATTGGGGATTCAAAATAAACGTGAGAATAATGTTTATATTCAGCGGGGATTGTGTAAACTGCGGACACTGAGGATTGGTGAGAGATGCAGGGTTCAAATTGTTCAATATTTTCCTTCAGCAGCTCGCTGAGGGTTCCGTACAGAATATGAATAGTTAACATACTGAAAATACCGGTCAAACAGAAGAACGGCAGACCTTCACCCGTACACTGTAGATATTCCTACAGCTCGCACCAAGCGTTTCGCTTCCACATTTATCATGCGTACAGCAAAAATATGTACTACACTACCGGTTTCCGTGTTTCCCGAAAACTACAACTTGGGAATCTTCAAAAGAAGAGTAAATAGTCACCTTCTAGACCAACACGTAACATCGTCGACCTCATCGTCACTTACCATCAGGTGAGATTGAGGTCAAGTGTTGGTCTATCTTCAATAATAAAAAAAATCTTAGATTAGGTACGGTAATATGCACCCAACAATGCTCTACCGAATGCGCCTGACGAAATCACACGCGCAAGTGTTACTTTACAAATTAAGAATAATATTCTTATCTATATAGCACGGACTCTCAATCTGAGGGTTCCGGGTTTGAACCCAGCCGTGTACCTATGAGTTGTTTTTCAATTCAAGTACATTATCCGATATCGTGAGGAAACCTGCATGTCTTGAACAGGCATGTGAAGTCCGCCAATCCGCACTGGTCCCGCGTGGTGTACTATGTCCCATACACTCTCTGTAGGAGAGTAGGACTGAGACCTGCAGTGGGGACGTATATAGGTTGTTGATGATGAATCTTATCTATGCGCTCACAGTTTGTAATTATGAAAGGCAATTATAATGTGATATAGTTAAATAATGTTCTATGTTATTTGTTTGAAATACATACAGTAAAAAAGAACGTCCTCCCTTTTGAAGTCGGTTAAAATATAAACAGTGTTGTATTGCGTTTCATATTACGTTATATCTGTTTAATTTACTTGTAGTACAAAAATCAAGGACCTTATAGTGTGTGACGTATGTGCGGCTGACAGCCGCTGGGGCGGGGTCTCACTGACAGCGTTTTTTCAATAAAACAATTTCGGTGGTTTGGGACCACAAATAAAAATTTCCATTTTAATAAATGGCCTTTATTCGAAATGTCCGTAAAGTAAAATGTATCTTTGTAAAACCACTATTTTTGGAAATTACTGCTTTCTAAATAGCCTGAACTTGAATCGATGTCCTTTTTTGAATCGACCATTTGTAAAAAAGCCCAGTTCTGGAATTAACCACTTCTGGGGATTTTTTTTAAATATCTTATTTATCTTAAATCAATAAAAAAATTGCGCTTAACAAGAGATTTTTTGTCAGAAAAATACTTCAAAATGTCAGCCAAAAAGAAAAGCCATCGTGCCATTTTCCAAGTTTACTCAATCCTACTAATATTATAAGTGTGAAAGTTTGGATGTTTCGATGTTTGTGACGCTTTCACGGAAAAACTACTGAATGGATTTGAATGAAACTTTACAATAATATAGCTTATACATCAGAATAACATATAGGCTATAATTTATAAAGACATATTGTGTAAATTGTACAAAATCACACTTATAATATTAGTGAGATTACATGGGCAATTTTGGTATAACAAAAACGCGTTGCCTAGCAACCGACCATAGAATATGTAATTCGTATATACAAACTTTCGCGTTTATAATATTGGTGTGAAGACTATTTGAATGTACTACGTCAGATATTGAAATTTCTTTTGTTTCTTTTGTTTCTTTAAACTATTAGCCTACGTAACAGAATAAACACTATTTTGTACCTTATGCTGGAAATGGAGATAGATGCCTTCTATGCCTATCGAACAATATAAATCCTGAAGTACACGCGGACAAAGTCGCGGGCGGAAGCTAGTTTTACTATAATTCTTTGTTGTGTTTTTGTGTTTATGTGTCATATATGTTTTTTCTTTAGGTATTATGTATTGTGTTTTGTTAGCTGGGAATACATTATTTTATTTCATTCAATTCATCACGGATCGGTTGTTTATCGTAATCTCGAGTTGTATCTGTTAACGGCAATTCTGCTGGTTCACCGTCGCTATAATATCGATCAAGGCTGACAGGAGCGTGTGAAAAAAATATCTGTAACACTACACTCGTATTTCCTTATATTTTCGACGCAACTTTTTAAGACGAAACCTGTTCGGAGGGCTGTTAAATTCAATTGCGCTGCTTTAAAATTATACATAATTTTTATAAACTGGTGGTCGCCAATTAATTATGGTTGGAATTCCATACCTTACACCATAATTAATGTATATTTTTTATATACAGCGTAACCTCTATATAACGACACTCAAGGGACTGTGCATATTTTGACGTTACAGAGAGTTGTCGTTAAATGTAGAGAAGAACAATCTGTATGTAATGTAGAAACTAACAACAGTACACGCGTGCGAGCAATCCCAATGTGTAAACAAAACAACGGATTTCTCAGAATGTTCGGTGTGTATGACGCCGACAGTCGAGTTTATTACGGACCAGGATAATACAGCGACAAAAGAACGGACACAGCTGCACAGTTTCTACTAATTTTAGCAAATTAAAATGTACTTTTTACTACATTTTATTTAATTGTTGTCGTTATTGAGAGTGGGTGTAATGCTGTATAATAATAATAATAAATTTTATTAAAAGGCATAAAAAACCCAAATATTATAAAACAATACAAATAATAAAATAAAAATATATAAAAAAGAAGAAGACAAAAACAAACTAGTCTAGTCTATAGGACTAGGTCTATAGAGTAGGACTATAGAGTGTATCATTGTACGGAAGACAAGCTAAACCAACCAAAGCCAAGGGATGTCGTCGCTTTAGGGAGTTTGTCGTTAAATCGAGTGACGTTACATAGAGTTTAACACTGTATTTATATTGTTTAAAAATGCATTCTGCACTCCTTCTCTATATAAGCTACTAGCTTCCGCCCGCGACTCTGTCCGCGTGTACTTCAGGATTTATTCTACTTGTTCGGTAGGCATAGAAGTCATCTATCTCCATTTCCAGCATAAGGTACAAAATAGTGTTTATTCTGTTACGTAGGCTAATAGTTTAAAGAAACAAAAGAAATTTCAATATCTGACGACATTCAAATAGTCTTCACACTAAAATTATAAACGCGAAAGTTTGTATATACGAATTACATATTCTATGGTCGGTTGCTAGGCAACGCATTTTTGTTATGACCAAAATGCCCATGTAATCCCACTAATATTATAAGTGTGATTTTGTACAATTTACACAATATGTGTTATAAATTATAGCCTATATGTTATTCTGATGTATAAGCTATATTATTGTAAAGTTTCATTCAAATCCATTCAGTAGTTTTTCTGTGAAAGCGTCACAAACATCCAAACATCTAAACATCCAAACTTTCACACTTATAATATTAGTAGGATTTGCTTATATACCTTGTTCATAGCCGCCTTCAATTCTTTCAGAAGCCATATTATTTCTACGGATCTCTGAAATCTGCCGGCGTAACATGAAACCAGTCAGACCTTGGGCGTCAATTAGTCATAGGTATAAGCCGGGACCTGGCGACAAAAACATGTGGACTTGTGACACTGGGTGACCAGCGTTCTGGGTCGCCGACTGCGACAAAAACTGTAGTCTGAGCAGCTGAGTGTGGCGAGTTAATTATTCATTAATTACATTGACAAAGTATAATTTAATGTTTTCAATGAGGGACTTTCAAGAGACGTCTGTCAGTTGAGTACTTAAAGGACTCGACAGATGGCGTGGAAGACTTGAGCTTCCATACTAAATTTATGTTGCCATAATACCTAAAAATAAGAGATGAAATAGTGTCGCGACATAAATATCATTAATTTCCAACTATATAGTTAGCTACAATAGCAGTTACGCAGTTGGTTCATAGATGGCGCTTTGAACAATAATCGAAAAAAAGTGTTTAAAATATAAATTGTGATTCACTGTGAAGTTGTATGTTAATGATACTCATTTCGCGACATCACAATCCGATGTACTATTTTTAGATAGTTACTACACAAATCCAGCTGTTATATTTTAAAAGATTATGGCAACAGAAATTTAGTATGAATGTTTGTACTTTCACCTCTAAAGCATAATTTAGTTCAATTGTTGATACGTAATTTACTTAAAATTACTTAAAATTTACTATTATTAGTAGAATTTACATGTCTTTATTTCTAACTTTAAGCGTCAGTGGCGCATTGGATAAGGCGCGGACTTTCAATCTGAGGGTTCCGGGTTCGAATCCAGCCATGCACCTATGAGTTGTTTTTCAATTCAAGTACATTATCCGATTGCTTAACGGTGAAGGAAAATATCGTGAGGAAACCTGCACACTCCTGAGAAGAAGTTCACAGGTGTGTGTGAAGTCTACCAATGCGCACTGGTGCCGCGTGGTGTACTATGTCCCATACACTCTCTGCAGGAGAGTAGGACTGAGCTGCAGTGGGGACGTGTATAGTCTGTTGATAATAATTTCTAACCTTAAAAGAAACTTCAAAACAAAAGAATTTGGCATCGCGATTTTGATGCGGGATTAGATTGCTCTCAATGAATAAATAAATATTATCCAATGTCAATTTAAAACAGCCAGACTGCACCGCTGTTTTTCTCACCACTATTTCTGTTTCAGTCGGGAAGTCTGCGGTTTTTATCACGTTTCTTAATTAATTAGAACAAAAACAGTAGTGTGATGAGTCGAGATGCGCGCAGCCTCCGCGGCGGGCGGCGGGGGACGAGTTTCATCACTAACAGTCAAGTTGGAGTCGCTGTTTAACAAGAGTTCTATCTGAAACGTAAGTGACGATAAAGCCCAGGGTTGGATTCAGACCCTCAGAAAATTATTGTCTTATTGTATAATCTCACGTATTGAAAATGCCCTACCACTAACCAAACGGAATACCGATAGGTTTCCTCACTGGGAACCAA
Source organism: Carcina quercana (assembly GCA_910589575.2). Lineage (NCBI taxonomy): Eukaryota > Metazoa > Arthropoda > Insecta > Lepidoptera > Depressariidae > Carcina > Carcina quercana. The sequence continues at coordinate 1,666,824 of OU342455.1, read as the reverse complement.
ACCCGGGACCTTCTGAAGGCGGTTACACGCGAAAGTGTTTTTTTCTTATTTGTAACGGAGCGTCATAATGACTTGATTTTTTGCACAGGAGTAGTTGAAGAGATGGGAAAGGACATAGGGTACATTTTATCAATAATTAACGCTTTCAAAAATAACTAAGACACCGAAATCAATTCAAATGCCCTAATAGTATCCTTCGCGTTCATCCCCTAAAATGTGCACCCTTAGAGGTATAATTATTTTGGTACATATTTGATTATTGATGATTTTCTCAAAAAGCACCAAAATTTCGATAAAATTTATATGCGACCCCTTCTGAAGTATGTTCTACCATATAAAAAAAGAATCATCAAAATCGATTCATAATTGGCAGAGTTGGCGTAACATACATTTTTTTTTAAATACATAGAGGCGAATTGACAACCTCCTCCTTCTTTGAAGTCAGTTTAAAACAGTTCGACACAACGTTTCACTGTAAACAATACAGTATTGTGTATTATGGACGCTAACGAAAAGGGCCTCTAACCGACTGCGGGTGTCCTAGAAATAGGTCATGTTTTCAACCTCACGTCCTTTGATAATCAGGTGTGGACGTGCCCAGTTAAGGTCGCGTGACAGAGCGTCGGTTTGTTTAGCAATGTAAATGTGAGTTTAAATGTAAAATATATTTTTAACCGACTTCAAAAAAGGAGGAGGTTATCAATTCGACGTGTACGTCTTTTTAAATTTATGTTTGTTACCTCATAACTTTTGACTGGGTCAACCGATTTGGATGATTCTTTTTTTATTTGAAAGCTGATGCTTCCCGTGTGGTTCCATTTTGGTCCAGTTCTGACAACGGCATCCATGGGAAATCGATATAAATCTTAAATTTGTCTTAATAAAAGTAGACTTTTAGGGCAATTGAAGTAGGTTTCCAGGTTTTTCGAACGCATTTTTTTATACATGTGCTCAAACAGTGATACGTTTCGTAGCTGTTTGTCGTGATATTTATTTTTCTCCACAAAGTTTGTACATATTATATTAATCTATATATGTGTATATAATTACTTACTTAATTCTATGGTCTCGTAACTTTGTGAAGACTGGCTCCTGAACTAGGATCCCCTGTGCTACAGGAACCAGGTCTCCACTACCGGACATGTGTTTTTTTAAGTGACAAGAAATATTGTACATTATCTATTATTAAAAAATAGTTTTACATTCCAAATATATATATATATATATATATACTATATATACTATATATAGTAAAAGAAGTGAGTGAGTGAGTGAGTGAGTGTGTGTGTATGTGTGTTTGTGTGTGTGTTTGTGGTTTTAATATATTCTAGTTTCAGAGGGTGTAACCAAGGCTTCGGTGTAATCGTAGTTAATGATAACAGTTCGTGATTTCAGAAGGTTGTCTGAAAAACACAAGGCAAGCGTGAGGTTTTCTTATTAACCATAACCAGTTATAAAGAAAATAGCACAATTTAAAATATCAATGTGAAAAGAAAAGTTTAACAATATTTGAGGAATTATGGAAAAAACATGTGTGTGTGAGAGAGTGTGAGATAGTGTGAGTGTGTGGGTGTGAGTGTGTGAAATTATTTGTTATTCTTAAATTCTTCTACCTCCGTCACCTCATGTTGGACTAGATTTCCGGCGGTCCCGGGTTAGATTCCCAGCGGGGGGTAGGTTTGGTTGGTGGTATGCCTTCATCTCACTTGATAATAAGTGAGGATAAGGCCGTTGTATGGTAAGTGTGCGCACCCATAAGCCTCAACCTAATGAGGCTCTGTCTCTGCTACCTTACATACTGTAGATAACATGGTGGTAGCTAGCCAGGACATACAAAATATGTAGTACTGTACTAGGAATTGAACCCAGGACCGACGTTAGAATACAAATACAAAAAATACAAAAATGTCGCTGTCCGTCAGACCAGGCTCGTTGGACCACAGGTGGTCAATCAGAAGAGACACCTGACATACAAACACATCAGATAAAATACATTCAGGATAATGTACTGTAGGAGCAAAGCACGTAACGAACCAAATCCTTCAGCTTCAGTAATACAAAAATACAAAAATGTTTATTTTCCTGATAATTACAAACACATACAATTTCCATTATCTCCCGCCCTAGGAGACCTGTGTTGCGGGAAGACAACTTTGTAGAACAAGTAACTTATTTCACGTGAGGAAAATTAATTAAATAACTGAATACATTGCAAATAAATGGTAGGGAATTCATGACATGTTAGTGTGTATGAAAGTGTGTGTGTGTGAGTGTAGTAAGGATTCCGTGGCACTATAATTTTGTGTCAAAATGTGTTCTTAGCTTCTTTAATTTTGACACAAAGAGTTAACGGTTGTAATGGAACAATCCAGTCGAAGTTATTGAACCGTGGTTCAGTTCCGTTGGTTAGACAACGAACAAAAACTAGGAAATATTGAATATTGTACGTGTGACCCAAATACTAGCAAATGTGCAACAAAAGGACATACTCGTAAATACAGGACATAAAATATGGAAAGACACGCAAAGAGATTAGACATTTGTTGTCAGAAACTCAGTCTTAAAATCATAACAGGTTTTATTCCGAATCAATCAGATTTAGGTAGATATTTTATAGGATACATTTTGGAGAGTGTGCGCAGGAGCTATTTTTGTTGATTCCACCTTCGCCGTTCAAGTACCGGTCAAACAGAAGAACAGCAGACCTTCACCCGTACACTGTAGATATTCCTACAGCTCGCACCAAGCGTTTCGCTTCCACATTTATCGTGCGTACAGCAAAAATATGGAATACACTATCGGTTTCCGTGTTCCCTGAAGGCTACAACTTGGGAATCTTCAAAAGAAGAGTAAATAGGCACCTTCTAGACCAACACGTAACATCGTCGACCTCATCGTCACTTACCATCAGGTGAGATTGAGGTCAAGTGTTGGTCTATCTTCAATAATAATAATACAAGATAGATAGATAATATATTTATTCGGTGACACAATTAAATACAAAAACACTAAAATTAGGTACAGTGGGTTATAAGTCGACCGAAAAAGCGTTGACTCAGCGTGTGCTGCAGGAGTCCCACAGCGCTGACATTCTATCAGTTAAATTTTCGCCATAAATATCGGTGACCTTACGTTTTATTTATCGTTATTATGTTATATATTACGTCATATTCTGTATACGGAACCCTCGGTGCGCGAGTCCGATTCACACTTGGCCAATTTTATATACTCATTTTGCGACATTAAAATCCGATTTACTGTGTTTAGATAATTACTGAACAAAGCTAGCTATACTATTTTAAAAGATAGAAAAGAAGAAAGAATACCGGCCAAGTGCGAGTCGGGCTCGCGCAACGAGGGTTCCGTACAGAATATGAATATTTAACACACTGAACGCTTCTAACCTAAGGCCTTACCGCTTACCATCAGGTGAGATGAAGGCCAAGTACAAACCAATTATACACATCTATATCCTAAGGCTAGCATAGACACCACAATGCTTTTTTAAGTCCGTCGCCAATTAGCAGTGTTGCCAGCTCTGTTGTGTGCCGGTATGAAATTATGAAAGACAGCGCCTCATTGTTAGGAGGCTTCTGGATGGGCATGATTATATTCATCACCTCAGGTGAGATGAAGGCCAAGTGTGATTGTAGACAATCTCTTTTAGACAACACTAAGGAAAGTGAATGTATTGTTGATATATGTATAAATTAAAAAGTAAATAACAAAAAACAGTAATTAAATTAAATACCAACAAACAAAATAACACGGAAAAGCCTAAACAGCTGACGCAAAAGAGATTATAATAAATAATTGTTATCATTATAGCGAACCAGAATTAATAGAACTATACGATGTGACAGTAAAACTAAAATAATTGATATATTTTGCGAAAGGCAGGTCAAGTTAAAATGGTTCGCTTTGAAGAATGGTAAAAAACGGCAAACTTACGTTTGCAGTTCGCGAAGGCAGAAATAGATCGATTTAATATGTACCGTTATTTTCTACTAAAGAACATTGTGTCGCTTCGAATTCGCCATAAATCCAACAAAAATCCTTACAACGGTCAGAATAAAAACTCTAAATTCTTGTTATTATGTTGGACCAAAGCTGCAGAGATAACAGAAGTGTATATTTACTCATTGCAGGTTTTCGCATTTATTTTCTTTAAAAAATATAATTTTATGATCAGTCAGCAAACGTCCATATTTTTATTATAATTTAATTACTCAGGTATCATCAAATGCAACAGATTTATTGCGATTTGGTCATCATGTGAGTAATAAAGTCATCATTTATTTACTCTTTGATGATGTAGAGACACGTAGAAAAGATTATCCAAGCAAGAACATCCACTGTGAGATAAAACAGCTTCGTCCCTAGGTTGTTTCAGTGTAGTCATGTACTTAGCCAGATTCTAACACGTAATCCTGCCTTCACTTACCATTAATCATCATAAGTTTATTCACGAATTATCTTATTGAATACATATTTCAACTGCATCATCAGCCGGGAAACGTCCACTGCTGGACATAGGCCTCCCTCATGGTACGCCACATCGACCGGTCCCGAACCACCTGCATCCAGCGACTCCCCACGACTCTAACCAGGTCGTCGGTCCATCTAGTGGGGGGACGGCCTGGTAGACGTTTCCCGGTACGTGGTCGCCACTCGAGAACCTATACTCCCCACCGGTTATCGGTTCTTCGAGCGATGTGGCCTGCCCATTGCCACTTCAGCTCACTGACTCGTCGAGCTATGTCGGTGACCTTCGTTCGTCTACGGATTTCCTTATATATATATATCAACTTAGATCGAACAAAACTAATTTATACATCACTAAATATTCAACGACCTCTGTTGTAGGCAAAGCCTGTGTCACAGAGGTCTACCTTCCTGTAGCACATTTTTTTTAAAATTAATATTTAAGACATTTTTCATCATAAATCGAAAATTTTGATTTCAAAAATAAATACGTTTTAGAGTGCACAAATAAACTCCTTTTTTAATGATATTTTGGCTTTTATTCCATTAATTTGAATTCCTTTAATTTGGTATCAATACAGACAAATGATATTCAATCATTCCCAATGTCAAGACGATTTTTATTTATTTATAGGATCAGCTAACAATTACTACACTTCAAAATTATATTTACAAGTTACATTATTCTAATTCTATGTGATGATGACATACAGCTCCGTCATACATGTCCTATGATAGAAATTTTTGTCTTTTTGAGGTGCGGTACCCTAAAAAGATAGAAAAAAGTACGTGATGAATTTATTTCGTAAACAAACATCATTTTATTTTGTGTATTATTATTGTGAAGAAAATCAGATATCGCAAAGTTAACTGCAAAAGTTAACTTTGTCAATTTGTTCGTTCAATGTTCAACTGGAAACAGTTACTTAAAGCAAGGTTAGTTTAACTCTAGTCCAGTCAACGTAGGCGCGGGTCGGGCCGCGTTTGCTTCCACTAACTGCAACTTATCACAAGTAAATTTAACGAAAATATTTTAGAAGAAAAAAATATCGAAATTTTTAAAATCGTTTAGTTACTTGTGGCCAGTGTTAATTCGAATTTTTCGGATAGAAATAGTCGAATTTCAAATCGTATTCGATTTTCGAAAAGTGTTGTGTTTTTATTCTTTTGGTTTTTGGAGTGCGTTCCAGTTTTTTGGGGGAAAAATTGGACCGAAGTAAGTCAGCATATTTAATTTTATTATTTTTTTAGTTTGTTTGAATATCTTTACTTAATTTGTAAAAATGTTTGTTTATTATTAAATAAAATTAATTAAGGTATTAATATATGATTGAATGGAAGTTAGTTACTTGAGCAATAACCAAAAATACGTAGTGTGTAAAAATGTAAATTGTGATTCACTGTGAAGTTGTACGTTAATGATACTCATTTCGCGACATCACAATACGATGTCCTATTTTTAGATAGTTACTACACAAATCCAGCTATTATATATTATAGGATTATGGCAACAGAAATCTAGTATGAAACTTTGATGGAGGTGGATCGCATTAATTTAAATAACTGTGTAATGTGGGTAGGAAGTAACGAGTCATTATTTCATGGTCTTTATTTTTATGTTTAGATTTTTTAATAAAATAGTTTATTAGGTAACTATGTATGTTTTTAAATTATATTTACTGTCAAATAGTTTTGACAGCATTTGTGGTGTAATGGCTATATTGGACTCATAATCCGTCGGTTCCGGGTTTGAATCCCAGTGGGGGTATCGGTAGGTTTAGTTGGTGGTAATTATTTTCTATGTCCACCTGGCTAGCTACCTAAGTCTGCCGCCAAACAGCAGTTTTAATAGCACTGTTGTGTTTACCATCCCACGGCCTTATCACTTACCATCCGGTGAAATGAAGGCCAAGTTAAAAACCAATCTTTCGCTACATCCATTGCCTTGGGTGATCCTTATTCTAAAGCTGAGACTACACGTCCTGCAGTTATAGTAGTGTAATAAACCAAATGAAATATGAAATATATATATAAATGCAGTTATGTTAAAATATGGAATTACTCGTATACTATGCAATACTTATAATCATTCGTTTTCTCATAGAAAAAATCTTCCGCATTTGTAAATTATGTATCAATAATGTAAAAAAATTTATTTAATTGCTTTTAGGTTTGCTAATGACCTCTAGTGGGGTGATTGTTAGGACTCCAGAGCGCCAGGGCGCCTGCATTTGTTCAGGTTTAAACAGAGAGATTTAAATAAATAGGTTACAGAGCGGTCATTGCGAAACGTTTCATATAAACATTTTGATCTCAAAAGTCAACGGTAAGTCAAATGTCTTATACGGCCGCGTGACGTGATGTGACACTAGATTGAGTAACTTATTACCAATTGGTAATAAGTTTAGGATCAAAATGTTTGTTTGCTTTGTCCGGTCTACTAATATTAAATGTCTTTGGGTTTAAATAAGCGAGTTTTTTAAAGAACCAGTAAGTTCTTTTCTCAATTTATATAGTTTTCTCATGGATGCCGTTGTCAGAACTGGACTAAATTGTAATGGGACCACACTGGAAGCACCACCTTTCAAATAAAAAAAGAATCATCCAAATCGGTTCACCCAGTCAAAAGTTCTGAGGTAACAAATATTAAAAACATACCCATCAAATTGATAACTTCCTCCTTTTTTGAAGTCGGATAAAAATCAAACAGGCTTTGTAGGCTTTGCTGTTTTACGGCGTATCAATACAGTATGTGTGCGAGTGAGAAAGCGAACATACGGAAAAACCTATGTGAGTGAACGAGACATTAAAATACGCCGTGAATTTTGTTATTATAGACGCACTTTTGAAACAAAGAATTTTCAGCTAGTCTATCTAGCCCTCCATATCAGAAGGACATGCCAGTATAATGCCCTAGTAAATGATAGCGTCGATGGCGTAGTGGATAAGGCGCGGATTCTCAATCTGAGGGTTCCGGGTTCGAATCCAGCCGTGTACCTATGAGTTGTTTTTCAATTCAAGTACATTATCCGATTGCTTAACGGTGAAGGAAAACATCGTGAGGAAACCTGCACGTCTTGAACAGGCATGTGAAGTCCGCCGATCCGCACTGGTCCCGCGTGGTGTACTATGTCCCATACACTCTCTGTAGGAGAGTAGGACTGAGACCTGCAGTGGGGACGTGTATAGGCTGTTGATGATGAAATGAAACGACAAGTAAAACGACTTTACTAGTAAAACCTCTGAAATGCTATTGTCAGAATAGAATAAGCGACTAGTACACTGAGAAAGAAAATTACCTTTTTTTTTCACAACATTTTTGTGTTTTTATACGAAAGCCTTCCTAGCTACCGCCATGCTATCTAAGTCTGCCGCCAAAAGCACTGTCATGTTCCGGTATAAAATGTTTAAACTTATATTCTTTGAACTGTTGGAGCGAGATTTTAAGTACACTTTTATTATATTAGTTCCTCTTTGACACACACTCAATGTTGCCATGATACAAAAAAACTTAAACTAGTGTTTTGGTTTCCCACAAAAAGGTAGCAGAGTTAGCGCTTCATTGGTTCTGGGTGAAATATAGGCCAAGTGGAAACCCAAACAGAAAAATAAACATCAGGCGAGATTGAGATCAAGCAACTGTTAAACTTCATATCTAACAAACATACAAATAAGCAACCTCTAACCCTAAACGCATACACCTTCTCTGTTCCGTCGTGGGTAAAAACAGCTGATAGTTATATAATATCTAAAAATAATATAAACATAATCTTTACAGTAAATAGCAAATTATGGACAACGGACAGAACTGTGAAGTCAAGGATGTGGGAACACAATGGACATCCAAAATGGATGCGGCAACGTAACTACATATTCATACTAATATTAGTTGAAAAGGCAGCAACCATGTTATCTAAGTCTGACGCCAAATATTGTTGTTGAGACTATTGGCGCACGCTTACCATCCAACCATCAGGAGAGATGAAGGCCAAGTGAAAACCCGTCATGCATTTACAAAAACGGACATCGGCTGCATTTTATCGAGTTATTTAGTTCCTGTGGAATTATTTTTGAAGCCCAATACACGGACGAAATCGCGGAAATAAGTGATTATATACATAATATATGTATAATATAATATACCGATAAACTAGAGGAGAGCCGTCTGCGGTGGTACGGACATGTTATGAGGCCCCCATCCGACCACATGACCAGGAAAGTGCTAGACATCCAAACTAAACCCAGAGGACGAGGAAGACCCCGAATCACATGGATGTCCGTAGTAAATAAGAACCTTAAGGAAGCCCAACTTAATATAGAGACGACCCAGGACCGCGCTGCCTGGAGACGCATGATACGGAGGGCCGACCCCAAATAAAATGGGAAAGGGCCAGCCAAAGAAGAATAATACATAATATATGTATACTCTGTTATTATATATTATGTACTACCCAAAACTATACAATTTAGAATAAATTTCGATGCAAAACTTCAGTAAAGAAGCAGACGGTAGAATTCAGCTAGGTTGGGCTGCGTTCGGAAAACTCCGCCATATCCTCAAGTCCAGTATACCGCAATGCCTTAAGACCAAGGTGTATAACCAATGCGTTCTCCCGGTCATGACTTATGCAGCAGAGACACGGACGCTCACATTGGGGCTTGTTCACCGCTTCAAATTTGCACAGCGACCGATGGAGAGGGCTATGCTTGGAATATCCTTGCGCGACAAAGTCAGGAATGATGAAATCCGCCGACGTGCAAAAGTGACTGACATGGCTACTGGAATCAGCAAGCTGAAGTGGCAATGGGCAGGCCACATCTGTCGAAGAACAGACGGTCGATGGAGCAGAAAGATTTTCAGGAGATGAGGGGCGGTAGCGGCCTCCAGCCCGCTGGTCTGAGAGAGCGAGTGGATGAGGACTGAGGACCGGAAGGAGTGCCACACATTGGGAGAGGCCAATCTTCAGCAATGGAGAGACACAGACTGATAAGTCAAGTAGTTTCTTAATATTACAATAAAAGACAAGCCCTTATCATTCTGCATTTGAAATAAATCTATACAATAAAAAGATTTCCTCTCCATAATTATGTCCTCAAAGAAACAACAACTAAATTAAATCGATTAATACTACAAAAGATCATTAAATTAAAACAATTAAATGTTGTCCTTACAAACACAATAAAAAGCGCATCCATCTTATTTAAGAAAAATCATAACTCCTTGTAAAGCAAAACAATTGCCGTGAGGTAGGAAACTGGGTCATTGTCAGCGAGCTGCAGTTGTAAACCGAAAAACTAAACTTTATTCCCTTACACTAAACACTATATTACAGTTTCTCAACTGTATAATTAAATTGGTACGAGCTTGATTGGACAAAGTTATATTTGCGGTTTGTTAAATGCAATCGTAAAGAAAATCGAGAGAGATACAGAGTTGAGCGACGGGAGAAGTAAAGTTGTTTTCAAAGTACACAATTAAAAAATGTACGTTTACATACAATAGAGTTTTTTTAAAGTCACAGTTAAAAAGTATTGAATAACAAGGAAAATTAGATAATCTCAATTGTGATATTCTTGGGCATAGTGGATACACAATTTACCCGTTGTTCCTGGGTTCAATTCCCAATGGGTATACATTTCCTACTTTAAAAATATGTATAATGGACACTTGGCCTTCATCTCTCCTGATGGTAAGCGTGCGCACCCAGAAGCCAAAACCTAATGAGGCGCTGGCTCTGCTACCTTTCATACCGGAACACAACAGTGCTATTTACACTGCTGTTTGGCGGCAGACTAAGAAAAAAAAAAGTTTATTTGCCAAGTACACAGTTTTTTACACGGTGTTTAGATAGTAATTTCAATTAGTTCTATGTACTTAACCTGTCCTGTTCCTAGGCATGTACCGCTGGGATTTGAACCCAGGACTTTCGACGAATTCGGTTTTTACCGAATTTATTTCTAGAATAACTACCGCGTTCAAATAGAACTAGAAACCGACTTCAACTGCCCTAACAGTCTGAAGCATTCATCCCCTAAAATGTTCACCCTTAGAGGTAGAATTATCTATTATAAAAGCGCTGAATCAATTTCGATAAAATTTATACGAGACAACCTCTGAAGTATGTTCTACCAAATATAAAAGAAGCATCAAAGTCGGTTCACAATTGGTGGAGTTATCACGTAACATACAATGAAAATACGTTGAATCGAGAGCCTCTTCGTTTTCAACCGACTTCAAAAAAGAAGAAGGTTCTTGATTCCACGGGTTATGCTTTTTCTTCTTTTTTTATGTTTGTTACCTCAGAACTTTTGACTGGGTGAACCGATTTGGATGATTATTTTTTTATTTGAAAGGTGGTGCTTTCCGTGTGGTTCCATTTCAATTTGGTCCAGTTCTGACCACGGCATCCATGAGAAAACGATATAAATATTAAATTTGCCTTAAGTAGACTTTTAGTGCAATTGAAGTCGGTTTCCAGTTATTTTTGAAAGCATGTACTTGTTTAGGTAACTATGATCAAAATCGAATGCAATTGTAACGAGTAAATACTTCAATGAGCTCTTAAGACTGGTCGTATTTAGTGAGTTGCACCACAGATCGCACCTGGGATAATATGCTTAGAATAACGTATTTGAAAGTGAAACCAAGTAAACTAGGAACCGCTGCGTTTCCTACATAAACAGGTACTTTAGTAAAAGTAGTTTTAAGGTGCGCAAACTCAGTACAGACCTTGAGTGACTACACCGTGATATAGTGCTTATGAATCATTGTTTTAGGTCTAGGCATTTTATTATTCCCTTGGTTTAGTTTTTTTAAATATCCTCAAAAACTATCCTACATCCTTCGGTGAAGGAAAACATCGTGAACAAACCTGCACACTCCTGAGCAGAAATTCACAGGTGTGTGTGAAGTCTACCAATGCGCACTGGTCCCGCGTGGTGTACTATGTCCCATACACTCTCAGTAGGAGAGTAGGACTGAGACCTGCAGTGCGGACATAGGCTTCTTTCTTCAATCATCAGACCTTTGTTCTTCATTCATATTTGAACGGAATCTCTGGTCGTTGAGGCTAACTGAACTAAGCAACTATCCATCATCATGAACAGCCTATATACGTCCCCACTGCAGGTCTCACCTACTCTCCTACAGAGAGTGTATGGGACATAGTACACCACGCGGGACCAGTGCGGATTGGTAGACTTCACATGCCTGTTCAAGACATGCAGGTTTCCTCACGATGTTTTCCTTCACCGTTAAGCAATCGGATAATGTACTTGAATTGAAAAACAACTCATAGGTACACGGCTGGATTCGAACCCGGAACCCTCAGATTGAGAGTCCGTGCCTTATCCAATGCGCCACCGAGGCTCTACTACTACTAGCATCAACCTTCAATAACCAATACACATAGATAAGTGTCTGTTTAAAACATATAATGTAAGGACAATCACTCAGTTATTGCGAAATTCGCAAAGGTCAGGATCGGCAAGTCGAACCTAATTGAATATTTATTATTTTAGTAGGTAATTAATCGTTTAAATATATTTCGACTTATTTAATATATAGGAATTGGGTTTAATGGTTTTAGGGCTTATAATTTCACCACTACAGGCCGGACACTTCATATAAATGTCGTGATATTGTTTCCTTTTTACGGATGACGTTATTTAAGAGGGATAGTAGGTATTTCAATATGTTATTGCTGTCGCGATTCGGTACGCACACATACAGCCTTTCACATGCTTTCACTCACACAAATAACGCTGCGTAACCTCCCAAAGAGGCCCCTGCCGCGACGCGCATAGACGCTACCCCTCCGCCTGGGCTAGAGTGTATTTTTCATATTACCGATCCTTCGTTTTGTATGTCATCATTATCATCAAGAGCCTATATAATATCCCTACTGCAGGGGCTCAGGCCTACTCTCCTACAGAGAGTGTATGGGACATAGCACACCACGCGGGACCAGTGCCGATTGGTAGACTTCACACACACCTTTGAATTTCTTCTCAGGAGTGTACAGGTTTGTTCACGATGTTTTCCTTCACCAAAAAGCCAATGGTAATGATTGTTATCATTCGTACATAAATTCCAAATAACAAATTGTAACTCATTGGTACGAGCCAGGATCGAACCCAGACCGCGATTGTTAGGGACTGACGCTCTACCCAACTGAGCTACCACGGATTTATCGAATTAATATTACTTACATTAGATAACTATGGTATACTTAATATTCCGCCAGCAAACATAAGTAAACATGCATTAAACTTGCACAAGGTTATTGTGTTGCAATAGTGCGTACATACATAATATAGTGTGTATGTAATGATACTAGCTGCGCGTGCGCACGAGCTGATGTGACAAATCTAATGCGGCGGGTCATACCGCTCTTGGCGTATTCATCATTGGCGGAAATTTTGGAAGAATTGGCGTAACATACATACAAAAAAACTATAGCCGAATTGAGATCTTCCTCATTGTTTAAGAGGGTATGCTGTTGTCAAAGCGCCCATACAAACGTAGTCCAGTCATATTTTGAGTATTAAGCTATGAAAGTCTATGAAATGGTCAAGACACAATCTAGAAACAAATATCTGTGTCGGTGGTGAGTCAGATTTTCGTTTAAATATATACTTCCAGAGTTACAGGGCGTCAAAATATTGTATTTTTCGGTAATAAAAAGCCCCAACTTTGAACCTGATTTACAAGAGTATAAATCAATTTAGAACAATTTGGAAAAACCACCGACATCTGAAATTTCATTAGTATACTGTATTAAAAAATGGTTACATAATATACTGTCTCCTTCAAATGATCCCTGGACTACGAAACATCCAAATAACGGGTGGATAACATCGCGTAATGTATGCTGTCTCACCGTACGCGCTCGGGTAGGATAGGGCTCGGAGAGAGACAGCTACAAAACAATGCAACCTTGAAACCGACCACGTAGTCTTACCAACATAGCCTCTTAAAGTTGGTTAAAAACGCAGATTTACCTGGAAAACAAAGATGGCGTCTGTACAATGACATTAGACGTCACTTAGTACAAATGGAAATAGAGGGCGTTGGATTGTTTTTATTTTAAAGGGGGTAGTCCTTACAAGGTTGGAAATCTATGATCTAAAATAATATGAAGTTTAGTTGAATGCGTAGTCAGTATTCCATTACATACACTTAACGCCAGGCGAATGAATCTAGAAAATTTAGGTCAAACGCAGACTTAAGTTAGGCATTACGTTCACTAGCTCAGTCGTCGGCATCGGGCTAGCTTGTTCACGCGAAAATCTAGGTTTTTTCTACGAATAAAGTATTACTCTTTTAGTTTAAAACTGTGTACTAGCTTTGTGATTTTGTGACGAAAAAGAAGCTTATATAGCCCGAGAATGGACTTTGTGCAGTGTTTTTCAAGTCACTTGCTCGTAAGCCAGACCGCTAAGTTGTTCATTACACGCTTGGCTGTATTACGCCCTCGCTGCGGCTCGGGCTTTAACCCACCGCCTCGTGCGTAACGAGCACTTCAACTTAGCTCACCTGTATCATAAAAAGTTCGCAAAATAAAAGTGTTCTAATGACCATATTTTAATATCATCAACATCAATAGCCTATATACGTCCCCACTGCAGGTCTCAGTCCTACTCTCCAACAGAGAGTGTATGGGACATGTCCACGCGGGCCCAGTGCGGATTGGTAGACTTCACATGCCTGTTCAAGACATGCAGGTTTCCTCGCGATGTTTTCCTTCACCGTTAAGCAATCGGATAATGTACTTGAATTGAAAAACAACTCATAGGTACACGGCTGGATTTGAACCCGGAACTCTCAGATTGAGAGTCCGCGCCGTATCCATTGCGCCACCGACGCTTAAAAATAAGATGGCGCCAATGAAATGACATTTGACGTTTTGCACTTTGTGAAGAAGAAAAAACGTACTATCTATTGAACGGTATATATGTATACATCAAATACTCAAGTTTGTACTCCCTTGGAACTGTGAAAAAATCGAAGTTCTAAGTCAATGCAATAAAAAGATACGACCACCTATATAGGGTACTTCCCATTGACCAAGAATCCTGAAATTTGGCCAGAAGAAAGGTCCTACAAAGTATTATATTTAATTACATTAATACATTCAATTCACCTAAAGATTACCAGCTGTTGGCGACTGCCGTTATATTCTAAATGATATATTGTTAACAATTGCCTCATTGATTTTGTCAGGTGCATTTTTTATTTATGATTTTCAGTATGTTAATTATTCAGATTCTGTACAGAGCCCTCGGTGTGCGAGTCTGACTCTTACTCGGCCGATGTTTCACTATTTTAAGAAAAAAATATGATAATTTTGTATGGCATGATATATTAAACACAACATTTCTTTTGTTTCAGGCCAGAAATTTAAGAAAATAATAGCATGCACTGTCGAACGTGACGAAACACAAAAAATAATATAAAAAAAGATGGCGCCACAAGAGCGATCTCCTTGTTGCGAGCAAGAAGACGATTCCCGACCAAATTCAACCATAGACAACCTGTCAAACATAGACTTGAGCGGCGGCTTCATAAACAAAGGATACATGAATGACAGCTCGGATAGTGTTACCAATAGTATAAACACAGACAGTGTTGTCAGTAATGGAAATCCGAATCCTCCCAAAAATGTGAAAGTTGAGAAGAAAGCGACGGATTTCGATGATTTATTGCCATATGTGGGGGAGTTTGGACTTTATCAGAAAATTTTGTTTTTACTCATGATACCTTTCGCATTTTTCGTTGCATTTGTGTATTTCTCGCAAATATTCATGACAATTGTGCCAGAGCAGCATTGGTGTTGGATCCCCGAGCTAGCCAATTTGACTGCGGAGGAAAGGTTAGTGGCCAATTTTAATACTTAAGAGAATTGTCTGTTTAGAGCACGTGGCCGCGTTCAAGGTTGCATTGTTTTGTCCCTATCCGAGCCCTATCCTACCCGAGCGCGTGCGGTGAGACAGCATACACTACGCGAAGTTATCCACCCGTTATTTGGATGTTTCGTAGTCCAGTGATCATTTGAAGGATACAGTATATTATGTAGCCATTTTTTCAATACAGTATATTAATAAAATTTCAGCTGTCGGTGGTTTTTACAAATTGTTCTAAATTGATTCATACTCTTGTAAAACAGGTTCAAAATTGGGGCTTTTTATTACCGAAAAATACAATACTTTGACGCCCTGTAACTCTGGAAGTATATATTTAAACGAAAATCTGACTCACCACCGACACAGATATTTAGTTCTAGATTGTGACTTGAAAATTTCATTGACTTTCATAGCTTAATACTCAAAATATGACTGGACTACGTTTGTATGGGCGCTTTGACAACAGCATACCCTCTTCTTTGGATACCAAATATATATAAACTCTGTGGTACAAGTACCTAGATAGATTATTTCAAGTTGAACAATTATATCTATACTGGATACTCTCCATTTTAATTACGTCATTTCGTGTATTAAAAAGAGATGACAATAGCCACACCTGCACGTCTTTTTCACCCTTAGCCCTGGTTTTTGACAGCTGAAAAGTATGGTAGTATTGTACTCAAGGCATAGATTAGATATTAATCTCAAGGTTACCTAATACAGCCTAACTATTAGCTTTTTTTTCTCGAAACGTATTACGGTTCTAATCGCTCATAATTTACGACAGAGAATGTATATTTATCTCATTCTGTCTTATGACAATTCAATGATGTTAGAAAGGCTAAAATAGAGTCATTTATTTTCACTTTTTTTCTTCATATTCACATTATCTACGACATACTATATTTTATGTGGGTAGACACTAATAAAAATTAAGCCATACGGATGTCATACGCATGCGCCTTGAGGCTTGCCAAAAATACACTACCAGGTATCGGATATAAAAAGGTAATACATGAAGATCCTTGATAAGTGTGCGATTTGAAAGGGGGTGAAAAACACGTTCAAAGATTCCGTTTCATACAAACAAATATAAATTATGTTAAAATATAGATTATCAATAGCATATAAAACAATCTGGAGTAGGTTTACAACCCCTGCTTCTTTATTTACTTAATTACTTATGTAAAATAAACAGAGTGTAAACTTCATTAGTAAATGAAAATAAACTGTATGATGTCAAATTAAAATATTAACGCGAAACTAATTAATGCTAACGAATAACAACTACAGAATTTTACGGACAATTTTGACGTGTGTGCAGAAAATTGTGTCCAAAATTGTTTTATTTTAAATAGTGAGGTACCCATTACAATATTTCATTTAGTGTAGGCTTAGTAAATGAACTTGTTGAACTATCAGAACCACACTGGGTGAACTGTGACAGCATTTATGTCCAATGTTCTGTCAAAATTATCCGAGAAGTTATGGTGTCGACTTTAACAATGAACTTATATAGTGCTTTGACATCCATTTTTTGCGTGAAGTTATTTAAAAATCATCATCATCAGCCGGGAAACGTCCACTGCTGGACATAGGCCTCCCTCATGGTACGCCACATCGACCGGTCCCGAGCCACTTGCATCCAGCGACTCCCTGCAACTCTAACCAGGTCGTCGGTCCATCTAGTAGGGGGACGGCCTGGTAGACGTTTTCCGGTACGTGGTCGCCACTCGAGAACCTGGGGAGTAATCTCCACCGGTTATCGGTTCTTCGAGCGATGTAGCATGCCCATTGTCACTTCCGCTCACTGACTCTGACTCGTCGAGCTATGTCGGTAATTTAAATAATTAAGTAATTTAAAAATATAACTAAATAATACATTGACAAACTATCAAACGGAGTACCTGGGTACACCACTGGGAATCGAACCCAAAACCTTAATACTCATCATAAAGCGCATATCATTCTAGTACGTCACCAAATTACAAAATTATCTATTCTCCCTTGTCAGTAGATTTGATTTATAGCTATTCAGAATGACAGATAGTTTTTGTTGATATAATTTAATAAGAAAAAAATATTTAATAACATTATCTAACTATACTTAAGATGGATCAACAAAAAGTTCTGAGCAAAAAATGTTTATCCGCCTTCGCAGCCTTGATAAGTCATTTTCAATTAGTGTAATTTATATTATCTCTTAATATATAACACTTAGCGGACAAATTAAGCTGGTACCTTTTTAACCGATTTAAAAAAGGAGGAGGTTATCAATTCGACTGGTATGTTTTTATATGTTTGTAACCTCAGAACTTTTGACTGGGTGAACCGATTTAGATGATTCTTTTTCTATTTGAAAGCTGGTGCTTCCCGTGTGGTCCCATTTCAATTTGGTCCAGTTCCGACAACGGCATCCATTAGAAAAGGATCAAAGTAGACTTTTAGGGCAATTGAAGTCTGTTTCCGGTTCTTTTTGAACACATTTACTTGTTTTTTACAAATTCGCGTAGAAAGCTTCCACACAAAAGTTATTTTGATATGTTTGAAAAAGAATTGCTGGTTTTTACAAGTTATTAACTAAAATTAGGAGATCAAATTATAGTTTAGTGAAATGAATATCATTAACGTACAACTTTATTGTCAGCTACAATCGTCAATGGTCAAAAATAGTGTGTAAAAATGTAAATTGTGCTTCACTGTGAAGTTGTATGTTAATGATACTCATTTCGCGACATCACAATCTGATGTACTATTGTTAGATAGTTACTGCACAAATCCAGCTGTTATATTTTAGAAGATTATGGCAACAGAAATTTTGTATGAAACTTTAAGCGGCCCTTCAGTTCTACCTTCGTCGTAATAAGATGTAGGCCAAGTGCAAACACGTTGTGTACACGTAAATGAAATGACGACAGTATTGCACTACCTCATTCAACTCTATTAATTACCAGAATATAATTAACTAATTAAATATCAAAATTTTATTACTGCAAGCAACTTATGGCCAAAATAATGACCTGAATAGACAAAAGATGCAATTAATATGAATGGAGCCTATTTTGTATATTTGATTGAAAACCCATGGCTGTTCTTTGTGAAGGAATCTATTAATTTTCCAATCTTATCAGCCTTATCGTCTCTTACCATCAGGTGAGATGAAGGCCAAGTTACCAACCCATCATACATTTTAAAAAAACATTTGAAATCAATCATAACATGTATGTGCCTAATTAAATTAGTTTTAATGTTTTAAAATAAACCATACGGAAATATGTGGTTATAAAAAGAATAACGGATCACTTTGGAATGACCTCGTTCGATGATCTTTAAGGCTGCGTGACGAAAGTCGTCCGAGCAAATAAATTCATTAATTACATTGCTGTTTTGCTAGAACATCAAACTAATCTCATGTATTCGCAATAAAATATATCTCATTTAGTCTTTAAAGAAGTTTAATATAAAGCTAATGTTAGTACGTTAAGACAGGGTTTTCTCTATCACCACCAACTCCGATCAACTTCCCGTTGGGGTAGTGAATACCCCTTGGTCTCCTGCTGAAAAGGGAGTCTGGTCGCGATGGGTGGAAGTGAGTGGATGTGGGTGGCAAAAATATGAAAAACATATATCTGTCCTTGTTTAACTCATGTGAACTTCACATGAGTCAAGATGTTGGGGGATCTGAGCCCACGTAGCGCAATCCAAATAACAGGTGGATAACTTCGCGTAGTGTATGCTGTCTCACCGTACGCGCTCGGGTAGGATAGGGCTCGGATAGGGACAGTTACAAAACAATGCAACCTTGAACGCGGCCACGTGGTCTAACCAACATAGACTCTTAAGTTTAAAACAAATAGTCATTGCTTACATAACAATGACGTTGCTATTGAGTTTATGTAACTTGTGGCAGTTAATATATGTATTCAAGTCTATCCTGAGCTGTTTATGATGAAGCTTAATTTCCGTTATAATACAAAGAAAAACACATTTCATTTCCTATTTTACAGAACGTACTAGTAAAACATGATGTAAGAATCATTTGCTGGCCCTTAGTTTCAATAATTAAGACGGAACGTTTTGCTACCCCTAAACCTCCACCATTTGTGACGATTTTCGGACACATGCAAGTTCTCACAAAAAAGGATGTCTGTACGTTTTGGTTTTTTCGATATTTTTTCTACAACTAGAATTATAAGCGACTCAAAACTCAAAATTTCATCAAAAATTTCTTTCAAGTTATGGTACTCATTATTTAGATAAACGTAACATATTAAGAAAAAGCAAACATACAGACACCTTTTTTGTAAGATCTTACATGTGTCCAAAAATCGTCACAAATGCTAAACTTTAAGAGGCTTTGTTGGTTAGACCACGTGGCCGCGTTCAAGGTTGCATTGTTTTGTAGCTGTCCCTATCCGAGCCCTATCCTACCCGAGCGCGTACGGTGAGACAGCATACACTACGCGAAGTTATCCACCCGTTATTTGGATGTTTCGTAGTCCTAGTAGATCATTTGAAGGATACAGTATATTATGTAACCATTTTTTTAATACAGTATACTAATGAAATTTCAGATGTCGGTGGTTTTTCCAAATTGTTCTAAATCGATTCATACTCTTGTAAATCAGGTTCAAAGTTGGGGCTTTTTGTGACCGTAAAATACAATACTTTGACGCCCTGTGACTCTGGAAGTAAATATTTAAACGAAAATCTGACTCACCACCGACACAGATATTTGTTTCTAGATTGTGTCTTGAAAATTTCATAGATTTTCATAGCTTAATACTCAAAATATGACTGGACTACGTTTGTATGGGCGCTTTGACAGCAGCATACCCTCTTAAAGGAAAACTATCACGACTAAGATGGCTTCACAGGTTAACCAGTAATAGTCGACCAAATTATAAAATATACTTGGAGTGATTAAATTGAAAATTTCGTACAGATTTCACTTAAAATTACTTTTTATAAAACCAGTTCAACTACGGAGCCCTACACTGCACGTGGCCCGACACGCACTTGACCGTTGATTTTCTTTTGATGTACGGAACTCTAATAAACTCAAACCTTTTGATTATAATGCACCCGGAATCAAAATACACTGAATCTAAGATCATCCAAAACAAAACAAAAACTCGAGAATAAACTCGGTTTTCCGGCAATTATACCTCTAGACACGATTCAAGCTTCAAGGTCACAGGATGCATCGCCCGACCGGCTCACAAAAGCAAGGTGTTAAATATATGCTACGGAATTACGCATAGATTTTGCTAACTGATTAGAGGGGGGAAATATAGGAAGGGAATATTTCGAGACAAACTGACACAAAATTAATAAGTGGCAGGGCAAAGACCGACACTGACATAGCTCGACGAGTCAGTGAGCTGAAGTGGCAATGGGCAGGCCACATCGCTCGAAGAACCGATAACCGGTGGGGAGTAAAGGTTCTCGAGTGGCGACCACGTACCGGGAAACGTCTACCAGGCCGTCCCCCCCATTAGATGGACCGACGACCTGGTTAGAGGCGCAGGGAGTCGCTGGATGCAGGTGGCTCGGGACCGGTCGATGTGGCGTACCATGAGGGAGGCCTATGTCCAGCAGTGGACGTTTCCCGGCTGATGATGAGGGCAAAGACATTTAACATTAATAGTAATCGACCGGACAAAGCAAATAAAAATTTTGATCCTAAACTTATTACCAATTGGTAATAAGTTACTCAATCTAGTGTCACATCACGTCACGCGGCCGTACAAGACATTTGACATACCGTTGACTTTTGAGATCAAAATGTTTATATGAAACGTTTCCCAATGACCGCTCTATAACCTATTGCTATATTTAAATCTATCTGTGGCACAGAATATGGCTGGGCCTATGTAATATTAAAATTTATATGTAGAGGTATATATATTGACATTTGAATTGTAATTGCTTAAGTTACCTTGTCAATTTATATGTATTAGTGTTAATTTAGCTTTATGGAGGATTTTTGTTTGTTAATTAAATTTTTAGATTCACAAATGTTGTACGCCTTCGGGTAGGATATACAGATGCTATGTATTACACCCAACATCACTGTACCACCTATATTCACAATAAAATATTCTGATTCTGATATATATTTACAATATAAGAACAAACTTCTTGTTATCGCAAACGAAATTGTCTACTAGTATGCCGTGAATTAGTCAAATATAGTTAATACATTGAAAGGATCTATTTAGGTTAGCACGAGTCTTGAACAAAGGCACGATTTTGTTGAGATTTGATACAATTACATAAATAATTAATGATGTATGAAAGCATAATTGTGTAAGCGAAGCGCTTGGTGCGAGCTGTAGGAATATCTACAGTGTACGGGTGAAGGTCTGGCTGTTCTTCTGTTTGATCGGTACTTGAATGGCGAAGGCGGAATCAACAAAACAGCTCCTGCGCACACTCTACAGAATCTATCCTTGTGTTTTACTTTTTACTTTTATTGGAATCGAAGTTAAGAAATAAACAATATTTTAATGCATTTAAAATAAAAAACATTATCTCATTGCACAGCGATAAAATGCTGTTAATTGATCAATTAAGAAGTATGATTGTATCATTTATTTATACGCGTGGATTATTACATTAATTGATACTAAAAACGGCCAAGTACGAGTCCGACTCGCACACGAAGGATAAAAACGACAAAAAATCACGTTTGTTGTATGGAACCCCCTTAAATATTTATTTTATTCTGGATTTTATTATTTGTTGTTATAGCGTCAACAGAAATACATCATCTGTGAAAATGTCAACTGTCTAACTATCACGGTTCATGAGATACAGCCTGGGGACAGACGGACGGAGATCCAAGTCTTAGTAATAGGGTATCGTTTTTACTCTGGGTACGGAACCCTAAAAACTAGGCGCCATTACGAAGATATGTTTGTATTTAATTTGTTGTAATCAATTATGTTTTCATATTATTATAAATAAGTAATGGATTCAAAAGTACTTACAAAGTTAAGATGGAAGAATCCATGCCCGGCATTGCAGAAAAATATAGGTATTAGATATAAAACATTAGAAGAGTACATACAGTCTGACTCTCTCTTTTCTACATTTTGTAGTTAATGCTGGTTTATATTTTATCGGTACATCATGAATTGATATATTGATTGTGTCAGTTACTATCTATGAAACAGTTAAAAGTGACCACTTTAGATGGTATTATAGTGTGAGTTTACCATATTAATTTTAAATCTCTGTTTTTTCCTCTTAGGGGTTGAATTTTTTTTAAAACTTACTCATTGAATATCCCCTTCGTATATGGATCTTATCTGTTAATTTTCAAGGTTTTAGGCTTTTGTATTTCTTGCCAAACAAATTTGAACGCATATTTAATCCAGTTAGAGGTTGAATTACGAAATAACCATTTAAAATAACTGTGTGAAGTTTATATGGAACCTAAGTAATTGAGACGGTTCAATTTATAATAACTACACAGAACCTAAACATGAATCCATAATGTATCGATAAACCGTAAAACGTCAATAACTAAAAAAATACCGACATGTATAAAGGAGCGAATGAAGGCGCCACTGTCGCTCTTATAATTCCGATATTACAAAACAATTACGTGAATTGGCCTTCGTTCAAATAACATCGTAAAAAACTGATTTCGTGTTTCGGACCCCCTTTAAATTTAATGGTACCTTGCTCATACCAATGAGCTACAATTTGTTATTTGGAATTTATGTACGAACGATAACAATCATTGCCATTGGCTTTTCGGTGAAAGAAAACATCGTGAGGAAACCTGCACACTCCTGAGAATAAATTCACAGGTGTGTGTGTAGTCTCACAATCCGCACTGGTCCCGCGTGGTGTACTATGGTCTATACACTCTCTGTAGGAGAATAGGCCTGAGCCCCAGCAGTGGGGACGTGTATAGGCTGTTGATGATGACGATGACGTACAAAACGGAGGTTTTCCCGGAACAGTTGAAGGATCGGTAATATGGCGCTCAAATTCACTCACACAAGCTCGTGTTCACAAACGTCACCCGTTCGATGTATGGCAATAGGAACCGATTAACGACATTTATATGAAGTGTCCGGCCTGTAGTGGTGAGATTATAAGCCCTAAAAACAGTACACCTAATTCCGATATATTAAATAAGTCGAAATATATTTAAACGATTAATTACCTATTAAAATAATAAATATTCAATTAGGTTCTTAAAATGTATGTATAAAAGCACCAAAAAAGTACGTTAAGTACGAGTAGCGCTTGGAATCAAAAATATCTGTAGACACAACAATATACTTTAAATAGTCTAGTTCTATAGATAGAAATGGACCGTAAAAACCGATTTCCGATCTAAACAAACCGGAAAATCGGTTTCACTCCAATTTCCTGAACAGTTGCCATCCTTCACAAAAAACTCGACAAAAACATTCGTAAAAATATGCATGGAGTTCTTTAACGGTTGCCGTTTTTTTTCCTATCGGTCTTTTATTTACTTGGCACTTATAGACATTTATTTACTGATATTTTTTTCATTAGCTTTCTTAAATACACTAGACAATTAGGCATCCTTTAAAATACATTGAAAATGGTAGTAAAAATACGCATGGAGTTTTTAATCGTTACGGTTTTTTTTCTGTCTATATTTGGATTTGGTCACGAGAAGAAATATACAGCATGTATATTTCATACGGGCGTATATTTTGATGGCAATTAGTGTTGGTCCTAAACAATACATTTACATACATTTCGTTAATTAATTTTGTATTTTTCCGTTACAAAATAATTGACCACGCAATGTATTAATTACGTCTAAAGTTATCGACTGATTGACGGTTCTGTTTACACGTCACATGTGGCAGTTCAATAAACCGTTTATCCTTTGTCAAGTCGATTTGGACGCAATACATTGCTGCTCGCTCGTACTTGTAAAAATGATTATCTATTTATTAATTACGCTATTTAAGAGGGTATGCTGTTGTCAAAGCGCCCATACAAACGTAGTCCAGTCATATTTTGAGTATTAAGCTTTGAAAATCTATGAAATTTTCAAGACACAATCTAGAAACAAATATCTGTGTCGGTGGTGAGTCAGATTTTCGTTTAAATATATACTTCCAGAGTTACAGGGCGTCAAAGTATTGTATTTTTCGGTAATAAAAAGCCCCAACTTTGAACCTGATTTACAAGAGTATGAATCGATTTAGAACAATTAGGAAAAACCACCGACATCTGAAATTTCATTAGTATACTGTATTAAAAAAATGGTTACATAATATACTGTATCCTTCAAATGATCCCTGGACTACGAAACATCCAAATAACGGGTGGATAACATCGCGTAATGTATGCTGTCTCACAGTACGCGCTCGGGTAGGATAGGGCTCGGAGAGGGACAGCTACAAAACAATGCAACCTTGAAACCGACCACGTGGTCTTACCAACATAGCCTCTTAACAAAATTGCTTTTACATATGATTTGTACGGTCGTAAACTAACTCTGGATAAATTATACGCCCGTATGAAATATACACGGTGTAAACACACAAAAATATATGCGTGAAAAGGTCCCTATTGGCACTGGTGTCCAACCATGTCGTAAAAAATGTCCATTCAGAGCAAGAACGCATTAGAAAAAGAGGGTTAATGCGATTTTGAGAGCTTCACTTAGACGCGCTTTTTTGAACGTTACAATGTGCGATTTACTAGCAAACGTTTTGGTAACATAAGTTACCATGGGCGCTCCACGTGCTATACAATGAACGTGTTTTTTCGCTCGAGCTTTCATGTGCGTGTCCAACACACTGGCAGATAGTTTACTTCATCATACATACTTGCTAAATCCACTTTTTCACCGGCAGTAGATACCTAAAATCAAGGCCAATTTAACCCACTCAAAACAACTATTTCTTACATAGGAACGAGTCCCGAAACAGCTTCAAGGCTTAACAATTCCTGATTTAAATTCTCCACTCCATTTGGGCAAGGTCCTTCCTACAGCACCGTGACGTCGTTTAAGAAATTGCTATTATTTTAGTTATACAAGGAAGTGAATTGGTTCTGAATGACGGAAATCAGTGCTTTTATTGTTTGTCCAGTGATCTCTAAGGTGATAAAAATTATTACTTGGTTTATGATGGCGGCAAGTGAAGGTTGATTGGTTTCAAAGTGGAAGCAATGGCCTTTGACAGAAGTGACCGAATTCGTGTGACGACTATCCCCTCCTTTTAACCGCTTCCGTGTGCTAATGTCTACACATTTGGAGAAACAATGCGAAGGTCCCAGGTTGGATTCGCAGCGGGTGTATCTTTTGGTACTATTCGTTAAGAGGCTATGCTGGTGGCAAAGCGCCCATACAAACGTAGTCCAGTCATATTTTGAGTATTAAGCTATGAAAATCTATGAAATTTTCAAGACACAATCTAGAAACAAATATCTGTGTCGGTGGTGAGTCCGATTTTCGTTTAAATATATACTTCCAGAGTTACAGGGCGTCAAAGTATTGTATTTTACGGTAGTAAAAAGCGCCAACTTTGAACCTGATTTACAAGAAATTTAGAACAATTTGGAAAAACCACCGACATCTGAAATTTCATTAGTATACTGTATTAAAAAAATGGTTACATAATATACTGTATCCTTCAAATGATCACTGGACTACGAAACATCCAAATAACGGGTAGATAACTTCGCGTAGTGTATGCTGTCTCACCGTACGCACTCGGGTAGGATAGGGCTCGGATAGGGACAGCTACAAAACAATGCAACCTTGAACGCGGCCACGTGCTCTAAACAGACAATCCTCTTAATGGCAGGGAATTTTGTGTGGGTAGCTACAACCAAGTCACCTCTGTCGCTAATGGCGAAACAGCAGTGCACCTGGTGTGAGAGTAGCAGAGCCAAATTAGATCGAGGATTCTGCAGCACCCTATGGAGTAACACGGCTCTGCTGAGGCGAAATAGTTTCTACATGTCTATTAGGGTATACAATGCTATTCCTGCAACTTCGAGAGCTACCAACTTAAAAGACTTAAAAAATGGTTAATTTCAAAATGTGTTTATAACCTTTTCTATTTATTTTTATTGAAGATAGACTAACACTTGACCTCAATCTCACCTGATGGTAAGTGACGATGAGGTCGACGATGTTACGTGTTGGTCTAGAAGGTGCCTATTTACTCTTCTTTTGAAGATTCCCAAGTTGTAGCTTTCGGGGAACATGGAAACCTGCAAGAATTTTTTAATTTACCTTAAACTAGAAAGTTTTAAATTAGATATAGTAGTTTGACTGTTTTTTTAAGCAATGACATATTAATTTTTAAATACAGTGGAATATAATTTATGATTTGTGAGCAATATTTTAATTATTTTGTCAAAGGCAAATTATGAATCAAATGGTTTCAATAAAAAAAATTTTTTTTTGGACATCTCAAATGTAATTTTTATTGTTTTGTAAGATCTGACATTTGTTTATTGTTATTTAATTGTTTTGTAAGTAAGACACATATTTTGCATGCCAGTTTCTGGCTAAAAGTGAGAAACCAACATGTTATATGTGTAACAACGATATGTACCACATTTAAGCATAATATAGAATTTGAATTTCTCGCATAATTCCCACGGTTCAATAATTGTCAGCTATCGCTATGGTGTCTCTAATAAAAAGCACGTCTAATAGATTTATCGATAACTAGCAATGCAACCGTGAAATTGAATCGTCACGAATTGTAGAAAAAACGAATGATGTTGGATGTATAACATCCATTCTGAGCTTTTATGTTATCGTTGTCCTATAGACGTCCACAGCTGTACAATGTACATATTACTACTGATTGAGAGTAAGACTTCTCGAGAGTCGATGATGTGCTGGGAACTTTATGAAATGAAAATCATTTAATCCAGACCATCATTTCAGATTTTTTTAAAAAAATTACAATTATGAATGATGTCAAATTTGTAACTTAAAATTGTATGTCAAATATAAAATAGTATGTCAAATTTGAAATAGTATGTCAAATTTAAAATAGTATGTATATATAACTTGCAGTGTTTATATTGATGTATCTTTGATAAGTGTAGTGTAGTGCGGTAGCTGTTGGGTAGAGGGGTTTCGGCCACATTCGTTACCTTTGAGGTTCGGTCAAAAGTTTGTAGGATTTCGGCCACTCGCCCTTGAACATCGGTCTGGTTGCGATCCTGGTGATCAATGTGTTACAATTTGTTATTTGGAATTTATGTACGAATGATAAAAATCACTACCATTGGCTTTTCGGTGAAGGAAAACATCGTGAACAAACCTGCACACTGCTGAGAAGAAATTCAAAGGTGTGTGTGAAGTCTACCAATCCGCACTGGTCCAGCGTGGTGGATTATGTCACAGCGGGGGCATGTATAGGCTGATTATGATCTTTGTTTAGGTATATTGCAAGCTGAATTAGAACCATCATTGATCTGGTCTGATGAAGCCGGAACTCCTTAACTATACATGATAAACCCGTCGTGTTTGGGCTCATTTGATTTGTCTTGACTCTTTGAATGGGCACTACGTAGATCCGATGATAATGCAATTACAAAAGCTCAGCTGAAATTAATTTGTTGCACAACACTTGCATCGCAAGATCAATATTATATATCTACCAAAAATGATTTGTGACGTCATTCGTATCACTGTGTTATGATCGGTCGACCTCTGTCAAGGTCAGCACCACAAAGGTCGTTGTTCGTGCAATCTGCGCCGGCGCAAGGCTGTGTCTAATCGAGCTTGTTGCCGTCTGTCTGCGCAGTTCCGGTACAATGTGGCACGTTCCGTGGGACTTGGATACGTTGGGATTGTGTTGGCAAGGCTCTTTCAAGTCACGTCGTTGAAAGAACTTTTAATAAACTTTTTCGAGAGGCCTCTTGTGAGATAAACAACCCCGAAATATGGTAGATGTCTCTCATTTGTCGAAATTTGAAAACATATTCGCCAAAGTCGAGCCGAATATATGACACATTTTGCGTTTTATTATATGTATGATGTTATCCTACTAATATTATAAGTGTGAAAGTTTGGATGTTTGGATGTTTAGATGTTTGGATGTTTGTGACGCTTTCACGGAAAAACTACTGAATGGATTTGAATGAAACTTTACAATAATATAGCTTATACATCAGAATAACATATAGGCTATAATTTATAAAGACATATTGTGTAAATTGTACAAAATCACACTTATAATATTAGTGGGATTACATGGGCAATTTTGGCATAACAAAATCGCGTTGCCTAGCAACCGACCATAGAATATGTAAATTCGTATATACAAACTTTCGCGTTTATAATATTGGTGTGAAGACTATTTAAATGTACTACGCCAGATATTGAAATTTCTTTTGTTTCTTTAAACTATTAGCCTACGTAACAGAATAAACACTATTTTGTACCTTATGCTGGAAATGGAGATAGATGCCTTCTATTCCTATCGGACAAGTAGAATAAATCCTGAAGTACACGCGGACAAAGTCGCGGGCGGAAGCTAGTGTACATATATATGCACATGTTATGCAGTCAGAAAATTTTAGTGTTTCACATTCCTCCTTTATGCCGAATAAAGTAATTCTATTCTATTCTTTAGAAGCATACAAATATTCTAAATTGCCTTTACTCCCATTGCCACTTCAGCTCACTGACTCGTCGAGCTATGTCGATGACCTTCGTTCGTCTACGGATTTTCTCATTCCGGATTTTAACACGTAGAGAAATTCCGAGCATAGCTCATTCCATTGCTCGCTGAGTGACTTTGAGCTTGTTTATTCGTCCCACAGTTAAGGACCACGTTTCGGTTCCGTATGTCATCACTGGCAACACGCAAACTAATCTTAGTGATCCTTTGTAATTACAGACGAGCCCTGGCCATACCACCGAAGACTGAGGGTCCATTCGCCCACGACCGATGCCACATGTACTCAGCAGACTACGAGCAAGCCCTGGCGCAGGGGCGGAGCACCCCAGATGACGAGTGGGAGGTCATCCCTTGCCGGCACGGCTGGGAGTACAATAGGAGTGATGTACCGTATGAAACCATTGCATCTCAGGTAAGGCTAAGCGACTTCGTGGCATACTTTTGAGTGCTTAATGAACATATAACCTCTAACTGTTCAGTAAAACAGCTCCGCTATGTAAAACATACCCTCTAACTGTTCAGTAAAACAGCTCCGCTATGTAAAACATAACCTCTAACTGTTCAGTAAAACAGCTCCGCTATGTAAAACATACCCTCTAACTGTTCAGTAAACCAGCTCCGCTATGTAAAACATACTCTCTAACTGTTCATTAAAACAGCTCCGCTATGTAAAACATACTCTCTAACTGTTCATTAAAACAGCTCCGCTATGTAAAACATAACCTCTAACTGTTCAGTAAAACAGCTCCGCTATGTAAAACATACCCTCTAACTGTTCAGTAAACCAGCTCCGCTATGTAAAACATACTCTCTAACTGTTCATTAAAACAGCTCCGCTATGTAAAACATACTCTCTAACTGTTCAGTAAAACAGCTCCGCTATGTAAAACATACCCTCTAACTGTTCAGTAAAACAGCTCCGCTATGTAAAGCATACTCTCTAACTGTTCATTAAACCAGCTCCGCTATGTAAAGCATACCCTCTAGCTGTTCAGTAAAACAGCTCCGCTATGTAAAACATACTGTCTAACTGTTCATTAAAACAGCTCCGCTATGTAAAACATACCCTCTAACTGTTCAATAAAACAGCTCCGCTATGTAAAACATGAGAGAAAATAAAACCTATATATAGCGCCTGCGCATTTGTGCGTGCAAAAAGTGCAAGCTTGAACTATTGTCTATTTTAATTCGTAAAACAATCCATCTCTCTCTAATTTTCAGCTGGACTGGGTGTGTGAAAAGGACAACTTACCAGCAACGGCTCAAGCCATATTTTTCTGTGGAGCAATTGTTGGTGGTCTGGTATTCGGGTGGATTGCTGACAAATACGGAAGAATACCAGCTCTAGTGGGTAAGGAATAAAGTGCAAAATGATGCCATCTATTAGTTCACCTGCTAGCAACACTGGCAGGTGTACAATTCTCTTTCGATATAACTGATTTGTCGATGATTCTTGGCGCGAACTTGAAAAATGGTGGTTCATTGCAATTTTGTTAATTGGTTAATAATACTGTTATGTATGTTTTTGTGTGTTATAATGGTGTGATATAGTGCAAACAGTGTCACGGACGGTGTTATAGTATCAATTACGTAAAATTGCGAGGGTTTCGACGCGATCGGAAGAGTTTACCATGTCGAGTACATTCGGCATATGGATTCTTTCGGATAATGTTGAAACCAAGGCTTTGAAATTCTCGTCAATAATCCAAAACAAGCGATAAAATGTACACATTATACATGCTATTGAGAAAGCTGAAGAAATGGCTTCGGCATTGTTTATAACCTCAAAATTTGTTCACCTAATTTTACTCGTCATTGGCTAGATAACCACTGGTTAAAGCCATTATTAAAAAAATAAAAAACTGATTTGTTCACATAGATATTTTTTTCTACAACAAAACACAGTCTAGCTCGAGTCTGATTCGTGCCTATATTAATCGTGATAATATATTCAACAATTAATTACAATTTGAAAATCACAAATGACAAACCGATCCAAAATTTCACGAAAATGTAAGTTTGATTAAAGAACAAACTTTACAGTTGAAAAAATGAAATCCCATACATTCGTCTACATCAGGATCAATTCTCAACTGCAAATGTAAGTTTGTAATCTTAAAAAAAGCTTTTTTCCCGGTTTTCAGATTTATTCGTATAGGTTTTGATTCCGTTGCATCATAAAGGAAATGGTTTTAAAATGCGGCTTGAACCGCCATATCTTTTTATTGAAATGACCTAGAAGTCTGATTTAGTCAATTGTGACAGATCCAAGAGATTGCTTGAGTTGAGTATTTGATATTAATTTCAAGTTGATACCTCCACACGTTCTTACATTATCCCTCTCCTAATGCTTCCATACTAAATTTCTGTTGCCATAATCTTTTAAAACAGAATATCTGGCTTTGTTACGTAATTACCTAAACATAGGAGATGAAATTATAGTGTCGCGAAATAAACATCATTGATTCACAACTTAATAGTTAGCTACAATAGCAGTTACGCAATTGGTTCATAGATGGCGTTTTGAACAATAACCGAAAAAAGTGTTTAAAATGTAAATTGTGATTCACTGTGAAGTTGTATGTTAATGTAAATACTCATTTCGCGACGTCACAATCTGATGTACTATTTTTAGATAGTTACTACACAAATCCAACTGTTATATTTTAAAAGATTATGGCAACGGAAATTTAGTATGAAACTTTGATGGAGGTGGATCGAAGGAAAAAGGTATTGACAGACGGACAGACGGACCAAAAAGTGATCCTTTAATGGATCCTCTTGAGGTACAGAACTCTAATTGTCTATTTAGAGCACGTGGCCGCGTTCAAATTTGCATTGTTTTGTAGCTGTCCCTATCCGAGCCCTATCCTACCCGAGCGCGTACGGTGAGACAGCATACACTACGCGAAGTTACCCACCCGTTATTTGGATGTTTCGTAGTCCCGTGATCATTTGAAGGATACAGTATATTATGTAGCCATTTTTTCAATACAGTATATTAATAAAATTTCAGATGTCGGTGGTTTTTCCAAATTGTTCTAAATTGATTCATACTCTTGTAAAACAGGTTCAAAGTTGGAACTTTTTAGTACCGAAAAATACAATACTTTGACGCCCTGTAACTCTGGAAGTTTATACTCTAACGAAAATCTGACACACCACCGACACAGATATTTGTTTCTAGATTGTGTCTTGAAAATTTCATTGACTTTCATCGCTTATTACTCAAAACATGACGGTACTACGTTTGTATGGGCGCTTTGACACCAGCAAATCCTCTTAAGAGTGTTTGAATTACATTGCCGGCTTTCATTGCAGGTACAAATCTGATGGGATTCATAGCAGGCGTTGCAACGGCGTTTTGCGATAGCTTCTGGACATTCGCTCTCTGCAGATTCTTCGTAGGATTAGCTTTCGATAACTGCTTCACTATGATGTATATTCTAGGTAAGTATCTATAATTAAATTAATTAGCCCGTGACGCAAAAAGCGGGGTGTTATAAGTTTTGACGACAATGTCAAATCAAATCGGTTTATTTGCATTCATGTACATAGAGTCATTACACTTCAAATAGTATTCGGATCTATATACATGAACCCCGTCAGGGCATAGCAAAATGTATAAGTCAAATTTTATACAATAATAATAATAAATTTCAAATTTTATACAATAATAATTATAAATGTCAAATTTTATACAATAATAATAATATATGTCAAATTTTATACAATAATAGTTCAATGTTAAATTTTATAAATAATAGTTCAGTGTCAAATTTTATACAACAATCCAAAACAAGGACAGTCAAACTTTATACATGTTTATCATTCATAAATTCCGTAATTATATAATATGATTTTCTGATCAGGAGCGACTTTAATTTACGCTTAAATTGTTTATCTGTCTCTTGTTTTAAAATATCAGGAATATTGTCTGTCTGTGTCATCATAGCTCTCGAACGGATGGACCGATTTTGATGCGTTTTTTTTACGTGAAAGCAAATTTCCTTGCGGTGGTTCTTAGCTATATTTGGTGAAAATCGATTCAGCTGTTTGAGTATCAGCTGATGTTAGGCATTTTAAAGATGTGATGTTTCAAATCCGGCCCGCACTTGTACACTATTTTCAAAATTCAAGCAATAATCTAAATATATATAGAAAAATACGAGAATCACATTATTGTTTCAATTTAGTTTGTACAAATTCATTTGTTTTGTACTAAGAAATTTTAAAAAAGTCATTTTATTGACGCCATCTTTTTGCCTGTTTCGTGCGTCCGAAATTTTAGTACAAATGAACTAGACTAGGATATACAAATATTGTAATTGAATCACTCTTTTTAACCGACTTCAAAAAAGGAGGAGGTTATCAATTCAACAGGTATATTTTTTTAATGTTTGTTACCTCAGGACTTTTGACTGGGTGAACCGATTTGGATGACTCTTGTTTAATTGAAAGGTGGTGCTTCCCGTGTGGTCCAGTTCTGACAACGGCATCCATATAAATCTTCAAAACTATATAAATCTTAAATGTGCCTGAGTAAAGTAGACTTTTAGGACAACTGAAGTCGGTTTCTTGTTTGATAATAGCATTTTAAAATTAGTAGTGTACGCGCGGCTACAGATCAAGCTATACATTTCCAGTATAAGCTGACCTCGCACCGTGCGGGAGTACATTCAACGCGAGGTCAGCGTATACTGGAAATGTATATATTGATGTGTAGCCGTGTGTACAAGTCCAGGCCGAAGCTGCAACATTTGCGGAACGTGTCATTTATAACACAAAAATAATCCATGTGGA
Organism: Carcina quercana; assembly: GCA_910589575.2. Classification (NCBI taxonomy): domain Eukaryota; kingdom Metazoa; phylum Arthropoda; class Insecta; order Lepidoptera; family Depressariidae; genus Carcina; species Carcina quercana. The sequence continues at coordinate 1,632,961 of OU342455.1, read as the reverse complement.
TAAAGTGGGCTAGGATTCTTGGCGCGAACTTGAAAAATGGTGGTTCATTGCAATTTTGTTAATTGAATAATAATACTGTTATGTGTGTTTTTGTGTTATAATGGTGTGATATAGTGCAAAAAGTTTTACGGACGGTGTTATAGTATCAATTACGCAACATGGCGAGGGTTTCGACGCGATCGGAAGAGTTTACCATGTCGAGTACATTCGGCATATGGATTCTTTCGAATAATGTTGAAACCAAGGCTGGCCTTTGAAGTTCTCGTCAAGAATCCAAATTAAGCGATAAAATGTACACATTATACATTTTATTGAGAAAGCTGAAGAAATGGCTTCGGCATAGTTGCACATAATTTGTTCACCTAATTTTACTCGTCATTGGCTAGATAACCACTGGTTAAAGACATTATTAAAAAAAATGGGCTAGAAGTCATAAATCTGATTATCATTTTGTTCAATAAGTAATACAAGGTTATGTCGAGCCCGCGGCTCCGCGTGCGTGGTATACACCGACATTGAAGTCGCAATAGATTAGCTGAGCTGTCGGAGCTGCCATTGATCTACAATCTAGAATTGTAGATGCACAAAATCAATGTTGAATTATTTTAGTACTTCAGTTTTCTACCGACTTAAAAAACGGAGAAAGCTCTCATTAGACTGTATTTTAACGCGCTTTTATTAGCTTCACCTGTATGTTTGTGAATTGTAGATGCACAAAATCAATGTTGAATTATTTTTGTATTTCAGTTTTCAACCGACTTAAAAAACGGAGAAAGCTCTCATTAGACTGTATTTTAACGCGCTTTTATTAGCTTCACCTGTATGTTTGTGAATTGTAGATGCACAAAATCAATGTTGAATTATTTTTGTATTTCAGTTTTCAACCGACTTAAAAAACGGAGAAAGCTCTCATTAGACTGTATTTTAACGCGCTTTTATTAGCTTCACCTGTATGTTTGTGAATTGTAGATGCACAAAATCAATGTTGAATTATTTTTGTATTTCAGTTTTCAACCGACTTAAAAAACGGAGAAAGCTCTCATTAGACTGTATTTTAACGCGCTTTTATTAGCTTCACCTGTATGTTTGTGAATTGTAGATGCACAAAATCAATGTTGAATTATTTTTGTATTTCAGTTTTCTACCGACTTAAAAAACGGAGAAAGCTCTCATTAGACTGTATTTTAACGCGCTTTTATTAGCTTCACCTGTATGTTTGTGAATTGTAGATGCACAAAATCAATGTTGAATTATTTTTGTATTTCAGTTTTCAACCGACTTAAAAAACGGAGAAAGCTCTCATTAGACTGTATTTTAACGCGCTTTTATTAGCTTCACCTGTATGTTTGTGAATTGTAGATGCACAAAATCAATGTTGAATTATTTTTGTATTTCAGTTTTCAACCGACTTAAAAAACGGAGAAAGCTCTCATTAGACTGTATTTTAACGCGCTTTTATTAGCTTCACCTGTATGTTTGTGAATTGTAGATGCACAAAATCAATGTTGAATTATTTTTGTATTTCAGTTTTCAACCGACTTAAAAAACGGAGAAAGCTCTCATTAGACTGTATTTTAACGCGCTTTTATTAGCTTCACCTGTATGTTTGTGAATTGTAGATGCACAAAATCAATGTTGAATTATTTTTGTATTTCAGTTTTCAACCGACTTAAAAAACGGAGAAAGCTCTCATTAGACTGTATTTTAACGCGCTTTTATTAGCTTCACCTGTATGTTTGTGAATTGTAGATGCACAAAATCAATGTTGAATTATTTTTGTATTTCAGTTTTCAACCGACTTAAAAAACGGAGAAAGCTCTCATTAGACTGTATTTTAACGCGCTTTTATTAGCTTCACCTGTATGTTTGTGAATTGTAGATGCACAAAATCAATGTTGAATTATTTTTGTATTTCAGTTTTCAACCGACTTAAAAAACGGAGAAAGCTCTCATTAGACTGTATTTTAACGCGCTTTTATTAGCTTCACCTGTATGTTTGTGAATTGTAGATGCACAAAATCAATGTTGAATTATTTTTGTATTTCAGTTTTCAACCGACTTAAAAAACGGAGAAAGCTCTCATTAGACTGTATTTTAACGCGCTTTTATTAGCTTCACCTGTATGTTTGTGAATTGTAGATGCACAAAATCAATGTTGAATTATTTTTGTATTTCAGTTTTCAACCGACTTAAAAAACGGAGAAAGCTCTCATTAGACTGTATTTTAACGCGCTTTTATTAGCTTCACCTGTATGTTTGTGAATTGTAGATGCACAAAATCAATGTTGAATTATTTTTGTATTTCAGTTTTCAACCGACTTAAAAAACGGAGAAAGCTCTCATTAGACTGTATTTTAACGCGCTTTTATTAGCTTCACCTGTATGTTTGTGAATTGTAGATGCACAAAATCAATGTTGAATTATTTTAGTACTTCAGTTTTCTACCGACTTAAAAAACGGAGAAAGCTCTCATTAGACTGTATTTTAACGCGCTTTTATTAGCTTCACCTGTATGTTTGTGAATTGTAGATGCACAAAATCAATGTTGAATTATTTTTGTATTTCAGTTTTCAACCGACTTAAAAAACGGAGAAAGCTCTCATTAGACTGTATTTTAACGCGCTTTTATTAGCTTCACCTGTATGTTTGTGAATTGTAGATGCACAAAATCAATGTTGAATTATTTTAGTACTTCAGTTTTCTACCGACTTAAAAAACGGAGAAAGCTCTCATTAGACTGTATTTTAACGCGCTTTTATTAGCTTCACCTGTATGTTTGTGAATTGTAGATGCACAAAATCAATGTTGAATTATTTTTGTATTTCAGTTTTCAACCGACTTAAAAAACGGAGAAAGCTCTCATTAGACTGTATTTTAACGCGCTTTTATTAGCTTCACCTGTATGTTTGTGAATTGTAGATGCACAAAATCAATGTTGAATTATTTTTGTATTTCAGTTTTCAACCGACTTAAAAAACGGAGAAAGCTCTCATTAGACTGTATTTTAACGCGCTTTTATTAGCTTCACCTGTATGTTTGTGAATTGTAGATGCACAAAATCAATGTTGAATTATTTTTGTATTTCAGTTTTCTACCGACTTAAAAAACGGAGAAAGCTCTCATTAGACTGTATTTTAACGCGCTTTTATTAGCTTCACCTGTATGTTTGTGAATTGTAGATGCACAAAATCAATGTTGAATTATTTTTGTATTTCAGTTTTCAACCGACTTAAAAAACGGAGAAAGCTCTCATTAGACTGTATTTTAACGCGCTTTTATTAGCTTCACCTGTATGTTTGTGAATTGTAGATGCACAAAATCAATGTTGAATTATTTTTGTATTTCAGTTTTCAACCGACTTAAAAAACGGAGAAAGCTCTCATTAGACTGTATTTTAACGCGCTTTTATTAGCTTCACCTGTATGTTTGTGAATTGTAGATGCACAAAATCAATGTTGAATTATTTTTGTATTTCAGTTTTCAACCGACTTAAAAAACGGAGAAAGCTCTCATTAGACTGTATTTTAACGCGCTTTTATTAGCTTCACCTGTATGTTTGTGAATTGTAGATGCACAAAATCAATGTTGAATTATTTTTGTATTTCAGTTTTCTACCGACTTAAAAAACGGAGAAAGCTCTCATTAGACTGTATTTTAACGCGCTTTTATTAGCTTCACCTGTATGTTTGTGAATTGTAGATGCACAAAATCAATGTTGAATTATTTTTGTATTTCAGTTTTCAACCGACTTAAAAAACGGAGAAAGCTCTCATTAGACTGTATTTTAACGCGCTTTTATTAGCTTCACCTGTATGTTTGTGAATTGTAGATGCACAAAATCAATGTTGAATTATTTTTGTATTTCAGTTTTCAACCGACTTAAAAAACGGAGAAAGCTCTCATTAGACTGTATTTTAACGCGCTTTTATTAGCTTCACCTGTATGTTTGTGAATTGTAGATGCACAAAATCAATGTTGAATTATTTTTGTATTTCAGTTTTCAACCGACTTAAAAAACGGAGAAAGCTCTCATTAGACTGTATTTTAACGCGCTTTTATTAGCTTCACCTGTATGTTTGTGAATTGTAGATGCACAAAATCAATGTTGAATTATTTTAGTACTTCAGTTTTCTACCGACTTAAAAAACGGAGAAAGCTCTCATTAGACTGTATTTTAACGCGCTTTTATTAGCTTCACCTGTATGTTTGTGAATTGTAGATGCACAAAATCAATGTTGAATTATTTTTGTATTTCAGTTTTCAACCGACTTAAAAAACGGAGAAAGCTCTCATTAGACTGTATTTTAACGCGCTTTTATTAGCTTCACCTGTATGTTTGTGAATTGTAGATGCACAAAATCAATGTTGAATTATTTTAGTACTTCAGTTTTCAACCGACTTAAAAAACGGAGAAAGCTCTCATTAGACTGTATTTTAACGCGCTTTTATTAGCTTCACCTGTATGTTTGTGAGTTTGTGAGTTTGTAATTCTCCTTCGCGCGCCTGCTGCCTTCTCGGCCCTAGTAGCTGATTATTTATGGCTCACTTTCCGGAATAAAACCGGTCGGTAAAGAAACTACCATCAAATAGTTGATAATCCATAGTAAATAAAGAATTGGAAACAAAACTAAAGAACACGCTTTCATAGCATATTAAACTAAAAAGTGAAAAATAAATATAGTTTAAAAAAACTAAAAAACACGCTTCTAAAGAATATCGAACTAAAAAGTTTAAAATAATTTTTAAAATAAAATAAGCTTAAAACAATAATGAACGAACAATAAATACTAGTATTATTGTGAAAAAAGCGTGGGCGCTTTGTGCCACATTTTTCGTATATCGAGCGCCCAACGCTATATTATTTTGTATGTTACGCATATTTTTTGTGTTTTTATCCGACTTCAAAAAGGAGGAGGTATGTTTGTATGTTACGTGATAACTCCGCTAATTATGAATCGATCTTGATGATTGTTTTTTTTATTTGGTAGAGTGCATTTGAGAGGAGATCCCATATAAATTTTATTGAAATTGATTCAGCGTTTTTTTGAGAAAATCAACTAAAACCAAATATCAAGGAGCATTTTCTATAACTATTAGTTCATAAGTTAATATATAATTATCCTACTAATATTATAAGTGTGAAAGTTTGGATGTTTAGATGTTTGGATGTTTGTGACGCTTTCATGGAAAAACTACTGAATGGATTTGAATGAAACTTTACAATAACATAGCTTATACATCAGAATAACATATAGGCTATAATTTATAGTCTTGTGTAAATTGTACAAAATCACACTTATAATATTAGTGGGATTACATGGGAAATTTTGGCATAACAAAAACGCGTTGCCTAGCAACCGACCATAGAATATGTAAATTTATATATACAAACTTTCGCGTTTATAACATTGATGTGAAGACTATTTGAATGTACTACGTCAGATATTGAAATTTCTTTTGTTTCTTTAAATTATTAGACTACGTAACAGAATAAACACTATTTTGTACCTTATGCTGTACAATAATTTGTCATATACGTCATCTGTGCCTATCGAACAAGTAGAATACATCCTGAATTACACGCGGACAAAGTCGCGGGCGGAAGCTAGTAGTATATAAAGTATGTATTATTAGTGATATATATTAGTTTGTTTTGTATCTCTTATTTATGTAATCGTTTATTATATTTATTATATCGTACACGCCAAACTGCCCTCCTCTCTTCACTATTTCTCCTTGACCCAGGACTGCTTTTAGAAATAAGCTGTTCCTTTTGTATATATTTTTCTGTTTTTGTGTTATGTAAATATTTTCCGTGTACAATAAACTGTTTTAAAAAAATTACCCAGATAATTCTACCACTAAGGGGGAACATTTTAGGGGATGAATGTTAGGGCAGGAAACTGTTATAGCAGTTGAAGTCGGGTTCTAGTTCTTTTTGAACGCGTCAATTACTTGCAGTCATGTACAAACAGTTTACTGCTGGTTTATAGAGTTTGTACTACAATCCAAATAACAATATAAAAATACAAATAAAACTTCGATTTGTGTTTCTGATATTAATTCAATTCTAACAAGAAGAAAGTTACGAAACTAAAGCCAGACTAATTGTAGGCTAGGTGGTCCTATAAAATAGGTTTTTCACTTAGAAACTGTAGGACATTACACAGAAATTCCACTGATAATCCAACCCGGGACTTCCGGATCGTAAGTCCAAATGTGTAGCTATTATGACATGGAGACGGTTCATATAAAGAGGACAGAAAAACCTACAAAAATAATTTTGCAAAATGAATGCTCGTTTTTCTCAAGCCTCCATTTAGCTAAGACATTTTCAATAGAGTGGGATGTAAAAAATAACACTGTTTCAGATGTATTTTAAAATCATTTCCAGTTAGTGATAATGTCTAATAATTTTGTGATTACATTGTAATAAAGGTTGCCACTGGCAATTGCCGTAATCACTGGGGCTATTGTGATATTCGATGTGCTATAAATGTGGTTTGTATCTGAAGAGTTAAATTAACTATGATTATCATGAAGAATGTTCTGATTACATCAAAGACCTCCTCTCCTTTGGGCTCTTTTTTTTGAAAAATGCGAGGGTATGTTTTTAATCCGACTTCAAAAAAGGAGTAGGTATGTATGTTACGCGATAACTCCGCTAATTGTGAATCGATCTTGATGATTGTTTGTTTGTTTAATAGATCATACTACAGAGGTGGTCCCGTGTAAATTGTATCGAAATTGATTGAGTGCTTTCTGAGAAAATCAACAAAAACAAAATATATACGAGTACACAGATCTACCTTTATGGGTGAACGTTTTATGGGATGAATACTGTAGACTTGTACGGCAGTTGAAGTCGGGTACTATGCTTTTTTTGAATGCTTTATAATAATAAAAGTATTTATTTATTCTCCAGAATTTTTCGGTAGATTTTACTTATAAACTACTTATGTTTAAAAAGTTGGACAAAACTGGCAAAAAGTTGGATAGTAAAGGCCTCCGTTGCTGAGCTAGAAGAAAACCCTTTTTATATGAAACCTATTTATATATTCGTATGGGAGTAGCTGAAGCGCCGCAAAAGGACATAAGCTAGTTTTTATCACAATCCAACGAGTAGTTACCGTGGGATAATTGAAGACGTAAGGGAAGAAGTTAATAACACACACACACACACGCTCCCTTTCTCTAATCCTATCTTAAATTACTTCCCTTAATCCCTACATAAATTAAATTACTTTTCCTTTATTATATTATATACATAACAATTATTGTATATAAAATATGTATTAGCATGTTAGTTAGTTATAAATGTATTTTTGTTATGGAAGAGTGGGACCCTCTGTTACAGGTATTTTTATACTTACAAGAGGGTCTCAACCTTGTTTCTGGAAACAACTTTGTTCAATGAAATAAAACAATCTTTGTATTTAAAATATATATATATGTCGTCGTCATCATCAGGATGGGTGGGTGTTTGTCGTGTTCCGAGCGAAGGGGATGAGATTATTCGTCATCCGACATCACGTGGGCTGTGATTATCTTGTGGGCTAACACGTGGGCTATCAGGCAATGAAATGACAATTGGGATTCACAATAGATTGTAATGTCTTGGTTGTATATCACACACATAGATAGGCAATACTCTATTGAACACTGGTGACGTAATACTATTTCACAATGCGCACGCGACTACATGAAACGTGTGACAGTTCCCAGGCCCACAGGGCGACTGTTCGGCTCTCCCGCCGCCTCCAGTCTCCGGTCCTAGACTCTGTCGTAGCGCACACCGACCGTAGGTTATGTACTTCAGTCGGTGACACTGATGTTTCATGCGACACGGCCATCCTGCGTGACACACGTCCTCGTGTGTTAATCCTGAAACAATTTTTCCACAGCACAGTACTTCACGATCACGCTCGGCCAATCCTGGCCACAAATAGGATACTTAGTATCTGAACTTGATATAGTTACTTTTAATTTCGTTCATACAGGATATAACCAAAATATCGCTGAATACACCAAAGTATCGCTGAATACACCAAAGTATCGCTGAATCGATCGTACAATAAAACTGAATACAAGATGGTACTTAATAAAACTTAGCCAATTGATGGCAACACTATAAAACCACTAAGCCAATTGATACGGGTCCAATGATACGAATATCGCAAACTAGTTCTCGACATGACGGTCATACCCATGCATGACCCGACCCCTGGCCAGAGTCAGCAGTGTCGCGCATCCACGGTGTACCCAGCGAGTGGGACATGCCGACTACTAACGGACTACGACTCCTGCGTGACCTCTGCCATGGCCAATCGTGAACTCTGGACGGACCCTCGAGGTCCCGGACTCGCGCAATCAATCAACCCACCAAAAGATTTATCTGATATCTGCGTTATCATCATTCCATCTCTTCAATGATACTTTGGGCTCGTTGGCATTTCTCTAACTCTAGCATGAACATACTTGAAGTTACGTTTTCAATCGAATGCCATCCATCTGTAACGATCATCCGGTAGTGTTACTATCACTTTAAAATGATAATAGGATCTAGTCTAGCTTAGACTGATTACATTCCATGTTTTATACCAAAACAATATCTAGTTCTGTCATTTTCTGCAATCATCAATAACTATTGAAAGCGAATGAATGAATGAAACTAAGAATGCGCAATTTTCCCTTTGCCTTGATGCTACCTTTTCCCATATAATGAAAAGGGATACTGTACTGCTTATTCAAACAAACTGAAAATGACTCACTAAATTCCACAATCCAATCGCTGCCACGGGACACTTGATACACACATCAATAATGGGTTCAAGTACTCCAAAGTAGAAGATCATTTGTAGCGATGACGTATCGTTGCTAATCGTGTCTCGCCTGGACAGTCTTCATGTCGGTGTTGCTGCACAACTGCTATACAGCCGCTGCTGCTCCACCACATCATCAGGACATCATATGCTCAGAATACATAGACCTGAAAACATAAACAACGAAAAGCAATACCAGCTACACAAATTTCTATTAGAGGTATAGAAAGGAAATAAATATGCAAACGACTCTGTTTTGCTTTAGTGCATCATCTCACAAAATTTGATAACTTAATGTTCATAGAAAAACATAACCGTAACAAAATGTTAAAATTAAAATAAGTGGTCTAGAGAGTTAACCCAAAATAGTCAATAAACTCGGGTGTTAATAATATCAACTTTCTTCCTTGAGGTCTCAAGTGGATACGACACATGGGTAAAGTTAATCTCGTTTAAAAATAGTTCTAAAACTGATTTGGTTACGAGAACAAAGACTTTACTATTCAGATATTTCAGATGAAATTTAATTTGGTGTATTAGTAGGTTTATCAATACAGATTTTCAATTCTTTTCATTACAAAATACAGCATTAACTACCATCTGTATTATTAATAGCTTATTCAAATGAAAGTATCGAATACTTTAACGAGGGAACAATAAAATGAGTATGACTCACCGGGTAACTATAGTTTTCACCACACGTCATCATCATCATATTATATCTCATACTAAGGATCTTGCGGATCCACTTATGCTCATCAATACGAGTAGCATTGGGCAAGTTACTGCTTAGCAGCAACATTGTGCTGATAGAAGTGCAAATACATCGCTATAGGCTGAGGTACTATATGGATATGTGACTCATCTCTTCTCACTGACAGAATACTTCATTCAAGAATCCATTCGAATGTGGACGTTCCTGGGCAATCTCTGTTGTTAAGATGTTTGTAGACTTCTGATGGTTTTCTTTGTAGTTATTTTCTCATCTTGCATAGTCCTCCAATCGTTTGTTTAAACTGCATTACAATTTCTCACTTTTGCTTTATTATGTCAATCGATTTTTATCTCGTCTTTACAAATAATTTTCTTTTCAAACAAGTAAATAACTTCAAGTTTCAGTCGCGTCGCAATCTCAGTTGCACTAAACTTTGTATTCGTTTATCAGATTGTAAATATTGTGATTCGTGTAGGTGCACGAGTCACACAAGTACAGTTGACAAAGCCCACTTGTTCTATCGTCGCTTTCTGGAAGCTATTCATTTGTGACGTCATCTTACGACTTGAGTATGCGGCCCAGCTTTCGTTATCGCGCAGTTTTTATGAGAGTGGCTGCCATAGTTTTGTTACACTCGACTCGTATATTGATCTAAACAATCTTTGAATTCTCTGGGTAGCAGATGAAGATCTCTTTAGGGCATTGTTGATCACCACTATGAGCTGATTCCATAGTTGGGCATACAGATACTCTTTTGGTACTCACTCTAGGATTTCAAGGTTTGTCTTTCCTGTTTCTGCATTTCTAGTAGTAGCCTCCTATAGATATCACCATTAACGTCACAATTTGAATTTCTACTTGCCTGATTGTATCCCACTTCTGATGTCGTCGTCATCATCAGGATGGGTGGGTGTTTGTCGTGTTCCGAGCGAAGGGGATGAGATTATTCGTCATCCGACATCACGTGGGCTGTGATTATCTTGTGGGCTAACACGTGGGCTATCAGGCAATGAAATGACAATTGGGATTCACAATAGATTGTAATGTCTTGGTTGTATATCACACACATAGATAGGCAATACTCTATTGAACACTGGTGACGTAATACTATTTCACAATGCGCACGCGACTACATGAAACGTGTGACAGTTCCCAGGCCCACAGGGCGACTGTTCGGCTCTCCCGCCGCCTCCAGTCTCCGGTCCTAGACTCTGTCGTAGCGCACACCGACCGTAGGTTATGTACTTCAGTCGGTGACACTGATGTTTCATGCGACATATATATAATTTTTCTAATTCCAGTCCTAGAATACGTGGGTCCAAAATGGCGAACATTCGTTGCGAACATGTCCATCGCTCTGTTCTTCACACTAGCCGCTTCCCTGCTACCCTGGATAGCGCTGTGGTCAGACGACTGGAGGCGGTTCGCCCTGGGGACCAGTGTCCCCTTTATCCTGGCTGCATTCACCCCATGGCTGGTCCCTGAGAGTGCCAGGTATGTCTTTATAGTTTGCACTTGACTGTTGGACGAAAAACTGCGATCAGAAGCTTCAAGCTAATAATACCGAATACATGGTAGACTGATGTTTGGCGGCAGACTTAGGTAACCTGGTGGTAGCTAGCGACGCGGACATTGATGCCCTACCACAAACCAAATCGTAGGAAAACGAACGCATGAACTTTGGATTGCTAAGTCCAATCTTAGCACATTAGTAATCATCAATAGCCTATACATATCCCCACTGCAGGTCTCAGTCCTACTCTCCTACAGAGAGTGTATGGGACATAGTACACCGCGCGGGACCAGTGCGCATTGGTAGACTTCACACACACCTTTGAATTTCTCAGGAGTGTGCAGGTTTGTTTACGATGTTTTTCCTCCACCGAAAAGCCAATGGTAATGGTTGTTATCATTCGTACATAAGTTCCAAATAACAAATTGTAACTCATTGGTACGGGCCCTACCACGGCTTGTGTAATATTAATTAGATTCATTTCCCATATTTACAGATGGCTCGTGTCACAAGGGAAGATCGACAAGGCTCTCACCATCATGAAGAAGTTTGAGAGAATCAACAAGACCAAGATCCCAGATAAAGTCATTAGTGACTTCACAGTAAGTTCTTCATGTTTAGATTACCCAAATCCCTCTGTGGATGAGGAGGGCTGAGGACTGGAAGGAGTGTCGCAGGTTGGGTTAGGTATGAGGTTAGGTAGGAGGCATATCTTCAGCAGTGGCTGATAAGTCAATCCTAGAAAATACAACAATTTTGGCAACAAAAATATATTTTTGCTTTTCTGTAGTTGATTCCAAAATAGGATGTAAGTAAGGATCTAACTATGTCGAAGAATTCGGGGACTCTCTCGCAAACATGCCTTTCGCATTGCAATCGGACACTTAGAACAAATGTCGTGATATCGGCACACATTGTAAAGATGATTGACGATGTGTGAGTAGATATTACGCGTCATACAGTACTCGCTAAATAAGTTTGCCCCTCTGAAGTTAGCTACAAAAGGCTGCGAAGTATCAATTATTAACGTATGGGAGGGAAGGCAAGTTAGCGGGTGGAAAGAAATGTCCTAGTGTTGTATGTCATCTAGCGATAGTTATTATAGAAAATAATACACACACATTCAGTGGGGCAAACAGCGTGCAAGTTCTGTAAGTACCGGACAATTTCTGCGTCAGTTTCTTGCGGGGAAAGTGAGGTGTCGCGGATCGGTGGGCGGTAAACGTCCACAATTCCACGTGTACAAACTCTGGCAATTTAAGAGGGTATGCTGTTGTCAAAGCGCCCATACAAACGTAGTCCAGTCATATTTTGAGTATTAAGCTATGAAAATCTATGAAATTTTCAAGACACAATCTAGAAACAAATATCTGTGTCGGTGGTGAGTCAGATTTTCGTTTAAATATATACTTCCAGATTTACAGGGCGTCAAAGTATTGTATTTTTCGGTAGTAAAAAGCCCCAATTTTGAACCTGATTTACAAGAGTATGAATCAATTTAGAACAATTTGGAAAAACCACCGACATCTGAAATTTGATTAGTATACTGTATTAAAAAAATTGTTACATAATATACTGTATCCTTCAAATGATCCCTGGACTACGAAACATCCAAATAACGGGTGGATAACATCGCGTAATGTATGCTGTCTCACCGTACGCGCTCGGGTAGGATAGGGCTCGGAGAGGGACAGCTACAAAACAATGCAACCTTGAAACCGACCACGTGGTCTTACCAACATAGCCTCTTAAAATTACAGGAATCATCCCTAAAAACCATCAAGGAATGCGAAGCCGAATCCAAGACGTACTCCGTGCTGGATCTCTTCAAAACCCCTCGATTGCGGAAGAACGCCATCCTCCTCATCGTCATCTGGATGGCCATATCCCTGGTCTTCGATGGGCACGTCAGGAACGTCGGGTCTTTGGGTTTGGATATATTCCTGACCTTCACTATCGCTTCCGCTACCGAGCTGCCTGCTGATACATTCTTGACAGCAGTTTTGGACAGGTATTATGAAACAGATTTTCAAAAGACTTCATCAATCAATCAAATCATTTATTTGTCAATTTGGGTGCTGCTTGCAGATGTTTACTAAATAAAAAACTCTCCAAAGAGGTTCGAAGATTTTGGCCTCAATGAACGGCCGCCATCTTGTTTTTTTTTTCAAGCAGATGAAATAAATGCCTATTTGAAAGCTTTGAAACTGTATTGTGGGTACACGTAAAAAAGTTATGTTTCACTACAATGCGAGTGTAACTTCACAATGATTCTCAAGCGGGGCATTATGCAGCTGCTCTTTTAAAATCGGACAAGATTTTATGAGTGGGTCGTCAGCTTCCTCATAGAGCTATGATAATTCTACGCATGGCAAACTTAAGGCAATTTAGGAGCAATCAAACTTTATCATTCATAATTTAGCAGCAACCATGACTCAGTTCTAGTAAGGGGACGGCCTGGTAGACGTTTCCCGGTACGTGGTCGCCACTCGAGAACCTTTACTCCCCACCGGTTATCGGTTCTTCGAGCGATGTGGCCTGCCCATTGCCACTTCAGCTCACTGACTCGTCGAGCTATGTCGGTGACCTTCGTTCGTCTACGGATTTCCTCATTCCGGACCTTATCACGTAGAGAAATTCCGAGCATAGCTCGTTCCATTGCTCGCTGAGTGACTTTGAGCTTGTTTATTCGGCCCACAGTGAAGGACCACGTTACGGTTCCGTATGTCATCACTGGCAACACGCACTGATTAAAGACTTGTCTATAGACGCTGAGGTATTTTGTACAAGATATGCCGTAATTTCCCGAACGCTGCCCAGCCGAGTTGGATTCTTCGGTTGACCTCTTTGTCGAAGTTGGACCTACCTAGTTGAACGATCTGTCCCAGGTATACATACTCGTCTACAACTTCGATTGTAGTGTTGGACCACGTACCGGGAAACGTCTACCAGGCCGTCTCCTTACTAGATGGACCGACGACCTGGTTAGAGTCGCGGGGAGTCGCTGGATGCAGGTGGCTCGGGACCGGTCGATGTGGCGTACCATGAGGGAGGCCTATGTCCAGCAGTGGACGTTTCCCGGCTGATGATGATGATGACTCAGTTACAGCGAGTTGTTTTTAGTGTGACACATGCCAGGAAGGCAAACCAGTGAGGTTAGGGCTTTAGACTATAGTCAGGCATTTAAAGGACAATTACAGCAATGAGAGCCAAAAAAATTAACGATCACATTGATAAACTGTTGGATCTACGAACGAAATACCGTGTGTAAGCTGGCGACCAGCGCCAGGCGCCAAAATTTTCGAATCTCGATTTAGCACTAGAGATTTAGCACTAGTAGAATAACACTATTTAGATTATTACTTGAGTTTTTAAATAGTGTACAAGTGCAGGACGAATTAGATACAACTCTTTTTTACAAAAGACTTTGTCCCTTACCAAAAACAATGCTAGATGGATTCTTGGCGCGAACTTGAATAACGGTGGTTCATTGCAATTTTGTTAATTGGTTAATAATACTGTTATGTGTGTTTTTTGTGTATTATAATGGTGTGATATAGTGCAAAAAGGGTCACGGACGGTGTTATAGTATATACGCAAAATTGCGAGGGTTTCGACGCGATCGGAAGAGTTTACCATGTCGAGTACATTCGGCATATGAATTCTTTCGAATAATGTTGAAACCAAGACTGGCCTTTGAAATTCTCGTCAAGAATCCAAAACAAGCGATAAAATGTACACATTATACATTTTATTGAGAAAGCTGAAGAAATGGCGTAGGCATATCCCAAGTAACACAAGGAGCATTATAAATAACTACTCGTGAAGTTATGTAGAACTTAAGGTCTATATAAGCTCTTATAAAAGTTCACCTAACAGTCTATAGCCCTATATAGGCATCTCAAATCCATTATAATACTTTTCGCTGTATAAAGGTTGGATAATGGTATAGCAAAATGCTTGTATAATGTATTTAGCTTGAGTGCAGCATACCAAAACGCTTTTGTATAGCTTTCAGCTGTTTTTAGTGCCTTTGGATCTTCAATAGCATTTGTAAGTAGTATTTAAATGCCTAATGCTCCTTAGTAGCATAAACTTTAACCATTATAATGCATCGCCAATTCGCTGTACAGCTGTTAGATAGTTTCAGTGCCTTTGGTTGTATTATAGCATTTTAAGCAGGAAGTAAAAGCTTAGTGCTGCTGAACAGCATAAACTTGAATTATTGTAATGCTTGTATTTTAAAAGTGAAACTGAGTGCTGTTATACACCCAACAGCTATTTTACCACATACGTGTGAGTTATTGAAATGCGTAAAGCTGTAAATACATTCACATTACGTGTTCGTAATTGTCATCATTTGTCCACCATACATTCCATCACGACAACATCATTTTTTAGGGTTCCGTATTTCAAAAGGAAAAAAGAAACCCCTTTCGGATCGGATTTGTTTTCCGTCCATCTGTTTGTCTGTCTGTCAAGACCATTTTTCTCAGGGACGCGTGGTGGTATCAAGTTGAATTATTAATATCGAATACTCAAGTCTGCCGTCCCCTGGAGCTGTGAAAAGATCAAACATCTAGGTCAACGCAACAAAAAGATGTAGTTGTTTAAGGTGTATCTTTAGACCATTTCATAGAAAATTCAAAGGACCAAAACCTATAGGGTACTTGCCGTTGACCTAGAACCCTGAAATTTGGCAAGAAGCAGAATCTTGTTATGTTCACAAACTTGACTTTGCAGCTGAAAGTTATACATCAGGTATATCATTTAGTTGCAAAGTAAAGTTGATTTTTCAATAGAATTTTCATTTTCGGCACAGCATTGTTGGGTACATTAATATGAAAATCATAAATAATCGAAGCGGTATTTTCAGTATATTAATTATTTGTATTCTGGACGGAACCCTCGGTGCGCGAGTCCGACTTGCATTTGAGCGGTTTTTTAATGTTGAATGACTTATTTAATAAAGCTGTATATAAATGTTGTTCAGATTAAAGGAAATGGGTTTTGTCGTTTTGATCAAGGATCACTAAAGCTAAGTAACGGAACTAAATCAGTTCACATGAAATCTACTTGACTACATGTGAACACATAGAAAACCACAATACAGACGATGGCATTATAGTAGTATATCAAAAGTCTTCTCTCTGACTGCTGGCATCCTAATTGTTCACGTGTGAGTGTTTACACAGCTTACGGTATTAAAAAAGCATTTTAATTATTCACCAAACTGTTATAGACTGACGCCATTTTGTTAATACACCTTAACCAAAAAAATATTATAATTTCGGGCCTTTGATAGAAACTAATAGACCTATAATAAAGTAATAGCTAAATTTAATACTGTTATACCATAATTGTTAAGTTTATCATGCCATAATTTCGTTCTACACCAAAAACATTCATTTTTTGTATTATGTCCCACATAACTTTTATAACATTTTATTACAAAAACTCTATAAATTGAAAGCGCCTGAAAATTTTGAATGAAACCAATATAGACATTGACAGTAAACTTAATCTCGCAGCAAAATTTGTAGGCACGACATCGAAAAACAGTAGACTTAAGTTGAAAATAATATGAAACGCCAAGTTGAACTCATGTCATACTCGACTTTGTCGTCGTCGCCATCGTTCATATCGCTAGACGATGAGTTAAATTACAACGTTTATTATTTTAAAACTATAGGGCCGCGGCATTAAGGATGTTTTTTCAATAATATAAGATTCATTTAAGTTCTAAATGTGAACACTTAAAGGACTCTAAAAATGCTTTTATTTTCATGTTAATACTAATATAATGCTTCTGTAATGCGATTAGCCGCTTCATTAGCAAAAACATTGCTAGTATAATGCTTCTAGTCCATAATGATGCTCGTATAATGCTTCTGTGATGCTATCAACAACTGTATGGACCATACTAATGCTAGTGTAATGCTATTAAATGCTTCTGTAATGTTATTAAACAGCCGATTAACAACCTAAAGCTGGTTAATTTGTGCCCAAATTAGCATTACAGTAGTCGTATAAACTTGTATAAAACTGATATAAAACCTGGCTGTAATGCTAAAACGATACATGAAAGCCGTAAGTCAGCCATTATACTGCTTCACGGTGTTACTTGGGATATAACCTCAAAATTTGTCCACCTAATTTTACTCGTCTTTGGCTAGATAAACACTGGTTAAAGACTTTAAAAAAAAACAATGCTAGATACACCTTTCATATTTTTATATTCGTTCAGCATTTTCAGACTATGATGGTTATATTTCAGATGGGGCCGGAGATGGTTGGCCTGTGGTTCCATGGTCGTCAGTGGTATTTTCAGCCTTCTAGCCACTGCTGTACCAGTTGGTAAGTTCTTCTGATATTTACACTGCGGGCCAGTGCAGCAACCTATATTTAAGAAAAAACTCAAGGAGCACTATTTATCCCTCATTTAAATAATAGGCAGTTTATATGTATGTATTTATCTATTTATAATTTATATATTATGTAAATCGTGTTTTTTTTTCTTTTTCTATATTCATTATCTTCTCTAATATATACTTTTGATTTGTTTATGTACATGTATGTAGGTCTACTTACAGTATATTTATTTTTTGAAAGCTCCAGCGTGAGTGCCGGGAGAAATCTCTCGTTAGGGATAGGCAATTCTAATTGTACAATTTTAGATATAATTGTTTTTGTAATTGTTATTTTTATATGTAAAATCCCTACTTAATATTATAAATGCGAAAGTAACTCTGTCTGTCTGTTACGCTTTCCCGCTTAAACCTCTCAGCCGATTTTGATGAAATTTGGCACAGACAATATTTAGACCCTGAGAAAGGACATAGGCTACTTTTTAATGCGAAAAATAAAGTCCACGCGGGCGAAGCCGCGGGCAGAAGCTAGTAAACAATAAAGATAGAAAGAATGCGCTGTCAAAAAAAGGTGCCTCAACAAAGCTGCTGTATGAAAGGTAGTAGAGCCAGCGCCTCATTATCTTGAGGCTTCTGGGTAAGCCTGCTTATCATTCAATGACCTTATCGTGACTTACCTGGTGAGATGAAGGACAAGTGCAAACCTATCATCATCAGCAACGTCCACTGTTGGACATAGTCCTCTATGGTATGCCACATGAGACACACCCAGCTATGCTCGTAATTTCTCTGCGTGATAAAATCCGGAATGAGAAAATCCGTAGACGAACTAGACACAGCTCGACGAGTCAGTAAAGCTGTGGCAATGGGCACATCGCTCGGAGAACGTATAATCGATTGGGAGTAAAAGTTCTCAAGTGACGACCACGTACCGGAAAACGTCTACGGGGCCTTCCCCCTACTACGACGACCTGGGACCTAGGACGACCTGGTGCCTCGGCATCATGTATTGTTTTTAAACTGTCATAAACAACTTTCTAATTTTTTCATAAACCTTATCTTCCAGGTGGTCCATCAGCTTCCCTGGCCATCTTGGGCCGTTTCGCTGTTAACATATCTTATAACATTGGTCTCCAGTACGCAGCAGAGCTACTGCCCACTGTAGTCAGAGCTCAGGGGGTAGCTCTCATACACATAATGGGATATGTGGCTTCCATAGTGGCTCCTTTCGTTGTTTATTTGGTAAGTTTGTCAACAATATTATTTTTACAACACCTGCTCGGAAAGTATCTCCTTACTTATTTCAAAACGGGGCGGAATGTATGTCATTACTGTCATGTAAATATGCGGGCGGAAAAGCTGTATGGAACGTGCTAATTTAAGGCATTTTTTATGACGCAATTGATACTGGCTGCTTGCTTTTTCTTTAGAAGCCTACATAATTCAAAAACACATGTAAGAGGGTATGCTGTTGTCAAAGCGCCCATACAAACGTAGTCCAGTCATATTTTGAGTATTAAGCTATGAAAATCTATGAAATTTTCAAGACACAATCTAGGAAAAAAATATCTGTGTCGGTGGTGAGTCAGATTTTCGTTTAAATATATACTTGCAGAGTTACAGGGCGTCAAAGTATTGTATTTTTCGGTAATAAAAAGCCCCAATTTTGAACCTGTTTTACAAGAGTATGAATCAATTTAGAACAATTTGTAAAAACCACCGACATCTGAAATTTTATTAATATACTGTATTGAAAAAATGGTTACATAATATACTGTATCCTTCAAATGATCACTGGACTACGAAACATCCAAATAACGGGTGGATAACTTCACGTAGTGTATGCTGTCTCACCGTACGCGCTCGGGTAGGATAGGGTTCGGAGAGGGACAGCTACAAAACAATGCAACCTTGAACGTGGCCACGTGGTCTTACCAACATAGCCTCTTAATTTTCCATTTGTAAATAATAACCCACAGAAAAAAAATTCTACACACTCTTCAGTAATCGTTTACTTTCTTCCCTGAGTGAACAATGTACTCTTTTTCCTAAACCATACCCAATTTTTCCCTTTTTTTCCCGTACTAACACTTACTTGATAAATCCCCAGGCGAACATCTCCCAGGACCTTCCGCTGCTGATCCTGGGCGCTCTGGGTATAGCAGGCGGTCTGCTTTGTCTGTTCCTACCAGAGACCATGGACACGGAGATGCCTCAGACCCTGCAGGATGGGGAGAACTTTGGGAAAGACCAGACTTTCTGGGATAACCCTTGTTTCTCCAGGTGAGAATTTATTTGTACTATAAACACTTTTGCTAGCAGCCATTTTGTTAAATAATAAAAGTTTAAGACATATTCGTTCTGTTAACTAACATTTCGCAGGTCCCGGGTTCAATGGCCAATAGGAGTAGCTATCGTTACTCGGGTTTTGTTAGTGGCAGGGCATTTTCTATGGATATCTGCCTGGATAGCTACCACCATGTTACCTAAGTCTGCCGCCAAAAGTAGTGCTAAAGGCGCTGTGATTGAGGCTTCTGGGACCCTATTGCTAAGCCTTCACTGTCCGTACGTCCGTATGTCACAGAGCTGCACCTTTTGAACCGTAATAGGTGATAGCGTGTATTACTTCAAGGCCGCTAAAAATTAATGGGCTTTCTATGCGTCTGAGTCACACTTGGCCAGTTATTGGACGCTTAATACGCATATACATTTTCATTTCAGCTGATGGTAAGTGACGGTAAGGTCGTTGGATAGAAGGTGTGCTCATCCAGAAGCCACATGCTAAAGGCTCTGGCTGTGCTACATTTTTTAAATTTTTTATTGCAGATAGACCAACACTTGACCTCAATCTCACCTGGTGGTAAGTGACGATGAGGTCGACGATGTTACGTGTTGGTCTAGAAGGTGCCTATTTACTCTTCTTTTGAAGATTCCCAAGTTGTAGTTTTCGGGAAACACGGAAACCGGTAGTGTAGTACATACTTTTGCTGTACGCACGATAAATGTGTAAGCGAAACGCTTGGTGCGAGCTGTAGAAATATCTACAGTGTACGGGTGAAATCGGTGAATTTCATATCGGAACACAAAAGTGCTATTAACACTGCTGTTTGGTGGCAGACTTAACATGTTGTTAGATAGCCAGGCGGACATAGAAAATGCTCCACTACAAACCACATCGTATACCCACTGGGAATCGAACCCGCGACCCGAATTGTGAGTCTAAGGGCATAGCCATTGGGGCACGGAGGCGGTTTAATATCTCTAAATATTTTTTTGTGAGAAATAAAGTCGATGGCAGTGCGTCCCATTCCTTAGTTGCACGCAAGTTGAAGCTGGAACTATAATGTGTTTCTTTAATTTCAGAAAAAATGTGGAGGATGAAAATAATCCTGGGAAGTACAGAAAGCGTCATTCCGTACAGGATTCCCAGGAGTTCGTCAGAGCTTTACCTAGTGCTATAGGGTCCAGGGCATCGTTCAGAGCGTCGATCAGGGCCTCGCTCAAGGACAAGCGAAAAGGGAAAGACGCAAATATGGCCTGATTTTGTGTGGCTGTGAGTTTTTGGTCGATATTTTAGGAACGATTTAATGATATTCAAAGAATCTCTGTGAATAGAATCTCTTTACAACAAAAAACATAAAAACTTTTTCGAATTTGGATAACAAGATTGTAAGAAAAAAGATCGGTTATTGTGGATGAAATCTCTTTACACAAAATCTTTGTAGTATTTTTTTAAAAAAGCTTGCTTTTGAATCGTGTTTTTTCTTCTTCGAACAGTGCAGTTTTGAATTGAATTTTGAATGTTTTTTCTAGTTCTAAACTGTCGATCAATAATAACTCAAACTGTGATTTCATAGTTAAAGTAAAAAAGTACAAATTAACAAAGAAAAATGTTCAAAAATACTTATACACTTAAATAATAAAATATTTATTTGGAAAAAGTAGTTTGGCTAATTTTTACACAAAAATTTTCTTGCCAGAATATTGTCGCTTGTCTCTGTAAATAAATTTTCTAATCGTATTTTAAGAATAAATATTATTGTAAGTATTAAATACTATTTAAGATGACACTTATACGCTCAAAATTATAAAAATATCACATCTTAGTAATTAGTAAGTTATTATACTTAATTTTTAATATTTAACTGTACATATTTGGACTATTTAATTTGTTATTATTTCGAAGTCACTTTTTCTCTATTTTTTGTCACGATTTTTTTATTATTTAACTTTTTTATTGTCTTGAACATTGGCGACTTTTTCCTGGCTTTTCTATTTCCTTATATTTTCTAGAAAAAGTGACTTGAAAATAATATAATACGGACTCAAATTTTAGGTTAAAATAATTTATGTAAGCAGTTTCTATGATGCCATTATTGGCGTCTTATTAAAAATTGTGATCGCGAAAACTCTGTGATAAACGGTGAAGAAAATAAAGACAAATTTTTCCTTAAAAAAGGTATTTAATTTGATGATAAATGTAAGTTTGAATATGGTGCATCGAATGACAGTCAAGGCATGCATATACACTTCTCATCAGACAAATCTAAACACCTTGCAAGTTTATGTTTTGTAAGGATTATCAGAAAAATGTGTATATTTAGGAATATATGTCGAATGTCGTTTAATAGTGAATAATATGAGGTTTTCAAATCCTCTAAATGTTCTAAATTCAAATTAAATTTTCTGATAATCCTTACAAAACATAAACTTGGAATTTATGTACGAATGATAAATGAGTGTTATTATATGGTATTATATACCATTGGCTTTTCGGTGAAGGAAAACATCGTGAACAAACCTACACACTCCTGAGAAGAAATTCAAAGGTGTGTGTGAAGTCTACCAATGCGCACTGGTCTCGCGTGGTGTACTATGTCCCATACACTCTCTGTAGGAGAGTAGGACTGAGACCTGCAGTGGGGACGTGTATAGGCTGTTGATGATTGAAGTGGCACAGTTATGGGTACACTTGACCTTCATCTCATTTGATGATTGTTCAGTTATAATGACTGTTTGGGCCAATTCGTATCCGACGACCTGAGTCTGTTTACTCTATCCATTGAAACATGGTAGCTCGGCGCTGGAGAAAGACGGTTTCAAATTTACCGCCTTCACAAACTATTTAAAAATACCGTCGGCTCTGACAGACGTAGAAAAAGGTACTCTCCGTTACTGTAAAAAAAAAAGAAGTTCAGTCGACTCTAAGAACCTGACCGCGTCACTACATACAAATTAATTTCGCACAATATACGAGTGTGAAGACAGGTGGAAAATTCGCGTTGTGTTAAGTGCTGCTATTCACAAACTGAAAGAACTTCAATTCCTGGACGTCCAGGACTTTCGAGGAGCGCCAGCAACAGGTGAGCTACCTTAATCATTTGGTGTGGGGTTTCAGCGAGGGTCGTTGGTGAAGAGTTGGCCAGTTTCTTTGATTTACACTCAGGTCCTTCAAACAATAAAGATTTAAACAAATAGCTAAATCAATGACTACTCTGATATGTACTAACATTATAAACGCGAAAGCTTGTTTGTTTGTACTTACTCTACGCTGGAACGGTGTGTCGAAATGATTTGATTTTATGTATAGGGACAGTTGAAGATTCGGAATAGGACCCAAAGGGTAACCAACGGGACCCTATTACTAAGACTCCGCTGTCCGTCTGTCAGCAGGCTGTATCTCATGAACCGTGATAGTTAGACAGTTGTCATTTTCACAGATGATGTATATATGTTGACGCTATAACAACAAATATTTAAAAAAAAAACTGAATAAAATAGATGTTTAAGGGGGCTCCCATACAACCAACGTGATTTTTAGACATGTTTTAAAGTATTAGTAACGCCATCTAGTGACGAGTAGCAAAACTGAATCGAAAATGGTATTGACGCGTATTCGTTACAGGATTGTTCGGTGCATATTATTATTTATCATTTTCCGTATTTTAATTATTCATATTATGTACGGTTTTTATCTCGATCAAGCATATCGTTCCCGTGGGATACTGTCTGAAGTCCACGCGGATGAAGCCGCGGGCAAAATCTAGTACTTAATTAATGGCTTTAGTTAATCTAGCCTGATACAGCATCGCGTGCGCAACTCAATCATTCCCAGTCCATCATAAACTCGTTAAAATGACGACTGTTTTTAACCGACTTCAAAAGAGGAGGTTCTCAACTCGACTGTATTTTTTTTATGTTACGCGATAACTCCGCCAGTTGTGAATCGATTTTCATGATTCTTTGTTGTGTAGTGGAGCTTCTGAGGTTGTCCCATATAAATTTTATCGAAATTGATTGAGCGCTTTTTGAGACAAGTAAATGCGTTCAAAAAGAACTGGAAACCGACTTCAATTGCCCTATAAGTCTACTTTTATTAAGGCAAGTTTTCTCATGTATGCCGTTGTCAGAGCTGGACCAAATTCAAATGGGACCACACGGGAAGCACAGCACAGCACACAAAATTTAGTAACGATGAGTAGCGTTTATTAATAAACCTAGGTCTTAAGCAGCTGCTCAACGCTAAGCAGATCTCTAGCTACTGTCTTAAGTTCTAGCTTAAGTAGTGTTTATTAATACGGACCTATGTCTGCCTTAGGCCTTAAGGCGTCGGTGGCGCAATGGATAAGGCGCGGGCTTTCAATTTGAGGGTACCGGGTTCGAATCCAGCCGTGTACCTATGAGTTGTTTTTCAATTCAAGTACATTATCCGATTGCTTAACGGTGAAGGAAAACATCGTGAGGAAACCTGCATGTCTTGAACAGGCATGTGAAGTCCGCCGATCCGCACTGGTCCCGCGTGGTGGACTATGGCCCATACACTCTCTGTAGGAGAGTAGGCCTGAGCCGCAGTGGGGACATATATAGGCTGTTGATGATGATGTCTGCCTTACTGTTATGTTTCGGTATAATAGAAGGCAACAGAGCCAGTGCCTCATTAGTGGGCTGAGGCTTCTAAATAGGCACGCTTCCATCCAACGGTAAGATGAAAATCTAGTGCGCTATAAAATTACATAAAAAATTGTAAAAGCCTTGAAAAAATCACTCAGCAAACCAGTGTGAAGCGGTTATCATCAATGACGCACTTCGTCACTGCTCCCATTATTTACATACAAATATTTGCATAATAAATGCTTTATAACATGTAACTCGCAATTTAATTAACAAAACGTGCGAAATGAAGGCCAATCAACAGTGAGTCCATTGTTAGAAATCTGCGATAGTCCGACCCAAACGAAATGTTTCAAATTCGGCCTGCACTTGTACACTGTTTATGAAATCAAGTAATAATCTAAATATGTATAGAAAAATACTAGGATTATATTTTTGCTGTTATTGTAATTGTACAAAAACATTCTTTTTTGTACTAACTGACAGCGTCAAACGTCATTTTATTGTCGCCATCTTTGTTTTCAACGTCAAATCTTAACTGTTCCGTGTGTTATATGTTTTTGTACAAATAAACTAAACCAAAATATACCAAAAATGGTAACTAAATCACTTTTATTTGATAATGGCCTTTTAAAATTATAAGTGTACATTTTATGACCAGGCCTTGTCTCCATACATGCACGGAACCTGTAATTTAAACCCTGTTCGGATCTACAAACTGATTGGCTCGTTACTGCTAACCGAGAAATATCCGCTGCTGAAATGCTTTTCACATTTTCACAAAAACGTGAGGAAACCTTTGGACGTTGAAAGTTTAAAATAGCGTGTATGAATTAGTTTCATACACCACACATAATGTAGTAATGACTTACCAACGACCGTAATACCTAGTTTATAGTAGAAAAAGTAGCCAAGTGCGTGTCGGGCCACGCGCAGTGTAGGGTTCCGTTTGGGTTCCGTGGTTAAACTGGTTCAATAGAAAGTAATTTTGAATGAATTTCATTTTGAGCACTCCAAGTACATTTTATGGTTTGGTCGACTATTGCTCGTTAACCTGTGAAGCCACCTTAGTCGTGATAGTTTTCCTTTGAAGTTTAGTATACATATTAGGACTGTTAATTTTTTCAGATTTTTAAAAGCAACAGTTTAGCCTATTCAATGGGAAAGACGCGAAAAATAATTCCCCCCCCCCCCCCCCCCCCCCCCGGTAACGTGTATGAGAGCCACTCAAAAAAATATTTTTCAATATTTTATTCTACCACTTTGTCGGCGTGATTAATATGTATACCTGTACCAAATTACAGCTTTCTAGTAGTAAGGGTCTCTGAGCTAAGCCGCGGACGGACAGAGCGAAACTATAAAGGTTACTTGTTTGACTACGGAACCCTAAAAATATAAAGCTACGCCGAAAATTTATGCACATAACATAAAAGTAAACAGTTAAATCCTTTCTGAATAAAACATACTGAATCTCATAGTGAAGAGATAAAGAAATCTGTGACAGACAAACAATGGAATCTTAGCCATAGTTAAATACTCCTTTATTAGATGTGATGTGATGTCTAAGATGAAAGAACCCGCCTGACATATAAAACGAAACCTCCTGCAAACTAATTCAGTCGTGATTCAATCGCTCACGCACTTTTGTCTAGACCTGTACTTCAGTTACGCGTTCTCTTCTTAAGTGTACTTTTATATTTTGTACAGAATACAAATACGTTCTTTTTTCGTATTTTTTCAAAGAGATTGTATATTATTTATGAAAATAGTGTCTGATCAAGCAAGGAGTTTGAATTGGTGAGTATTAACATTTCTTTTTCGATATAGTTGTTAAATATGGCGTACTTTCAGAGGCTATAGGGAAGATGTAACCAAATTAGATTGGGTTGAATTGTATTTTATAGTATAACGTAAATTAAAAGAAATCCTACCAAAATAAAAATACGTAATAATTTGGATTTTGCAAGGACTGAATGTCTTAAAATTTTAGTTCCTCGAATAGTAAAATGCTTATTAGATTTAGTTTTTTCATTGCATTTTGAACATTTTATTATAGGGTATAGAACATATAAAAACATTATTTTACGAGATAACTCAAAATATCGAACAAGCTCCATACATTTTAACGCTCTGAAAACACGTGTGACGTCACAAATGTCACCCGATTTGTATGGAGCGTTTTAGCACCGCGTGACTAGAATTTCTTTTCGGAGGTTTGTACAAAAAACCTATTAGTCGTATAGAAAAAAAATTGATAGAGCTATTTATCTTTTTACATGGACTATTGAATGAGACAAAACTATTTTTCCATGCATCTTCCCCATTATGATTCTAAAATTAAATCTCTCGCACCTAGGCATCTTTATTTAATTATTAAAATCGTGACTTTCTTTTACGAGCTCGATCATTACTTTTGCAGTTTTTAAATTTATAAATCAATTTAAAAAGTTTAGTAGCAAGGAGTTTTCAAAAAATAAAATAATATCGGCTATATTTTATAACAGGAAACTTGAATGAGTCAGTATGTCTTTTTTGAGTATAGAATTCTAATTAAATATATTTAATGCTTTGATTTGTTTTTTACTATATCTCACAGCTGTGTTGAAAAACGTCGTAAGATACACGGGTGTGTATGTTATTGCAAACTCGTGATATTAATAAATGAAATAATAAATTGAATTTCTCAGCCTACACGTAATAGTTTTAGTTTATATGTAATTATATCGAAACTCTAGGTCTATTTAATAATAATATTCGTTTTCATGTATGATGACTGTTTGTTTCAATTCAAATCAAAATTAAATAAAATTAAAAAACTTGAGAGGTGTCAAGGGACACCCGGATGGAACGAAGTTCCTTTCGATTAATTAGTGAAGGAATTGTAATAAAATTTTACAAATTTTCAATAAGGTTTGAACGGATTTTTAACATTATATTTTAAATATGGTTTTGTAGGTTTTTTCATTAGATTTTTTATGTATGTGATACGTTTTGTTTTTAGCGACATCTGTCATTGAGTAGCGGCAACTAATCAGAGCCATCTGTCGTCACATAGCTGTACTGTTGGTATCGTCCATGTAGATAATACTAACAGATGACGCTAACTTACTATAGCAAAAAGTGTCGGTGACAACTTTTCGTAAGAATTTTTTCCGTCTAGACCCCTTTCACAACGTGCGATAAGGAACTTCGTTTCGCTTCGCCTCGGGCTTGTTAATGTCAGCTCGTTTGCAATAACCCACTTTCCACCCTAGTATCACAATGGACTTATTAACAACGTCTTTATTCTCCGGCTACGGATAAAAGGAGGGCTATGATTTTAGCAACCTTTGTGGATATGATATGTTGCTTGCTCGTTCAGTTCCGATGACAATTTATGGTCCCATCGTGCTGATGATGAGGACAGAAGGTGTTCATAGGAAGTCCTACACTACCCATGATAAAACCGTTATGTTTGGGATCGTATTATTTGTCTTGCTGTGGACCCGATGACAATGAAAAAATTAAGTACCGTTTACAAAAAAAGCTTGTATAAAAATTTTTTTATAAACAAATAAAAATTTACTTTATTTTTGTTGGTAATAATATTTTTTCGTTATTGTAAAAAATTAAATAATTACGTTGAGTGTTACGAGTATGTAAATATTCGAATAAGTGTTCCTTTACTGTGGGCCGAATATACGAGCTCAAGTCACTCAGTAAGCAATGGAACGAGATATGCTCGGAATTTATCTACGTGATATAGTCCGGAATGAGGATGTGTGTGATTGTGTATGAATATATAATACAGTCAGAGAGATAAATACATTATAAATATATGTGATAGATTAATGAAATTATTAAAAATGGAAGGAAGTAAGAAGATAAAGAATATACGTGTATGCACCTATTTTCGCAGCAGAGATATTTTACAGAGATTTATTAATGACAGCACCCCTTTCAACTTGTAGACTACAGCCTTTAAGAGGCTATGTTGGTTAGACCACGTGGCCGCGTTCAAATTTGGATTGTTTTGTAGCTGTCCCTATCCGAGTCCTATCCTACCCGAGCGCGTACGGTGAGACAGTATACACTACGCGAAGTTATCCACCCGTTATTTGGATGTTTCGTAGTCCAGGGATCATTTGAAGGATACAGTATATTACGTAACCATTTTTTAATACAGTATACTAATCAAATTTCAGATGTCGGTGGTTTTTCCAAATTGTTCTGAATTGATTCATACTCTTGTGAATCAGGTTCAAAGTTCGGGCTTTTTACTACCGTAAAATACAATTCTTTGACGCCCTGTAACTCTGGAAGTATATATTTAAACGAAAATCTGACTCACCACCGACACAGATATTTGTTTCTAGATTGTGTCTTGAAAATTTCATATATTTTCATAGCTTAATACTCAAAATATGACTGGACTACGTTTGTATGGGCGCTTTGACAACAGCGTACCCTCTTGAATGCTCCTAGACATCGAGGGCTGACTTAGCACGTGAACGCTACATTATTTGTGAAACAAACTGACTCTGATAATCAATGTTTATTTATAGATAAGGTCAGCACAGTCAACAGCTGGTTGATATGGACGTAATGATCACAATAAAATACTTCATAAGTTATTGGTTCAATAATGAGGCAATCATGTTCCATTTGCGTATAGACTTGCATTGTGGCGGTCATCTTGTTCAATAATGATCAACAGAGCGACTGTTATTTCTGCATTCGAACATTTTTTAAACAAATAAATTTCTTAAAGAGATTTTGCGCACTGGAAATTCACCGCTGGTGAATGGTATATGGTATTGAACACCAGGGGACATGCTGACCGATCACAACAACTTACTTTTTTTTTTAAATAATGGCTTTAACCAGTGGATATCTAGCCAATGACGAGTAAAATTAGGTGAACAAATTTTGAGGTTATAAACTATGCCGAAGCCATTTCTTCAGCTTTCTCAATAAATTGTATAATGTGTACATTTTATCGCTTAATTTGGATTCTTGACGAGAACTTCAAAGGCCAGCCTTGGTTTCAACATTATCCGAAAGAATCCATATGCCGAATGTACTCGACATGATAAACTCTTCGGATCGCGTCGAAACCCTCGCAATTTTGCGTAATTGATACTATAACACTGTCCGTGACACTTTTTGCACTATATCACACCATTATAACACAAAAAACACACATAACAGTATTATTAACGAATTACTAAAATTGCAATGAACCACCATTTTACAAGTTCGCGCCAAGAATCTCCAACTTACTTTTACTAAAACCAATTAATAGGGCAGTCACACACACACGCACGCACGCACGCACACACACACACATTCTCCTCTCACACCTTATTGTTAATTTTAAGATGTTTATAGCTATAATTTTACTAGTTTCAACGTTTTTTCCATAATTCATTTTTAAAGTCAAATATTGTTAAACTTTTCTTTTCACATTGATATTATAAATTCTTTTTACATACTTTATACTTATAAGCATTTCGAAATGTATTTCATTACTCAGCCTTCTGCTGCAGCTATTTTCCTTGGGAAGAATGGGGCCTCCTGATACAAGTATTATCCATACTTAAAAGGAGAGCTTCCACGTACTGCATATATAGAAAGTTTGTAAACGAAATAAATATTTTTATTTGATAATGGCCTTTAGAATTATTAGTATACAAGACTAGGCCTTGGCTCCATACATTCGCGGAACGTGTCATTTTGTGTTTTTGAGCGTCCCGGAGCAGGCCGGATTTGAAACATATCTTTTTGGCTACTTGCGTAGTTTCATAAGGATTCATTTAATGAATGACGCAGTAAAATTTAGTTGCTTCTTCGTATATAATGACTAGGTTCTGATGTTGCTTAGCAACCGAAGCCGAACAATTAGCGTTTCGACGAATATATACCGATGAGTCTATATAGTCAACAACTTATGTCATAGAATTGATCTGACGTCGAAGAAGTCAACATAAGTTGTGAGTTGCGTCATTTTCGTAGGTTTCCCATCCCGTTATGTACAACATCAACAGCCTATATACGTCCCCACTGCAGGGGCTCAGGCCTACTCTCCTACAGAGAGTGTATGGGCCATAGTCCACCACGCGGGCCCAGTGCGGATCGGCGGACTTCACATGCCTGGTTCAAGACATGCAGGTTTCCTCACGATGTTTTCCTTCACCGTTAAGCAATCGGATAATGTACTTGAATTGAAAAACAACTCATAGGTACACAGCTGGATTCGAACCCGGTACCCTCAGATTGAGAGTCCGCGCCTTATCCATTGAGCCACCGACGCTTCGTTATGTACTGTCAATTAATATACTACTGTTAACAAGTAAGTATAATACTTATTTACATTACATGAGTGGCATCTTCTTAATAGTCTAATATCCGAAGTAAGGTCGTCCTTCACTCATGTGTCAACCAGATAAAAGTGATATTTTATCGAATTAAGAGACTTTGTTGGTAAGACCACGTGGCCGCGTTCAAGGTTGCATTGTTTTGTAGCTGTCCCTATCCGAGCCCTATCCTACCCGAGCGCGTACGGTGAGACAGCGTACACTACGCGAAGTTATCCACCCGTTATTTGGATGTTTCGTAGTCCAGGGATCATTTGAAGGATACAGTATATTACGTAACCATTTTTTTAATACAGTATACTAATGAAATTTCAGATGTCGGTGGTTTTTCCAAATTGTTCTAAATTGATTTATACTCTTGTAAATCAGGTTCAAAGTTGGGGCTTTTTATTACCGAAAAATACAATACTTTGACGCCCTGTAACTCTGGAAGTATATATTTAAACGAAAATCTGACTCACCACCGACACAGATATTTGTTTCTAGATTGTGTCTTGAAAATTTCATAGATTTTCATAGCTTAATACTCAAAATATGACTGGACTACGTTTGTATGAACGCTTTGATACCAGCATACCCTCTTAACATAATTTTATACGGCAACCCCCTAAGAAATGGTCAAGGTTACAATAAAAAAAATTAATTTTTTTTATAATAATTTCGCCGGCGTGCCTACCAAACAAAAGAAATTCTAGCGGAAAGTTTATGATATACACAACATGAAACACCGCAGTTGACTACCTTTTTCTGGTCCCTATTACTTACTATCAACTGACCTGTTTGAACGCGGCTGACAGGTATTAGGGACCAGAAAAAAGTAGTCAACTGAGGTGTTTCATGTTTCATCATAAACTTTCCGCTAGAATTTCTTTTGTTTTATAGGCACGCCGTCGAAATCATTACAAAAAATTTAAAAAAATTAATGATAACCTTGACCATTTCTTAGGGGGTTGTCGTATAAAATCATGATTAGACACTTATATAATTCGATAAAATATCACTTTCATCTAGTTGTCACATGAGTGAAGGACGACCTTACTTCGGATCCTATACTATAACTTTTATTCTGTTAAAGAATTTTTCGAGCTAGAACCAAATAGATATGATTTAATTTTAATTTGGTTTACGAATATAATTTTATTATGTTTAACATTTGACTAATTAATTGACATAGGTATAGATATCAATAAGGTCTGTGTACTGACATCATATAATTGTATAATTTGAATGCTCGATATTATTACTGTTAATTACTGTTTGCATGTCAGAACATTGGCTGAATGTGTGATCTAGAATAATTTACTTGAACATCTGATTTTATCACATTTATTGCAAATAAAAGTTTATCTTATCTTGTAGTACATCAATATTTGATGAAGCTGTAAAAGAGGGTGACGTCAAATTAAAAACCAGGTGTGAGTCGGACTCGCGCACCGAGGGTTCTGTACTGAATATTAAGACGCCAATGAAGCAAAGTCTCCGTAGAATAGTAGGTATTTGAATATGTTATTGCTGTCGCGATTCGGTACGCACACATACAGCCTTTCACATGCTTTCACTCACACAAATAACGCTGCATAACATCCCAAAGAGGCCCCTGCGAGCCGCGCATCGTCGCTACCCCTCCGCCTGGGCTAGAGTGTATTTTTCAAAATTATAATAAACTTGACGTGAGCGTGCGTCAACCCTTGTTTTACGTTTTGAGAAATTATTGTTCGCATATTGGTTTAGTCTCGACATACTGTGGTTGTATTTGATATAATTGACTAGTAAGTACCTATCACATATAAATACAATATAAATTATGGCGTTGCTATTTTAGGGTTCTACGGTCAACAAAGAAACCTTTTAGTTTCACCATATCCGAACGTTCGTCTTCCAACGATACTTTAGGTGACCTAGAGGTGTTTTAGTACCTAGAGTGCTACAGTCTAAGGACTAACAAGTTAAAGCGTTCAAAAAGAACTAGAAACCGACTTCAACTGCCCTAAAAGTCTACTTTTATTAAGGAAAATTTAAGATGTATATTGTTTTCTCATGGATTCCATTCTAAGAACCGGACCAAATTGAAATGGGACCACATGGAAAGCATCAGCTTTCAAATAATAAAGAATCATCCAAATCGGTTCACCCAGTGAAAAGCTCTGAGGTAACAAACATTTAACTAATAGAATAGAATAGAAATAATTTATTCGGCATACAGATTACAGTACAGTTAAAACATTAATTTTAAATTTGCTCTGCTGCACTGCAACGCCGAAATACACACTTAACATTCCCAGTCTCAAAAACTACTGAACCGATTTTGATGAAACTTGCAGTCTTCCCTAAGTTTTACAATACCTAGGTAAACAAAAAAGGGATTATTTAAATCGAACTTGTAGTTCCGGATATATAAAAAATAAATTAAATAAAATAGCCTTTATTGCTGAACTAATTTTTTGTTACAATTTTCTTAAAAATATGCTTACTTTATACGTTACTTATCTTTTTATATTAAGTATCAGTAACCGGTCGTTCCTACATTTCAGCTTGTCTTTCGACATAGGCCTCCTCTAAGGATTTCCACTCTATTCTATCTTTCGCTATGCGGGTCCATGTTGGACCCGCCACTTGTCTGATGTCGTCCTCCCATCTTCTAGTCTGTCTGCCTCTTTTTCTTTTGCTATCTCGTGGTTGCCATTCAGTTATTAGTCTTGTCCATTTCTACATACTCTATTTCTCCATTATTTACTGTTATGGGCTCTGTTTGTGAGGAATTTGACATTACTTTTGTTTTCGTTAAGTTCGTTGACAGGCCTGCTTTCTCGCTCTCTTCCGCTAACTGTTGGAACATTGTCTGTAGGGTTTTCGGGTTTTCCGAAAGTAAGATCAGGTTGTCTGCAAAGCGTAGGTGACCCAGCTTTTTGCCATTTATATTTAGTCCTTTATTCGTCCAATCCAGATTTGTGAATATCATTTCCAGGATAGCTGAAAATATTTTTGGTAAAATTGGGTCTCCCTGGCGTACCCCTCTCTCAATCGAAAATTCTTCGCCTGTAGATTCTAGCTTCACTTGTGCGGTGCTTTTTGTGTATATGTTTTTCAGTATTCTTATGTATTTTGCATGTACGCCTTGTTTTTCCAGTGCGTCCCAGATAAATCTATGTTCGAGTGTTTCGAATGCTTTGTTGAAATCCACGAACCCTATGTGTGTTTTTCTTTTGTGTGTGTGTTCCGGATATATGCGAGGACAAATAAACATACACTTTAGAAATTTGGCACACTTCTTTAGAAGCTGGTATAGACTAACATATATGAAAACTGGGCAGTTCTGGAAATATTACATACATACAGGTCGCATTGATAACCTCTTTTTTTGAAGTCGGTTAAAAAACTGTAATTTCACGACACCTCACACAATAGAATAGACGAGTTAAAAATCCCGTCTTAAGTGTATGAGATGTATAACTGGGAAAAAATATTTCAAGTTTTTATTTGTCGACATGAATAATAATATCGTCGAAATCTATCGTATTTCCTACTGTCATACTTCATATTATACTATTATATTTTAAGTACCTCAAAAGGAAAAAAGGAATCCTTATAGGATCACTGTGATATCGAATACTCCAGTCTGCTGTCCCTTAGATCTGTCAAATAATGAAACTTATAGGTCAACGCAATAAAAAGATATAGCTGTATTTTAGACCATTTCCGTACAAAATGCAATGAACCCAAAATCTATACGGTATTTCCCGTTGACCTAATGTCTTGAAATTTGGCAAGAAGAAAGGTTTTACAGCACAACCATAGGAATAAATCTGAATTTTTTAATTGTAACACAGTAAAATTGATTTTTTAATGTTTACAAACTTAACTTCGTAGCATGTAATTTAGCTTAGAATTTCATTTTCGGTAGAGCATTGTTGGGTGCATATTACCGTACCTATTATTTATGATTTTCAGTATGTCATTAATTCATATTCTGTACGGAATCCTCGGTGCACGAGTCCGACTTGCTCTTGACCGGTTTTTGAGTTGTTGGAGAGCCATTTCAAGCTCTTGCTGGCTGATCTCCGGGATATCTGTGTCGGGTCATATAGTCTCCGTAGCGATTTGTACATGCGATGTCCATATAACTTCTCGTTCTCTCTCAAGACTTTCAATAATAATAAATAACAAAAAATAATATAAAAAAGCTTTTAAAAAAGTTATAAATAAACGGATGTCCATGCAATAAATGTTATGTTTTTTCTGTGTTTTTTTTTCTGTTTAGATATTTTACAGTGGTACGGAACCCTTTGTATGCGAGTCCGACTCGAACTTTAACATTAAAAAAATATTTGAAACATAAGTCACTTATTCATAAATCATATTTAATTATTTACACGTAACAAAACGTAACAACAACTAAGAATTTCAGGGAAAATGTTCTGTTCTAGAGATAAAATAAATTTCCTTAGAATTATTTGTCTTTATATTTGTTTATTTAGATCAATCTAAACATTAAAACTAACAGGTAAAACCATTATAGCTCGAGAAAGGGTATCTATCGATATATTTTTCCCACCACTATTAGTCGAAAAAATCGATAAAGCTTATTGACATCACTAATGCATGCTTACTTTATTTTTATACATATAATACACAGTATATAGTTGTGATATAGTGTACCCTGCCTCCCGAACCGAACTGTGCGAGAAGGACAGTTGAAGCTTTTTTTGGTATTTGCCTAGTTTTGCCGTGAAATTAAGGGTTTGGGATATAGCTGTTTTCTCAACGAAACGTTAGCCAAATTCAATCATTTTGATCTTATTCTCTTTATCAAAGAATAATCTAGGCCCGTTGGTTTTGCTTTTTCTGAAAATGTTACGTTTACTCTAAATAATGAGTACCATAAGTTGAAAGAAATTTTTTCTGAAATTTTGAGTTTTGAGATGCCCATAATTCTAATTGTAGACAAAATATTGAAAAAAGCAAAACCAACGGGCCTAGATTATTCTTTGATAAAGAGAATAAGATCAAAATGATTGAATTTGGCTAACGTTTCGTTGAGAAAACAGCTATATCCCAAACCCTTAATTTCATATGAAATTTTTTATCTGCTGTTCCCTCTTAATAATTAACATTCTTAAATTCCCGCTCCACCGAAAATGTAATTCTGATTGAAAAACCAACTTTACTTTGCAGCTAAATTACATACACCGTATGGCTTTCAAGTACAAAGTTAACTTGACATTTATTTTGGCATAAACGTAATGTAACGTTTCTAGATCATTATATAAATTTGCAGAACTGTCAAGAAGCTCTCATGTGAATTTCTTCACTCATATGAACTTCACATAAGTTAGACAAGCACAGATATCTGTTTTTCACATTTTTGCCACCCACAACCACCCACTTCCATCGCGACCAAACTCCCTTACTTTCATCAGGAGACCAAGGGGTATTCACTACTCCAACGGAAAGTTGATCGGAGTTGGTGGTAATAAGATCAACGCTCGTCCACGATCTCAGCTGATGGTAAGCGAAGATGTGGCCTACGATGGTGCGTGTTGGTATAAAAGGACTGTTCACCCTCGAATTGAAGACACCCAAGTTGTGGCTATGTGGGAATATAGACGCCGGCAGTGCATTCCAAACCCTGTACGCATGATCAAATTAGAAGCAGAACGCTTAGTGGGAGCCATATGGATGTTGTCGTTGAAAATATTTTAATTTTTGTGTTAACTTCTTGTTTTCAGATCAGCGGCTCAGTTTTCTGTTTCAAGTAACCAGAGACACGTCGGTAAAAGTGTCTTTTAGGGCAAAAACGTTCTTTCAAAATGGGATCACGTGAGGAAGGGGTCAAGGTCGGGGGTGTCACTCCCTCTGACCTTCAGGTGACCTTGAATACGGATGACCCAATTGGTAAGTCTACTAAATGTCCCATCATTCATTCATTTATTAATCCATTAAGTATACAAAAACAAAGAAACGTAGCGCAGTGGATAAGGCGCGAACTCTCAATCTGAGGGACCTATGAGTTGTTTTCAATTCAAGTACATTATCCAATTGCTTATCGGTGAAGGAAAACATCGTGAGGAAACCTGCATGTCTTGAACAGGCATGTGAAGTTCGCCGATCCGCACTGGTCCCGCGTGGTGGACTATGTCCCATACACTCTCTGTAGGAGAATAGGACTGAGCCTCCAGTGGGGACGTATATAGGCTGTTGATGATGAAAACAAAAATTGTGTTTGCATTTACATAATATTAGTTTGAATTATCTTAGAAATACATATGTCAGAGAAATATACATTAATACATATAAAAAATAACTATATAAGTCTATAAATTGTAATCAAATTGTAAAAACATTTCCCAATTGCAAGGTAAAATTTTCATAGGTACTAAATTTCTTTCACCATAAATGGAATCTATTTAAAACCCAACAAAGTGCGAGTCAGCTCGCGCACTGAGGGTTCCATACAAAATATTAATATTAACATCTCCCCTTTACCGAATGTGACTTTCAACAGTAGCCTTAAAGATGTGACCATCTTCCACGATTCTCGTGGAAGTTTTCCTGATCCTTGTCAGTTCTTAATCTCATTACATTCTTCATATTGTTGTCTCAGAGGTGTCTTCAGAAGCTTCATATTTTCATAGCTCCAAAGAACTGCAGATTTGCGTATTCCATTTTAATTTCAACTTGATACATGCACGCGTTCCTGAGAAATGGAGTCTTGACAGAAAGACAGACGGACCTCAAAGTGATATGAGGGTTCGTCTTTCCGTTTAACCGAACCCTAAAAAGGATATCTGGCATTGTGCAGTAATTATCTAGAAACATGATGATGACATCTTCTTCCACGTGATCATCATCAGGAAGGTGCAAACACTTCGTACATTAAAAAGTGTCTCGATTTCCTACAGAAAATGGTACCCCTGTACCACAACTTCGAGATTTGGACGACTTGCTGCCTTACGTGGGAGGTTTCGGTTGGTACCAGCGCATCCTCTTTCTTCTCATGATACCGTACGCCACGTTCTTCGCCTTCGTCTACTTCTCCCAGATCTTCATGACTCTCGTGCCTGAGGAGCATTGGTGCTATGTGGAACCGCTGAGAAATCTAAGTGTGGAAGAACGGTGAGTTTGGGTTGAATTTACGAGATACCTTTGTGGCCAAATGGAAAGCTTGGACGAAAAATCCAGAGTTCCCAGGTTAAATTCCATGTGGGGGTAGCTGTCCGTAGTCTGTTTGGTTGGGAGTGGGAGTATATATCCTATGGCTATAGGAGCCCTGCAGCGACCGCGGAAGTGGGGGGCAGGGGGGGGGGGGGCCGCGCCCGCTCCAATTTTACTCCCTGGTAAATAATAATAATAAATGTGTTTATTTCTCTCTCTACACAGAAAGTTCCTAATTAAATACATTTTTCACTTTTTACGGTGCTATATACTGTCTGTGAGAGACTGGTGCCTGAAATAGGTGTGACCCTGTGTTACAGGTCGCCAGGCTCTCACCCACGGCGCTTTGGATGCAACACATTCAAATTCAAAAGCTGTCTGTGGAACATGGACAAAAATAAAATAAAAAGAAATATAAAACAAAAATACTTATAAACTTATTTTAACTACTATCTAATTAACACTAGTACGTACCAAAATACATGTATATTTCTTACTGTGTTTTTTTGTATGTGTATTGTGTTGTGTGTGTTCTTAAATAAAGTTGTATCTATGTCTATATCAGGTGAAAGTTAGGTGTGATTGCGATAGTAAAGTATACATTTTTTTTTACATAGTGTTCGTACCGTTTTCGTTTTTAATTTGCTATTTTTTTTATAGAAGGATTATCTGTGCTGGTAAAGATTATCTGTAACCTTCATGTGATTTTTTCATAGAGAAAGAGTCAGCAATAGATTCAAAGATGCTTTAACTTTAATTAACTTTTCTGCAACTGACTATGAAACTTGGGGAGGAAGTTGGGGCCTGAGGATGAAGGAAGAGGGTGACTAAACAAGTGCCCCCCCCCCCCTCCTCCCTCCCCGTCATAGAGTAACATAATAAATACTAATATAGTTAGGTTGGCAACATTGGAGCTTCTATTTATAGTTTTCTAGGTTGTGTTCCATGACTTTTATCAAGTCTTTGTTACTACACTACATAATATTTTAAGTAACAAACGATTTGTGTTTATCTATGAAGCGGCGGCGGTGTAAGTGTTTAAATTCACATTGAGTGATTTATTTTCTACTACAAGAACTACATTACGTTCAGAAATATAGAACTGCCACACTTGGTTCAATATGTAAAAATTCTCAAATTGTTTAAAGTAACATTTAAAATAGAGGAGCTTAGAAAACTTTACACTTTATTAAACACAAGACTTTAACACTTTAAAAAAACATTAAAAGGTACTAAATATTTTGTCAAAGTGGTTGTACGGGTGTTGCGAACTATTTCAGTCAATGTAAAGTACACCATGCAATAGTCTTATCGTCACCATAAACTGAGATGAAGGCTATACGCAAACCCATCATACATGCCAAAAAAACTTGTGATAATAATGCGTTGCACATTGATGAGGACATAAAAATGTTTCAGTCGCCATCTCTCCATCCCACTGTCTTCACACAATACCTACGAGAAGTGTCTGGTGTACGATGTGAACTGGAAGACTATATTAGCTTCTGGTGCGATGGAACCCAATGCAACATGGCCGACCAAGAAATGTCAAGGGACTTGGGAGTTCAACTTCACCGATGTGCCTTACGAAACTATTGCTACGCAGGTAAGTCAGTGTCATTTGTTTTGGTAGTAGAAGTGTTGGCAACCCAACAGAATGGTAGAATTATATTTCTTATTGGCAACACTCTCTCGATCTCTCTGTACCAAAGAACTTAAATGTTAAAAGTCCTTCGAGACGGATCATGTAGGATCTGTGGTCTATTAATCATCATCATCATCAGCCGGGAAACGTCCACTGCTGGACATAGGCCTCCCTCATGGTACGTCACATCGACCGGTCCCGAGCCACCTGCATCCAGCGACTCCCTGCGACTCTAACCAGGTCGTCGGTCCATCTTGTAGGGGGACGGCCTCTACCCGTAGACATTTCCCGGTACTTGGTCGCGACTCGAGAACCTTTACTCCCCACCGGTTATCGGTTCTTCGAGCGATGTGGCCTGCCCATTGCCACTTCAGCTCACTGACTCGTCGAGCTATGTCGGTGATCTTCGTTCGTCTACGGATTTCCTCATTCCGGACCTTATCACCTCTTAATTGTGTAAAAACGGTCTATTAATAGCAGCACGGAAAACACACTTTTTTCCTATTATTTATTAATTTTTATGGTATACATCTTCGTTGGTACAGAGAGATAGAGTGTTGCCAAGTAGGAATATATAAGACTACCATTCTGTTGAGTTGCCAATGCGAAGATGCCAGAACTACTAATGCTATATCTCTCTCCACTCTGATGTCGGTCCACCCGTCCGTCTTCTGTCACATATGATTGTCTCAGGAACTACTAATGCTCTCCACTTGAAATTTGGAATAGTTATGGGGAAATGGTAGCTTACAGGTACCGTGCCGCTACTCAAATAATTGGTGAATTGATTATATTCATTTAAAAAAGGGCCAAAAAATGGGTGTCAAGACAAGGTTAACAGGGTATCGTACGAAACCTATTTCAATTGCTTATTCTCAAACATATTATTATTATCATCTTTGTTACGTAGTCTTTTTGTTATCCTGAAAAATGTATGTATAAAAAATACAATTACACTTACAATTACAGCCTACATACGTCCCAATTGCATGGGCTCAGGTCTACTCTCCTACAGAGAGTGTATGGGACATAGTACACCACGCGGGACCAGTGCGGATTGGCGGACTTCACATGCCTGTTCAAGACATGCAGGTTTCCTCACGATGTTTTCCTTCACCGTTAAGCAATCGGATAATGTACTTGAATTGAAAAACAACTCATAGGTACACGGCTGGATTCGAACCCGGAACTCTCAAATTGAGAGTCCGCGCCTTATCCAATGCGCCACCGACACTTACAATTACGAGTATATTGCATTGCTATTACAAACACACAGACATGAGGTCTCCATCTTGTATGATTTTTGAGAAATCATC
This sequence comes from Carcina quercana, assembly GCA_910589575.2. Lineage (NCBI taxonomy): Eukaryota > Metazoa > Arthropoda > Insecta > Lepidoptera > Depressariidae > Carcina > Carcina quercana. Next base: position 1,592,183 of record OU342455.1, on the reverse strand, counting down.
AAAAAGCCTTGACCGACAAGCTTAGTTATACGGTCCGGAAAATGAAAAGTGTGTCGTTACACTCATCTCTTTCTCTTCCCACAGTTGGGCTGGGTGTGCGACAAAGACAACTACGCTGCGACAGCTCAGTCCATCTTCTTCTGCGGTGCTATCCTAGGAGGTTTGATCTTTGGATGGATAGCGGACAAATATGGAAGGATACCGGCTTTAGTTGGTAAGATGGTCCTTACATTTTTGATTAGGGTTTAATTGCTGTTTGCAAATGAAGAAAAAACTGACCCGCTTTCGAAACTGTTCATTGTGTGTACAGTCTCAGTAGTGAGGTGTGTGGGGAAGGGAATGCGTCATTATTATGAAAAGTATTCGCCTTCTGCGTCTCGTGGTAATATATCAATGGTCATAAATGTCTATGGTTCATCATCAGCCGGGAAATATTCACTGCTGGACATAGGCCTCGTTCATGGTATAACGTTATAGTCACCTATTCTATTTTAGAATGTTATGTTAAAGGAATGACACGTTCCGCGAATGTATGGAGTCAAGGTCTGGTCTTGTGCAATTATAATTTCAAAAGGCCTTTATCAAAGAAGAAGAATCAACTGTATTACTACGTCATTCATTAAATGAATCTTTATGATTCTACGCAAGTAGCCAAAAAGAGTTGTTTCTAATCCGGCCTGCTCCGGGCAGACGCTCAATTAAGACAAAATGACACGTTCCACGTATGTATGGAGCCAAGGCCTAGTCTTGTATACTAATAATATTAAAGGCCATTATCAAATAAACTTGATTTAGTTACCATTTTTGTATATTTTAATTTAGTTTATTTGTACAAAAACATATAAAACGCACGAAACAGCTAAGATTTAACGTTGAAAACCAAGATGGCGTCAATAAAATGACATTTGACGCTGTCACTTAGTATAAAAAAATGATTTTGTGCAATAAAATGAATGCAAAAATGTAATACTAGTATTTTTCTTTATTACTAGAATATTACTTGATTTTTTAAATAGTGTACAAGTGCAGGCCGAATTTGAAACACCTCTTTTGTATTGTAGCATTCTGTGTTATTTCCATTTAACATTACCTTTCATATGATATTGCTTGATCGCATTCTCCTGTATTCACAGGGACCAACATGGCTGGATTCTTCGCTGGCGTCGGCACCGCCTTCTCCAACAGTTTCTGGTCGTTCTGCCTGTGCCGGTTCCTGGTCGGACTGGCGTATGACAACTGCTTTGTGATCATGTATATTGTTGGTAAGTGTCATAACAATATCATTGCAGTAAATTCTCACTGCACAACTTACATGTCAATTGAAAAACTCATGAACTTTCTACTTACGGTGTGTATTTATTAAAACAATTTATATAATCAATTGTCTTTAAATACCAGTGTATGATTTAATTATTAGTATCTGGGCGACCGCGCTTTGCTCTTAATTGGCCAAAAGTAAAATTGTCTTTTTTATTTGCTTTTAAAAATTGAATGAATAATATTTAAAACGTAAAAACATTGTATCCGACCAGGATGCGAACCTGTGATTGTCAATCTTGCGCCTTGGCTGCTTTACTACCCGAGCGTGTGATATTAGTGACCATATTTTCGTGCGAAAGAAAACCGCATGAAAACTCACTAGCACGCGATCCCAGACATAAGCCTAATCTAAATAGATTTTTCACCCCCCAAAACCCCCACATACCACATAGAAATCGTTAGAACCGTTTCCGATATCGATTTCCAATATAAAGGGATGTTCTTATTAGTACAGTTTTATAAATTTCCAAAAATCACAAACAAACAACATTCATATTGAATTGTAATATTTTCCATCTTCCTGTACAAAGTACACCACTGTGCCACGCCAACAGCGGGTCTGACCTTAAAAATAACACATACTCTCGATTCTTGGCGCGAACTTGAAAAATGTTGGTTCATTGCAATTTTGTTAATTGGTTAATAATACTGTTATGTGTGTTTTTTGTGTTATAATGGTGTGATCTAGTGCAAAAAGTGTCATGGACGGTGTTATAGTATCAATTACGCAATATTGTGAGGGTTTCGACGCGATCCGAAGAGTTTATCATGTCGAGTACATTCGGCATATGGATTCTTTCGAATAATATTGAAACCAAGGCTGGCCTTTGAAGTTCTCGTCAAGAATCCAAATTAAGCGATAAAATGTACACATTATACATTTTATTGAGAAAGCTGAAGAAATAGCTTCGGTATAGTTTATAACCTCAAAATTTGTTCACCTAATTTTACTCGTCATTGGCTAGATAACCACTGGTTAAAGCCATTATTCAAAAAAAATACTCTCATCCCTGAATCTCTTCCAGTGATAGAATACGTGGGGCTGAAATGGCGCACCTTCGTCGCCAACATGTCTATTGCTGTTTACTTCACGCTGGCGGCGTGTCTGCTGCCATGGATAGCTCTGGCTGTCTCCGATTGGAAGGTCTACACTTTGATCACGAGCGTACCTCTAGTTTTGTCTATATTCACGCCTTGGTTTGTTCCTGAGAGTGCCAGGTTAGTTACTTGACATTTAAAATAATGCTGCTAACTTGAATCATCTAAATCTATTTCCAAAACATTTGCTAAGACCGTTGCTAGAGCTAGTTATGTTTTATGTGTAATCGTGTGTACATGGCCTTCATGTCGCCGCAGTCGTTAGGTGGAAAGCCTCAATCCAATGAAATGCTATGCTTCCTTTTATAGTTAGGTAACATGGTGGTAGCTAGCCAGGCGGACATAGAAAATGCCTACCACCAACCAAGTCTAAAAGTTGAGTCGAGTGAAATAAAACTGCCTATCAACAATGCATTGCTATCCGTCAAAGAAAAAAAAACCTTTCGCTTCTCCTTCAGATCTTATAGATATTGTGGAAATTTAATTCGTGACTGATCATCATGTTCAATGATCACTTTGGAATAAACCTCATTCACAGATGATGTCTTAGTGACTCATTATTGAATTGACTTACAACACAAACATAAAAGGTCCAAGAAGCGTACCCTGGTTGACTCTCATTTAAATGTCTGTTATTGCGGTATACGTGAGTGCCAGTAAAATATTATTTGCAAAATAAGTTTAGCACTTCACTGCCTCATCAAGTGAAATTAGTAGATCTTATTAATATTTACTATTAAATCACGTACAATCTGTACAATATAGTATAATAAGTGTTGTCAAAGGCTTATCAAGAATTTATTTTTGCAGGTGGCTGATATCGCAAGGGCGTACCGAAGAAGCTTTGAAGATAATGAAGAGATGTGAACGCATAAATAGGAAGAAAATACCTGACGCTGTGTTAAAAGAATTTAGGGCGAGTGAAATATTAAATAGTACATATACTAATAGTTAAAAAGCTTTTAACAATAGAAAACATGTTTGGAACCTGAATTTAGAGTGAAAATTGGTATTTAAAATCGCCTCCGTGGCTTACAAAGTCAAAATAAGCTAGAATATTGGACTCTCAAAGCGAAGGTCCCTGATTTGATTGCAATTGGGGGTACCTAACGGTTCTTGCTCTATGTCTGGCTTGGTAAAACCACAAAACTTAAGTATGTCGTCCCAGAATGATACGAAGTTACAGAGTTAGTGCCTCAGGCGTGTACGAGTATTTTCTTTGCAATCACGTATACCACCCAATGGCCTTATATTCACTTACCATCCGGTGTAAGTGGAAATCCATTGCACACAACTGTATCTTTCACTCGTAGTTGACGTTTTTTTTGAATAATGTTTTGTCCCATTAGGAAACGGCAGCGGAAATCGCACGAGCTGATCAAGAGACCAAGAACTACTCTCTTCTGGATCTCTTCAAGACCCCTCGTCTTCGGCGCCACTCTATCCTCATGGTCATTATCTGGGTCTCCATCCAGATGGTCTTCGATGGCCACGTCCGGAACGTCGGGTCTCTTGGACTTGACATCTTCTTGACATTCACTGTTGCTACAGCTACCGAGTTCCCAGCCGATGTTTTGCTGATTGCTCTATTGGATATGTAAGTTCGTTTATATTCTTCATAAAGTTCATTTTAATATCGTGTCTTTTGTTTATTTTAATCTACATTTGTTGTGCATTTTATGTTTCAATACACATATTGTTAACAATACGATTCTTGTATCAAGTTGAATTACTCCAACGCCAACTCCAGTTGTGTTCTAGTTAAAATTTACCAGTAAATTAATTCCTTTTAAAGCATTTCCAGAAAACATATCATTGTCAACTATATTTCTTTGACAAAGTTTTAAAGCGAACCTCAGACGGAAACATTTTGTGACTTTTTATTGTAGACCAAATTGTATACTAGCTTAAGACTTCAAGTTAATTTTATTAATTCTTTCGATGTTACTATAAAGTATATCTATTATTCATGGCTTTAAATTTTATCCTAGTTTAAGTCTGTCAGTTATAAAATTAATACCACTATCATTAATGATATTTTGAAAGTCATAAACATTTCGGAATAGTTTTTCCTACTTTTCTTCAAATAGCCTTTTTACGGCAAATTCACGAGGGCAATTCACTAATCACACACATCTTTACAACTTCACTGCTTACGGATGTATTTGGTGACGTCATTCCTATTCCTTGTTACCTAGAAAACTAGAGGTATCATATCGGAATAGTGTCATCAAAGAAATGTTTTTTCACTCATTGCTGTGGTTCTTAGCTTATCTTCACTTTTGCAGAGTCGGTCGTCGGTGGCTGGCGTTTGGTTCCATGGTTGGAAGCGGAGTCTTCAGTCTTCTGGCGGCCGGAGTATCTGTCGGTAAGATATTTGCTATTTTGCTTCATATTCCCAAATGACTTGTCTCTGATTCCGTGGTAAGAACTTCTTTCGAAAAGGGAATTTTTTTCGATAAAATACAGAATATCACTGCAGATCGTTTTTCATCTTTTCTCTCTTAGTATTCCTTTAAAAAAACGCCTTCGTGGCCTAATCCTGAACTGAAATCGATTTAAATAATAAATGAATAGCAGAACTATGGACTGCCTACCATGTATCAATAATAAAGTAGATAAGCTAGTGTGAATGCATGGCAACACTGTCTGGTGTGTCACTGTGTTGGTTCACTAAACGTCATTGTCAGTATCACGAAAGTCTTTGTTGAGTGCAGACGTTTAGTGAGTTCCGAATATGTGTGGGCATTGCCGAGCCAGTCAAGTGCTAGCTAAACAGACCAAATCCTAAAACTAGCTAACTTAGCTCAAGCGGTTTGAGCTGGGCGTTCAAATTATTTATTTAGAAAAGTGAGAGGTTAATTAACGCGTTCGAAAAGAATTAGAAATAGACTGCAATTGCCCTAAAAATCTATAGCATTCATGCCCTAAAATGGTCACCCTTAGAGCTAGAATTATCATATTGGTTTTAGTTGATTTTCTTTAAAAAGCGCTGAATCAATTTCGATAAAATTTATATGGGAGCACTTCTACAGTATGTTCTACCATACAAAACAAGAATCATCAAAATCGATTCACAATTGACGGAGTTATCGCGTTACAAACATAAATAAAGCATACAATCAAATTAAAAACTTCCTTTTTTTTAAGTCGGCTATTTTCCACTCCACGAAAACTAAAACTGTGGAATCTTCAAACGATGAGTAAATAGTCACCTTATAGAAAAACGCGTAGTGGCGACCTCATCGTCACTTAAGAGGATTGTCTGTTTAGAGCACGTGGCCGCGTTCAAGGTTGCATTGTTTTGTAGCTGTCCCTCTCCGAGCCCTATCCTAACCGAGCGCGTACGGTGAGACAGCATACAGCATACGCGAAGTTATCCACCCGTTATTTGGATGTTTCGTAGTCCAGTGATCATTTGAAGGATACAGTATATTATGTAACCATTTTTTTAATACAGTATACTAATGAAATTTCAGATGTCGGTGGTTTTTCCAAATTGTTCTAAATTGATTCATACTCTTGTAAATCAGGGTCAAAGTTGGAGCTTTTTACTTCCGTAAAATACAATTCTTTGACGCCCTGTAACTCTGGAAGTATATACTTAAACGAAAATCTGACTCACCACCGACACAGATATTTGTTTCTAGATTGTGTCTTGAAAATTTCATATATTTTCATAGCTTAATACTCAAAATATGACTGGACTACGTTTGTATGGGCGCTTTGACATCAGCATACCCTCTTAACAGGTGAGATTGAGGTCAAGCGTTGATCTATCTTGTATATGAAAAATCTTGTTTCCAGGGATACCGTCTGCCTCTCTGGCCATCATCGGTCGTTTCGCTGTGAACATATCCTACAATATCGGCATGCAGTACGCGGCCGAACTGCTGCCCACCGTCGTTCGAGCACAGGGACTAGCCCTCATACATATATCTGGATACATCGCGGCTATATTAGTGCCCTATATCGTATATATGGTAAGGTAATTCTCAATTCATAACTGAACAAGACTACGAACAAGTAAATGCGTTCAAAAAGAACTGGAAACCGACTTCAATTGCCCTAAAAGTGTATTTTTACAACGCTTATCGTTTTCTCATGGATGCCGTTGTCAGAACTGGACCAAACTGACATGGGATCACACGGGAAGCACCAGCTTTCAAATAAAAAAAGAATCATCCAAATCGGTTCACCCAGTCAAAAGTTATGTGGTAACAAACATAAACAAACATACCCGTTCTATTGATAACCTCCTCCTTTTTTGAAGTCGGTTAAAAATATAATGTCCAAAAGCGTATTTTAAGAAAGGCACTTGCGTCTTCATAAAGAAAGAACTAATTATAGTATTAAAAATATTCAATTCAGATCAGTTTTATTGCACACAAAAACAAATAAAAAACAGAACATAAATGTTGTATGAAGGAGCTAAATTGTATGTACAACATATTGCCTTACTAAAAAAAAGTCAGTCACTCATTGCCTTCAAAAATAATTAAAAACGTCATTTTGAAAGCCTATTCTAAGCCTAGATCAATGTTTTTAAAACGTATCAAGAATCATTCTACAATCAAAATCGCAACTTTTTTACCTCGCGACAGACAAGCAAAGGGACAGCGAGTTGACAGCCAACCTTCACTAGTTGGAGAGGAACCATAAGAAGAATCATAATCATTTATTTAAAAAGGCATAGAAATCCCAATAAAGGCGTCTAAGGAAAATCATTATAAGGAGATGGGCGGTAGCATTTCCCAATCGCGTAAGGATGTATTCAAGGCCACAGTGAATGCCTACTTCTAGGCAACCGTAAACAATCCTAGATCACATCATATCTCAATCGTCTCCGTGGTCTATTGGCTACAAAATTACACACGGAGGTCCCGGGTTAGTTTCCCAGTGTTTGGTTGGAGGTAGGGCATTTTCTATGTCAGGCTAGCTACCATCATGTTACCTAAGCCTGCCGCCAAACAGCAGTGTTAGCCGGAAACCCAGAAGCCTGAATCTTCTGGGTTTACGCACGTTTACCATCTTAACAGCGGGTGAGATTGTGATCAAACGGAAGCCTATCTTATAACTATTCAGGATATGATCAGCAGCATCTCCCTATGTAACAACATCTTACTGCGATCACCAATCCGCCTGACAAGCGTCGTGATTATGGCAAATCCATCATGAAAACTCAACCGTCACGATCTTGTAGCCTTTGTAGGGTAACAATGCTTTTTTGTCTCAGGCAACGATAGCGACCTTTATCCCACTTCTGATCCTGGGCCTGTTGGGAATACTGGGCGGTTGTCTCTGCCTATTCCTGCCCGAGTCAATGGGGAAGGTGATGCCGCAGACCATTCTAGATGGAGAGGATTATGGCAGGAACCAGAGGTTCTGGGACTTCCCGTGCTTTGGCAGGTAAGAGGTCCCATGCCAAACTGTCAAACTCTAAGTCATTTTTGTGACTTTGGGTTAGCACTTGGCTTTCGTCTTTCTCTCTCTCTCTTTAGCGAAAGCTAGTAGTATTAGTATATTATTATTGTGTAATATTATATAAATATTATATGTGACTAACCTTATATCAAAAATGGATGAACACAATATAGTTTGAACACAAGCATCCTTTGGTACAAATCATATTATAAATAATATAATTAACGTTATCCCTCTCCTAATGCTTCCATACTAAATTTATGTTGCCATAATCTTTTAAAATAGAATAGCTGGTTTTGATAAGTAATTACATACAAATAGGAGATGAAATTATAGTGTCGCGAAATGAATATCATTAATTTACAACTTTATAGTTAGCTACAATAGCAGTACGCAGATGACGCTTTAAACAATAATCGAAAAAAAGTGTTTAACATGAAAATTGTGATTCACTGTGAAGTTGTATGTTAATGATACTAATTTCGCGACATCACAATCCGATGTCCTATTTTTAGACAGTTACTTCACAAATCCAGCTGTTATATTTTAAAAGATTATGGCAACAGAAATTTAGTATGAAACTTTGATGGAGGTGGATCGCCTTACCCTAGTTTTTAAATCTACTTTCTATAAAACCACCGAATCTGTAAATGTAACTGTTATGTAGCTTAAATGAAATTCCGATTATTTCTATTTCACAGGAAGAAGAAGGAAGTCAAATAATAAAAACCAACAGAAAAGAAGGTGAAGACAAGGAGGATCTATTAAACATTGTATAAATAATTTATGTACATGAACAATAAACTGTAATATATACCTTAATTAGTTTCTTTACTGAGGTTAGGCGAAAATATGGATCTCTAATATATCACTCCCGTGTTTAAGTCACAAAGGTAATTATGATGATTTTTAATTATGTCAGATATTATCATAATCCCATACGTCAGTTTGTTGTATCTCAAACGGTTTAGGCAGCGTTTTGAATGAACGCTTCCAGACGTCTTGATTTGTTTCGACCTCTACAACAATTATCGTCATATTTCAATCAATATACACAAAACCTTAACTTATTATACACTAAAACCTTCCTCAAGGATCACTCTGTTGATATATTAAAACTGCACACAAATACCTTCAATAGTTTTTGAGTTTATCGCGTACAGACAGACAGACCCGGCGCGGGACTTGGTTTTATAATATGTATGTTATGTTATGACGAATCTTGGACGAAGGTTGGATCTATATATAATTTGCATATTTAATTAATCTTGAATTTAATGTACCATGTTCAAAATAAAGAGCTAATTGTAAGGATTTAAAAATAGTTTGTAACAAGTTTGTAAGTAAAAAGTTTGCAACAAATGACGTTACAAAATGGATGGATGGCTAATTGCTAAATAAAAATGACTCATGTATTGCAAAGGCCGCTAAAATTACTATTTTATAAACATCCTAATCAGGCCGGACGAAACAAATCGGGTCAAAATCCGCCATTTACTAAAAACGATGAAAAACATTTGTAAACAGTAAAAGTATTAAAAATAAAGTTGGAGACCAGACGATAACAACAATAAAATCTCCGATTAAAAGGTAAATCGTCGGTTAGGGAGGTGACTGTATCGATGTTTTGATGATGGATTAAATATCGATATTATTTAACTAAACATTTGACTCTATTTTCAAATGTTTAGCACCGATTTCAAAACAGAAATTATTCATATCATCAATGCTATTGTAATTCGTAATTATTTGCGCTAAAAAGAATTGCAAATTTTACAAAGACAAGAAACTATATATGAATTATGCTTATTATGAAACAGCTAGAGCTGCAATGTTGTTAATAAATATTTCGCAATAAAATCTACAGTAAATAATACAGTTTCAATCGTTTTTGTGTATGGTAAAATATGATTTATTAAAACAGCACAATGATTATTCGCTTTTAAATCATTCAAAATAGTATTTTTTAATTTAAATTTGTAGAAATCTCTTTTTTAATAAATGGTTTTGATCTGATCTTTAAAAGTGTGTCTTAATGTGTCTTATTAATTTCTAAGTTATCGCATATATAAATCTAAAAGCATTAAATATTTCAAAACATCATTTTAGAAAGACATAAGAAAAGTTTGTATTTACATAATTTAAATATAACATTATTGGTATTCACATATTCATATATCATCACGTATTCATATATATATATAATAGCACATATAATTGTATGACATCAATAACAGGCCAAGAAAGTTATCACAAAAATAAAAACAAAATGTAGACGTGCTTACATTCACTAATCCTAAATAGACCATTAAGTATTTATATCCATAATTCGATGTATTTACAAAAATCCCAAAAAATCCAAAATCGATATCCTACTATTCAACCGCTCACATCACTAAACACCCGCCATATTTACAAAACAAAGTAAAAAATGCGCGCGCTCGAAGCCACTATACAAATACAAGTCAAATTCCATTCACTCCACCACGTTTCACACACACGATATGACACATTGACATTTGAAGTGATGTCCAAAACAATATCGATAATTCTGATTAACATCAGTTTAGTGTGCAGCAGTTATCTAGACTTTGTCGGTGGTAGGAAAGGTGAACACAACAACATTATCAATAAAGGTATTTGGGTGAACAGTAAAGGGAAGATTAGTATAGAAAAGGGCGACCCGAACAATTTCATTTTTAGAGAGTCCGCTTTAGACGATCAACTGCCACAGGGAGATTTTAATCCCTTCACTGATACTAAAGGAGACTTTAGTCCTTTTGGTGATATCCATCAGCAAATACGTCGGGATGCAAAGCAATTTGGTTTGGAAAAAGCTAAGGAAAACCGTAAGTGTTGAATATATTCCTTTTGATCCCTGATTTTCGTTTCAATATGTGGTCGCTGGTGGCGTCATTTGACTAGATGTGGCTATGCAGTATTTTACAAAGGCGTCACTTTCTATGTGAACAGACTTTCCCTCATCCTCCAAGGTGTAAATGAAATATTATAACAATGTAACTATACTGCGCTTGAAATATTATACTGAACATTATAATTTTTCAGATCCAGAACATGAAAGAGTTCGAAAAAGTATAGCAGAAATAACAGAAAACGAGAACAGTCACTCTGTAGACACAACGTCGATGAAATCTTACCTAGTTACCAAAATGAAACCAATAGTCAGCAGTTACCCTTATGATGTATATGTACAAGCAAAAAGGAAATTGGACACTGAAACTTCTAAAAACAACTCTACAATAAATAATACTGAACTAAAAATCATTGGAGAAGACCTCAATCTTTCTGTTATACCACTCGATGTAGCTAAAAATAATTTTACTGCACAAAATGTACAGGAAATGTTTGGTAACTATGTATTAGACTCAAATAAAATCAAGGAAACTACTACTCAAACAACAAGACAGAGTAGAAAGTATGATTTCGAAACTGAAGTGGTTAAGAAACTAGAAATTATTGAAGATCTTAACAGCACAAGTCCTTCCATTGCTAAAGTGAGTAGAGATGTGTTCGACAGAACAGAAACTCCATGGAGACAAAATGCACCAATCCCAGAAGTCAAAAAACTTCTATCACAGAAATATAAGCCAATCACAGAACGGGGACTGCTAAAGATTTTATCGATCCTAACAAAGACATTCAAAAAGATTATGAAACAACACGGCGAGATAAAAGAAATACACACCAGACTGAATGACATGAATGCTGGTTTCCTTCAAAATCTGGAATCCGTATCAGAGAAGTTCAAAGAATTTGAAAGCAAATACATCTATCTGGTAAACTTAACAGCTGAATTGAAAGAGCTGCATACCAAGTTGAGTGCTAAAGAATCTAACTTGCACAGTAGAGAAGAAAGTCTATCAAAGAACTTGATAGAGTTCGAGAATCAGCAAAAGAAATTCTTGCAGCAACAAAAGCAATTTTACGACATACAAAAGTTAATGCTGGCGCAGAACGAAAAGATAAACGCGAAGCAGAATCTCATCGCAAAGTCTCAGGGAGAGATTTCGTACAGACAGAACAATTTGGCAAGAATACTGAAGAAAGCAAAACATATTTATATAGACAATAAGCATTCGTCGAGTAAATACCACGCGCCAATGACCAAACACAATGCAAATGAAACGAAAACAAATGATAACGTAAATCAAGTTACTCATACGACCACCGCGGTCCCACACACAACTGAATCTGTTAAGATTAATCTATTTTCAATACCTTCAACAGTCAAGATTAAAAACCAAGACCACTTGCTCCTAAATGAAAAAGATGATAAGCCGGTTGACGAGTTGGTTTATAAATACTATTTCAATAACACATTCATTGATAGCTTGATGAAGAAATTGCTTAACAACATTGTTGTAACAGATAGTAATAACTATAAAGCGAAACATAAGAGGTTCGATAACATTATTAATACAACGCTTTTGTTGCCAATAATGAGCGAAAGCGTAGGAGAGAGCTTTCATAGAGATAGAAGATGGATCAACCACCATTCCAGCAGGAAAGCCTTGAGAAGGAATAGAGGTAAAAACCTACTTTCAGATAATCACAGCGATGCTAAACAAAGTATCGATATGACTGAAATACCGACTACTGTTCAACCTTTGCCAGTCAATTCAGATGTTGAATTAGATTTACGAAAAAACGTGCCGTTTTTGATGATGGCCACGAATTTCTGCAGTGAAATCGGCCAGAATTCGACAGCGCAAATTTTGAGCTGGTGTATTGAAAAGGCATTGCGGAGATTGCAGAATATTGGTAAGTTTTTTGGGGTGCAGTACACAATGAGTTTGATACCTCCTAAGTAGCCTGTTGGACTTATAATCTGACTAGCTTCTGCCCGCGGCTTCGCCCACGTGGACTTTATTTTTCGCATTAAAAAGTAGCCTATGTCCTTTCTCAGGGTCTAAAGATTGTCTGTGCCAAATTTCATCAAAATCGGTTGAGAGGTTTAAGCGGGAAAGCGTAACAGACAGACAGAGTTACTTTCGCATTTATAATATTAGTAGGGAGTAGGGATTCTTGGCCTTCATCTTGATGGTAAGTAAAGATAAGGCGATTTTAGCGTACTCACCAAGAAGTCCCAACCTAATGAGGGTGTGGCTCTGCTACCTTTCTTATCGGAACACAATATTGCTATTAACTCTGCTATTTAGCAGCAGAATTAGGTAACATGGTTGCAGCTAGCCAAAAATTATCGGCCACCAACCGAACCCAGTATAGAGTAGATTGAGATCAAGCGTGTAGTAACTTGGATAAGGAGACGGTTAAATATTTAGATGCTACTTTAAACTAATCGTTCCAGACTTGAAGATGCCTTCTCCAAATGTTCAAGGGACAACAACACCAGAAGTTGAAAAATTGACAACACCTTTATCCTTTATGCATCCTATTAGAAGACTCTCAGGTAAAACGTTTAGCTTTTTATATGCAACTTGCAATGTGCATGACAAATCATCACGGTATGTTGTGCTATCGAGGGCTGAGTAATAACAAACACACTTTGCATTCATAAGAATAATTTTAGAAGAAAACTTTTAATGGCTCTTCATGTAAAAATTTAACTCTCACGAATTAGAACTGTGTGCGGTTTCAAATTTGTGCATTGAGTTGCAATACATTTCAATTATAAACAAAACACTGGAATGAGTGCATGACATTCAGTTGTTGAATTAGTAATTTTGTCAATGTATGATTTTATATTATTTAATTGGTCAATGTAATTTTTACGTTATTTACATCAGTGTACATAATACAAACAGTACATACTAGATAATTTAATTTGTCAATGAAATTTTAACGTTTTTTTAAAATTACATAGTTACATTACTTAATTGGAAAATTAGCTTAATTTTTTCATAATTTTCATTTATTGCAATAATAATAGTAATTTTTACGTTATTTACTTTTCTAATGTAATTTACGTTGAATATTTACGTTATTTAATTTGCTAATGAAACTTTTACATTATTTATCTCGTTAATGTAATTAGTACATTATTTATATTTGACAAAATAATTTTTACGTTATTTACTTTGCTAATGTAATCTACCGTATATAGTTACATTATTTCATTGGTCAGTGTAATTTTTACATAATTTACATTGTTAATGTAATTTAATACATTCTGTAATTGATCAATGAAATGTGTACCTGGTCTACCGTGTTAAAGTAATTACCACAATATTTAATTTGTCAAGGTATTTGTTGTATTATCCAATTGGTCAATGCAATTTTTACATGACGTACTTTGTTAATGTAATAACTACATATATTATTCACATTGTCAATGTAATTGTTACATGATTTACTTTGTTAATGTAATAAATATATTATTCATATTATTAATGTAATTATTACATTGTGTAATTTGTAAATGGAACGTTACAGATTCGTCTGTGAAGTTAATTACTCCCAAGAACGGTGTAACTGTTGTACCGTATTCGTCTACAAGTTACTTGTTCACAAACACACCGACGGGCGATAGAAACTTCCCAGGTATGTTCGGTTTGTTTGTTTACGCATTATGGTTTTGAACGTTTTAAAATAAAATTATATGATAATGATTCCATAATTTATTACGATTCATAAATATGTATATTTTGTTTCAGATAACGATGAATTGGAATCAAATTTAAAACAATACGGTACGATTATTATATATTTCGAACTATCGACCCGCCAAGGCTTCGCAAGGCCAATAGAACACATTTTAGCATCAGAATGTTACCACACAATTAATATAGCATATACTTGCATCTCGCGAGTCTACACAACACCTTTTTATGGTTTCGTACCCAAAGGGTAACCAACGGGACCCTATTACTAAGACTCCGCTGTCCGCCTGTCACCAGGCTGTACCTCATGAACCGCGATAGTTAGACAGTTGACATTTTCACAGATGATGTATTTCTGTTGACGCTATAACAACAAATACTAAAAAGCAGAATAAAATAAATCTTTAAGGCGGCTCACATAACGTGTTTTTTGCTCGTTTTTGCTCGATATTGATAACGGTTACTGGTAGACGCTTGAAATATTCACAGAATATTTAGTCATAGATTATCTTGAAAAATAAATAATTAAAATATAATAGAACAAATATTTAAGGTGAGCTCCCATACAACAAACGTGATATTTTGCCGTTTTTATAGAGAATGGTACGGAACCCTTCGTGCGCGAGTCCGACTCGCACAGACTCGGCCGGTTTTTTACATAAAACCCTAACTTAAAAGCTTCCTCAATAATCACTCTGTAATCTCTGAAAACGGCATAAAAATCCGTTCAATAGTTTTTGAGTTTATCGCGAACAGACAGACAGTCGCGGCGGGCGACTTAACGGATAGCGTTTTCGATGAACCCTCCCAGACGGATTGATATATTATTGGAACGAAGTTATCGCGCGTTGTGAAAGGGGGCTAGACGGAAAAAATTCTTACGAAAAGTTGTCACGACACATTTTGTACCAACAGTACAGCTATGTGACGACAGATGGCTCTGATTAGTTGCCGCTACTCAATGACAGATGACGCTAAAAACAAAACGTATCACGTACATAAAAAATCTAATGAAAAAAACTACAAATAATAAATTTTATTACAATTCCTTCACTAATTAATCGAAAGGAACTTCGTTCCATCCGGGTGTCCCTTGACACCTCTCAACTTTTTTTATTAATTTAAATCAGATTAGTAATCTTAGGTCTATGTTCGCAATTTACTTATAATATCAAACATGCTACTGGGACACTGGTGCATGTAATGACAGCCAGTGTCGCAGCATCGCTGCGTCGGTGCGTGCGACGATAGCGAGCAGACTGCTGCCCCGCCCCGCACCCCGCACCCTGCGCGCGCTGGAGGACGCACTCCTGCGCATCGTGCTGTAGAAGCAGTTGACACATCCTCAAACATTTATAAACTGTTTATATGTTTATTTTGCAGAGCTTCAGCCTGACACAGAAGGCAATGTTTATTTTGACGGGAGTCTGCACGCCAGTGATATGCTAGGTAAGACAATCGAATATCTTACGTTACAATCACAATCTGTGAATTTTAATTTTATAATTTATATATATATATATATATTTATTGACATAATAATAAGTATTTTCCTTATAGAATACTCTGTAAATCCGTCTGGAAGACGCGGTGCACTTCCAACACAAGTGTCGAAAGAATACTTTCTGGAAGGCCCCTGGAAAACTCTTTAAAAGTTAATTAAGAAATAAACACTTTTTACTTTTTTTATATATTTAATTCTATTTAATCTAATCTCTATATTATATTGTCTATAATATGTAACTTCGTGTGCATCTGTAATTGGTTCTCGTATCAGATTAAAAACTTTTTAATGTATAAATTTAGAGATTCAATACGAGAGACTGTTGATGCTCCTTATTAATAATAATAAAATCTAACTAACCAATTATCTTGTCGCTCTGTGAGCTGTAGGAAGACCTTGAGTGTCAGTCTAGTTTTTACCCGACTGCGCAAGAAGGAGGGTTATGTTTTTTGATAGTATGTATGTATAATTGTTTGACGCGCTCTGCGTCCTGAACGGTTCGATGGATTTTAGCTTGAGAGGTGTAGTTAGATTCGTATTTACTGTGAGAGTGACACTAGGTATATCAAAATCACAATATTTTTTTAAATTTACTTTTCATTCACTTGTTCAATCCCCATATCTGACATTTAGAAAGTTTCCAAAAAACTGAATCGCAATATTGGTTTTAATGTGTTTATGATAGGTTTGCATTTGGCCTTCATTGCACTTGAATCCTCAAGCTAATAAGGCGCTGGCTGGAAACACAAGTGATGTTTGGCGTTAGACTTAGGTAACATGGTGGCAACTGGCCAGACGGACATATAAAATGCCCCACCACCACCCAAACCGAATACCTACAGATACCCACCACCACTGCAGGGGATCGAACCCGAGACTTTCGGATTGTTATTAGTCCAACATTTAGCCATTAAGCCACGGGGACGGTTAAAATTATACACGTCCCCACTGCAGGTCTCAGACCTACTCTCCTACAGAGAGTGTATGGGACATAGTACACCACGCGGGACCAGTGCGCATTGGTAGACTTCACACACACCTGTGAATTTCTGCTCAGGAGTGTGCAGGTTTGTTCACGATGTTTTCCTTCACCAAAAAGCCATTGGTAATGATTGGTATCATTCGTACATCAATAACAAATTGTAACTCATTGGCACGAGCCGGGTTCTGACTGACGCTCTACCCAACTGAGCTAACATAATAATTAACAAATAATTATTTTGTTTGCAGTCAAAGAAGAATACTATTCGGACATAATGCCTGGACTGGATAGCAATTCCAGGATAGATAATATGGACCCGTCAACGTTCGACACTCAAGCCATGAGAAAGGAGATAGCTAGACAGTAATAGAATTGTTACTTATAAATACACTTCTGTCACACGCCGGACACTTCAATCTCTAAGTCCAACGATCTGAAGGAGTCTTATTTCCAACAGTGGACTTTCAGCTGATGATGATGTAGACGCCTACTCGGTTTCCGTGTTCCCCGAAAACTACAACTTGGGAATCTTCAAAAGAAGAGTAAATAGGCACCTTCTAGACCAACACGTATCATCGTCGACCTCATCGTCACTTACCATCAGGTGAGATTGAGGTCAAGTGTTGGTCTATCTTAAAAAAAACGCTTTTTATGGTTCCGTAGTCAAACAAGGAACCCATAGTTTCGCTCTGTCCGTTCGCGACATAGCTCAGAGACTTACTACTAGAAAGCTGTAATTTGGTACGGGTATACATATTAATCACGGAAACAAAGTGGTAGAATAATATCTTGAAAAATATTTTTTTTCTTTCAAACACGTGACTTGGTGCAGAAATTTTTTTTCGCGTCTTCCTGAGTGTTTGTGGTATCGTTTCGTTGAATAGGTCTTTTAAAAATATTGAGGGTTTAGGAACACCACATTTCAATTTAATTTTTTTCAGAATCGAGCCTTCCCACCCCCCTTCTATCTGCTAAACTATTGCTAATAAAAATCTGAAAAAATTCACAGTAGTAGTATGTACAATGAACTTCAAAGGAAAACTATTACGACTAAGGTGGCTTCACAGGTTAACGAGCAATAGTCGACCAAAGTATAACATACTATACTTGGAGATGTCAAATGAAAATTTCGTACAAATTCCATTCAAAATTACTTTTCATTAGACATTTGAACTTATTGTTACAGTCAACTACGGAACCCTACGCTGCGCGTGGCCCGACACGCACTTGGCTGCTTTTTATCTTACTAAATCCAATCTAATTTCTGTTTCAGAATTCGATACCAGACCTTCGTAAACAAAATGATGAAACTTAATTAAATTAAATATTATATTAAGTATATTTTTCACTGTTTCTGTCCTGTTTTATAAGGATATTAAGAACTTACCTCTTAGGTTGCTCGTGGTAAGAGAAGGTAGGCTATATGTATTAAGGCGATCCACCTCCATCAAAGTTTCATGCTAAATTTCTGTTGCCAAAATCTTTTAAAACATAATAGCTGGATTTGTGCAGTAACTATCTAAAATATGACAGATTGTGATGTCGCGAAATGAGTATCATTAACATACAACTTCACAGTGAATCACAATTTACATTTTAAACACTTTTTTTCGATTATTGTTCAAAGCGCTGTCTATGAACCATTAGCTGCGTAACTGCTATTGTAGCTATCTATAAAGTTGTAAATTAATGATATTTATTTTGCGACACTATAATCCGATCTCCTATGTTTATGTAATTACTTATCAAAGCCAGCTATTATATTTTAAAAGATAATGGCAACAGAAATTTAGTAGCATTAACATTAGAAGCATTGGCAAAGTTACCATCAGCTTAAATATTTTACAAAACAAACAGACTTCAGCTTTCTCAATAAAATGTATAATGTGTACATTCTATCGCTGGTTTTGATGATTCTTGACGAGAATTCCAAAGGCCAGCCTTGGTTTCAACATGATTCGAAATAATCCATATGCCGAATGTACTCGAC
Source organism: Carcina quercana (assembly GCA_910589575.2). Classification (NCBI taxonomy): domain Eukaryota; kingdom Metazoa; phylum Arthropoda; class Insecta; order Lepidoptera; family Depressariidae; genus Carcina; species Carcina quercana. The sequence continues at coordinate 1,573,284 of OU342455.1, read as the reverse complement.
ATGGTAAACTCTTCCGATCGCGTCGAAACCCTCGCACTTTTGCGTAATTGATACTATAACACCGTCCGTGACACTTTTTGCACTATATCACACCATTATAACACAAAAAAACATACATAACAGTATTATTAACCAATTAATAAAATTGCAATGAACCACCATTTTTCAAGTTCGCGTCAAGAATCATTTGACAGTTAAATTTTGCTACGACGGTGCCATCTATGAATGAAAAATTATTTTCTTTTTTTAAAGTCCCTTATTGTAAGAATGTAGATTTTATTGTTTTAAAAGATTATGAAGAATATTGCGTCGTTTCTATTGTCATTCAGGGTTTAATCTCGAGTAACAAAGCTGTTTTGCTTGTTGTGTGCACAAATTTATACTAGGACAGGTATTTATTTTAAGATAAAACACGCCTATCTTGTATAAAAATGTAGTTTTGAAGCTACTATTATATATTTTAAGGATACACACGTTTGTATGATAATTAGGATGACAATGCATTTCTAATTATTTATTTATAAATTGTGATCAAATAGTTAAAAGCTGTTACATTTAAGATAAAACTCAATTAAATTTTAATAAATGTGTATTTTGTTTTATTGATTGTACCAAATAATATGACAATGATATGACTGTTAAGAAATAGATTAAATGTTGACGCATAGGAGCATATAATCACTACGGATGACGCCTGGTGGAAATGAATAAGCAAACACATAAGAGTGAGATGACATATATCAGGCACCTAATGAGGTGTTTAAGATTCTTGGCGCGAACTTGAATAATGGTGGTTTATTGCAATTTTTCGTAATTCGTTAATAATACTGTTATGTGTTTTTTGTGTTATAATGGTGTGATATAGTGCAAAAAGTGTCATGGATGGTGTTAATGTATCAATTACGCAAAATTGCGAGGGTTTCGACGCGATCGGAAGAGTTTACCATGTCGAGTACATTCGGCATAATATGGATTCTTTCGAATTATGTTGAAACCAAGGCTGGCCTTTAAAATTCTCGTCAAGAATCGTCAAAACTAGCGATAAAATGTACACATTATACATTTTATTGTGAAAACTAAAGAAAAGATATGTTCAGAGTAGGCTGTATGGCTTTGTTCCTTTGCCTTCCTATTAGGGAGAATTAAACTACTACTGAGGTGTTTTTAAACGTGTGTCAGTTGAGTTTGCCGCGCCGCGGGCTGTCAGTTGATCTGTAACGTACGGAAAACAAGGGCTGCTAATGTAAAATGTTTTAGCGAGTTTTAAATATATTATTGTTGAACCAAAGCCTTTGTTCTTTTCAATCTACCGGAAAGTTGCTGTAAGAGTAGACGGTGCCCGCTGCGCGACAGTCAGCAGCTTCGATTATTGTTCAAAGCGCCATCTATGGACCATTAGCGTAACTGCTATTGCAGCCGACAATTATCTTGTAAGTTATATTTATTAGTAAAGTAAGAATTTATGCAAATAACACCAGCTTAGTCTAGTACGAAAGTAACCGTTGCTAAAACCTTTTTGCATCTATTTTTGAGCACTACTTTTAAACAAAACTTGACGATAATGTATTTTAAAACCCTCCAGCAATGTTTCAAACAATTACACATGTAACGCTTAACTGAGTCTGTTCCTGAGGTGTGGGAGAGGCAAGGGAGGGTGTTTAACACGTTAAACGTCGCCATATAAAATGTTTTCATTTCCTTGTACGTCATATTGCTCCAATCTTAATAGGTCTTGTTAAAAATGTAAATAATAAGAAATGTAATCGAAACACTTCACATGCATATAGAGTGCAATACTCGTAGCAAGTAAATCATATCTCTTTATACGATTTTTTAAAATAATAATTAAATAATTTTAGCAAAAAAAAGTTTTTTACTTTCAGTAGGTGCTTTAACAGAGACCTTTGCAAGCAGATAAATTCACCACTAACTCACTACTAACCTTTGCTAAATTACCCTAAGTTCATACCTGGTCGAAACGTAGTGACCCATATATGGGGCACGGACTTATGGAGCTAGTTCATAGTGACCCATACATGCGGCACGGACTTATGGAGCTAGTTCATAGTGACCCATATATGCGGCACGGACTTATGGAGCTAGTTCATTGTGACCCATACATGCGGCACGGACTTATGGAGCTAGTTCATAGTGACCCATACATGCGGCACGGACTTATGTAGCTAGTTCATAGTGACCCATACATGCGGCACGGACTTATGGAGCTAGTTCATAGTGACCCATACATGCGGCACGGACTTATGTAGCTAGTTCATAGTGACCCATATATGGGGCACGGACTTAAGGGGCTAGTTCATAGTGACCCATATATGGGGCACGGACTTATGGAGCTAGTTCATAGTGACCCATATATGGGGCACAGACATATGGAGCTAGTTCATAGTGACCCATATATGGGGCACGGACTTATGGAGCTAGTTCATAGTGACCCATATATGGGGCACTGGACGTAGATCGTGTTAAGGAACGTCAAACGACGCATATCTTCAGTCGGGCGTCGTTTGACGTTTCGTAAGCACACCCTCCCGTAGACTCAACTTTTTCTATTCGTCAAAATAACGGAACAAATTATTATTATTCTTTTTGAGTGAAAGCCTTAATACATATATGTTAGTATTACGTATTTATTTGATTGACAACCTGACTTATTGAGATACAAGTAATTGGAAATAATGACGCGTTCCAAAAACAATTCGAAACTGACTTCAAACGCCCAAAAATTCTACAGCATTCGTCCCCTAAAATGTTGACCTTTAGAGGTAGAATTATCATATTAACGTTATCTCTCTCCTAATGCTTCCATACTAAATTTCTGTTGGCATAATCTTTTAAAATAGAATAGCTGGTTTTGATAAGTAACTACCCAAAAATAGAAGACGAAATTATAGTGTCGTGAAATAAATATCATTAATTTACAACTTTACAGTTAGCTACAATAGCCGTTACGCAGCTAATGGTTCATAGATGGCGCTTTGAACAATAATCGAAAAAAGTGTTTAAAATGTAAATTGTGATTCACTGTGAAGTTGTATGTTAATGATACTCATTTCACTACATCACAATCCGATGTACTATTTTTAGATAGTTACTGCACAAATCCAGCTATTATATTTTAAAAGATTATGGCAACATAAATTTAGTATGAAACTTTGATGGAGGTGGATCGCCTTAAGTTTTTGATGTTATTTTCTTTCAAAAAGCGCGTAGTCGACTTCGATAGAAACTTTATGGGACCATCTCTAAAGTATGTACTACGAAAAAAACAATAATTATCAAAATCGATTCATAATTGGCGGAGTTATCGCGTAACATACACACACAAAAATACAGTCGAATTGAGAATCTCCTCCTTTTTGTAGTTGGTTGATAATGTCACTGGAATTTCAAAAAACCTTCGAATTAGCATTGACGATTAGCGAGAAAGAAAAAAAGATTACAAGGCTCTTTGATAGCCTACTATTTATTAAAAAAACTTAGGAAGTTTCAGAAAACGATCGAGTATGTTTGTAAAACATCGGCCATTGTTCCAACGGACTAAATTTCATTGTTTAATTTTCGGTTGGTGCGCCAGGATCTTTGTGCTTCGAAATAAATCAATTGTTTGTGTGTTTACGGATCGCGGTAAATAACAATTTGTCAGTATTTATTTATGGCAGATTACATAAATAAAAAAAGAGAAACAAATAACATATCTTCTATCGCTTAATTAGGATAGTACAAAAAAAAATGGCAACATGCTATTTTCTTCATAGCTTCTCTCACACACATCCTGCAAATTCGTTAATTTAACTTTATGCATTATGGTCACCGACATAGCTCGACGAGTCAGTGAGCTGAAGTGGCAATGGGCAGGACACATCGCTCGGAGAACCGATAACCGGTGGGGAGTAAAGGTCCTCGAGTGGCGACCACGTACCAGAGAGTCCCCCTACTAGATGGACCGACGACCTGGTTAGAGTCGCGGGGAGTCGCTGGATGCAGGTGGCTCGGGACCGGTCGATGTGGCGTACCATGAGGGAGGCCTATGTCCAGCAGTGAATGTTTCCCGGCTGATGATGAATGCATTATGTGATTGCACTTGGCCTTCATCTCACCTGATGATGTTGTTAGCTAGCCAGGCGGACATAGAAAATGCCCCACCACTTACCAAACCTAGTCCCGATAGGTACGCCCTCTGTGAATCTACCCCGGTACCTCCAAAAGGTGCTTTCGGTGAAGGAAAACATCGTGAACAAACCTGCACACTCCTGAGAAGAAATTCAAAGGTGTGTGTGAAGTCTACCAATCGGCACTGGTCCCGCGTGGTGCACTATGTCCCATACATTCTCTAGATAGCAGTGGATAAGGCGAGGACTCTCAATCTAAGAGTTCGGAGTCCAGCCGTGTACCTATGAGTTGTTTTTCAATTCAAGTACCTTATCCGATTGCTTAAAGGTGAAGGAAAACATCGTGAGGAAACCTGCATGTCTTGAACAGGCATGTGAAGTCTACCAATAGGCACTGGTCCCGCGTGGTGTACTATGTCCCATACACTCTCTGTAGGAGAGTAGGCCTGAGCCCCAGCAGTGGGGACGTATATAGGCTGTTGTTGTTGATGATGATGATGACCTCCGGATTGTAAAACCATGAGTGTAGCCATTAGGACAAGGAGGCGGTTGTCATCAGTTTAGATTGTGACAGATAACGTCTATCAGAATTAATTACGGTATTCAAAGAATTAGGGATCTTGACTTTACCTAGCTTATATATATTAGAAGTAAGTAAATTTGTTATAAGCACCCCCATTTATTTACGACAGCTGTAGAAAAAATCCTAGAGCCACCAGAAAACCTGATAGGCTAGTACTGAATAGTGCACCGAGGAGTGCATTTTTCCTGAAAAACTGCTACTACATGTGTATAAAGATTTATATTGTGCTACCTTCACAATTTAAGAAGTTAACCTCAGGTCAAATGAATATTGAATTATATAAATGGCTAGTAACTAAAAGCTTTTACAGTTTGGACCAATTCTTAAATAACCCTAATTGACATACTTAACCCACATTGACATTTTATTATTAGTATATTAAATTGACTGTAATTAATTATTATGTAAACATTTGTATGTCGTATTGACGGAAAACGCTGTACTATTTATTACCACTGTTACCATTTACCACCTCAAGGACCGTTTTTCAAGCAAATAAATAATATTTCATTTCATTTCAGATTTTTTTGTACTGCAGATTTCCTCGCACCCTGTATACGTCGGCCCCACATGTCACGATGCGACTACGACGCCGTGTTCCACAGGGTGTTCTCCATCACGCTGCTCGCTATCGCGTTCACTTTCACCATCATCCTGACTAACGTGTTCATAGACATCGATGGACTACTAGCGAGCAAAGACAAGGGTACGTCACTATCTTGTTTTCTACCGACTTGAGGTTATCAATTCGACGGGTATGTTTTTTATGTTTGTTACCGCAGAACTTTCGACTGGATGAACCGATTTCGATGATTCTTTTTTATTTGGAAGCTGTTGCTTCTCGTGTGGTCCCACATTGATCCAGTTTTGACAATTGCGTCCGTGAGTCCAAAATCATATAAGTCTTAAAACAGTTCAACTAGCTGCTTTGGACTCGGTGGAGCGTCGAGCTATGAGACTGATAGGCGATACGCTACATAAGGCAAAGTTCCAAAGCCTCGAACATAGGCGTCAGGTTGCCTGCCTTTCGGTATTTTATAGGATACATTTTGGAGAGTGTGCGCAAGAGCTATTTTTGTTGATTCCACCTTCGCCGTTCAAGTACCCGTCAAACAGAAGAACGGCAGACCTTCACCCGTACACTGTAGATATTCCTACAGCTCGCACCAAGCGTTTCGCTTCCACATTTATCGTGCGTACAGCAAAAATATGGAATGCACTACCGGTTTCCGTGTTCCCCGACAGCTACAACTTGGGAATCTTCAAAAGAAGAGTAAATAAGCACCTTCTAGACCAACACGTAACATCGTCGACCTCATCGTCACTTACCATCAGGTGAGATTGAGGTCAAGTGTTGGTGTATCTTCAATATAAAAAAAGTTGTTTCAAATTCGGCCTGCACTGGTACACTATTTACAAAATCAAGTAATAATCTAAATATAAGAAGACACACTGCTGCATCTCTAGATTGGTTATTTATTTTCGATTACTTGTTTCAACTGTGTATATATTTCAGGCGTATCCAAAAGAAGCCACATTAAGGCGATCGTTTCACCAGAACATACTAAAGAAAACTTTGCCTCCGAAAGAAGAAAGAAACCTGTGTCACGTCGTAGGAATATAGGTACTGTGGAAGATATTGAAGAATCTTCTGCGAGGACTAAGAGATCTCTGGGTAAGTTGAGAGTCTCCACCTCCACCAGTTCCACTGCTCTTGTAGCTAAGATCAACAGTGGAACTCAAAACGTAGAAGAAGTCTAGATAAACGCGTGACATCGTCGACCTCAGCGTCACTTAACATCACGTGAAATTGAGGTCAAGCGTTGATATATCTTTTTTTTAAAGAAGAAGAATAAAATAACTTAATACTCTATATCAACTTCAATTATTTTAATTTTTTTCATTCGGAAGCTGAGCGAGTGACACATAAAAATTAAAGGGACACGCTAAAATGTACAAAACGAAGTCAAATTCAATTGATAGACACTTGACTTAGTGAAACAAGTCTAAAATATCGGCGCACCAATTTCAGTCTTTGTTTTTCGACAGTAGAAAATCATTTTTAAACTATAAAAAAAAATAAGAACAAAAAGAACTTTATTGGCATGTAAGATTATTTTATATATTATACTACTTATATATATACTACTTATACTATAGATTATACTATGTCTTATTTTATTTAAGAAGGTCATCTACAGGATATTAATTAACATGAGCATGAAGACACAAATGTAATAGTATAGCTAAATGCTACCCTACTTACAGGCAACAACGACATGATAATAATAAAGTTACGAAATTAAAAGAACGATAACAAAATAAAAATAACAAAAGAATATTTACAGCTTATAAGATATTAAGGTTTTGAATTTGAATTTACTATTGTGAAAAATATCAACGTCTATGGCTTTGGTTAACTGGTTATACTGACGCACAAGTCTGTTTAGTGGTGAGAGGTGTCCGAGATTGGTCCTTGCAGTGGTTTCGCTGAACAAAAAGTGTTTACCAGGACGTGGTAACTTGGCTGGTACGCGAAAATTGACTTTGTCCAGCAGCAGAGGACAGTCCAGCACACCACTCACCAACTATCTTATGTACACCAAATGTCTTATTTTTTTACATATTATAAAATCACAGTATTTATGCACCCTTGCGACTATTGTTAGTTTAACCTAACCAAACACATTGATGCCGTTCCCCAAGCTAATCCAGACTGCGACCTGTCGCCGCCAACTGCAGTCCAAAACATCATTGGCGGGAACGCTGGGGACGCTATCGAGCCCGCCAATGACAGTCAGGCTCACCGCGCATGCGCTGTGTGATTGGTTACCTTCCAGAGCGCGGTAATCTCATACTCTATAATTTGTTAAGATTAGCGCCATCTATCCGTGGAGCTGAGAACTACCGCAGCTAGCTGTGTCATGAAATAGTTTTCTTACAATATGTACACTAGCATTGAAACTAGGCCGAGCCTGTGTCTTGAATGCTAGATTCTTCCAATGACAAACTACGAGTATAAATCTAATACACCGATTGATATTTTTACAGAAAAAGACAGCTTCAAATACCACCTAAGCAATGCGAAAGTAAAGAAAATATTGACAGATCGCTTAGAGAAACTACTCGAGGAAATTGATCTGAAGGAACGTTCGTCCACAACAAGGGTACCGACTTCATCGAAGCTTTCGCCTAAAGTCAAACTCCGTACAAAATATAGAAGACAAGAAAATAAACATGTAGACGATGGTCAGGATAGCACAATAGACGATGATATGCTGCATTTGGCGATGCACAATATACTTTTGCAAGGCATCCTTGGGCATATGGACTTGACTCATATATATAATAAAGTACATGAACTAGTAAGCAACTTTGAGAAAGTCGGTGGAGTAACAAAGACGAGAAGTGTTAAAGGAAAAAGTAAGTTTAGTTTCAGATTGCAATTTAAGAAGCTTTTATAAATTGACACGTTCCACAAACTTATTGCGTGGACAATTCTGATATTAAAAGGTCAATCAACTGTGTGAAATCAGTGATGACATACGGAACCGAAACTCTGTCTTTTACTGTAAGCCGAAAAAACTAGATCAAAGTCACTCAGCGAGCAATGGAACGGGATATGCTCGGAATTTCTCTATGTAATAAAATCCGTCACGAGGCAATCAGTAGACAAACTAAGGTCACCGACATAGCTCGACGAGTCAGTGAGTTGAAATGGTAATGTTTAGGCCACATCTCTCGAAGAACGGATAATCGATGTAATCATAAATCGGCAGTAAGAGTTTTCGAGCGGCGATCACGTACCGGGAAACGTATACTGGGCAGTCCCCCTACTAGATTCGCGGGGAGTCGCTGGATGCAAGTCAATGTGGCGTACCATGGAGGAGGACTATGCCCAGCAGAGGACGTTTCCATGCTGATGATGAATCATTTGGTTTGCTTTGGTTGATTGCCGTTGCAGCCTTATTTTTTCATTCGGTGGAATGCGTGCGCGAAAGCAGGACAGCCTTAAATACGTACTGATACTGATACCCATCAGTGACTCCCTTATAGGTGTAAATATATAGAATAAGCCCTACGGGATTGTCTTGCCGGAAAGATAAAAATTCCAATAAAAACCAGATTTAAAAAAAGTTTAATTAGATTTTATTCATAGCGTAGCGTTTTTTAATCTATTTAATGAACATTAACTGTCTCGTCAATAGTTAGTATATGATCAATATTATTGACACTGTCATGGTATACTATACGTTTTTCAGAAACAACTGAATTGTTAGATCCACGAAGACTATACGGTGTTGAGAAGAAGTTCTTCAATGAAATATTGCAATGCACGAAACTGCGCGATCAAGTTGATGGTGCGAACGATAAAAACGACCAAGATGGAAGCGACAAAGAACTGACTAAAGAGGAACTCAGGAATGATGAAAACAGTAAACATGGAATCAATAATAATGAAAATATTATAGATGAACCAATTATCAAGGACGAACGTATCAAGGACGAAAACAAAAAGGATGAACATGCTACAGATGAACCTGTTGAGAAAGATCAAATTAAAGATGATCATGTCAGGGTTGATCACAACATAGATGAATATATGACGAATGATCACAATAAAGATGAACTGAAGAACACAAAACTGGCTGATTCAACTACCAACACTGCAGATTATAATGGCATACGTCAGAGCAAGACAAGTTAGTATTTATTTAAATAACTAGATTTTGCCCGCAACTTCCTTGAAGTATCCCACGAGAACTCAGGATAAAGAAGTCTATGCCTATACAAAAAATCGTATTGTGAGCAGCGGTGTGGTTACATTTGCTTGATACTGTGCCAGGGCTCACATTTTGTGTAAAGTATAGAAACCTTTTGGGATTTAAATGGGAGTGTAGCAATTTATTAAGTGTGTTTTGATGTTGCAGCGAAAAGGCCAAAGATGTTTATTAAAACACTAATTGACATCACATCTTTGAATTCAGATGGAACTGATGAAACAGATCCGTAAGTTGCGTTTTTTATTTAAGATAGATAAATTCTGGACAATAATCGCAAAAATCTAAAGATGTTCTTCGTGTATGCGCCCAGGATGTATTTGCTATTGTCATTCAAGATTAATCGTTATTGTAACAACAAGTTGTCTAATAGTATACAAGAAAGTCAGTCACTCATTGTCTTAAAAAAATTACTAAAGAACTACATTTTAAAAGGCTATCCTAATAGTAAATTAATATCAAATCGGTATGTTCTATATAAAACAAAGAAGCACCCTCACATGATGCCCGTGGGACTTGCCATTGTTCTCTACAGTAACTCTGCAATATATACCCGCAACTGTTTTGTATAAATCGTACACACTGTACAATCGTACAATCTTAATTAGAAATATAAAAAATTAATCCGAAAAAAATATATTTCTAGAACACTAAAGATATCGTCCGTCGAGGTTAAGTAGATAACAATAGCAGTGAATAGGACTCCTGAAAGAATCCAACTTTGTTATAGACCAACTAACGACCTCCCAAGAAGTCCCATCGTGGAAGCGTGGCGCAATTACCGCGTGCCAATTAGCCTTAAGTTTATACAGTTCATCATAATCATTATCATATTGTTTATTCATTTCTCTTTGTTTGTGTCATATGGCTGTGTGCATTTATTACTTTTATTATTATAGGAATTCGCTAAACATTTGAGATTTACATTACAGAGCCAAAGATATAAAAGGCGTCTTGAAACTAATATTTAATGGCAAAACAATCAACTTCAACAATATGTACGGAGAAGAAGAGGCAACCACAAAAAGAACAACGAATCTAACAAGCATCAATCATTTTGGAGACGCGGCTACCGTGAAACATAGCACAGAAAACGATAAGGATTCTGATAAAGAAATCATTGAAAAAAGTATTAACGAAAAGCACGATGATGTAAACGAAAACATCGAAAAGGTTAGTATAAACTATCCATCTATTCCTAATATTGAGCTTGATGTCTTGGAATCGTCAACTGCCCCATTTAATAATAGAAGGTCATCGATAGATAAAAATTCAGGGAAAAACGATTATTTTAAAGTTTCCGACTATTATTTAAAAAAAGCTATTCAAGAGTACTTGGCCAGACAAAGTACACAAGAGAAAGAAAACTCAGACAGTTACAATAAAAGACCTAAAAGAAACGCAAACATTAAACTCAGACAATATCCTAGCAAACGAAAAGAAGAAATCAAGGACAATAAAGACAAAAGCGACGACGAAGTTTACGTTGAAATTGAAACGCATTACAATGGAAAAGGTGTAACTAACGGAAAAAAGAAGAAATTAGTCAAATCACTGATAGAAAAAATACAAAGAGCTATTCGAAGTGACCAACTAGAAAAACAGGAACAGAAAAAACGTATGCAATTGAGAAAGACTATAGCCAGCCCAATCGAAGACACTGATAGAGTTTTACGTAACAAAATAACGATTTCTTTAGACAACATCGATCGTAGAAAATCTAATCCAATAAGCAAAGCTGAAACACAAACTGAAGCTGTGTCCACTGCAGATGATTTGAATGAAGAACCTTGGAAAAATGGATTTTTTGGACCAAGATATTTTACAACACCCAAAACAATAAATTCTGAAGAACCCGGAGATGTGTACATAGATTTCAGTAAGACAGATAGTGATGGCATAGCGCATAGAATACAAAAGCCATTGAATGAACATGATGGTAAAAACAAACCTATGCACGATTTAGGAAATGTTAAATTCTTTATCAAAGACCTAGATGGCTCAGGATTTTCAATTGGATTCAACCAATTCGTTGCAGAAGCTCCCGATTCAGAAAGCATTAAACTTTTCTCAGGTTGGTAAAATTTACTATTCAGGGCTAGTGGTTGGCCTCCATTAAAATTGATGCCAAGTTAAGCCCAGGTCGTTGATGAAAGCCTACATACAACTCCGAATTCTTATGACTGACTAATTTTCTGTAGTCAGTTTTGGTTAAGTAAATCATTTATCATTATTAAACTTGTCAGTTGCCTGCCTTCCACTACCTAAAATAGCAGTATTTGCGTGTGAAACACAATAGATCATCTCTCTTTCTTTCTTTACAATATCTACCCACTCTATAAGAACCAATGTAAAAACAAAATTACAAATTGGCTCCTCACAAAGGATTACAATTATACCGATGCCTTGTTTACACCCTCTGAAACGAGAATAAATTAAAACCACAAACTCATACACACACGCATTTACTATATATTTTAAATTGTAGAACTATTTTTAGACTAGATCATAATTATAAAGATCGCATTTCTTATCACTTTAAAAATACATTAAGAACATCACGTCACAAATGTGGGGACCTGGTTCCTGTAGCACATCCTAATTCAGGAGCCAGTCTTCAGAAAGTCACAAAACCTTAGAATTAATTGATATTATAAAATTTAAAACTATGTTGAGAAAATAAGATTTTTATTACAATATCAATACAATTTCAGGCTTGGAACACATTTTGAATACATACCGTGCCCACTCAGATGAAAGTGAATTGACGACAGAAATCAATGACAAGGATGAGACTGAAACAGAACAATCCCGCGGGAAAGGTGTCTATGAAAGAAGCAAACGAAACTATAGAAATAAAAGGAACACTAAAAATCGTAAAAAAGACGGAAATGACTACCATTCCAATGAATATAAAATTATATTTTCTGGGGATTTCCTCCCATATGATAACTATCAAGAAATTTTCGAAGATAAAAACAAAAGAGTGTCGCTCACTTTACAAAAAGAATCTAATAACAGTTTCGAACATGGACAAGGGCTCATTACTGGAGATAAATCACTTCCATTTATTATAGCTGAAAATATTTTCGATAAGGATCTAAAGCCTTCCGAAATATTTGGCTTAGCAGAGCTAATGGACAGAAAGAAAAGGTCATTGACTACATTGAAAAATAAAATAATAAGAACTAAAAGATGGCTCACGAAAGAGATGATTTTGAAAAACAGGCGTAAAAGACATGTAGACAAAATAAGGATAATATCAAGTGATAAAAATCCGAACATTCAAAGACAGTCAGATGAGAATATATTTGTGGTATCTGATGAAACGCTTTCGGGTGCGGCTGAAGCAAAAGAGGATGCAGTGGACCCACAAGAAGAATTGATGGACTACGAAAAAGTTGATAATGAAAACGTGCCATTCGTAGAAAACGCGCACCTTGACTTCCAACCGCCAAGTAACATATTTGAAGCACGATCTAGACATAACATCCTAATGTCGAAATACCCTCACGTATTTATGGAACAGATATCAAGATCAAAAGAAAACGAATTCCAACCGAGCACTTTCAATGGTGTACTGTTAAACCAACAAAGAGGTATAGCTCCAACAGAGCCGGAAGAAAGCACCGAGAAATATAATCAGCCGTTTGCTTTAACAAAACGAACCATAAATGACCCGCAACAGATTCTTCAACCACCGCACTCAAATTACAAACTAACTGTCAAAATCTTACCCAAAAACTTAACTATGTCTGACGTCGATTCGGGTTTCAAAGAAATCCGAACTAGTATAAATAAAAGCGTTAGCAAAGGTGGTATGATATTTTCGTCTCTAGTTAACGTTTCAGAAATAACTAAAGTCCTCAAAGACAATGGTACAAATAATGCAACAGATTACGCTGTTGTGAGTTCAGACACTTATACACCGGTCGGGTCAACTCAATCCCCTCTAGTAAAGCGAATAAAGGAACAACAGCAAAAGATGAAGCTGTTACTCCGAGAGCATAGAACGCGAATTGATCAACAATTAAATAATTTGCAGAAGGAGAAACAGAACATAGAAACAGCAATGGAGAAAGAGGATAATTCTAACGAGACTTTAGAGGTCATGCTGCCAATGAATCCGCCGAAAACCTTTAAGATAAATAAGAAAGACGCTAAAGAGCTTATCGCTTCGTCTATAATGAGATTGCGTAGTATCCCTGAAAATTATTCGACGGAAAAGACTACTGCAGCGCCTTCAAAAGCAACTGAAACAACAACAGAATTTCCCACTTCAACGAGCACAACTTTCCCTAAACCCGTTTTTGATCCGGATAAAATGAAGCTTCTAGGCTCGATTCAAAGGAACGAAAACCTTACCAACGAAATACTGAACAAAATCAATAAGAACACAGAAATGCTGCACACGTTCCTAGAGAAGATAACGGATAGAATTATCAGGAATGAGGAAAGAAGAATGGTAGATTCGTTGAAGAGAGAAGATTTACAAGAGGAGCCTAAATCACTAAGCTTCAATCAACAGATGCCTGTTCCGATCATAATGAAAAACGGTAGTAACGTAGCTATACCTTTTGTATATGCTTATCAACAGCCTTACTCGCATGGGCCTAAAGAAAAGATAAATGATCAGGTAGCAAATATAGTTTATCAAGGACATATCCATACGAATGCTTTGCAAAGTAAGCTTGGGGGTAAAGAGGTCAAACCAGAAATAAAGCAAGATAGAGCAAATGAATTGCACAGTACAAACCTTATGCCCTCGAAAAGAGAAGTCAATTCAACGAAGTTTTTTTTCGATGAGTATCCTGGATTCCCCATCGGCAGAGACGATAAAAAGAAGGTTCAAAAACATGCTTCCCGTCTACGGAAGTCTTAAAAATAACTCAATGATTATTTGGTTGTCAGGAATAAAGGGGTTTTATTTTATTTGCGGTTTCATTTTAATATTATACCTTTAAACGAGGAATTTTGTATATATATAATTCGGATCTCCGAAACGGCTCCAGCGATTTCGCTGAAATTTGGTATTTGGAGGTATTCGGGGGCGAAAAATCGATCTAGATTAGTCTCATGTCTGGGAAAACGCGCGTTTTCGAGTTTTCATGCGCTTTTTCTTTTCGCATTATTCGATGCTAAATATGATGGGAAATTTCACGCTGTCAAACATAATCACTTTAGCCGAGTGGTTCACACGTGTCATTCCGTCCGAGATATTCGCGTTCAAATCCCGGTTGGATTGCTTTTATTTTTGTTTTTGGTGTGTTTTAGGGGCAGAAACAAAGTTTTTGTTTGTTTTTAAAGAACTACAAGCAAAGCTCGGTCGCCCAGATATTATTTATGAACATAGCAACGTCCAGCTCAAACCTAGCTAGTCCTAGAGACTTGAATATGTCATCGGCAAATCGAAGATGAGTGAAGTAGTTTTCATCGTTGATTTTATTTTTACCCGCGACGGAACGGAGACAGTGTATGCGTTTAGGGTGAGAGGATGTTTGTACCATAATGGGTTTGCATTGCAAGATTCAAGATTCACTTTATTGACCTAGTAATATGAACATTACACTCGGCACGTCAAAATATTACATATATGCATATTAAAACTAGACTTAATTAGCCTAATTATATTTACCTAAATATTTAGGTAGATATGAACATTTCATTGGTCAGACGTAATTCTATGAATTCGTTAATAGAGTAGATGGGACTGATTTCGAAAAATGATTTTAAAAAATGATTTTGGCCTTCATCTCACCTGATGGTAAGTGACGATAAGGCCGTTGGGTGATGCGCATGCGCACCCAGAAGCCCTCAACCTAATGAGGCGCTGGCTCTGCTACCTTTCGAAAACACTTCCAAACTTAGTATCGATAAGTACCGTCACTGGGAATCGAACCTGGGACCTCCTTATTGTTAGTGCAATCGTGTGCAATAGGCTAGGTGACTAAATTAAAAAAATTAGTCAATTGGATATCTATTTTATCCCAAAAAACCTATATTTTAAAGAAAAAGCAATATTTATATTACGTATTTTGTATTTAAAAAAAAGCAATTTATATTTCCCTCGAACACGCTGAATGGCGTCATGGCGTCTTGAATGACGTCACAGCTCGCTAAACAACCTGCTCTGTGATATGTTTGCGTGTCGTGACGTCACACTTTCTTGCGCCGCGTTCTGCGTGTTCGCTGTCACGTGACTTAATGACTATTCTTTCGAATTCATTTTCAAAAAATATTAATAATCTTTAACTTTTTTTGAAAAATAGACTGCTTTTTTCTTATCTTCGTCTCTTCATTTATAATTAGAAACTATAAACCAAGCAATTTGTAATTAGTGGACACAAGCCTATTAAGACAGGGAAACGGTTAAAATGATGGATGGTGGTGGGTCGCTTTCTATATCCACCTCGCCTACATGTTACCTAATTTTGCTACCAAACGTTCCAGAGTAAAACGTAATTAAATTGAGTCTTCTGGGTTTTAGTCTAATGGCCTTATCAACACTTACCCATTATACTCTTCACCATCATCAGCCGGGAAACGTCCACTGCTGGACATAGGCCTCCCTCATGGTACGCCACATCGACCGGTCCCGAGCCACCTGCATCCAGCGACTCCCCGCGACTCTAACCAGGTCGTCGGTCCATCTAGTAGGGGGACTCCCTGGTAGACGTTTCCCGGTACTCTTACATTAACAAATAGTCTGTTAACAACTTGTTTACGATTATTCTATATTTGATTGTATCGTACTTTAGTGTTATCACTGAAGTCAATAATCACCTAATAGATATAGATAACGATAAACAAACGATAGTCACTGCACAGATAAGATGACAAAACAAAAATATAATGTGACTGCCTTAATTATCTTTGTCATTAATATAAACTAATTATACACTTAGGAGAAGATTGACCAAACAGAATGGGGAAGATGCATTGAAGAATATTTTTGTTTAAATCGATAGTCCATGTAAAAAGGTAAATACCTCAACCATTTTTTCCCCGATACCACTAATACTTTTTTTACTACAACCCGTCGAAAAGTAATTCTAGTCGCGCGGTGCTAAAACGCTCCATATAAATCTGGTGACATTTGTGACGTCACACGTGTTTTAGAGCGTTAAAATGTATGGAGCTTGTTTGATATTTTGAGTTATCTCGTAAAATGTCTCGTTTATGTGTTATATACCCCTATAATAAAGTTTTCAAAATGCAATGATAAAACTAAATTTAATAAGCATTTTACTATTCGAGGAACTAAATTTTTGAGACATTTAGTCCTTGCGAAATCCAAATAAAAAAGCAAAATTTTTACGTGTGTTTATTTTGGTGGGATTTATTTTAATGTCCGTTAAGCTATAAAATACAATTCAACCCAATCTAATTTGGTTGCATCTTCCCTATTGAAGTAAAACAATGAGTTAAAAATTACTCAATTCCAGATATAGTACACAATTATTGACTACAATATTTTTTACTAGATGCACATGTTGTTTAATCACATAATTATTCTTAAAATTAGATAAACAGAGGTGGTTCAGGCAGCGTGCTGGAAATGACCATCGCTTGCCCGACATACGAGTAAGTATAATCCAAATTAATATTTCTCGTTAACAATCACATACGAGTATATAGACGAACTAAGGTCACCGACATAGCTCGACGAGTCAGTGAACTGAAGTGGCAAAGTGCAGGCCAGGCAAGAACCGATGGGGAGTAAGAGTTCTCGAGTAGCGACCACGTACTGGGAAACGTTTACCTGGCCGTCCTCCTAGTGGACCGACGACCTGATTAGAGTCGCGGGGAGTCGCTGGATGCAGGTGGCTCGGGACTCGTTGATATGGCGTACCATGAAGGAGGCCTATGTCCAGCCGTGGACGTTTCCTGGCTGATGATGATTATGTATAATTATTTTAGTTCAACTACCCATTTTACATTTTTATAATACTTACTTGTATTCAACTGGAATTGTTTACTTTTTTACTGTAGATATACCCTATCCATTACTCACTCACACACTCAAAAAATCAAGTTTGCTGTATGGGAGCCCCCTTTATTTTATTCTGGTTTTTAGTATTTGTTGTTATAGCCGCAACAGAAATACATCACCTGTGTAAATGTCAACTGTCTAACTATCACGGTTCATGAGATACAGCCTGGTGACAGACGGACAGCGGAGTCTTAGTAATAGGGTCCCGTTGGTTACCCTTTGGGTACGGAACTCTAAAAAGAGACTGGAAAGAGAAAACCAAACTCAGCAAGAGTCATTGAAGTGGAGAATAGCTGGATGCAGGCTATATCAGCTGCATCAGCTGCCTGATTAACAAATAATAATAATAATTAAGGTTCCGTTAGTCATATAATCATTTAACTGATCTAAATGAGTATGATAGTCTCGTCAAGTTACGATAAACAGATCGCAGATAAAATAACTATTAGTTTAGTATTTATATGTCAGTTAAATATAAAAACTCTCAGTAGTATGTTTTAATGTGAAGAGACAGTTTGAAGGAAATATGAAGAAATTGGTGGTAAGTATTATACAAGTATATAACCATAAATAATTTAAATAATGTCAATTTCACACAATCATCAGCCGGAAAGCGTCCACTGCTGGACATAGGCCTCCTTCATATTCCCACCTCCTCTCCGCTCCCACTTTTATACCTGGTTTTTTTTATCCAGGATCTACAGCGGTACACTTGAAACGCGTCCACTGAAGGTGGATGAATTTCCTACGGACTCTAAAGCTATCTTGGGACCCCAGACTATCGTTTACAATAAAGAAATAGGGTGGAGTGGTAAAGACGTTCCCACTTCCCTTCCCACTCCTTCATAGTATGCCCATGCCATGGTCCCGAGCCACCTGCACCCAGCGACTCCCCGCGACTCTAACCAGGTCGTCGGTCCATCTAGTAGGGGGGCTCCCTGGTACGTGGTCGCCACTCGAGAACTTTTACTCCCCACCGGTTATAGGTTCTTCGAGCGATATGGTCTGCCCATTGCCACTTCAGCTCACTGACTCGTCGAGCTATGTCGGTGACTTTAGTTCGTCTACGGATTTCCTGATTCCGGATTTTATCACAATCATCAATATTATCAATTCAATACAAATACGAACAGTATAAAATGCCAATAAACAATCAATCAGAAAAGTTAAAGAAAGCATTTATAGTTTTTTCTCTTTGACACTTACGTTTATCAAACCAACACAGTTTCACACGAGATAGTGTGATTTTCAGTATATTAATTATTCATATCCTATACGGGACCCTCGCACTTGACCGGCTTTTTAACAAAAAAAATTGTGTTTTTTTCTTCCAAATAACAATACCCCTATCTATAATCAGTTAACCAGAAAAACGTCTGGGTTCCACCCCTACTTAGTTGACATTCAACCACCATTCAACCGTGCGCGAGTCCGACACGCACTTGACCTGTTTTTTTAACACACAAAAAGTTTATGTTTTTGTTACAAATAACAATACCCCTTTCTATAATCAGTTAACCAGGAAAACGTCTGGGTTCCACCCCTACTTAGTTGGCATTCAACCATGCGCGAGTCCGACACGCACTTGACCTGTTTTTTTAACACACAAAAAGTTTATGTTTTTGTTACAAATAACAATACCCCTTTCTATAATCAGTTAACCAGAAAAACGTCTGGGTTCCACCCTTACTTTGTTGACATTCAACCACCATTCCACCATTTCGCTCGCAGCGAATTTTATTTATGCAATGGAATTCCCTGCCAGCTTCTATGTGTCCCGAGCGCTACCACCTATGTACGAGTATCTCATCTTCAAGGCCAGAGTGAACAGGCTATTTTAGGCAACAGTGAACCATCCTAGCCCAAACTAGTGTAGTCAAACGGAATCCTATCTAATTACAACCTCACTTTTACGTGCTACAAGTTTTGACTGTTTCTGATGTTTTAATTTTCAGATAAGTTTAGCGCTACTTCTGTTTGAAGCAGCAACTTTCAGCGGACATTCAATTCCTGATATTGAGGTATATTTGTACTGTACTTCAGAAAAAGGAATTTTCGTTGTTTTGTTTTGTTGTTTTCTAATCACAATTTACTTTACAGGCAGAAAATAATGCAGAAATATACGAAGTAGATGAAGGCAATGATCATGTTCTTGCTATGATCAATCCAAAACCTGAGAAACCAACTCTAAGAGAAATAATATATTATCACGTTATTGAGAGACCATACGACATCGACAGTAAAGAGGTAAGTTTGTATGTAAGTCCAGAGCCAGTGAACGATGCTAGTAACGGTTAGAAACACTACAATCGAAGTTGTATTTACCTGAGACAGATTGTTCAATAGGTAGGTCCAACTTCGACAAAGAGGTCAACCGAAGTATCCAACTCGGCTGGGCAGCATTCGGGAAGTTACGGCATATCTTCTTGTCCAAAATACCTCAGCGTCTATAGACAAGTCTTTAATCAGTGCGTGTTGCCAGTGATGACATACGGAACCGTAACGTGGTCCTTTACTGTGGGACGAATAAACAAGCTCAAAGTCACTCAGCGAGCAATGGAACGAGCTAAGCTTAGAATTTATCTACGTGATCAAATCCGTAGACGAATTAAAGTCAGAGAGTAAGAGCTGAAGTGGCAATGGGCAGGTCACACCGTTCCAAGAACGGATAGCCGGTAGGGAGTAACATTTCTCGAGTGGCAACCACGTACTGGGAAATGTGTACAGGGCTGTACCCCTACGAGATTGACCGACGACCTGGTAAAGGCATTGAGGCTGGTCAATGTGGCATTCCATGGAAGAGGTATATTTGATGAATTTGACTTTGAGAATGAAATTCCTCGCTGATCAAAATCGCATACGGTTGGCGACAACGTCTACTACCCAGCACGTATAGCTCTCAGTAATCTAAGAGATTTCCACTGTTACACTCAGAAACTAGGATAGAACGTATTATAGACGTAAATATTTCTTTATCATCATATGATTATATCCGGATATAACAGTAATAAGACCAAACAAAATTGTTCAATGGAATTCAAAGTTCAATGCCTTGCAGGACAGTGAAGACAACGTGTTGGAAATCGAAGGTCCTGCTGCTTTTCAACGACAGTTTACGAATGGACATGGTTTCCAGTTCTTAAATTCTGCTCCTAAAGAGGTAAAAAATACACATTCAAATATTAAACCATAATCTGAGCAACGTCAAGTCGAAATAAACAAATCAGTATGAAATCATGTACCGATCTAACTAGACGAGATTGACATCTACATAAATCTATCAGACAAACCGGAAAATGATCCAAATGACAAAGATACCCAACGCGTCTGTTATTACCTAAATGCAAAGAGTTTCCTAAATGTAGAATTGTTATATGATGTCGATTAAGGTTTACAATACGATTCCGAGGCATATAAGAGAACTGACGAGAATCTTGCTCGAGCGTAAATTGTGTGTTTGGCTATTAGAAAAAGGTCTATATTCATTTAAATAATTCCTGGATAGCAGTTGAGAAGACGATAGTTTAAGAGTTATATTTATAGCATATTACAGTCATTTTCCACACTCTCTGTAGGAGAGTAGGCCTGAGCCCCTGCAGTGGGGACGTATATAGGCTGTTGATGATTGATGACAGTCATTTAATTCGATATAAAGTAGTAGTAGTAGTGTTAAAATAATATGAATAGTTCTGTAAATAGTCACATAAATTCAAACCATGATGTTAAAATGTTTAACAATTTAAAAAAAAAACATTCGCATGCCTCTAAAGATGTAATGTGTGAAACTAAAAATTTTATGACTTTCGTCAAATGTGCCATGTTCGAAGCAAACAAACTTATATTTTCTACAACTTCTAGTAACAGTGTAGATAAATAAAGACCTCATTCAGGGAATAATCGGTACACCTGACCACACTTACGTAAAACACATCCACAGTACTCTGGTATCATCAAATTATTTCGGACAGGGTACGTATGAGATTTTAAACGTTGTACATTGCTGGTTCCTGATTGAATATGTAAGTTACCTTCAATCAGAAGACGGCAAATAGATCGTGTAATGAGATAACTACATCACGACCAGACATTAGTCAGAAAGCAAGGCACAGGGTCCCACCAACAAAAATCGTCTTGTTCCTATGCAATATTACATACAGCTCATTACCTTCTATCAAAACTACCAGTAGACATGTCTAAATATATTGTTCTCTAACAGGATTCAAACGAAGAAACTTCTAAAGAAAATACACAAGAATACTATGACGGCAACGAATTTGAAGAGCAAGAGTCACCAGAAGGAGCAGAGTACGACGTTCATGATGATTCGAAGCCTGTTGATGAGGAAGAGGTTCGTATTGTTGTTCTAGTAATTAAAATTCAAATCAACTTTATCACACACAAACCAAAGAATAAAACAGAACGGATAAAGGAATACAAAAGGAACATAAAGGCGGCCTTATCGCTAAGAGCGATCTCTTCAAAGCAACCTTGGGGCAGAGGAATCGTAAAATTAATGACGAGTAAATTGTGCTACATAAATGTCTATATCTAAAATAATTAGTTCTTAGAAAGGCGTTCCACAAATCGAATTCTTTACAAATATAGCTAGGACAGTTATTGAACAAAGAGGCGTGGAGATGAGTGTCAGGGTCAAAAACATTTAATATTAATAGACCGGACAAAGCAAATAAACATTTTGATCCTAAACTTATTACCAATTGGTAATAAGTTACTCAATCTAGTGTCACATCACGTCACGCGGCCGTAAAAGACATTTGACATACCATTGACTTTTGAGATCAAAATGTTTATATGAAACGTTTCCCAATGCCCGCTCTATAACCTATTACTATATTTAAATCTCTCTGGTCAGGGTGTTTCAATAAAAGAGCGTATCGTTATATCAGATAAAAGTATATTGAAGATTTGAAGGTACTGCACGAAATTTTTTGAATTAAAGTCTACTACTACACGCTGAATTAGTCAAATACATTGAAATAGCTTATTTAGGTTATCCTTGAACGCTCACGCTTGTTGACACTTGATACAAATAACTAATAAACACTACATGACGTTAGTGACATCTAGAAAATATGATAATTATTAAGATGTCATAATCGTTAAATAAGTCTAAGTCCTTTCGCGCATAGTAGTAGACTTTAATTTACATTGCTAAGTGTAAAGTGTAAATTATTAAATACTAGCTTCTGCCCGCAGCCTCGCCCGCGTGGACTTTAGGTTTTATCCCGTGAGAACTGCGTCATAACAAACGCTTAAACCCCTTTTTTCGCATTAAAAAGTAGCCTATGTCCTTTCTCAGGGTCTAAAGATTGTCTGTGCCAAATTTCATCAAAATCGATTGAGAGGTTTAAGCGGGAAAGCGTAACAGACAGACAGAGTTACTTTCGCATTTATAATATTATATATAATATAATATACTATATTAGTAGTAGTTAGTAGGGATATAATAAATAATAAAAGTTCTTATTGTCTTAAAATGTTTACAATGGTCTTAATCTAATAGCACAAGTAGCTTTGGGAATTAATCTCCTTAGATGCTAGAGGTAGATATAAAATAAGAAGTCATCGAACCGATTAATAAACATTTTTAAAAGGATTATGAAGATAGAAGCTCACTGTACATTAAAAACTGATTATATTAATAGTATCTCTCTGACATTTATATTCAAAGTACTCATGTTAATTATTAGAGGTAGTTATAAATAATCAACAAGAAAATCTTCAATTAACTTTACAGAGCTCTTCGGCGATCGAGGAAAAGATGAAGTCAAACGAAGATGAAGATGTTAGCTTGAATGAGTCTCCAGAATCAGTTGTGGATGAGGTACCGTATTCATTCATTCATTAATTCATTCGCTATCCTTATCCCACTTCTGAATCGTGTTCGTCTATCTAAACACAAGGTACCGTCGTAGGTACTAGATTATACGGAAACGACTGACATCTGACCATACAACACAGAGGGGAGACTACAATATATTTACTGGGATTAGTCTGTTAGTTCATCAAGCCGCTCAACATCCTCTAACAACTGCTGTCAAAGACAACAACCGGAATTCTCTTATTGTTCAGACCATCAGTTGATTCAGCTTGAAAAAAACTGGCTAAAGTCTCATAAAGTGATATTTTACTGTGTTACTGGCAATCGAAACCGGGACCTTCTACGTGGGCCTATGACCTACGGTTTACCCTTGAATGAAAAATTTATCTAAGAGGGATTTTTAATTCAATATTATCCTAAACTCCTATCAAACATAATACCCATATACAGTCACGTCACTATAAATATATCCACACCCTCACACCACACACCCTCACACCACACACACTCTCACACCACACAACACTCTCACACATACACACACACTCTCTCTAGACTTATTTCTTTTTTTAAATCTATTTCTATATATTTTATTTAGTGTTTACTATACAAAGCTCACCACACCATACATGTGCTAATAAAATCAATCTTACTGTGAGGTGAGAACCTGGTGTCCTGAAACGCGGGGCAACCTTCTCACGCACCAGCTTCACACACTGCTCCATGGCCTTTGTTGAATGTGCTTTTTATAAATTGCCAATTATAAACAATTGTGTGCAAAAATAAATATTTATCTTATCTTAATTCCAGGAATCCTCATCAGCTGGACCAGCCTACATGAGAATTGATCCTCGAACTGATGACGTTGTCAGCGAAGTGAGTACATTTAATTATCATCAGCCGGGAAACGTCTACTCATACGACATAGTCCTCCTCCATGGTACGCCACATCGACCGGTCCCGAGCCACCTGCATCCAGCGACTCCCCGCGACCGTCGGTCCATCTAGTAGGGGGACGGCCTCGTAAGTCGTCACCGTTCGAAATCTCTTACACCCCATCGGTTATCTGTTCTTCAAGCGATGTCTGCCATTACTCCTTCTTACTGACTGGTCGGTCGATCTACGTGTTCACAGGTTTTTTCACTTCTTCATTAGTTCATAAGTTTCTTAGTGTACCATAAACTTCTCCGTTTCTTCAACACTATATTTTTATTAAGCATCGGTGGCGTAGTGGATAAGGCGCGGATTTTCAATCTAAGGGTGCCGGGTTCGAATCCAGTCGTGTACCTATGAGTTGTATTTAAATTCAAGTACATTATCCGATTGCTTAACGGCGAAGGAAAACATCGTGAGGAAACCTGCACACTCCTGAGAAGAAATTCAAAGGTGTGTGTGATGTCTACCAATACCACTGGTCCCGCGTGGTGTACTATGTCCCATACACTCTCTGTAGGAGAGTAGGACTGAGCCCGTGTGGGGACGTATATAGGCTGTTGATGATGATATTTTTATTTATCTTATGGTTCCACTTCCAGGGTCAGACTGGCCATACATGGAGGATATCGATTGCCAACCGGGCCCCAGCCTGCGCGAAAAATAGTTCACCTTTGTGTGGATATTTTAGCTGAGTCACATCTTGCATCTACTTTCAATGTAGGCGAATGTCTGTGCCCAACTATATTGATCGTGACGATATAAGAATCCGCAAACCTTTCTAGGCTCATCCAATTGTAATCTTATGCTGGATGTATTTCAGAAATTGAAGAACAGAAGTGACTTGTTCGATGGCGTGAGGGACAGATATCGTGGTCGGAGACCTGCCACGTTGCCGATAAATTCCAGAAGTAAAAGGAATGCTGGGAAAATGGTATGTTGGAACATAAGTATTAATAAATATTATAAAACATAGCACCCACCGCATCTGTATGTCTGTTCGCGATAAATTCAAAAACTACTGAACTGATTTTCATGCGGTTTTCATTATATCAACAGAGTGATGACTTGGGGGGATTGATTCCCGGATATTTGAAATAAACAGTTTAAATTTTAATTTTTTTTATACTCCTCCGTTCGCGCAATTTTTATAAAAAGGGGTTTTAACTTCACGTATTAATATATAGATAAAAAAACATTTTTGAAACGTTTAAAATTTAAAGAATCACTAAGGAAATAATTTCCGCACGAACAAATCCAATTCCAACACTAGTTAATTCACACGAATATTCTCAATTTCAGAACATTCCGCCGCCACCCACTCTACCGCCCCTCAATCTGAAAATGCTACCTGATTACATCAAGAAACTCATAGCTACTGAAAAACCTGTAAGTACACCCTAAATTAGCCAGCTGAAAACCAGCGCTGTGGCCTCCTGCCGCAGCAACATGCTGAGCTGGTCACCTTTTTAAAACTTATAAATTTTGTTTAATATGTTTCTATTTAATTTTAAGTTGTTCTTTATTTTAATTTTTTATTGAGTGTGTGTATTAGTTTTAGGCAATTAGGTTTAACCAAAATTTGTAATTTTTAAATAAATCTATTTTATTTTCTATTCTAAATTAGGTACTTACGAATCGAATCACCGGGACGCTATTCCTTAGCCACCGCTGCGTTGTCCGACCGTTCCTCTGCCACAGGGCTGTTTCTTTTTCAGAAATATATAATCTGTAAAAATGTCAACTGTCTAACTATCACGGTTCATGAGATACAGCCTGGTGACGGACGGACAGCGGAGTCTCAGTAATAGGGTCCCGTTGGTTACCCTTTGGGTACGGAACCCTAAAAAGAATCCTAATTAAACTTTTTGTTTATAGAAAACTACGTCTGAAGAACATTTCCATCCCAAAATAGATCAACGTAAAGATGAACTGGTAAGTGTTTTAAATTTTATAATCATCATTGACTACTAAAATATTCCCCCTCTTTCGCCATGACCACTTATTCCGTGGCAATGACAGACGAGACGTCCATGTTTTGCCGTAATTATTAGATATACCTTTGAGAAATGTGCTATTGATTTCATAAAGATTTCAGCGCTAAGCGCAAGGCTGTTCTAAATACGCCAAAAAGGCTATATAAAGACGATACCCTACAGTTTTTCTTAGCCAAAACCACATGCCTCTTATAAATTGAATCTACAAGGCTAACACCAAAATCATAAGTCTGCTCTAAGGCTCAAAAAGCCAAAATCTCACGGCTCTTCTAAAGCCGAAACCAGAAAGCTACTCCAAAATGCAGCTACAGCTCTTCTAAACCTGAACCCTATTATATAATCTGAGTCTACATCACACGGCTAATCTAAAACCCCACGGCTCTTCTGAAGCCTAAAGTAACACGGCTCTTCTAAAGCCGAACTCAGAAGGCTACTCTAAATTGAAAACCCTTGCGGCTCTTTTAAAGCTAAAATATATTATCTAATCTACGCCGAAATCACAAGGCTACTTTGATGGCAAAACCCTGCGTGGCTCTTCGAAAGCCAAAACACTAAGGCTATTCTAAAGCCAAAATAGCAAGACTGCTCTAAAGCCAAACCCCCGGATCTTCCAAAGCCGAAATCTAGTCGATGTTTCAGCTGAAACCTTGGCACCAACCACTCTGATTGCTGATTATTTCAATAAACGAACCTTTATACTATTTCAGGACGATGGTGACGAGATTGATTCTTCCGAAAAATTTAAAAGACATGTTGGACTCCAGGTAAATACTCGTTTAATTTATTTATTTTACACACAATCTACTGACTATAAACGGCTACATGCTTGAACTAACAGACTACAGAGGTCCCGGGTTCGATTCCCAGTTGTACATATCAGTATTCGCTTTGTTTGGTGGTAGGACATTTTCATGTATGTTACACCTTGCTAGCTACAACTATGTTACCTAAGACTGACACGAAACAGCACTGTTGTGTTCCGGTATGGAAGGTAACAGAGCCAGGCTCGCGAGAGAGCAATAGCGATACTTACTTCCTTGGCGGCAGAAAGAGATATACATAGCATCACATTGTCTCAAGAAAATCAACGTAAGCGACAAATCATTCATTGCTTGAACACTACAAGTACAATTAGAAAATCCTTTGTGCTAGACTTAGGAACCATAATTTCCTTCATAATTGTATAAAAATAAGCTGATAATCTTAAGTAGATTCCTAAAACAAACAATTTAAGTGCTTTTGAAGAGCAGACTTTGAAAAATCTATCGAGAAAATTTCCACAGGTCGTGTTTCTGGTTGTGCTATTCCTTGCAGATGTCCTCGAGATATCATTGTTAGTGAGAAAAATAGATTTTCACGACCCCTCAAAATCAGTGTTTCCATTTAAGGGTGAGCACCCTTTCTATATTATAGCCTTATCGTAACTTACCTTAGGTGAGTTGTAGGCAAATAAACCCCATTATACATTTTTAAAACTACGCATTATCCACCTCATCATCATCATCATCATGTACAGCCTGCGGCAGTCCACTGCTGGACATAGGCCTCTCCCAGAGTGCGCCATCCATCATCCACCTCATAATAAGATCAAAAAGAACACTTCAGAGCTTTGACTAATGAATACAGCAACCCGTTCCAGGAAAAAATGCCATCACATGAACCAAAAATGAAATCACGAATGGCTGATAAAATGAACAAAATGCTGTCAAAACTGGATATGTTTGACGATACTGATGAAACTACTACCAGGAAGGGTAAAACTTATGGCATGCAGTTGTTTGGTGATACAGGATTTGTATGGAACGTAAGTAATGATTTTACGATAATCAGTATCAGTAGAACAAGCACAACAAAAATAATAACAAACAAAGAAGAAGTAAGAATTACGCTAGTGCTCCTTTGTGATTTTGGAAATCACTTGTTGCCGTGCATTTGAATGTATTTGTATGTTTCATTTTTGTGTTTGATAAATTATGTAGATCTACCTACTGTCATACCAGAAAATACTCACGATTTTCTGATCTTCGTTCATCTTTCATTATTTAGTAATTAGCATTCTTCTTTATAAACTATTGTATATTTATAATTTTCCTTTGTTGATATTTGTTAATGATATTTCCTTCTCATTGTTAAATTTTTTGTAAATTATTTTTGAAACTGGAAGTTGACGTTTTCAGATTTTGATTATTCAAATATATGACATTTTTTATTAACAATTACAATGTGCCAGAGTGAATTTAGAACGTAAAATGAGTTTAAAATAGTACAATCTCATAACACAAACCATAAAAGCAGACATTGACTTAAAATGATGACAGTTAAGAAGACACAATAACAATGATTTCATTAACAAATACCATGAAGTTGGTAGTTGACATAAATATCAAGAATTGAATTGAATCAACAAAGAAAAATATAAAATATAAAATAGTTTGTAAAGAAGAATGCTAATTTTAAATAATGAAAGATGAATGAAGATCAGAAAATCGTGAGTATTTTATCACAACTGGTCCGTTTCCCCTTAGCAATCCTACACCTACTAAGGCTGAAACGTGACACTACTTGTCAACAACCCATGATTATGACGATACAAAAGATGTAGTATGCATAAAATTGAATACAGAAGTACTAGGTGGGCGAGCCCCATTCACCGCAAGTGGCAGAATTACCATCGACCTATCACTTGATACTAATTAATTATTCGATTATTTTAATATTTGACATACTATTTTAAATTTATATTTAACATACTATTTAAAAAAAATGTAGATTTAATTTTTTTTAGATACTAGTCTATTTAACGAATCACGCATAATCAATTGATAATTACAAAAGGAAGCAAAAGAAATAAAGAAGGCAGAAACAGTAAAAAAATTAGGTCTTACAACAAATTCCCTTATGGAAAGCGCATTTGGAACCATCCTTGAGGGAAGGCTCACGTTGACAGTGAACAGCAGTTGATTGTCATTAATTGGTTGATTACATATTTATTATGTGTTTACAGGATATGGACGACAAACCAGTAATGTATAATACAGATAAAGATTCAAACGGTTATATCATTGATAATGCGAAACAGCTAGTACCAGTCACCGATAAACCTGAATCTGCAACTGAATCTTCTCCTGACAAAGATGATAAAGACAAAAATGCAAACGGATACAGCATCGCTGATCCCAACAGCAACAATAACAATGAAGTATTACTCAAAGACGTTTCTACGGAAAGGGTACAAATGAGTACAACTGAAGTTCCAAAAGCTGAAGTTAAAGATGTTACTAAAGGAAATTCATATGTAGAAATAATCGAAACTACTACAGAAAAACAAATTCCTTTCTTCAACAAAATACTATCAAATCTGGATAAGTTTAATGACGGTGTTGAAACTAGTACCAGAAAGGTTAAAACTTACGGCATGAAGTTGTTTGGTGATACAGGATTTGTATGGAACGTAAGTAATAATTTTATGATAATCGATGCAATCATCACGGTCAGCTGCATAAGTCCTCTCTTGGACATGAACCTCGCTGATTGATCGCCACAACAAGGTATTTTCCATAATCACGACGTTTGGCAGGAAAATTGGTGATTGCTGTAAGATTTTTATAAATAGGTTTGGCAGCTGCGCATTTCCCTGAAAGCCTAGCGGTTATATTTTCTCTCTTCTGCACTTATGCAGCTATATACCAATAGCGATGACGAAACGGATAAATGGTATCACAATTTTATCCGGGCAACCTTAGAAAAGAGTATACTACGATCATGAACAATTATAACGAATAATGCAACATCAGCAGCATGTTAGCAGCTGATGATGACTATAAATAAAATTGAACCACAATAGAATTTAAATTAGTTCATATAGCATAAAAGGTGTGAAACGCACGGTCTTAACGATGCCGTGATGTAAATAACAGCAAGATTATGGTTATGTATAAAATAATAATAAAAATTATAATAATACATTTAACGGAACAACGAGTTAATAAAATGATAAAGTAATGCAAGCAAACAAGGAAGATGGACAGACAGATTTAGGTCTAACAGCAAATACTCATATGGAAAGCTAATTTGAGAATAAAAATTATACAAACTCATACCCAACAGTGAACAGGAGTTGATGTAGATAGACATCACTTAATTCATTACATATTTATTATGTGTTTACAGGATATGGACGACCAACCAGTACTGTATAATACAGATAAAGATTCAAACGGTCATATCATTGATAATGCGAAACAGCCAGTACCAGTCACCGATAAACCTGAATCTGTAACTGAATCTTCTCCTGACAAAGATGATAAAGACAAAAATGCAAACGGATACAGCATCGCTGATCCAAACAGCAACGATAACAATGAAGGATTATTCAAAGACGTTTCAACGGAAAAAGTACAAATGAGTACAAATGAAGTACCAAAAGCTTTCGCTTCTCTGGCTAAAAATAAAGATGTAGTACTTGTCGAAACAACTACAGAAAAACGAAGACCAGACAACAACATGCGGTCGAATCTGGATAAGTTTAATGACAATGTTGAAGCTACTACCAGAAAGGTTAAAACTTACGGGATGCAGTTGTTTGGTGATACAGGATTTGTATGGAACGTAAGTAATGATTTTAATGTAATCTGTATGAGAAGAACAGGCTCAATACTATCATCATGGTCAGCTGTACAATTCCATTGTTGGGCATGAGCCTCGCTTATTGACACATCGTACTTTAATGTAGGGATTTTCTATAATCATGACCTTTAGCAGGCGGATTAGTGATCGCTGTAAGATTTTGATTGATAGTTAAATGCAGCTGCTCGGTCCCCTGTGAGGCTACAGGCCATTTCCCTCTCTTCTGGACTTATGCAGCTATATACCAATGACGATGATGAAACAGACTGGTGGTATCACAATTTTATCCGGGCAACCTTCGAAAAGAGCATACTACGATCATGAACAATTAAAACAAATATTGCAACATCAGAAACAACAACAAATTTTATACAGACTCATATCCAACAGTGAACAGAAGTTGATGTAGATAGACATTACTTGATTGATTACATATTTATTATGTGTTTACAGGATATGGACGACAAACCAGTAATGTATAATACAGATAAAGATTCAAACGGTTATATCATTGATAATGCGAAACAGCTAGTACCAGTCACCGATAAACCTGAATCTGCAACTGAATCTTCTCCTGTCAAAGATGATAAAGACAAAAATGCAAACGGATATAGCATCGCTGATCCAAACAGCAACGATAACAATGAAGTATTACTCAAAGACGTTTCAACGGAAAGGGTACAAATGAGTACAACAACGGAAAGGATACAAATGAGTACAACTGAAGTTCCAAAAGCTTTCGCTTCTCTCGCTAAAAATAAAAATGTAGCAGAAGATGCTACTAAAGGAAATTCATATGTAGAAATAATCGAAAATACTAAAGAAAAACTAATTCCTTTCTTCAACAAAAAGCTGTCAAATCTGTATAAGTTTAATGACGGTGTTGAAACTACTACCAGGAAGGTTAAAACTTATGGCATGCAGTTGTTTGGTGATACAGGATTTGTATGGAACGTAAGTAATAATTTTATGATAATCGATGCAATCATCACGGTCAGCTGCATAAGTCCTCTCTTGGACATGAACCTCGCTGATTGATCGCCACAACAAGGTATTTTCCATAATCACGACGTTTGGCAGGAAAATTGGTGATTGCTGTAAGATTTTTATAAATAGGTTTGGCAGCTGCGCATTTCCCTGAAAGCCTAGCGGTCATATTTTCTCTCTTCTGCACTTATGCAGCTATATACCAAT
This sequence comes from Carcina quercana, assembly GCA_910589575.2. NCBI lineage: Eukaryota > Metazoa > Arthropoda > Insecta > Lepidoptera > Depressariidae > Carcina > Carcina quercana. The sequence continues at coordinate 1,541,208 of OU342455.1, read as the reverse complement.
AGCGATGACGAAACGGATAAATGGTATCACAATTTTATCCGGGCAACCTTAGAAAAGAGTATACTACGATCATGAACAATTATAACGAATAATGCAACATCAGCAGCATGTTAGCAGCTGATGATGACTATAAATAAAATTGAACCACAATAGAATTTAAATTAGTTCATATAGCATAAAAGGTGTGAAACGCACGGTCTTAACGATGCCGTGATGTAAATAACAGCAAGATTATGATTATGTATAAAATAATAATAAAAATTATAATAATACATTTAACGGAACAACGAGTTAATAAAATGATAAAGTAATGCAAGCAAACAAGGAAGATGGACAGACAGATTTAGGTCTAACAGCAAATACTCATATGGAAAGCTAATTTGAGAATAAAAATTATACAAACTCATACCCAACAGTGAACAGGAGTTGATGTAGATAGACATTACTTAATTGATTACATATTTATTATATGTTTACAGGATATGGACGACCAACCAGTAATGTATAATACAAATAAAGATTCAAACGGTCATATCATTGATAATGCGCAACAGCTAGTACCAGTCACCGATATACCTGAATCTGCAACTGAATCTTCTCCTGTCAAAGATGATAAAGACAAAAATGCAAACGGATACAGCATCGCTGATCCCAACAGCAACGATAACAATGAAGTATTACTCAAAGACGTTTCTACGGAAAGGGTACAAATGAGTACAACTGAAGTTCCAAAAGCTTTCGCTTCTCTGGCTAAAAATAAAGATGTAGTGCTTGTCGAAACAACTACAGAAAAACGAAGACTAGACAACAACATGCGGTCGAATCTGGATAAGTCTTATAACATGGTTGAAGCTACTACCAGGAAGGTTAAAACTTACGGGATGCAGTTGTTTGGTGATACAGGATTTGTATGGAACGTAAGTAATAATTTTATGATAATCACTACAATCATCATGGTCATCTGCAAAAGTCCACTCTTGGACATGAATCTCGCTTATTGATCGCCACAACAAGGTATTTTCCATAATCACGACGTTTGGCAGGAAGATTGGTGATTGCTGTAGGAAAATTTTACTAATATATTTAACGGAACAAAGAGTGAATAAAATGATAAAGGGGACCAAGCAAACAAGAAAGGTAAACAGAAAGATTTAGGACTAACAGCAAATACTCTTATGGAAAGCTAATTTGAGAATAAAAATTATACAAACTCATACCCAACAGTGAACAGGAGTTGATGTAGATAGACATCACTTAATTCATTACATATTTATTATGTGTTTACAGGATATGGACGACCAACCAGTACTGTATAATACAGATAAAGATTCAAACGGTCATATCATTGATAATGCGAAACAGCCAGTACCAGTCACCGATAAACCTGAATCTGTAACTGAATCTTCTCCTGTCAAAGATGATAAAGACAAAAATGCAAACGGATACAGCATCGCTGATCCCAACAGCAACGATAACAATGAAGTATTACTCAAAGACGTTTTAACGGAAAGGGTACAAATGAGTACAACTGAAGTTCCAAAAGCTTTCGCTTCTCTGGCTAAAAATAAAGATGTAGTGCTTGTCGAAACAACTACAGAAAAACGAAGACTAGACAACAACATGCGGTCGAATCTGGATAAGTTTAATGACATTGTTGAAGCTACTACCAGAAAGGTTAAAACTTACGGGATGCAGTTGTTTGGTGATACAGGATTTGTATGGAACGTAAGTATTGATTTAATTACAATTAGTATGAGATAAACACAATCAGAAAGTAGTCTTCACCATCGTCAGCTCATCAGTGGACGTTTGCACCTTGTGATGGTAATAAAAAGTTTTGCCATGAACTCAGATTGGTGATTGCAGTAAGATATCGTTTGTAAATAGGTAGATGATGCCTATCTCCTAAAAGTCTTCAATGTTCCTGATGGGCTTATGCAGGTAGCAGATAGGCGGCATCGCATTCTTTTACAGACAACCTTAGGGTAGAGCACCCTATGATTATTAATAGTTAAGTTGTACGATGTAACATTAGTATAATACATATTTTAATTAAAAATTAAAGCTATAAATAAATACAAAAATCTTAGCACATAAGAAATGTTGAAGCAGCTAAGAATACTTAGGGTAGACAGCAAATACCCTCATGGGAAGCCCTTTCGAAAAGACAATCTTTGAGAAAGTCTCTAAGAGAAATGTCCAACAGTGATACTTATGCTTCGCAAGAATCAATAATTGGTTGATTATATATTTTGTGTCTTTTTTGCAGGACTTACAAAACGAACAAATAAGGTACAATATAGATGAATATTCTAACGACGCTGACATAAACAATGTGAATGAGCATGTACCAGTCATCAGCAAACCTGATTCCGAAACAAAACATTCATTTGATAAAGATAAAGACGACAATGTAAATAATTTAATTCGTGGAAACAAAATCACTGAACCCAACAAAAATGATAGAAAAGAAGTATCACTCACAGATATTACAACAGAAAAGGTACAAATCAATACAGCACAAATTTTAGTTGCTCCTGACGACAATAAAGATAAATCAATCGATGTTACTACAGAAAACATACATGTGGAAATCATTGAAACAACAACAGAAAAACAAATTCCTTTAGTCAAATACATAACTAAAGAAGACACTACAGATGATATAAAGAAATATATCGATAAGCTATATACTATTGATATATCTCCAAATAAAGATAATCAATATAAAAGCAAATTTAATGAACCAAGTCCTGGAGGTAACATTAATGAGGTCAATACAAACGATAAACAAGATGCAATACGTAAAGACGTTATGACAGAAAATATTAACTATAAACAATTTGCTGACATCGCAGAAACTTCGCCGAGAAAGATCAGAACATATGGCATGGAACTGGTTGGCGACAGGGGATTTGTGTGGAATGTAAGTTTATGTTATTATGATAGTATTTAAAGCAAGAACAAGCAAGCCTATTATATTTACATATATAGTTCTAAAAAAGTATACAATTCAACCATTATCTGTTGAAAGTAATTTTCAGTCACATTCGAGTAATATAAAATTGTACAACATTTTCAATTTGCTTGCGTATTCCTTCATTTTCGAGAACTTACGAGTATACGTGAATTCGCAAGCGACAGAACAACAACTGAAAGTTGTTGCTCGCTTAACTTCACCCAAGGGACTGACGAAAACTAAGAAAGTGAGCAACACCATCTATTCGCTAAAGTCTAACACGTCGGCTCATTGCAGATTGATAACTGCTTGGCTGAATGTTATGATATCTCTATATAACAAGTATATTAAGGTATTATATTTTAAAAGAATTATGGCAACATAAATTTGTATGGAAGCATTCTGAGCGGAATCCCGTTAATGTTAACGCAATAATTCGGACACCATAAAATCTGCTTTCAGGATATGGGAGACGAACCGGTTACTTACGTTGTAGGAAAACCTTTTTCAAACTATTACATTGACAACATGAAAGAACCAGCAGCAGTCATCGAAATAACTGACTCTACATCTGAGTCTCCTCTCAACGATGACGATAAAGGTCACAACAATACAAATGAACCAAATAACGTGTCTGAGTCTGATAAAAATAAAGCTACAAGTAAAGATGTTACCACTGAAAAGATAATAATAACTACAAATCATATTCCGAAAGATACAATTCCTTTAGTTGACAATAATGATACTGCAGAAAAGAAAGATGATGAAATTACTAAAGAAAGTCAAACTCCTGTAATTATTATAGATGAAAGCACAGTATCGCAACCAAACTCATACAATGATGACACTACTGAATATCTAAACGACATCACTACAGAACAATTGGAAACAGAAAAGGATGAGGATCTTGATGACATATTTGTCGAAAATCCTCATAGTAAAGACAACAAGGATGTCATAAATGAACCTAAAGGGGATCCTAGTGATACTGTTTCTAAAGATGAAGTGATTGCAAGTAACAATGGTTTAGTTGAAAAAGACACTTCCAACAACACCATGGAAGCTATAAATGAATTGATGCATGACGTAAGGATTTTTTGGTCATCTTAATTATTCAATACAATATCCTAAGTTAGTTTCTAGTAACAATTGCAGAAATTTAAAAGCTAACTGCTGCTTTTGAAAGTCCAAATCCAAGTGTTTATCTATTATCTGTGTTTATAGAACACAATATATTTTATCTCTCAATATGCACTTAAATAAATATGATGAGTGATAGATGTAATATTTTTTTTATTTCAGGAAGAATTCTGGGAATGGCTTGGGGATTGGACTTCGGTGTACATGGAGTTTCTTTTTGAGGTAAGTTTCAGCTGTGTATTTTGGATTATTTTGTATTTATGTATCAGCTCTACACATAGTTATTGCTTTAATAGACAAAGCGAAATCCTTCAACCTATAAAACATTATTATTTTCTGCAGCGCATCAAAGATCTTATACACAAAGAAGTTACGAAGCAAATGGAACAAACCATTCATACACTTCAAGAAGAATTAGAAAAACAAAACAAAAATATACCAAAACCAACTACGGATTCTTTCAAGGACACCACGGACCCGGCATCAAAGAATACTTCATCTGGAGAACCAATTCTCAAAGATAACAAGATTATTATTAATGGAAAAGAAATACCACTCACAAACACAACAAACTTCAATATGAAAAATTATAACAATAGTGGCATCGACATGCTGAAAAATAGAAAAGATAAGGATAGAAATAATAATGTTAACGGAAACAAATCTGTAACCCATAATGAAAGTACACCTCCAAAAATTGAAGCACAAACAATTTACGGCAACACAGTTGGAAATGAACACGTCACAAACATATACATATTCTATCCAAGTGAAAATATAAGTAAAGTTGTAGATAGCTTAAATCCAAGTGTTACTGAAAACGTCAATACTGACACAAGAAATACCAGCAGTAGTGTAATAAAAACAAAAAATAATTCAACATCAACCAAAGACGATATTAGCACAGATGTTAACAACACAACGGCTGATCTAACTAAGGTAGACAATTCAACACTGACACCGGTGCAAGACAACGACATTTTGAATAGTTCTACAACAACAAATAACAATATAACAGCTGTCATAGATAATTCAACAGCAACAAATATTAATGCAACGGGAATCGTAGACAACGCAACTATAGCAAGTAATGATCCCACAGTTCTCATAGCTAACTCAATAGCAACAAACAGTAATGCAACAACAGTAGGTAATTTAACAGCAACAAATAATAGTGCAACAGCCCTCGCTGCTAATTCAACAGTTACGAATAGTAATGCAACAGGAATCATAGTCAACGCAACAGTGACAAGTAATGATCCAACAGTTGTCACGACTAGTTCAATAGCATCGAATAGTAGCGCAACAGCAATCGCAGGCAATTTAACAGCAGCAAATAATAGTGCAATAGCACTCGCTGCTAATTCAACAGGAACAAATAGTAATGCAACAGGAATCGTAAACAATTCAATAACAAGTAATGATCCAGCATTTATCACAGCTAACTTAGTAGCATCAAATAGTATCGCAACCGCAATCGGAGGCAATTTAACAGCAACAAGCAACATTACAACAGCAATCAGTGCTAATTCCGCATTAACAAATACTAGTGCAACAGGCATAAACAACGCAACAATAACAAATAATGATCCAACAGTTATCACAGCTAACTCAATAGCATCAAATAGTAACACAACGGCAATTTCTGGCAATTTAACAGCAGCAAATAATAGTACAACAGCAAATACTTCTAATTCTGCAGTAACAAACATTAACGCAACAGGAATCGCAGGCAATTTAACAGCAACAAATAACAGTGCAACAGCAATCGGTGCTAATTCCGCAGTAACAAATAGTAATGCAACAGGAATCATAAACAACACAACAATAACAAATAATGATCCAGCAGTTATCACAGCTAACTCAATAACAACCAATAACAGTGCAACAGCAATTACTGCTAATTCTACAGTAACAAATAGTAATGCAACAGGAATCATAAACAACACAACAATAACAAATAATGATCCAGCAGTTATCACAGCTAACTCAATAACAACAAATAATAGTGCAACAGCAATTACTGCTAATTCTACTGTAACAAATAGTAATGCAACAGGAATCATACTCGTAAGCAACTCAGCAGTAACAAGTAATACGTCAGGGATCACAGTTACAACACCAGTAACAGATATTCCAACAACAGCCAATGATATTACAACAGATGCAGTGACAACTGTAAGCGACAATACTATATATCCAAGTACAGTAGACCTAGCAGTTACAGATCCAAATGTTACTGACCCTGGCCTTGACCCAAATGCAAATGATCCTACTACAAATGACCCGCTTGTAAGTTCAATTTAAGAACGTAACATACATACATATTAATTTAGTAAGTAAGTATTTATTGAAGTTGTTAATTTTGTTCTGTTTAATGGTTGTTTATTTTAGTTACCTATCTTAATTTATAAATAATAATAAAATGTTGAATATTGAAATGCATGTTATTTTACAATTGGTCAAAACTAATTTAGAGATTTTATGCATATTTTGATTTTAAAACTTGTACGGCGATATTTGATGAACTACCTCTGTGTGTGTCACCACAGCTGCATACTTCGACTCACAATCCTCAAGCGTCAGGTTCCATTTCTAACTACACCTATATGACAACTGGATCTGGTTGGTGGTAGCGCATTTTCTATGTCCGCCTGGGTACCAACCACCTGTCTGACGCCAAACACTGTTGTATGAAGAACGTCAAACCTCCACCCATATATTACTGTTGATATTTCTACAGCTCGCAACAAGCGTTGCGCTTCTACATTCATCATGTGTATGTACAGACAGCTAAAATATGGAAAGCACTACAGGTTTCCGTGTTCCCCCGAAAACACTTTCTTCAAAGAGATTTAATTTTGCACCTTCTAGATCAACACGTAACATCGTCGACCTCATCGTCACTTAACATCAGGTGATTTGTGGTCAAGCGTTGATATGTCTGCTATAAAAAACATCCACTGTCACAGCTGATAATCTCAGAAACTACTAATGCTATCAAGTTGAAATTTGAAATAGCTTTCGAAAATGGTGTCACACAGGTGCGGCAACTGATATAAATTGATCAAGTATTTTTATTTCTGTATTAAATGGGGCAAAAATAGGGGGAGAAATTCCAAAATTGAATCACTAGGTCCAAATTACGTATCGTAGGAAAGGGCTACGTTTGTAGCTTGCAAGTGTTCAGATTAAAATAAAACAAATAATTAATTCTTAACTTTTATTCTTAATGACACAAGTAAATCTTAACATAAAACATTATATTTTAAAATAATGTGAAAAATACTTCTTTTAAACTATAAAAGAAATGCATAATCAGAATTGAGAACAGAATTTTCAACAACAAAAAACAGCCATTACCCATTTCTGTGTCACAGTTGTATCTCTCTTCTTCTAGTACTAGAAAGTTGTACGAAATGGAATTTTCTGACAGTCATGATTAAAGTGTTATTTTTTTATTAAACGTAATTAAAACCATTTTGCATTTCTATAAGTTTTGGTACATTTAATTTACGTTTATTTTACTCACACTAGAAATGGAAAAATATATCGACACAATCGGATTGCGATAAATGTACAGTATGGGGCCGTAAATATTGCACATCATGGAAAGAGATAATCGGCTATTTTCAATTTCGTAGAGCGTTCTCTATGTTGCACACAACCTACATGACGTTTGTCAATCTTGGTTCAAATGCGATACAGTGCAGTCGCGTCCAGATCAATATATATAGAGAGTTGTTAAAACCCCACATTTAAATAATTTGAAGTTGTATAATGCCATAAAGGGAAACCTTTACATAGCCAGTCACACGAAATTATCTACAATAAGTAATAATCACTGACTATAAAAAGGTTTAAATGACAAAAATAAATACAAATTAATCCAGAAAATAGTTTAACAGCTCTAAATAGTTCACGCAGGAATCAAACAAAACAACATTAAAGTACTCCGTTCTGAACTCAAGTTTTGATAAACAATAAATCTAATAATACGTGTGCATGGAAATTAGTATTCGGAAATGTGATGTTTGTCGATGTGCAATGTTTACAGCCCCGGACTAATGTGATTCAAAACTACCATGAAAATTATGGAGTCCGGTGTGATTTGGTATCATCGGTGAGGTTTACAACAACAAAAAATTTACAATACTTTTTATTTTAACCCTCATTCGTTTGTTTTTTTGCAAACCTTACAATGCTACCAAATCGTTTAGATAAGGTTTAATAACAATTTTGTAGCATCACAGTTTTCAGAACTTTGACTGCAGACTGTACTCCTTTTAGGTCTTACTATAAAGGCTACTATGCACTATCAATGATTTACTTTACGATCAATACGGTTCCCACAAAACAATAAGCCAATCCCTATAAATATTAGTTTAATATTGAGTCCACCATCAGAATAATCTAGTACCAGAAAGTTTGGATTGCAATCTGCAGAAAATAATTAGCAAACTAAATGATCACTAAGTCTCTTGTGTGCATCGATTCTAATGATTGAACACATCCAAGTCTTATTTATAAGATGTCAATTCACGAGCATTTGAAACACAAAGCAACTTTTTAAATTTGAGTTGATAAGAAAATGCACAGAAACAGAAAAAAGACCTTATAAAGACATCTATTAACAATGCCATATCCATGCATATACGATCTATTTTTCTGTATGATCTCTGGTCCATATAAAAATGTTTTTGACTGACATTAAGAGGAACAATAACTAATCACTCTGGCCGGCTGCTTGGCGTAATAACACATATATCTTCTCTTTAATCCAATCTTTGTTGTACGGAGCATACGTGTTCGTTGACTTCTGATAAACTAGACAGCTGAGGTCTGCTAGCTGGAACATGTAAAAAAATTGAGTTATACACGGCCACTGATGTTAGCCAGCAGACTACCACTAAACAACAGACTATCACAGAATTTTTTTTAGGGGACTTAGACAAGAGGAAAACAAACAAAAACACCAGTTAGTGTAGTAAAGAGAGAGAGAGAGCCTTAGCGCCCCTTTTGTGCACCGAAACCCAAATTAGCTTTTTCGAAAGGTTTTTAAATATGCCTTCATTAATAAAGACAGCAGATAGAAGTATAGCACTGTTACCTCGTAATAAATTTGTCATTTCTTGTGGTAGTATAAGTTGATTCTACCTGTTCAATCGGTAAAACACCTCATGGATTTGCAAATAAAGGTCAGTGTCAACTATATCCCACTAAAACTTACTTGGTCAACGAAATCAAACAGTTGAGATATATCGTATGTTATGGTAGGAGTATTGGGATTCCGTCTCTTAAGATGTTCCTCGTAAATCTTACAGACACCTTCCATACAGTCGTTAACGCTCTCATAGTCCGAGTATGTCCTAGTTTCTGGCCTAGGTCCCGGCTGAACAAGCAAAATTGTGTGCGACTGCAAATAATAAAAATATAACCTCAATCAATGGCGCCATTTTTTAATAAATTGTATGGTTTAGAACAAGTTTTGAATATTTGCTTACCATTTCGAAGCAGTTTGTTGGATTACTTTTGAAACTATTGGTTACGAACTGATGCGAGGTAGATTTATAATTCCCACAAAAATAATATTCTTCCAGAATTATCCATCCACCGCTTATTTATGAATGCAGAGAACGCTCTGAAAAAGCATACGTTCGGAAATAAAATAGTAAATAAATTAGATTAGATTGAAGACAGTTTAAGAGATACTATAATAGGAGGGAAGATGGATATTACCTGACAATTAAACAAAAATTTAGATTTTATAAATACATGCCAATCAAGCATTAAAATTTTAAATTATTATAGATTATCATCAATTTTTTTTAAAGACATATTTTTTCCTATTTCTGAACGAAGAAGAAATCCTCCGCTTCGGTCTGCGCATGTAATGCGTTTTTGTGTGTTTGACTTTGGTTTGACTATTTAAAATCTGTGTTTAAAAAAGAACTATAACAAATAAATATAAAATAAAAATAATTATGTTTCATACTTATCAAAAAATTACACTATGTTGTTTCACTCCTAAACTCCTAAAGAAATTTTGCCTATTTCTTGTGACTTACCTAGGTAACTGAATACGAGCGGTCTGTATCAATCGATTGATTCATTCCTTTTAAGTTTTAGTGCTAAAGCACTAGAACAAAAAAACGGGACGTCACAAAAATCAAAATATTCTTCGCTCCAGTTTTCTGTGCAATTTCTTGGCGAAATTCCACTAGAATAATATGTTTTAACACGATTTAAAACTTTCACATCTGCTGTAACATTGATCAACTTTTATCAAAGCACAAATCTTCGATATTCAATGAAGGTAATTAACAACGAAGGAAAATCTTAACTATAATAAAGTTGACCTTTAGAAACATGGATATTAATAAAGAATTCACTACTGATTTCAAATCTATTTCAAAAAACCGTAAATCTTTAAAGCGCTCCTCTTTATACAATAGCATCAAATCAGGAACTGCAAAATCAGAGACGGTAAAAGTGTATAGCCCTCAAGACGTGATTTCAACTATTTCCAAGCAAATAAAAGCGATTCAGAGTGCTGACTGTGTTCAAAGTAATAAGAAATCGTCTACAAATATAAATAAGTATGAAAAGTCGACTTTTGTTCCAGTCCACTTGTTATCAAGATGTAATGAGGTATGAGTTAAGGAGTTTCTTTTTAAAAATTATTGTTTAAGGCTGTTGGATTGTAAGAGTGCACTCATATGCCTCAAGATATTGAGACACGATCTCTGCTACCTCTCATACTTGAACCATAGGAATAACAAATCCTCCAAGGGCCTAATACAAGTTTGCGTTGGGGTGCAAAAAAGGGGGCGCTAAGGCGGGACTGCGCGAAATTTTTAAAGTTTTTTTTCCACAGCGCCCCTTTTTTATATGAGGCCGTCCCTCTACAATATTTTTATTTTATTTTTTATGTATTATGGTATGGTTTGCACTTGGCCTTCATCTCACCTGATGATAAGTGCCGACAAGGCCATTGGATGGTAATAATGGCGTGCACACCTAGAAGCCTGAAATGTCTGAAGTGCTGGCTGTGCTATCTTTGATACCGGAACACAACAGTGCTATTAACACTGCTGTATAGCGGCAAACTTAGGTAACATGGTGGTAGCAAGCCTGGTATACAAAGAAAATTAGTTTACTCCCAACCAAACTGAGTATCGATAGGTATTCCCATTGTGAATCAGACCCGAGACCTCCTGATTGTGAGTCCAATATTTAGCCATTTCGCTACAGAGGCAGTGATGGACCTAATTAAGTTCAGGTCCAGTAATTCAAATCATTAGATAAAGTGTTTGATGACACGATATAATTAAAATTTCCAGGTACCACAAAATCCTGGAGTGTTTGACACTCAGTGCATATCAGATACTCAACTGATTAATATCATTGAAGACGCTGAGGCTATGGACTATCCAAAAGGAGTTACTCAGGAGTTTGATACCACTTTTGATCATAAAGTTGATGGTTCTGGTAAGGAAGCTCTTAAAACCACACTACTAGTTGTAATTATAAATTGACATGTTGTTTAGTAGGATAATGTCCTTAATAATATCTTGCAGGTGGTGCAAAAAAAGGGTGCAATGTACAAACACACTTAGGGTGCAATATTATAGATATATCTTTGAAGGAACCAAATCCAAACATTATCAATTTAAATGACTCATATACTGTTGAAGATAACAAAGAAAAAGTAAATTGTCTCAGTACATTCAATATATTTAAACAAGAACCTGCAAATGAACCAGTCGAGTTTAATACGGCCAGTGTAGATACAGAATATTTAGATATTGAATATGGAAAAAGAATTCCTGAAAAATCTGATGCAAAAATATTGCATTTAAAAGAAAACATTCAAAACAATGATGTAGTAAATATAGGGATTAATACAGAACTAAAATCAATTCAATCAACAGAACAAAAAGAGTCAATAGGTGAAGAAAATGATGTTAATAAAATTGATGAATTGGCAAGTAGCCCTATAATGGATGTGAAATTCACAAGGAAATTACCTCATTTAGTTTATGACCTAGATTACTTTGAAAAATATGAGAAAGTTGCAATGCCTGTTATAGAACACACTCCAGACAAGAAAACAGCAAAAAGATTAATTGATTCACAAATTTTGGGTCAAGAGTTGTTTATAAACACGGATTCAGAGCCCTTAATGTCTTTTCATAGGGGAGAAGTAAGTCCTATACTTAAGAATATTGATTTGCTATCTCCAATAGAAAATCACGAACGATCTGCACTGAAAAGTGATGACAGTGTTGCTAACTTAGTTTTTGATATGAAATTGCATTCGCTGGATTTTAAAACAAAAAATATACATACAATTGTCAACTGTGAAACAACACCTAAGGATAAAATCACTGATATGTTTATTGAAACTGACAGCAATTTCAAATCAACTACGTGTAATCCTAAAGATACGAGTGATGTAATTTCTAAACATTTTGAGCGAGATAAAGAAATCATTGAAGATGAAATACTGTTTAGTAGTGATGAAGAGGAAGAAATGCGCCAAAATTCACAAAACTCTCAAGAGCTTCCTTTAACTTGTGTTTTACAAACATCTTTCTACGACCAGACTGATGTCCTAGACAAAACCTTGTTTGTTGGATTTCAAACAGCTAGTAATAAATCAATACAAATATGTTCTGAATCGTTTAGCAAAGCGCAAAATATACTAGATGAAATCGAGACAGAATTAAAAAATGAATCCACTGTCACTGAATTAGTTAAAGCATATGACGCCTTTACTTCTAAAAATATTCTATTAGAAAATATAATGGATATGAATTCCTCCAGACAAGAAGATATTTCAAAGCCGGAAGACTACAGAATATCTAAACAAATCTTCATAGATGAATTGACATCGTCAAGTAGTAACTTAAGCGAGGTTACTCACTTACACACAGATAAACCTAAAATGGCAAGTGAAAACCTGATAGATGTGTTTGAAAAGTCAGAAGTAAAATCAGAAGCAAAGTTCGAAGACTTTGAAAATAGTATTATTCCAATTGAAAACACTGACATAAGTAGAAATAAAAGTACAGACTGCGCAAATAAACGAAAGTACGAGGGTTTTTACTCTGCAAGCAACAAGAAAATCAAGCATAATGACAGTGATGAACAAAATTATGATGATCCAGACATAGCTATGCCAATAAGTCAAGAATTTGATACAACAATTGAAACAAAACATATTTACACTAATAATGTAATTGAAAATATAAAAAATAAAATAACGGATACTATAGCTATTGATCTCTACGAACCTCTTGAAACTACAAAAGAAATTGATCCAACAGAGATAACTAAATCCAGTCTACATCAAAAAGCCATTCCGAGAGGAAGTAATGCAAAAGCTAAAGTTGAGGAACTAAACGTGTTAATAAATGGTATTAAACATTTGGAAAATAACAAGGACGACATATTTACAAAAACATCTAAAAACATTAAAATAAAAGATGATGCGATTATAAGAGAATTCGAAGAGGTAGAAATGAACACAGATCTGAGAAATAACATAGATTGCAAATACCGAAAAGATTGTTTAGGTTTTAGAACTGCAAGTGATAAGAAAATTCATATCTCAGATACAGCATTAGCTAAAAGTAAAGATATATTTCATGATTTAAATTATGAAGATAGTATCAAAGACAGTTGTGAGCAAACGAATCAACTAGGTTCACATGTTAATAAACACATAAAAAGTCCTACCACACCAAGCAAAACAATTGTACAAGATGGTACAGTTATGTGTGCAGGCGACAGTAGTAAACAATTGTTAAAGTTTCCTAAACATGAAAACCTACAAGATTGTGAAGAAGACTTGGATAAAGTTTTTGGAGACTTTTCTGGTTATGAACCAGAAGAACCGCCTTTTTACGGATTTCCAGTAGTGAATGAACAACCAAATTATATGAAAGACGCTTCTGAAGATAAAAACTTTAGTATCAGTAATCATAATGATTTAACAAGTCTTCCAGGATTTGAAACGGCCAATAAAAAACATGTAACAAAGGAAGCAATGTCAAAAATTCGCAAATTGTTTCAAGATATTGACAATTTAGACTCCACCAAATTTGGAAATCCAGTCAGTCCAGATAAAAATGTTTACAAATCATTGGATATAAGATCTGAATCTTTTCAAGGCTTCCAAACGGCTAGTAATAAAGTTATAAAAGTGTCGGATAAAGCCATGGCTAGGACAAAACAAATGTTTCAAGGTATTGATAATAGTGATATAGACTTAATAGGAATAGGAAAGAAAACTGGTCTAGATAGTCCAACATTTCGGGGTATAGATGACGAAGATAGTGACGACATTCCAAGTTTTCAAAGATCTGTAAGTTCCAAGCCTATAAAAATTTCAGAACGAGCCCTTACTAGAACCAAAATGATTTTAGAAAATGTTAACAAAGAAACAAAAGGTAATGAAAATGTACCAAGTTTGAAAGGTTTTCAAACAGTGAATAACAAAAAAGAACATATTGCAGAATCTTCTTTATCTAGAAACCGTAAGTTATTTCAGAATCTAAATGATAGTGAACAAGAAATCAATTACAAAGCGAATCAGCCAAGAAACAAACCAAATAATTCAACAGCAGACATCGATTTAGTTGAACCAACTATCAAAAATTTTGAGGGATTCAAAACTGCAAGTAACAAAAAAGTTACTGTTTCAGAAGTTGCTTTAGCTAAAAGTCGAAAACTTTTTCAGGATTTAAATAATGATGGCCCAAAATCATATTCAAATCAACACATTGGCTTAAATTTTAATGGTTTCCAAACTGCAAGCAACAACAAGGTCTTGTTTACAGACGAAGCTCTAGCTAACAGCAGAACAATATTCAAAAATCTAGATTTTACGCAACTGAAAGAAACAAATTACGTAAAACAACCGTCTGCTTTAAAGTTTGAAGGCTTCCAAACTGCTAGCAACAAAAAAGTCCAAATTTCAAAAGAGGCGCTAGCGAAAAGCAAGGCCATGTTTCAAGAGTTTGACAAAGATGATGTTAAATCATGTGAAGGTGAAACCGAAATAAAGATTTCAAAATATCAAAGTGAAAACACCACAGTTTCTGAAAAAGCACAAGAAAGTAAGAGTAAAGAAATAGCTCAGAACTTCGAAAATGAAATCGCAAAAAACGTGGACCATTGTGACTCTGCTATAAATTCAAAATTTCAAGGATTTCAAACAGCTAACAACAAAAAAGTTCTTATTTCCGAAGACGCTTTAACAAAAAGTCGACAACTGTTAGATCGAATTGATGCAAACTCTGCTATTGCTATTGAAAAGCCAGCTTTCAGAGGATTTCAAACAGCTAGCAATAAAAATGTGATTGTTTCTGAGGACGCTTTATCTAAAAGTCGGAAAATGTTCCAAGACATTGATTCAGCTACTTCAAACCAAGAAATCCCCAAATTTGACAATCGGGAAATGCAAGCCAAAGAACATGTAAATATCAAATCGCAAGTTTTTGGATTCCATACAGCCAATAATCATGTTGTTAAAGTTTCGGAACAAGCTTTGGAGAATTCCAAAAAATTATTGAAAGAAATAGATAATGCTAGAGATTTAAAATCTAAAGCCGATCCAGAACACGATAAATATATTAATCCAGAAACTTCTATCAATAAAGTAGATAATAATCTAGACAACATTATAAACACTCAAATTTTGAACAATTTTGAAGAAACCTTGTACACTGAGGATTTCTTTAAAAATACTTCCCCACTAAGATCTAAGAGATCCGGCAGTCCTATCCTATCGTGTGCTAAACCAAAAAGGGTTAAGAAATTCGAAATACCTTACAGTCAAAAACCTAAACAAGATTCACCTGAAGATATTAAAGATGTGCGTAAGAAATCTGTCACTGTATTGAAATTTGAAGCCGATTATAAAAAAATTAAGCAATTCTCTTTAAATGATCTTAAAAAAATTGAAGATGGAGCTACCAAAACCAACGAAAAAGCAGATCCATACATCTTGGGTTTTAGTTTCGATAATTTACTCGAATTTGAGTTTTTTGGGTCAAGGAATGATGTTACTAACGTCAAATTAACCATAAACGGCTTGATGCAACTGTTCAAAGATTCTGTCAATGAAAAATTAATACCCGAAGGATGGTTGGAGAATCACTTGAAAATTATTCTGTGGAAATTAATTTCATACGAAATAAAGTTCCCCAAAACAATGAAGAATATATGCACAGCAAGGAATGTTATGGAACAATTGAAATATAGATATGATAAAGAATTGTATAATGCTGAACGGCCAGCTTTGAGGAAGATATTTGAGAAGGATGACACATCTTTGAGAACCTTGATTTTATGCGTTGTTTCTATATTGACCGATGGGGCAAGGTAAGGTTGAAAAAATACATACATACTCGTACAATACAAAACACATAATCAGCAATCTGCCTCTGTCTTCTAATGGCTTTTTAAAATTTGTATGTATGATGGGTTCACACTTGGCCTTCACCTCACCTGATTGTAAGCATACACACCCAGAAATCTAAGGCGCTGGCTCTGGGCCTTTCATGACTGAACAGAACAGTGCTATTAACGCTGCTGATTGACTTAGCTAACATGGTGGTAGCTAGCCAGGCGGACATACCTACCTACCACCAACCAAACCGAGTACCGATAGGTCCAGGGACTTCCACGGCCACGGTGGCAGTTCATACTGATTTTCCCTGGATCATTAACTTACTGGCAATCCACTTAACAAAATATTTAAACAACAACACCAATTGTTATATTTTTAGCGTATGACGCGGTATAAGTTTAAAAAAAAAACAATTATGAACACCCTAACTTAATTTAATGAATTTTCTATTAACAAAAGAATCGACATTACAATTTTACTCACTAATTAATCGAGCAGTACTCTAAGAAAATAACAATAAATCACGGAACTATGAACAAACAGCAAAGAATGACTCGCGTGAGTTCTATCGAGTTGCCACGACCGTTGTCGACCGAGAAATGCGCTCGCAGGCAGGACAGCTCGCCTTTTATATGGTCGGTGCTCGGCGTAGCGCGACGAGGGGCCGCCGGGTGGGAGAATCGGCTAACACGGCCGATCCTGATGTTCGGGTCGTCCTCGGCCCGAGATACTGGGTGTCTCTGGTGCAGCGCCTTCTGGAACCGCCGGAAGCTCAGTGTCTTCGTCAGCGTCTAGTGAGGGCATGGATAGCCCAACACGAGGACTAGTAGTAAGGCCTGAAGGCCCAGTCTCGGATTCTTCTTCCTCGTCTGTGAATAGAAACCATTGTGAGAGAGTGTTTTTAAAATACGTCCCTCATACATACATCATTCACGTAATCATCATCGTTCAAACGTCACTCTAGTAAATTGAAACGCCAATCTAAATTAAACTCTCATTCCATTCTTCGTCTCCTACAGAGATATCTCTATCTATGTGAAACATACCATCTTTCAAACAACCTGGCGTACTCGTGCAACTTAGCTTAGAGTAAAGGAAAATACAACTGATTACCAACACAACAAAGGAGATTACCATCCCTTTTTCTAATTAGCGACGTACGCTATAGGCTTTATGCGACGAACGCAAAGGCGACACACGCCAAGGCGACACACGCCAGAGCGACACACGCTAAGACGACACACGCCAGAACGACACACCCTAAGACGACATACGCCAGAGCGACATCATGCGACGAACGCAACAGACGACTCACGCTCGAAGAAAGCAGCGCAAGTCTCTGGACACCATTCCCCTCGCCACGGCACCATGTACTGCGCGGCTGCCTGCGTTGTCTTTCCATAGCCTCCGCTGAGCAGCTTTAGCTTGTAACGGCCGCTCGGCAGGACCTCTGTCACTTTGTAAGGCCCGCGCATTCCTGGGTCAAGTTTTCCCGTCATCTGTGAACTCTTAATCACAAACACGAGATCGTTAATATTAAACTGACGTGGAGCTCGCCGATGCCGGTTGGAGTATGAGTCTTGACTAGCTTGATTCTCTTTTAGAAGTTGCTTGGTCCTACTGCGAGATATCTCACGCAGAGATGTTCTATTCGGAGCTGCCCCTTCAATGGCTAGGTCGCGTACCAGGGAACGGATGACTGGGGTAGTACCGTTCGTACCGATGAGCAAGTTCATGGGTGACGTTTGTGTACTCTTCTGCTTGGTGATATTGAGTACGAGCTGAATCTTCCACAATGCTGTGGACCAGGATACGTCCTTGTAGTTGGCCTCCACTCGTATCATGTTCAGAGCTGTCCTTACGTATCTTTCGACTTGGCCATTGGAGTGATGCATCTCGGGAGTTATATAATGCAGATCACAACCTAGTTCGGATATCCATGCTACAAAGTCGTGTGATTCAAACATGCGCCCTTTGTCTGAGACTAGCAACTTAGGAACACCGAACAGCGAGACGGCTTGTGTCATGACTCTCTTGAGCTCACTTGCGTCCTGTCGGTAAATGGGATAAAGCAGACAGAATTTTGTAAAAGCGTCGACAATTATAAGGACAAACTTGAATCCTTCAGATTCTGGGAGTGGTCCTAAAGCATCCACATGCACCGTATTAAATGGGACATCTGGTTTTTCCCATGAGGTGATGTTCTGTAGTGGTCCCCTTGGGACTCTCTTCTTAGAGATGCAGGTTAAGCAGTGTGATACATACTTTTGGACGAACTGTCGTAAGCCCGGGAACCAAAAGTGTTTCAGAATTAAGTCCAGAGTCTTGTCTGCTCCAATATGCTCGTGTTCATCATGGAAAATCCTAAGAAGACTTAATCTGTGGCCTTTTGGTATAAAACAGAGGAGTCTAGATTCTTCTCCAATGGGTGTGTACTTATAACAGAGTACATCACCTTGAAGTACATAGCGGTTGGCATCCACCTCACCATTCTGCAGTTTCTGACGAAGTTCCTGTGTCTCATTGTCGGCTTCTTGCGCTATTTGTGCCCAATTGCGAGGCCTGGAGATTTGATTTACCTTAGTCACCACAGGATTGCGGCTCAGGTAGTCAGCATGCGGTATGAGCACTCCCTTTCTATACTCAATAGTGAAGTCAAAGTCCTGCAGGTAAATCCACCAGCGAGCCACTCGAGGGAGTAAGTCTTTCTTGCGCTCAGTGGACTTCAGTGCGTTGCAATCGGTAACAACGACGAACTTCGTACCAACTAGGTAATGTCGGAATTGTTGAAGAGCCTTTACTACCGCGAGCGTTTCGAGCTCGTAAGAGTGGTATCTGCTCTCAGCCCCCTGTGTGACCTTGCTGAAGTAGGCTACTACTCTTTTCTTATTATCAGGGTGAGTTTGTAATAGCACCGCTCCATAGCCGGCGCTGCTGGCATCCGTGTGAACTTCCGTGGGAAGTTTAGGATCGTGTATAGCCAGGACGGGTTCGGTGGTAAGGTGACTGATCAACTCTTGACGTACCTTTTCTTGTTCAGGGCCCCAGTTGAACTTCACGTCCTTCCTCGTAAGGTAGGCGATACAGGAGGTTTTGGTGGCGTAATCTTTTATATATCGGCGAAAATACCCAGCAAGTCCAAGGAGCTGTCGCACCTGCTTTACGTTTTGAGGTGGCGGAGTGTTGACAAGGGCCTCAATTTTTCGCGGGCTCGGTCGTACCTGACCCTGACTGATAACTCTGCCTAAGTATTCAACCTCAGTTGTCATAAAGGAACACTTCTTTAGATTGATAGAGAAACCTGCTCGAGTAAGTGTCGTCAGTACTTTACGTAGTAAGTCAGTGTTATCAGAGATGCTATTGCTCATCAGCAAAACGTCGTCAATATAGACCAGGACGTTGCCTTCGTCAATCAAGCTGCGTAGCGTGTTATTGATTATCCTCTGATAGACAATCGGAGAATTAGCTAGTCCGTAAGGCATTTTCAAGTATTCAAAGTGCTCCTCCGGTGTTACAAAGCCAGTGAGGTGAATGCATTCCTCTTTGATGGGGATCTGATGAAACCCAGTGGCCATATCGAGGCTGGTAAAGAATTTATAGCTCCCTAAACGATCGATATGGTCGTCGATCAAGGGAAGTGGGTACCGGTCTTTAACTGTAACCCGATTTAGTGCTCTGAAGTCGACACAGAGCCTGTCCGAGCCGTCACGCTTTTTGACTAAGATAATGGGACTCGCGTACTCGGATTGTGACTTGCGTATGATGCCCTTGTCCAATAGATCTTTGGTGATCTCCCTAACCTTTATCTTCTCTTGGTACGAAAGTTTGTACGGTCGATAGACGACAGGCGTAGGACTAGTGAGTTTAATCTCCATTTCGCCCGTTTTGACAGTAGTAGCAGCGGTACCGGAAATGAGAAATTCGGAAAAATCGTTTATTACTGTCATTAAAGCATCGCGGCTCTCACCGACGAGAGGCGTGTCAAGTTGCACGGAGGAATCTACCTGAATCCTATTCACGTCGGCCCGACCGTTAGGGGAGCGTGTAAGATATTGGTTATCTTTAGTGCGTATGTACGTCACACCGTCGCGATTCAAAACGTCAGTCCCGATTACCACTGGATTATTCATGTACAAGGATGGTACGACAACGAGGTCCACCTCTAAGGAAATGTTAGGTAATTCTATTGTGACAGTAACGAACGACGTAGCTACTATTTCTTTCTCACTAACTCCTTTCAAAACGCAGTGCCTCGGCTTAGGTTGGCAGGGAAGATATTTTAATACGTCAGCCGAAATGAGGGAAACGTTAAGTGCGCCACTATCGATAAGTATGTCCATCGGAACACCCTGAACCACACCCGTAGTAACGTCTGCACTTGTCGACGAGTTGCCTAATTTATCGGTACAAAGGTTAACATTGCGTTGACTACGAGCTTTGGCAAAGCAAGTCGTCTCTGTGTGCCCGGGCTTTTTACAAAACGTACAGGTATTTGAATTCGGTTTAGGGCTAGGAGAACTAGTAGAAGGAGGTTGCGTTTGTTTTTTCTTGCATTCGCGGCTCACGTGCCCCCTCAGTCCGCAATTAAAACACTTCAAGTCAGACTTAGAGGAAGTATGCGGATGCTTTTTATGAGGCTGTTGATTGACTTGTTTCACATGGCTTGGTTTAATGTAAATAGATAAAAACTGTACTAAGTTGTTTGGAGACAAATTTGCATTTGCTGCAGCCGCGCGCACCTGAGGACTGTCGATTCCACGTATAACAATAAGTGTTCGTAACTCGTCACTAAGTCCCTCTACTATTTTTAAACGTAATAACGTACGACGAGCATATTCTGCATACGTTGGATATTTGTCTGAGGTGGAGTTCATGGCACTATAAAGGATGTTAGCGTAATCCAACTTACTGGGACAAAGTGGCTGGAATTCCTTTTTAAAATTTGACCACGTGCGGTCATTTGTCACCCATTCTGACAACCAAATCTTTGCATCGCCTTTAAGGCAAGAAGCCACACGTGACAAGGTTTCAGGGTCACTCCAACCGTTAGCCTCCCTCGCACGGTCAACTTCATCACACCAAGACTTAATGTTGGTGATTGAAGGGTCAAAGTTAGAAACAAAATAATTTTGGGACCTAGTTGGTTGGGCTGATTTAACTGCCTCGATTAAAGCCCTAGTAAGTGCAATAATTTCTGTGGATTGAGTCGTCACGTTAGAATTAATTAAAGAATGCTTGTGAAGGAGGGGTGTTTGAAGTGAATCCCCAGAAGAATCCCCCAAACCATTACTTGCATTAGTTTCTAGGTGGTCGCTAACCACAGCCGACGTAGAAGCACAAGCCCCGTTATTTTCTAAATTATTGGATCCAGAATTTTCTGCGCTTATGGAGACGTGAGTTTTAGATAACGACGGTACAACGCACCGCGAGTCCCCTTGCGAAACGTGGGAGCAACGATCAACGCTTGGTTGCCGTGACGGTGACGTAGCGCGTGCACGAGAACGACCGCACGACCGACGAGAGTCCCGTCTCGCTCTATAATTGCTTGTGGACCGCGACCGTGTCACCCGTTTATCCCGTGAACGATACCGCGCACCACTACGCGAGCGGCATTGCACCTGACTACGCGAGGCACCTCGCGAATGAGCGCGATGACGCAATGTCCGAGAACGCCCCCTGGCCTCAGCTCGCCCGCGCGCGCACGAAATACCCCGCGATCTACCCCGCAACACCCGATCACGCGAGCCATTCCTAACGCGGGACCGCGCACGTCTACCATTTCGCGACGTGTTTCTTAAACGCGACCTTGAACGCCCAGAAGACTTGTCTCGACTACGAGACATTTTTGAAGGTAGTTAAAAATTTATGGACAAAATCAATGAGCAGGTTGCAATGTCAATTCTTTACTTTGTAGGCGTCGTCTTTTATCCCACGACTGATTTTAGCGTATGACGCGGTATAAGTTTAAAAAAAAAACAATTATGAACACCCTAACTTAATTTAATGAATTTTCTATTAACAAAAGAATCGACATTACAATTTTACTCACTAATTAATCGAGCAGTACTCTAAGAAAATAACAATAAATCACGGAACTATGAACAAACAGCAAAGAATGACTCGCGTGAGTTCTATCGAGTTGCCACGACCGTTGTCGACCGAGAAATGCGCTCGCAGGCAGGACAGCTCGCCTTTTATATGGTCGGTGCTCGGCGTAGCGCGACGAGGGGCCGCCGGGTGGGAGAATCGGCTAACAATATTATATACTGCGTTCAGACCGAGGCCCTCGTAAAATCACAATGGCACCAATTCATTGGTCCTAAACATCAAATTCGCACCAAAGTGTCAACCAATCACATACGGTCTACGTACGCGAAGTGTCAATGGCAGTTTCTGGCGGTAGTAGAGTTCCAGGCGTAGTGATGTAGTTTCGATTTAAGTCATGCAAGTTTTCGAATTCGGAACTGTAACGTCTTGTTTTATTATAATTTCAGCGCTGCCAACACACAGACTCTAGAAATCGTACTAACTGACGGTTGGTACTGCATAAAGGCGAGTCTAGACAAGATGTTGACGAAATTAGTGAACGAGGGTAGAATCAAAGTTGGTACTAAAATTGTCACGCATGGAGCAGAATTGTGTGGCTGTGAACAAGGTGTTTCCCCTTGGGAGGTTAGATTGACATATTTTATATCTTCTATTATATATTTTAGCTAGCAGTCTGTAATAAATTCGGGCAGAACGCTTCCATGTCAATTTAATTTGGCATAATCTTTTAAAATAGAATAGCTGGCTTTAATAATTACCAAAAATAGATCGAATTATAGTGTAGTAGAAGAAAAAAAATATAATAAACCTACAGCTTTATTTATTTAATTATACTTTCAAAATTATAATATGTTCGCGGAGGCGCGCGTACGCGTCTTTATCAAGTAGAGTGCGCGCCAGCTCCAATCGCATCCTGAACACCATAGCATGGAAATTTGACTGTCCCATTATGCGACATGTAAATAGTTTGACTAACTCAGTTGTGACATATACTTACTAACATAGCTATAAGCAGTACTAACAATTATATGGAAACTTGACATCTGATAATAAAATGATTTTATTTATTTTTATTGTCAGCTACAATAGCTCCTAGATGGAGTTTTAAACAATAAATTAAAAATAGTGTAAAAATGAAATTTTGATTCATTATGAAGTTGTATGTTAATGATATCCATTTCGCGACATTAAAATCTGACGTCATACTTTAGGTAATTACTGCACAAAGCTAGCTATTCTATTTAGACAAGTAAATGCGTTCAAAAAGAATTGGAAACCGACTTCAATTGCCCTAAAAGTCTACTTTTACTAAGGAAAATTTAAGATTTATATCTTTTTCTCACAAATGCCGTTGTCAGAACTGGACCACATTGAAATGGGACGACACGGGAAGCACCACCTTTCAAATAAAAAAATAATCATCCAAATCGGTTCACCCAGTCGAAAGTTCTGAGGTAACAAACATTTAAAAAAATACCCGAATTGATAACCGCCTCCTTTTTTGAAGTCGGTGAAAAATTATATTTAAAAAAACCATTTCAAACAAACCTATTTTGTCGGCTAAATCACCTTACATACTTTCTATAAGGACACGTCAGCTATCCGTCTCAAGCTGTTCGGTAACTCTACGCGCCGCGCCCGCTGGGACGCGCGCCTCGGTTACCATGGCAACGGCGCCATCTTGTCTCAGCTGTCATCTGTCACGCCGGACGGCGGGAAGGTGGCGAGAATGCGCGCGTTCGTAGCCAGAGTGTACCCTTGCCTTTATGTTGAAAGGTTTAGTGACGGGAGTACAGGTAATATATTATTTTAAAGCCTAAACAGACACAAAACATTTTGACACTTAAACTCATAATTTCACAGTTTCGCTTTATTGTTTATGTCGATAAGATATATTCAAAATAGGAAACTGAATGTCTAGAATTACGTTTTTAGCAGCTAATTTAGTTTAAAGCATAGTAAGACTGTTTGTTTCTATATTTCAATTTATATGTAAAACACTATCGCACGCTCCTTGCACGAAGCGGTGACGCAATCTGCGGGGGTAGCGCGGGGGGTGTCGACGTTGGCCGCGCGCCTCCACCACAGAGACTCGCAACTCGCAAACCTCCTTGCTAAGAACTACTGGCCGCATACAGCCTGTATACATCTAGCTGTCGTTTAAATTTTTTAACAGTATATATTTTTTTGTATCGACACTAGGTTTAATTGGTGGCAGGGCTTTTACAATATCCACCTGGCTAGCTACCAACCTCTTACCTAAGTCTGACGCCAAACATAGGTGTTAATAGCACTGTTGTGTTCCGGTAGAAAGGTATCAGAGTCAGCGCCTCATTAGATTGAGGCTTCTGGGTGCACAAACTTACCACCTAACGGCCTTATCGCTACTTACCATCAGGTGAGATGAAGGCCAAAAGCAAACAAAGTATGCTTTGTCTAAATCTACCATTTCGCCAAAAAATACGTGTATCCTTCCAGTCACAAGGTCAGAACGGCTGGAGCGTTTGCACGAAATGAAATATGAATCAGAAAGAGAAGCCATTCTAGAGAAAATATATGAGGAAGTTGAGAAGGAAATACTGGAAGAGGTTTGTTTGATTATTTTATATTTATTTACGTAAATTTAGAGTCCATGCAAACTTTCTATCCTGTCCACTAGACATGTGTAAGTGATGCGAGTAATGCATTACGCGTGACGTTGCCCGACCGCGTACTGTTGCATTACACATCACTTGACCATCTCAAACAGTACACATTACTCATGGCATGCCAGACGTACGTTCTGCGCCGCTCACTCGCACCTAACGCGGCGCGAGCGAAAGGGCGCGCTGCGCGGGCTCTGATACTCCAACAAAACCATAAAGACGGATACAAAGCGTATATTTTACTGAAATGCAACCGTATTGCTAAGAAGATAAGGCTTACATTCTACGTGTTTTAATTCCGAACAAGTGATGTTTAGATATCATGTCATTCGTTACAATTATTACTATAGCAAAAGCAATGTTTACGCTGTCGCATGTCAGCGCGCGGTGCGCATTGCAGGTGATGTTTCGAGTGATGCGTAATGGTTCGAAGTGATATCACGCGGTACGAAAAGTAATGACATATAAAATAAAAAGAACTGTTTTGCGCAAGTCTACTGTCCTCAACTACGAGTACAGCTTGTTGTATAGTGAATGTTGTTTTACATACATAACAAATGACTGACGCTCTACCCAACTGAGCTACCATGGCTGAGCATGAACAAATGATAAACATCATTACCATTGGCTTTTCGGTGAAGGAAAACATCGTGAACAATCTGCACACTCCTGAGAAGAAATTCAAAGGTGTGTGTGAAGTCTGCCAATCCGCACTGGTCCCGCGTGGTGTACTATGTCCCATACACTCTGTAGAAGAGTAGGCCTGAGCCCCTGCAGTTGCAGACGAGGATGGAGTTTTTTGACGCGACCATGTTAACTGTCTCTGCAGGACTCTCAAGATTCTGACGAACAAAGGGCAAGCTTGGAAAGTGGCTCTCAGATAGCGAAGGCCATGAAGCGATCCAGGGACCCTGCAGAATTCAGGGTAAGTTTTGTTTATTGGAATAACAATACTGAGTTCTCGGGTTCGATCAACAATCTATCGGTACTCGATTGGTGGTAGGACATTTTCTATGTCCGCCTGGCTGGCTACCACCATGTTACCTAAGTCTGCCGCCAAACAGCAGTGTTAATTGAATTGTGTTCCGGTGTGAAAGGTAGCTGAGCCAGCGCCTCATTAGGTTGAGGTTTGCTCCTCTGAAGTTAGCCACAAAAGACCGCGAAGTATCAATTATTAACGTATAAATGTGAGGCAAGGCAGGTAAGCAGGTGCAAAGAAATGTCCTAGTGTTGTATGTCATCTAGGGATAGTTATTATCGAAAATAATAGACACACATTCCGTCTGTACATGTTTGAAATTGCGGAGAGCTAACTTCAGAGGGGCAAACTTTGTGTGCGAGTAATGTAATTTGCGGCATTGATAATTTGACCAATAGAAGATTTGACGTAACGCTAAGTTGACCAACAGATAATTTGACATTCCGCGAATTTGACCAATATATAATTTGGCGTATTGCTAACTCAGTCAATAGATTCGACGTATCCCTAACTTGACCAATAGAGGATTTGGCGTATCGCCAATTTGGGCTATGTGAACTTGGCACCCGACCTTGAAAAAATTTAATTTTTTTTGCGCTATTCGATAGATTTACGTTTGTAGTTGTTTGTAGTGAAACTATTTTCGTTTGTAGTTAAACCAAAAAAAAGTTATGACGAGTCAAAAAAAAGCTGGCACCCGACTTTGAAAAAATTAACTTTTTTTTGTGGTTATCGGTAGATATAGGTTTGTAGAGGTTTGTAGTGAAACTATTTTCGTTTGTAGTAAAACCAAAAAAAAGTTATGACGAGTTAAAAAAAATTCTCTCAAACTTTAAAAAATTAACTTTTTTTCGTGATTTTCGATAGATATAGGGCAGTAGAGGTTTGTAGTGAAACTATTTTCGTTTGTAGTTAAACCAAAAAAAAGTTATGACGAGTTAAAAAAATTCTCTCAAACTTTAAAAAATTAACTTTTTTTGTGATTTTCGATAGATATAGGGTAGTAGAGGTTGGTAGTGAAACTTTTGCGCTACTACAAACGAATACGAGTAACTACAAACGAAATCCAATCTACTACAAACGATTTTGAGATACTACAAACGAATACGAGTTACTACAAACGAAATCCAATCTACTACAAACGATTTTTAGCTACTACAAACGAATACGAGTTACTACAAACGAAATCCAATCTACTACAAACGATTTTAACCTACTACAAACGAATTCGAGTAACTACAAACGAAATCCCATCTACTACAAACGATTTTGACCTACTACAAACGAATTCGAGTAACTACAAACGAAATCCAATCTACTACAAACGATTTTGACCTATTACAAACGAATTGGAGTAACTACAAACGAAATCCAATCTACTACAAACGATTTTTAGCTACTACAAACGAATACGAGATACTACAAACGAAATCCAATGTACTACAAACGATTTTTAGCTACTACAAACGAATACGAGTTACTACAAACGAAATCCAATCTACTACAAACGATTTTTAGCTACTACAAACGAATTCGAGTTACTACAAACGAAATCCAATCTACTACAAACGATTTTTAGGTACTACAAACGAATTCGAGTTACTACAAACGAAATCCAATCTACTACAAACGATTTTTAGCTACTACAAACGAATTCGAGTTACTACAAACGAAATCCAATCTACTACAAACAATTTTGACCTACTACAAACGAATTCGAGTAACTACAAACGAAATCCAATCTACTACAAACGATTTTTAGCTACTACAAACGAATTCGAGTAACTACAAACGAAATCCAATCTACTACAAACGATTTTTAGGTACTACAAACGAATTCGAGTTACTACAAACGAAATCCAATCTACTACAAACGATTTTGAGATACTACAAACGAATACGAGTTACTACAAACGAAATCCAATCTACTACAAACGATTTTGACCTACTACAAACGAATTCGAGTTACTACAAACGAAATCCAATCTACTACAAACGATTTTTAGCTACTACAAACGAATACGAGTTACTACAAACGAAATCCAATCTACTACAAACGATTTTTAGCTACTACAAACGAATTCGAGTAACTACAAACGAAATCCAACCTACTACAAACGATTTTTAGCTACTACAAACGAATCTAGTAGAGAGTTTTAGTCGAGAGAATTTTTTTTAACTCGTCATAACTTTTTTTTGGTTTAACTACAAACGAAAATAGTTTCACTACAAACCTCTACAAACCTATATCTACCGATAACCACAAAAAAAGTTAATTTTTTCAGAAAAAAAATAATTAAAACGAAAAAATTAATTATTTTTTTTCTGAAAAAATTAACTTTTTTTTGTGGTTATCGGTAGATATAGGTTTGTAGAGGTTTGTAGTGAAACTATTTTCGTTTGTAGTTAAACCAAAAAAAAGTTATGACGAGTTAAAAAAAATTCTCTCAAACTTTAAAAAATTAACTTTTTTCGTGATTTTCGATAGATATAGGGCAGTAGAGGTTGGTAGTGAAACTTTTGCGTTACTACAAACGAATACGAGTTACTACAAACGAAATCCAATCTACTACAAACGATTTTTAGCTACTACAAACGAATTCGAGTAACTACAAACGAAATCCAATCTACTACAAACGATTTTGACCTACTACAAACGAATTCGAGTTACTACAAACGAAATCCAATCTACTACAAACGATTTTTAGCTACTACAAACGAATTGGAGTAACTACAAACGAAATCCAATCTACTACAAATGATTTTTAGCTACTACAAACGAATACGAGTTACTACAAACGAAATCCAATCTAATACAAACGATTTTTAGCTACTACAAACGAATTCGAGTTACTACAAACGAAATCCAATCTACTACAAACGATTTTTAGCTACTACAAACGAATTGGAGTAACTACAAACGAAATCCAATCTACTACAAACGATTTTGACCGACTACAAACGAATTCGAGTTACTACAAACGAAATCCAATCTACTACAAACGATTTTTAGCTACTACATACGAATACGAGTTACTACAAACAAAATCCAATCTACTACAAACGTTTTTTAGCTACTACAAACGAATTCGAGTAACTACAAACGAAATCCAATCTACTACAAACGATTTTTAGGTACTACAAACGAATTCGAGTAACTACAAACGAAATCCAATCTACTACAAACGATTTTTAGGTACTACAAACGAATTCGAGTTACTACAAACGAAATCCAATCTACTACAAACGATTTTTAGCTACTACAAACGAATTGGAGTAACTACAAACAAAATCCAATCTACTACAAACGATTTTGACCGACTACAAGCGAATTCGAGTTACTACAAACGAAATCCAATCTACTACAAACGATTTTTAGCTACTACATACGAATACGAGTTACTACAAACGAAATCCAATCTACTACAAACGATTTTTAGCTACTACAAACGAATTCGAGTTACTACAAACGAAATCCAATCTACTACAAACGATTTTTAGCTACTACAAACGAATACGAGATACTACAAACGAAATCCAATGTACTACAAACGATTTTTAGCTACTACAAACGAATACGAGTTACTACAAACGAAATCCAATCTACTACAAACGATTTTTAGCTACTACAAACGAATACGAGTTACTACAAACGAAATCCAATCTACTACAAACGATTTTTAGTTACTCGAATTCGTTTGTAGTAGCTAAAAATCGTTTGTAGTAGATTGGATTTCGTTTGTAGTAACTCGAATTCGTTTGTAGTAGCTAAAAATCGTTTGTAGTAGATTGGATTTCGTTTGTAGTAACTCGAATTCGTTTGTAGTCGGTCAAAATCGTTTGTAGTAGATTGGATTTCGTTTGTAGTTACTCCAATTCGTTTGTAGTAGCTAAAAATCGTTTGTAGTAGATTGGATTTCGTTTGTAGTTACTCGAATTCGTTTGCAGTAGCTAAAAATCGTTTGTAGTACATTGGATTTCGTTTGTAGTATCTCGTATTCGTTTGTAGTAGCTAAAAATCGTTTGTAGTAGATTGGATTTCGTTTGTAGTTACTCGTATTCGTTTGTAGTAGCGCAAAAGTTTCACTACCAACCTCTACTACCCTATATCTATCGAAAATCACAAAAAAAGTTAATTTTTTAAAGTTTGAGAGAATTTTTTTAACTCGTTATAACTTTTTTTTGGTTTAACTACAAACGAAAATAGTTTCACTACAAACCTCTACAAACCTATATCTACCGATAACCACAAAAAAAGTTAATTTTTTCAGAAAAAAAATAATTAAAACGAAAAAATTAATTATTTTTTTTCTGAAAAAATTAACTTTTTTTTGTGGTTATCGGTAGATATAGGTTTGTAGAGGTTTGTAGTGAAACTATTTTCGTTTGTAGTTAAACCAAAAAAAAGTTATGACGAGTTAAAAAAAATTCTCTCAAACTTTAAAAAATTAACTTTTTTCGTGATTTTCGATAGATATAGGGCAGTAGAGGTTGGTAGTGAAACTTTTGCGTTACTACAAACGAATACGAGTTACTACAAACGAAATCCAATCTACTACAAACGATTTTTAGCTACTACAAACGAATTCGAGTAACTACAAACGAAATCCAATCTACTACAAACGATTTTGACCTACTACAAACGAATTCGAGTTACTACAAACGAAATCCAATCTACTACAAACGATTTTTAGCTACTACAAACGAATTGGAGTAACTACAAACGAAATCCAATCTACTACAAATGATTTTTAGCTACTACAAACGAATACGAGTTACTACAAACGAAATCCAATCTAATACAAACGATTTTTAGCTACTACAAACGAATTCGAGTTACTACAAACGAAATCCAATCTACTACAAACGATTTTTAGCTACTACAAACGAATTGGAGTAACTACAAACGAAATCCAATCTACTACAAACGATTTTGACCGACTACAAACGAATTCGAGTTACTACAAACGAAATCCAATCTACTACAAACGATTTTTAGCTACTACATACGAATACGAGTTACTACAAACAAAATCCAATCTACTACAAACGTTTTTTAGCTACTACAAACGAATTCGAGTAACTACAAACGAAATCCAATCTACTACAAACGATTTTTAGGTACTACAAACGAATTCGAGTAACTACAAACGAAATCCAATCTACTACAAACGATTTTTAGGTACTACAAACGAATTCGAGTTACTACAAACGAAATCCAATCTACTACAAACGATTTTTAGCTACTACAAACGAATTGGAGTAACTACAAACAAAATCCAATCTACTACAAACGATTTTGACCGACTACAAGCGAATTCGAGTTACTACAAACGAAATCCAATCTACTACAAACGATTTTTAGCTACTACATACGAATACGAGTTACTACAAACGAAATCCAATCTACTACAAACGATTTTTAGCTACTACAAACGAATTCGAGTTACTACAAACGAAATCCAATCTACTACAAACGATTTTTAGCTACTACAAACGAATACGAGATACTACAAACGAAATCCAATGTACTACAAACGATTTTTAGCTACTACAAACGAATACGAGTTACTACAAACGAAATCCAATGTACTACAAACGATTTTTAGCTACTACAAACGAATACGAGTTACTACAAACGAAATCCAATCTACTACAAACGATTTTTAGCTACTCGAATTCGTTTGTAGTAGCTAAAAATCGTTTGTAGTAGATTGGATTTCGTTTGTAGTAACTCGAATTCGTTTGTAGTAGCTAAAAATCGTTTGTAGTAGATTGGATTTCGTTTGTAGTAACTCGAATTCGTTTGTAGTCGGTCAAAATCGTTTGTAGTAGATTGGATTTCGTTTGTAGTTACTCCAATTCGTTTGTAGTAGCTAAAAATCGTTTGTAGTAGATTGGATTTCGTTTGTAGTTACTCGAATTCGTTTGCAGTAGCTAAAAATCGTTTGTAGTACATTGGATTTCGTTTGTAGTATCTCGTATTCGTTTGTAGTAGCTAAAAATCGTTTGTAGTAGATTGGATTTCGTTTGTAGTTACTCGTATTCGTTTGTAGTAGCGCAAAAGTTTCACTACCAACCTCTACTACCCTATATCTATCGAAAATCACAAAAAAAGTTAATTTTTTAAAGTTTGAGAGAATTTTTTTAACTCGTTATAACTTTTTTTTGGTTTAACTACAAACGAAAATAGTTTCACTACAAACCTCTACAAACCTATATCTACCGATAACCACAAAAAAAGTTAATTTTTTCAGAAAAAAAATAATTAAAACGAAAAAATTAATTATTTTTTTTCAGAAAAAATTAACTTTTTTTGTGGTTATCGGTAGATATAGGTTTGTAGAGGTTTGTAGTGAAACTATTTTCGTTTGTAGTTGAACCAAAAAAAAGTTATGACGAGTTAAAAAAAATTCTCTCAAACTTTAAAAAATTAACTTTTTTTCGTGATTTTCGATAGATATAGGGCAGTAGAGGTTTGTAGTGTAACTATTTTCGTTTGTAGTTAAACCAAAAAAAAGTTATGACGAGTTAAAAAAATTCTCTCAAACTTTAAAAAATTAACTTTTTTCGTGATTTTCGATAGATACGAGGGGCATACCGAAATGATCGGGAATATAAAACAATACATACAGGAAATAACTAAATTTATTTTTATTGCTTTTCGAAGTATTCTCCGTTGCAGTTAATGCACTTTTGCATTCGTTCGAACCAATTATTATAGCAGCAATTCCAGTCCGAAGTTGACATGGTCAAAATCGTCGATTTGTATGCTTCCACTGCTTCTTCTGGACCTTGAAACCGCTGACCACGCAATAAATCTTTGATTCTAGGGAATGTAAAGTAATCATTGGGACTCAGATCAGGGCTGTATGGAGGATGATCCATTAATTCAACGTTTTCCTGCTTCAAAAACTCGCTTGTTTTCTGAGCGGTGTGAGAGCTCGCATTATCGTGATGGAGGATTATGCGTCGTTTCGGGTTACCTCTACGGAGTTCGGATATCATCTGTGGCAAACAAACCGTTGTATACCAATCAGCGGTAACCGTTCTCCGTTCCTCTAAGGGAACTGTGACTACATGTCCTGTTTTCGCGACAAACGAAGCGACCATTTTCTTCGATACGCTGCGAGAGCGGACAACTTTTGTTGGCTTGATCTCACCTGCGAAGACCCAGACAGCCGACTGATGCTTTCTTTCTGGCTCATATGAATAGATCCATGATTCATCACCAGAGACAATGTTATAAACTGCTTTTGACTTTCCTCCGTTGAAGCGTTGCAGAGTAGACCGGCACCAATTGACACGAGCCGCCTTTTGCTCTTCGGACAAATTATGGGGCACCCAGCGGGAAACTAGCTTTCTCACTCCCAGTTCACCATGTAAAACAGTTTGTATCGCAGTCATACCTATCCCTAAAGTAGCCCGAATCTGCTCATATGTAATATGTCGGTCATCCTGTATCATTCGGCGCACAACAGCGACATTTTCTGGTGTAACCGCTGTTTTTGGCCGGCCTGTGGAAGGTACGGTGCCAAGAGAAGCACGTCCACGCCGGAATTCAGAATACCAGCGATATATTGTCGTCTGGCTAGGCGCTTCACTCTTGAATATAGATATAAGCTCAGCGAGACATTGTCCCTGAGATAATCCTCGTCGAAAGTTGTAAAAAATTATGGCACGGAAACTTTCTCTTGTAAGCTCCATTTTTTTATCGACCTATCAATTTCAAACTGATATTGTTCTTTAAAAAAAAATTTTTTTTTAATTCTGTCAATTGTATTCGATTTTCAACTAACCAGTGTTTATTCATCAAAAAGAGTTTTTAATCTAATTAAATCGAAAGTACTCGATTACCGATCTTTTCGGTATGCCCCTCGTATAGGGCAGTAGAGGTTGGTAGTGAAACTTTTGCGTTACTACAAACGAATACGAGTATTTATAGTTACTCGAATTCGTTTGTAGTAGGTCAAAATCGTTTGTAGTAGATGGGATTTCGTTTGTAGTTACTCGAATTCGTTTGTAGTAGGTTAAAATCGTTTGTAGTAGATTGGATTTCGTTTGTAGTAACTCGTATTCGTTTGTAGTAGCTAAAAATCGTTTGTAGTAGATTGGATTTCGTTTGTAGTAACTCGTATTCGTTTGTAGTATCTCAAAATCGTTTGTAGTAGATTGGATTTCGTTTGTAGTTACTCGAATTCGTTTGCAGTAGCTAAAAATCGTTTGTAGTAGATTGGATTTCGTTTGTAGTTACTCGAATTCGTTTGTAGTAGCTAAAAATCGTTTGTAGTAGATTGGATTTCGTTTGTAGTTACTCGAATTCGTTTGTAGTAGGTCAAAATTGTTTGTAGTAGATTGGATTTCGTTTGTAGTAACTCGAATTCGTTTGTAGTACCTAAAAATCGTTTGTAGTAGATTGGATTTCGTTTGTAGTTACTCGAATTCGTTTGTAGTACCTAAAAATCGTTTGTAGTAGATTGGATTTCGTTTGTAGTTACTCGAATTCGTTTGTAGTAGCTAAAAAACGTTTGTAGTAGATTGGATTTTGTTTGTAGTAACTCGTATTCGTATGTAGTAGCTAAAAATCGTTTGTAGTAGATTGGATTTCGTTTGTAGTAACTCGAATTCGTTTGTAGTCGGTCAAAATCGTTTGTAGTAGATTGGATTTCGTTTGTAGTTACTCCAATTCGTTTGTAGTAGCTAAAAATCGTTTGTAGTAGATTGGATTTCGTTTGTAGTAACTCGAATTCGTTTGTAGTAGCTAAAAATCGTTTGTATTAGATTGGATTTCGTTTGTAGTAACTCGTATTCGTTTGTAGTAGCTAAAAATCATTTGTAGTAGATTGGATTTCGTTTGTAGTTACTCCAATTCGTTTGTAGTAGCTAAAAATCGTTTGTAGTAGATTGGATTTCGTTTGTAGTAACTCGAATTCGTTTGTAGTAGGTCAAAATCGTTTGTAGTACATTGGATTTCGTTTGTAGTTACTCGAATTCGTTTGTAGTAGCTAAAAATCGTTTGTAGTAGATTGGATTTCGTTTGTAGTAACTCGTATTCGTTTGTAGTAACGCAAAAGTTTCACTACCAACCTCTACTGCCCTATATCTATCGAAAATCACGAAAAAAGTTAATTTTTTAAAGTTTGAGAGAATTTTTTTTAACTCGTCATAACTTTTTTTTGGTTTAACTACAAACGAAAATAGTTTTACTACAAACCTCTACAAACCTATATCTACCGATAACCACAAAAAAAAGTTAATTTTTTCAGAAAAAAAAAAATTAATTTTTTCGTTTTAATTATTTTTTTTCTGATAAAATTAACTTTTTTTGTGGTTATCGGTAGATATAGGTTTGTAGAGGTTTGTAGTGAAACTATTTTCGTTTGTAGTTAAACCAAAAAAAAGTTATGACGAGTTAAAAAAAATTCTCTCTACTAAAACTCTCTACTAGATTCGTTTGTAGTAGCTAAAAATCGTTTGTAGTAGGTTGGATTTCGTTTGTAGTTACTCGAATTCGTTTGTAGTAGCTAAAAATCGTTTGTAGTAGATTGGATTTCGTTTGTAGTAACTCGTATTCGTTTGTAGTAGCTAAAAATCGTTTGTAGTAGATTGGATTTCGTTTGTAGTAACTCGAATTCGTTTGTAGTAGCTAAAAATCGTTTGTAGTAGATTGGATTTCGTTTGTAGTAACTCGTATTCGTTTGTAGTAGCTAAAAATCGTTTGTAGTACATTGGATTTCGTTTGTAGTATCTCGTATTCGTTTGTAGTAGCTAAAAATCGTTTGTAGTAGATTGGATTTCGTTTGTAGTTACTCCAATTCGTTTGTAATAGGTCAAAATCGTTTGTAGTAGATTGGATTTCGTTTGTAGTTACTCGAATTCGTTTGTAGTAGGTCAAAATCGTTTGTAGTAGATGGGATTTCGTTTGTAGTTACTCGAATTCGTTTGTAGTAGGTTAAAATCGTTTGTAGTAGATTGGATTTCGTTTGTAGTAACTCGTATTCGTTTGTAGTAGCTAAAAATCGTTTGTAGTAGATTGGATTTCGTTTGTAGTAACTCGTATTCGTTTGTAGTATCTCAAAATCGTTTGTAGTAGATTGGATTTCGTTTGTAGTTACTCGTATTCGTTTGTAGTAGCGCAAAAGTTTCACTACCAACCTCTACTACCCTATATCTATCGAAAATCACAAAAAAAGTTAATTTTTTAAAGTTTGAGAGAATTTTTTTAACTCGTCATAACTTTTTTTTGGTTTAACTACAAACGAAAATAGTTTCACTACAAACCTCTACTGCCCTATATCTATCGAAAATCACGAAAAAAAGTTAATTTTTTAAAGTTTGAGAGAATTTTTTTTAACTCGTCATAACTTTTTTTTGGTTTAACTACAAACGAAAATAGTTTCACTACAAACCTCTACAAACCTATATCTACCGATAACCACAAAAAAAAGTTAATTTTTTCAAAGTCGGGTGCCAGCTTTTTTTTGACTCGTCATAACTTTTTTTTGGTTTAACTACAAACGAAAATAGTTTCACTACAAACAACTACAAACGTAAATCTATCGAATAGCGCAAAAAAAATTAAATTTTTTCAAGTTGGGGTGCCAAGTTCACATAGCCGCCAATTTGACCATTAAAAAAGACAAATTCGCTCTGTAAAGAGGAAGAAGAGACACCTATCCACATCATCTGTCACTGCGATACTCTCCATCACAGCAGACAACAGTACCTTGGAGGGCATATCGTCACACCAGACGATATTAAGGTCTCCACCGCTAGAGATATCGTGCGATATATGATCGGAGTGGGACTCGGGGAAGTGCTTTAACCACATAGCGGTCACAATAGATCTGTCAAGGTAGCAGTGAGTGTTGGGCCCGGTGGACCACACACCTTGTCTCAAATAATAATAAAAATTCGCTCTACACCTGAACATCTGCTAAACGTTGTGCGATAGAAACTAGCATTTCTCTTCATCTTATGCAAATAATTTTTCAGAAATTAATTGAGACAGAAAGCTATCGAAATCGAGTCGATATGACGCGCTGTTTCTTACCCTTTCACTCTTACAAAAACTTAATTCCTAGTGAATAAATTCTAATGAAATGTTACCGTTTGCAGGTACACCTGTCATCGACTCAGCGGTGCCTTCTGAACGAGCACACAAACAAACAGAGGGACAAGTTGCTGCAGGACATTGAGGCGAGGGTCAGGGAGCGAATGAAGGCACACCCCTGCGATGTCAGGAATGTGGTGCCGCTGTTGAAGGCCAGGGTGTGTTCTGATGATGCAGCTGCGTCTAGAGGTGAGGGAGAGGTGTATAGTTGTGTATTTGAGTGATTTTCCTCGTAGTCATATCTTATCCGCACTGGTGCCCAACCAGTTACATGCCGCATAAGGTATATGGTCATTAGTAAACAACACAACAACAACACGAGAGCAAGGCCTGCCGACTCTGTCGGACGGAGTCTTAGTAATAGGGTCCCGTTGGTTACCCCTTGGGTACGGAACCGTAAAAAGTGTAAAAAACCTTAAAAAAACAAATGAAACATATTCAAAATTATTATTATTTTATCTTTTTTGACGTCAATATAATGCACTACATATGAAGTATTTTTATATTTTTTATTAGCCTTGCTGTCAGTTTGGAAACCAAACGACGCAGTCTTGGAAATCATCAAAGAGGGCTCTTGGATTGAAATTTTGAACGCTGTTCCTACTGCCGTAAGGTTTGTATTGCACACAAAAAAGTTCACACTGTAAAACCAATTTTCTAATCGTCCATCAATGATCAATGTCAAATCTTATCAAACATAACGAATTCCATTCTGCTTTTGAATTTATTTATGTGGTACAACTAAGATCATTCATAGGAAGGAGCTATTATAGTTGTCTCTTTCTGAATTCTTCCGGTATAAGTAGAAAAAGTGCTCTTTGATCAGTGGGTGTTGCCAGCGATGACATACGGAACCGAAACGTGGTCTTTTACTGTGGGACGAATAAACAAGCTCAAAGTCACTCAGCGAGCAATGGAACG
This sequence comes from Carcina quercana, assembly GCA_910589575.2. Classification (NCBI taxonomy): domain Eukaryota; kingdom Metazoa; phylum Arthropoda; class Insecta; order Lepidoptera; family Depressariidae; genus Carcina; species Carcina quercana. The sequence goes on along the minus strand of OU342455.1, from coordinate 1,502,982 downwards.
AGCTATGCTCGGAATTTCTCTACGTGATAAGGTCCGGAATGAAGAAATCCGTAGACGAACGAAGGTCACCGACATAGCTCGACGAGTCAGTGAGCTGAAGTGGCAATGGGCAGAACACATCGCTCGAAGAACCGATAACCGGTGGGGAGTTAAGGTTCTCGAGTGGCGACCACGTACCAGGGAGTCCCCCTACTAGATGGACCGATGACCTGGTTAGAGTCGCAGGGAGTCGCTGGATGCAGGTGGCTCGGGACCGGTCGATGTGGCGTACCATGAGGGAGGCCTATGTCCAGCAGTGGACGTTTCCCGGCTGATGATGAAGTAGAAAAAGGATATATCCTGTTAAAAAAGTTCATTTTGTAGGTTATTACTATATCTTTGACATATATCAATTGGTAAGCTCCCAAGCTTTGTATTAATGATTTCGTTTGTCTAACAGGAACTCTGAACTCCAAATTTCCGCAGGGCGTCAATCTATATTTAACAAATTAAAACGCAAAGAAAGCGAAAAAGAACAGGTCTTTAAAAGCACACTAAAAAGAACCTGTTACGCTATAAAGGACCTTATTAAAAACCCATCCCTTACCACAGATTACAACGAAATCGACAGTGTTGGGATGATCTTTCAAATCGATCCGCTGAACCGAGACTTCGATTCGAACAAAAACCATTTTCAAAATGTTTATTTGACTGATGCTGATCAGAACATTATTTGCTTGAATTTTTGGGGAGGGATTAAAAAGTTTGGATTTGAATATGTCTTGGATACGGGGCAGATAGTTGCGTGTATGAATTTACAGAAAAGAATTGGCAACACCAGAAAAAACATACCCCAGTACAGGGTTACTGAGTTCACATACTTCACGAAAACGCCTAAAAGTGACACAGCTCATCGAATGCTGGAAGAAATGACGAAACAATTTATTGGGCTCGATAAAAATAAGTTCTTTGACGATTGTGTGAATTTGAAAAATAATCTTTCTCTATTGAAAGTTCACAATGAAAACATATCTCCATACCGATTCCCAAACATGGATTTATCGAAGAACAAAGTTTTCATTGACTCCCCATTGGCGCAGAAAAAGAGTGATCTGAACCTTACAGGCTTAGATTTCGAGTCGACTTTCAAACAGAAGGACACGCAAGAATTATCACCCAAAACTTTATTAAGAAAGCGTCAAGTGAATGAGAAAATCGAAAAGTTGAAAATATACGGTGAACCACCGCCTTTGAGTCCAATTCATATTTTAAACATATCTAAAAACGCGGGAAATCCTTACAAAAGCCCGCTTTCCACAGGTGTCAGTGTTGCTGCTAGTAAGAATATTCTACCAAACGAGGAGAAAATAGATATACAGTGTAGTCCAGTTTTAAATAGAACTTACGTGAAAACGAAAGGAAATCCTGTGAAATTAGACTTTGATGGTGCAGTTCATGAAAACACTAATGAAAGTATTGATCATTTTGCTGGTGATTTTGAGTATAGCCCGCCTTTAAGTTTAGATTGAGTATGAATAATTTTGTATTAAAACATAAATCAACTTAAATTATTGTTAGATACGTAGCTTATTTAAGTTTAGCTTACAGTGAAATAAATGTCAGCATATACAATATAATATTACAAAGCAATTACAAAGTATAATTTCCGAACTTGAAGGAACCAACCTTGTTTCCGAAACTCGTAGTGATGCGTTGTTCATATAACCGAATACAAGTTTTATATCGATTCCCATGTCTCAATGCCTGAAGCCGCGTCAATAGAAATTAGTTGATAGATAGAGTTAGCGAGATAAAGAGAGTGTATAAATGTACATTTGCTGCGCTGTGCAAAATGAAAAGAAAGGGATCGTTATTTGTTCAAATGCATAATTTTTAATAAAAAATAACGAATTTTTGTTATTATATCTGCACTGCTGCAAGCATTATGATCGCAGAAAACTGATTTTTCTCGGTTTTTAACTACGTTGAATCGTTTATTATTATTATTTTTCGTATATTGTGTTTTCGTCTGAACATAAAATTCTGTAATTGTTGACTTTATACATTTTTAAAGTTTAAAGCACGATTTTAAAAGTATACATTTACCAAAAGTACAAAAGTAATTAATGGAAAGTACGCACATTCCTTAAGCTAGACATTAAGTAAGATTAAAATATGAACGATTAGAATTCCCTAATTGTGAATAACCAAACCATATTTTCTAATATTTATAAAATAATAGCGTCTCTATACTAATCTTGATAACGTTTTAAGAAATTGTTGATTTCTTTTGTGTAAATACCAAATACACTGAATTATATTCTGTTTACTGTGGTTTTTTAATCTAGTTTTAAAGTTTACTTGCTAGTTTTGACATCCCACAAGCCAGACAGCTAATAATTTAAAAAGATATAACATCTCGTGGGTATGTTTAAAGGTAACTAAGGGATCAGCAGAATCTACCAAAATCAACCAATCATAAGGTAACATCTTTAACTTATTGTGATCATCTGATAGACTTGGTAATTATAGCAAATACCGTCATGGAAAGATGATGTCGTAACCTATTATGAGGCTCGTGGATGTTTGAAGTTGTAGATGCAACTTTCTAGGATATAATTTTTACTGTACAGATGAAATTTATATACATACCACTATTTATTTCACTAATTAAACACAAATACAATGTATGAGTATACGATATTGTTTTATCGATATTTTCTCAGAATCGATTTTAGTTATTACGGTAACCGACAACACTATTCCATCTGTCAGTTCAAGATTCCAAGGTGACCTTCACACTGAACCAGTTTGACGTTTGCTAACCTACAAAAACTATTTTCATTCCGTATTCCTACCCGCAGAGACATGTTCCCTTTAAGAAAATAATAAATTAACTACAAAACTTACTTATTGTGTCAAAAGCGTTCTAAAACCACGTGTATAGTGAACTTTTCAGTGATAATTGTGTGATTATAGTCGGCGTTTCGTGTACGTGCATTTCTTCGAGTTTTATCAGTAAGTAAGAGGTTTTATTCGTTTTTTATCGCGCAGTAAAGAGTTTTCGTTCATTGACACTGTAGTTTGGATAAAAATAGTCATTAATATTCTTGCGCGTGTCTTGTAAATTCATGGTCGAAGTTGTTACAAGAATTTATACATCGTCTTTTATTTCGGCCAGTTTTTCGTAATAAGAAACACCAAAGGAAATTATGTCGCTACGCGTGTTTTATTTTTTATAAAAACAACAACGAAGAAAATATACGTTATTTGAAATCTTACTACAAAATCACTGACATTTATTCTTATAAAAATTAATGATTCTTTCAAATAACTGATATTGGTAGATTCATAGAAGATACCACTTAAATAAAATTAAGCAGTATCTTCTCAATATTATCTCATTGCAGATATTTTATTTATGAATAATCGGGATATATTTTTTTAATGTAAATTAATCATTTTCATTTCAACATCCTAGTTATTTTATATGCTATGTTTCTACAGCTTGCATTCTGTGCTACACTTTCACGTTTTTTAAGTTGTGAGTTAAAGTATGGATTACTCAATCAGTTTACATTATCTGAAGATTATAACTTAGGGAGTATTAAAATATAGAATAAAAAGCTCCTACACAAGTGTGTGTTCGTAAGTTTTAAGACCAACTCAAATAAGACTTTTAATAAGACACCAGTTGGTGTGTACAAAAGGGGGCACTAAGGCAGGACCTAGAATTGTCATGATTTTTGCCTTTTATATTTTTGCTATTTAACGATATGGCAGGAATGAAAGATTTGAGTTTAGGGTGTTGATTATGGCAAATCCCCTTGTTGAAAGTCTGATGTGGGGATCCATAAAAGACACTTGATAACATAATTTTGAACATGTCATACAATTTCATAATTATACTTTAAACTGAACATAAATATTAATTTCTATTCTCGCTCTTTTTAATTTAAAAAAAAATGTTGACTTTTTGTTCCGGTTTAAACCTGTATATTGTTAGACAATATTCTTCCATTTGTATATGTAGATAGATATGAATTTTAAAAATTTGTTTGTTTGAGAATGAAGATATCTGTTTTCTCGCTCTAATTACAGCGCTGTTGCATGTAGAGCAGACTCAGTCAAGCATGAGCATTTTTACTTTTGTTAATTGATTTCTATGTAGGAAAACTGTTTATTCTCATATTTAGCTTGCTCAAGTGTTAGAATAGAATAGAAATAATTTATTCGGCATACAGATTACAGTACAGTTAATACATTAATTTTAAATTTGCTCTGCTGCACTGCAACGCCGAAATGTTACAAGATCATAAGTGAATGGAAGTGTGCTCGGATAGATATTGGATATTTACCCACTGTCCTGCTATGATTGTAAAAAGGCTGTACAAACCTGGATTAAGCCTATGGATTATAAAGAAACAGAATGCCTCTTAGAGTTTGTAACTTAGTTCGTAACGAATCTACATAATAATAGCACGTTCATGTCACTCACTCTTACACACACACACCCTCACTTCTTCTCACCTATATCCCCAAATATAATCTTTTAAAACTAGATAACTAATATTGTAAACCTACTACTAAGTTAAAAATATGTACAGTAATATATATAATTTTCATAAATTTAAATAAATAAATTGATGTCTAATGTGGAGGAGCGGGGCTTCCTACTACAGGTATTTATATACTTATCAGGAAGCTACAGCGTAAAGTATAACAGGATAATTCTAAGTTTATGAAATAAATATATTTTTCATTTATATAGAATAGAAGCCTCAAGTATGAGGCGTAGGCTCTGTTATCTACAGTCTTAGGTAACATAATGATAGCTGCCCATGCGGACATAGAAAATGCCCTGCCACCAACCAAACCAACTGGCAACAGGTATTACTGGGAATCAAACCCGGGACCTCCCAATAGCTAGTATGAGCATGTAGCCATTAGGCCACTGAGGCTGTTAAAGTATAAATAATTTTAATAGGTACTAGCATTTATCGTTTTACAACTGACTGATAACGATTAAATATTTATTGTATTCAATGAGAATGAGACATTGATCAGTTTCTTTCAAGAATAATTATTATAATATAAACAATACTTGAATGATAAAATAGCGTAAGTATAATCAATGAAGTATAGCTTGGATACAGTCGCCTACATATACTTTTATAATGTGGGTACAGCATGACGAAAGTTTAAACAAGTAAATGCGTTCAAAAAGAACTGGGAACCGACTGCAATTGCCCTAAAAGTCTACTTTTACTAAGGCAAATTTAAGATATCGTTTTCTCATGGATGCTGTTGTCAGAACTGGGGAAGGGACAAGGAGAGCACCACCATTCGAATAAAAAAGAATCATATATAAATCAGGTCACCCAGTCAAAATTTCTAAGGTAACAAACATTGAAAAAATATTACTCGTTGAATTGATAACCTCCTCCTTTTTGAAGTCGGTTAAAACCGGCTAAATACTGAACTATGGAAAGAAGCGTGTTATTACTATGTATGTTATTACTACATTGAAATAAAATAGTACATTTTCCCGACTGTATAACTAAGTTTTCCAAGATCTTTTGATGAACTCTTAAAAGGGAGAGCTCGCTACGGTTTTCCTGTAATGTTTACACAGTCCTGTCTAATGTGATTATTACAGATTTTTCTGCTTAAATTCAATTAACGACTATGTACATATGAAATGACTATTTATTTGCAATAATTATGTTGCTTACAAGGTGGAAGACGCTTATGAATAGTTCTCACATTTAACCCGAGTAGGGCAGCAAATATTGTGAGTTGTTTTGAATTAACTTTTTACAATTTCAACTTTACCAATTTAACTTTACTTACAATGTCAAAAGAAAGAAATCAACTTCATGGAGGCGATGGTACTGCCAGTGTCAAATAAAGAGACTGTACAATATAAAAAAGGTATTAACAGAAAAATGGAAAAGGGAAATATCTGGGAAACTTATTGTTATTATAAGTTGTTGTTATTGTGTGATTGTAGTGTTTCTTTGTTGGAAATCCGAATAAATAAAAAAAGGACTGGTCAAAGTAAGGTGATGGAAAATACAACCTAAATACAACTATGAAACTACATACTTCTTTAGTTCTTTCACAAAGAAATGTCAAAATTATGTAGAAATGTCAAAATTTAAAATGTCAAAAAATAAAGTTTTGTTTTACCATTGAAGTTGGTAGTTGCCATAAATGTCAAGAATTGAATTGAATTAAAAACAAAACTCTTTGTTAAAAACATACATTAACAAAACATCAATAATGAAATAACTCGATAAATTAAAAACCTATTGCAAAATCAAAAAATAATATATCAAAATATGTCAGCAATTTTATAAAAGTTATTTATTCTGATGTCAGTTCCCATGGGATAATATCTAAAGTCGAATCAAGCTTCGCGTGGTAATAGAAAAGAAATACATTTAAGTAAACTTTTATTTTACTTTTACTTTAAACGTCTACCAGGCCGTCCCCCCACTAGATGGAAAGACGACCTGGTTAGAGTCGCGGGGAGTCGCTGGATGCAGGTGGCTCGGGACCGGTCGATGTGGCGTACCATGAGGGAGGCCTATGTCCAGCAGTGGACGTTTCCCGGCTGATGATGATGATGATGAAACTTTTATTATTAATTATTAATGAAACTAAGGCCCCTCTATTACTCGTTGACAAACTTACGGTTGTAAACGTGAACTCTAGCATAGTTGTTGTTGACTAGGAAACTATATAATCACGGAAATATCTTCACATCGTGCCAGTTGCTAGCACAGATTAGAGGTGTGCCAGTCCAGTTATATTCAATAGCTACCTTCAAACTGTCTCAATGTTTGAGTCAGAGAGTCAGATGCGTAAAAACCCGAAAAAATAATTGTCACGTAAAATTAAATGAAAATTATTATGATCGCACAGCAAAACCTATTACTGTTACACACCCTCTCACACCACACACTCACAGTTTCATCTCACACAAAGAGAGCACTCACTTCCAGTGTTGTTAACTTAGAATAAGTGGTTTTGCTTATTGCATGTAAATTGTTACATTTAATACTGGCGGCTAGACGTTCCGTCTGCTTTTCTAAAGGGTGAGGCACTGTATGATAAAATACAAGTTTTTAAACTTAGTTTAGCTGCAGACGCTTTAGAATGTAGCTAGATCAGATATTCTAGCCCAATTAGATTTAAAAAAATATTTGTGCACTGTTATAAATAAATTTATTCTTATAATGACTCGAGACCTCTTCATTTTGGGAGTTCTGCAGGGAAGCTTACTTGGTCCCAAATTTTTCATTGCTTATCTATTGATCTCTGCAAACTCAAACTGTCTTGGCAACACGCACTGATTAAAGACTTTATTCTTTAGACATTATTCTCATCAACAGCCTATATATGTCCCTGCAGCTCAGGCCTACTCTCCTACAGAGAGTGTATGGGACATAGTCCACCACGCAGGACCAGTGCGGATTGGTAAACTTCTTACCTTTGAATGTCTTCTCAGGAGTGTGCAGGTTTCCTCACGATGTTTTCCTTCACCGAAAAGCCAGTGGTAAAGATTGTTATCATTCGTACATAAATAACAAAATTAACAAAACTCATTGGTACGAGTCAGCATCGAGCCCAGACCTCAATTGTTCAAGGATTGACGCTCTACCCAATTGAGCTACCACGGCTTTCTGCCATTATAATTAGTTATCAGTAATTTTAATGCATGCTAAGGGTTCTATGATTTACATTATATTAGCTTTAACAAATGTAACTCACACATAGAGAGAAGACTCCAAGTCCAGTTACAGTCCAGTACTGGTACAGTACTGGCGCCAACGACTTGCCCAATGTGATTAAACCATAGCATTCTTACGATGACAACATTTGCTTAGATTATTGTTGACCTTGTTATTATAACGTAAGAATAGTATTAGATAAGATATATATGTTAATAATATCTTATAAATGTATGTTACGAGCTATCTATGTAGATTGATGACCGGGGCACTTTTAGCTAAGTTCATGGCAAAGACATTTAATATTACGAGTAATAGACCGGACAAAGCAAACAAACATTTTGATGCTAAACTTATTACCAATTGGTAATAAGTTACTCAATCTAATGTCACATCACGACACGCAGCCGTACAAGACATTTGACAAACCGTTGACTTTTGAGATCAAAATGTTTATATGAAACGTTTCCCAATGACCGCTCTATAACCTATTACTATCTGGCACACACATTGTTTTTCCTCCTTGTAAAACTATAGACGGCTAAACGGCTAAACTTAGCGCGTGAACACACTTGTCTATACTGTTCTGAGTTCTGATCTACCCAGATAATCCGGAAGGCTAGAACGCCATACAAAATGTACTGATTGAGACACACCGGTCTACTCATATCGTCAAGCAACCGGCCAGCATCATCAGAGAACGTGCTGGACGGTCAGAAAGAGACGCGAATTACATAAAAATTCCATATATCAGAGAGAGATATATATAGGTTTGCCTAAGTACGTCTGCAGTTGTGCAAATCAAGAAAACCTGGCGATCTGGTATGACCTGGTGACGCGATCAACCCCGATTCTTTTCTGATGTAGGTCATTCTAGGTAGATCAGAACAGCGAAGACAGATGTGTCCCTACGCTTATTCAGACCATAAATAGTATGTCAGAGATGTATAGTATTGACAGTTAGAGGTATTGATTGTTATTGACAGTTATTGACTGATGGATTAAATTTTTTATTTAATTATTGTAATTAAAAAAACAAGTAATAAATAATGAACATAATTGAATTTTGTTAGAAAAAATAATTTAACCGGCCAAAAAATATGTAAACATTTTCTATACAAGCAGCACTCGTCACAAGGCCACAAACACAACCTCACTGCGATGCCGAGATATAAAATGACAAAATCACCAGCGGGTGTAAACCTTAGCGGCACACTTTGAGCTTAAAAGTGAAATCTTTTGATTGGAGGCGGTGTGTGCTGGAGCATATTTCAAAGTCGTGATCTAGACAAACAAACAGAGTACATATGTTTTCCTGTGTAAAATTGATTTTGAAGAGTTGTTACGGTTTTTCAAGTTTCTATATTTACTACAAATACGTAGATTTGTCGTCTATTTTAATTGCAGAACACAAATTAGCATTCGTTTACATAACAATGACGTCACAGACTCGGGCGTGAATGGAGTCGACATATTCATGAGAGTTGGCGCTGCTCCAGTGATGTGTTTACAAGTCAGTCGTATGACGCATAAAAAACACGCCTTCTTGTTGCTATGGTGGGCTTTTGATCATATGTGGGTCACACTTCTTATCGTGTAGGTTGTAAGGTCGATAACCGACCTCACACACCCTAGTGTCAGAGTTGAGCCGCCATGGTCCTCTGACATGGCTCATGTAGCTACTACCTGTCGTAGATAGTAACCGGGACCGCACACACCCTAGTGTCAGAGTTGAGCCGCCGTGGTCCTCTGACATGGCTCATGTAGCTACTACCTGTCGTAGATAGTAACCGGGACCTCACACACCCTAGTGTCAGAGTTGAGCCGCCATGGTCCTCTGACATGGCTCATGTAGCTACTACCTGTCGTAGATAGTAACCGGGACCTCACACACCCTAGTGTCAGAGTTGTTGAGCCGCCGTGGTCCTCTGACATGTCTCATGTAGCTACTACCTGTCATAGATAGTAACCGGGAACTCACACACCCTAGTGTCAGAGTTGAGCTGCCATGGTCCTCTGACATGGCTCATGTAGCTACTACCTGTCGTAGATAGTAACCGGGAACTCACACACCCTAGTGTCAGAGTTGTTGAGCCGCCGTGGTCCTCTGACATGGCTCATGTAGCTACTACCTGTCGTAGATAGTAACCGGGACCTCACACACCCTAGTGTCAGAGTTGAGCTGCCATGGTCCTCTGACATGTCTCATGTAGCTACTACCTGTCATAGATAGTAACCGGGACCTCACACACCCTAGTGTCAGAGTTGTTGGGCTGCCATGGTCCTCTGACATGGCTCATGTAGCTACTACCTGTCGTAGATAGTAACCGGGACCTCACACACCCTAGTGTCAGAGTTGTTGAGCCGCCGTGGTCCTCTGACATGGCTCATGTAGCTACTACCTGTCGTAGATAGTAACCGGGACCTCACACACCCTAGTGTCAGAGTTGAGCTGCCATGGTCCTCTGACATGTCTCATGTAGCTACTACCTGTCATAGATAGTAACCGGGACCTCACACACCCTAGTGTCAGAGTTGTTGGGCTGCCATGGTCCTCTGACATGGCTCATGTAGCTACTACCTGTCGTAGATAGTAACCGGGACCTCACACACCCTAGTGTCAGAGTTGTTGAGCCGCCGTGGTCCTCTGACATGGCTCATGTAGCTACTACCTGTCGTAGATAGTAACCGGGACCTCACACATCCTATTGTCAGAGTTGAGCTGCCATGGTCCTCTGACATGGCTCATGTAGCTACTACCTGTCGTAGATAGTAACCGGTATCTCACACACCCTAGTGTCAGAGTTGTTGAGCCGCCGTGGTCCTCTGACATGGCTCATGTAGCTACTACCTGTCGTAGATAGTAACCGGGACCTCACCCACCCTAGTGTCAGAGTTGTTGAGCCGCCATAGTCCTCTGACATGGCTCATGTAGCTACTACCTGTCGTAGATAGTAACCGGTATCTCACACACCCTAGTGTCAGAGTTGTTGAGCCGCCGTGGTCCTCTGACATGGCTCATGTAGCTACTACCTGTCGTAGATAGTAACCGGGACCTCACACACCCTAGTGTCAGAGTTGTTGAGCCGCCATAGTCCTCTGACATGGCTCATGTAGCTACTACCTGTCGTAGATAGTAACCGGGACCTCACACACCCTAGTGTCAGAGTTGAGCTGCCATGGTCCTCTGACATGGCTCATGTAGCTACTACCTGTCGTAGATAGTAACCGGGACCTCACACACCCTAGTGTCAGAGTTGAGCTGCCATGGTCCTCTGACATGGCTCATGTAGCTACTACCTGTCGTAGATAGTAACCGGGACCTCACACACCCTAGTGTCAGAATTGTTGAGCCGCCGTGGTCCTCTGACATGGCTCATGTAGCTACTACCTGTCGTAGATAGTAACCGGGACCTCACACACCCTAGTGTCAGAGTTGTTGAGCCGCCATAGTCCTCTGACATGGCTCATGTAGCTACTACCTGTCGTAGATAGTAACCGGGACCTCACACACCCTAAAATTTATTTAAGCGAAGAAAAAAAATTTTTTTGTTTGATTAATAATTGCTCGTTTACAGGACACCATGTCCCGAGACCGGACCTCACGTCGGTTCTACAGGGCGGAGTCCACGCATGACCTGCTGTCCTTCATGGACAAGGGTCAGGCGGCAAGCGATGAGAACCGGTGGACCTTCGAGACGGCGTGGGAGGCGGCAAACAAAGGTACGGTAGCACTCGAGTCAAACCGTTTACATGCGAGTCGGTAATAACTATCTAACTAATAATCAAATCAGGGCCATTATTCACAATTAAACTGCATAAATATCTGGTCGACCGGAGCTAGTGTCCAAAGTATTTTATTCTTATTCTTTTTAATTTGGCTTAAAAACAAAAAAAACTTAAACTTGAATAAACAAAAAAAAGTAAAAACATTGTATCGGACCGGAATTTGAACCCAGACACCTGTGATTGTCAATCTTGCGCATTGACCGCTAGACCACGATGCTTACGCCCGAGCGTGTGAAATTAGGGACCATATTTGTGCTGAATAAGCTGAAGAAAACCGCATGAAAACTCGAAAGCACGCGTTTTCCCAGACATAAGACTAATCTAGATAGATTTTCAATCAGTGAAATCGTTAGGAGCCGTTTCCGAGATCGCCATTAGTAATATAAATAAATTTGCAAGAATTGCTCGAGGGATAAATAGTGCTCCTTGAGTTGTTTTTTTAAAAGTTCCGATAGTTCTACAGTATCGTATGTCATTTGGCTGTGTTGCAGAGTCTTATTGCATGAACACAGAATGATCTTGTTTTTTGAAATTTAGTGCGTAACGCCTGCCATAGTCCACTGACTGAGTAACTATAAATGTACCATTCGTCCAGTAGCCATGTTTCGGTTCATACTGTCATATTGTTTTGTTTGTGGCCTAGGAAACCAGTAAGGTAAGCCGGGACGAGATAGTAACTGGATACTGGCTATTGTACTTACTTAAGATCCAGATATACAATAAGACAGGTTGCACTGGCTTTGTTTATAATTCTTTTGTCTTATATAATTGTCACTTAAGACTCCATAGAGCGACAGTGGCGCCCTCATTCGCTCTTTCTACATAAAATAATTTCAAAAACAGAGCCGGATTTTTTGCAGTCATCGCTGATTTACGGTTTATCGACACATTATGGATTCATGTGTAGATTAATGTATAGTTTCTATGCAAAATAGTTTCGCTGTCTCACATCTGCCAGGCTTTTAAACGGATATTTGAAATGTCGGAGAGAGACATACTCTTTTTAGGAGTTCTGTACCCTAAGGATGGCATACCATAAAATTAATGCCCTTATAACTGTGTGTCGTTTGTTTCAGTCGGTGGAATCTACACAGTCATCAGATCCAAGGCCTATGTGTCTACTGAGGAAATGGGAGACAACTATTGTTTGCTTGGTAAGTGAAAATGTATGTTATAATGACTGGAATAGGGATGATAAAACGTTCACGATTTGGCCCAGCGAACTACCTAAAGCGACATACTAAGAGGATAATGCTTACATTCTACATATTTAAATTCCGAACAAGTGATGTTTAGAGATCATGTCATTATTGACAAATATTACTATAGCAGAGCAATGTTTGCGCGGTTGCATGGCAGCGCGCGGTGCGCATTTCAGTGCGTCTACCACAGTCTACCATGAGTTTACTATCGGAAATGCTGCTCAGTCGAGATGCGGGTGACAAGGACAGAGCTATAGTTAACGATACACGTTATCGCCTGAAGAATCCATTCCGAATGTATTCGAAATGATAAACTCTTTCGATCGCGTCGAAACCCTCGCCATTTTGCGTAATTGATGCTATAACACCGTCCGTGACACTTTTTGCACTATATCACACCATTATAACAAAAAAAAACACATAACAGTATTATTAACCAATTAACAAAATTGCAATGAACTACCATTTTTCAAGTTCGCGCCAAGAATCCTTTCCGAAGTTATTTCTCAATGTAATCTTTTGTATTAAATTGCAGGTCCATATAAAGAGCAGTGCGCAAGAACTGAGGTCGAAGAGGCTGAGTTCCCAGCCAATTCTCCGCTCAGCACTGCCGTAGCAGCTATGAGGAATCAGGGATATAAGGTGAAGAAATACTTATGCAACACTAGGTGTTTAATCTCGATAGATCGTCGGTAGATCTAGTAGGGGGATGTCTCTGATACGTGGTCGACGCTTGAGAATTTTACCTCCCTATCGGTTTTCGGTTCTTCAAGCGATGTGGCTTGCCCGTTGCCGCTTGAGCTGACTCGTCGAGCTATGTCGGTGTTACGGATTTTATAACGTAGAGAAATTTGAGCTTGTTTATTCGGCCCACAGTAAAGGACCACGTATGTCATCACTGGCAACACAAAGGAGTTCGAAGATCATTTGATCGATGTTTTTTTCTTCAAGCAGCACACGGTTCTGTTGATGTATATCGGCAGATGACTATTGTATGAACAAACAATGTAATGAAACAAAGTGTCCTAAAGTGGCACATTTCACAGATATTTCAAAGTAAAGATGGACATAATAAGTGCTACAAACATGGTTAAAAACCGGTCAAGCGCGAGTCGGACTCGCGCACCGAGAATTCCGTACAGAATATGAATAATTAACGTACTGAAAATCATGCTCTACCGAAAATATAAGTCCGATTGAAGAACCAACTTTATTTTGCGGTTACATTACATACCCGATGTATGGCTTTCAGCTACAAAGTTAAGTTTGTAAACATCACAAAGCTACATATTTTGACTGTGTTTTTTGAGATTTATCCCTATACTTGTGCTGTAAGACCTTGCTTCTTGCCAAATTTCAGGATTCTAGAACAATGGGAAGTACCCTATAGGTTTTGGTTCCCTTGCATTTCGTATGGAAATGGTCTAAAATACAGCTATATATTTTTATTGCGTTGACCTATAGGTTTGATTTTGTCACAGCTCCAAGGGACGGCAGACTTGAGTATTCGATATTAATTTCAACTTGATATCTCCACGCGTTCCTCAGAAAAAGGGTCTTGACAGACAGACTTATCTTATAAGGGTTTCTTTTTTCCTTTTCGCGTGTCTTCTTTGAATACATTTTCAAAGGCGAGATTATCTAAGAACGAACTTTGATTATATGTTTCTATATTGCAGCTACACACAGGGACTTGGTTGGTGGACGGCAACCCGCAAATAATCCTGTTCGATATCGGCTCTGGCGCGTGGCAGCTGGACACGTATAAACAGGAACTGTGGGATACGTGCTCGCTCGGAATACCCCATCTAGACGTGGAAGCCAATGACGCGATCATACTAGGGTTCATGATTGCGCAGTTTATTACTGAGGTGAGAAATATATATTTAACAATCAACATCAACAGCCTATACATGTCCCCACTGCAGGTCTCAGTCCTACTCTCCTACAGAGTGTATGGGACATAGTACACCATGCGGGACCAGTGCGCATTGGTAGACTTCACACACACCTTTGAATTTCTGCTCAGGAGTGTGCAGGTTGCCTCACGATGTTTTCCTTCACAGAAAAGCCAATGGTGATGATTGTTATGATTCGTACATAAATAACAAATTGTAACTCATTGGTACGAGTCAGGATCGAACGCAGACCACGATCGTTCAAGGACTGACGCTCTACACAACTGAACTACCACGTCAGAATTTTTTTGACATTACATATTTAAGTATGTAAGATTGTGATTTATCTATTTGCAGTTTAGGAAAGCGGCAGAGGGCTACAGCGACACCCCGCCAAGGGTTGTTGCTCACTTCCACGAGTGGCAAGCGGGCATAGGTCTCATAGTGCTCAGGTAATACATAATTAACGCGTTCAAAAATAACCTAAAACCCGACTTCAGTAGGCTAGATGACACCAAATCAGATTGGGGCTAAATTGTATTTTAAAACATAAAGGCCATTATAAATCTCCTATAAAATTCAAAATATCTAAAATTATTTAATTTTTTTCTGGACTTTTACACTTCTAAAGCCCGCAAAATTTCCAGAAAAACCTACTTGCTCGTATAATTTTTTTTATTTTACGTTTTGCTTTGTAATTACATTGTGAATATTTTTTAGTAAGGGCGTGGTCACATAAAAACATTATTTTACGAGATAACGCAAATATTGTTAAAAGTTTCATACGTTATCTATACTTCAATACTTAACCGTGACGTCACGCCTAGGTAC
Source organism: Carcina quercana (assembly GCA_910589575.2). Lineage (NCBI taxonomy): Eukaryota > Metazoa > Arthropoda > Insecta > Lepidoptera > Depressariidae > Carcina > Carcina quercana. The sequence continues at coordinate 1,487,544 of OU342455.1, read as the reverse complement.
CGATTTGTATGGAGCGTTTTTGCACCACGTGACTAGAATCACTTTTCGATGGGCTATATTAGGAAAACTATACATCATATCGAAAAATCTTTAATAAGGCTATTTATCTCTTCACACGGTCTCTCGAATGAGGGAATAAAATTTTTTTTGTCATCATCCCTATTGCCTTAACAATTTCAGTTTTGTTGATTTTTTCAAAGAGCGATCAACAAATTTCGTGTCGTATGTTCTACCAAACAGAAAAAGAATTATTAAAATCATTTCACTATTGGCGGGGTTATCGCGTAACACACATACAAAAAACGTACGCGTCGAATTGAGAAGCTCCTCCTTTTTTTGAAGTTGGTTGAAAACATATGTAATCTCGTAAAATAACTCATAAACTTCCCACGATAAACCCGTCGTGTTTCGGGTCGTTTAATTTGTCTTTATGTGTACTATATAGATCCAGTGACTTTAATAAATAGTAACCAACTCAGATATTTTGGCCGAAATATCGTTACACGTGCCACCAGTGCGCAAGCATGTCCTACGTCCACGTCCCCAGCCCACCTTCCATGTTCCCGCAGCTAGAACTAAAGCGCTCTCTACATCACCGCTCCACTGCGCCCTACAACTACTTAATAAAACTATCACCTATGATGACTCAGTAGACGTTTTCTATGACTCGGAATCGAGGTTCCTGTCATCAGCCGCTCGATATCTGGAGTCTCTTGCTGGTCCCAGCACTGTGACACACTATGACCGATCTAGAGCTGGCACTAGCAAACTACCAATAGTAGATTTAGTTTTATAGTTTAGTTTTATAATTTTGACAATATTATTATGTGTAGAATAACTGTAAGTAATAATTGATACGAATAAATGAATTGAATTGAATTGAATAAATTACCAGCAACAAAAAAGCTTGTAAAAAAATTTAACTAATTAACAAAAACTTTTTCTGTAATTGTTTTTATTACAGAGTCCGTCACGTGGACGTAGCTACAGTGTTCACAACGCACGCCACCCTCCTGGGGAGATACTTGTGCGCTGGCAACACTGACTTCTACAACAACTTAGACAAGGTAACACATTGATGCTAAAGTTCATTTTCCTTCCAAAAAGCTGTAATTTGGTACGAGTATACATATTAATCACGCCGACAAAGTGGTAGAATAAAATCTTGTAAAAATTTTTTTTAGGGTACATACACATAACTTGGGGATGTTTTTTTTTTCGCGTCTACCCCATCGTGTGGGGTGTCATTAAACAGGTCTTTTATTTTATTAATTAAGCTACAAAGTGATAATTTTCAGTGTCAGAGTTGAGTCCCCCCAATGTTAATTGAATGATGTTATAAACGATAAACTATAGTTATTTCGATCCTGGTTTATATAATGTCTCATCATCAGCCGGGAAACGTCCACTGCTGGACATAGGCCTCCCTCATGGTACGCCACATCGACCGGTCCCGAGCCACCTGCATCCAGCGACTCCCTGCGACTCTAACCAGGTCGTCGGTCCATCTAGTATGGGTACTCCCTGGTACGTGGTCGCCACTCGAGAACCTTTACTCCCCACCGGTTATCGGTTCTTCGAGCGATGTGGCCTGCCCATTGCCACTTCAGCTCACTGACTCGTCGAGCTATGACGGTGACCTTCGTTCGTCTACGGATTTCCTCTATAATCTGTCTATGATATACTATATTCGTGTTATAGATAAACGTTTAAATTGGCCATCTCTCTCTAGTTCTCAGTGGACGAGGAGGCGGGAAAGAGACAGATATACCACCGGTACTGCATGGAGAGAGCGGCGTCACATATGTCGCATATTTTTACTACAGTTTCGGATATTACAGGTAATTAAAGTAAACATTAATAACAAGCCTCGGTGGCGCAGTGGATAAGGCGCGGACTCTCAATCTGAGGGTTCCGGGTTCGAATCCAGCCGTGTACGTTGTTGTTTGTTCAATTCAAGTACATTATCCGATTGCTTATCGGTGAAGGAAAACATCGTGAGGAAACCTGCATGTCTTGAACAGGCATGTGAAGTCCGCCAATGCGCACTGGTCCCGCGTGGTAGATGTGATAAAGTTACTATTTTTTAGCCGACATGCCATAATCTTCTAAAATACAACAGCTGGATTTGTGCAGTAACTATCTAACAATAGTACATCAGATTGTGATGTCGTGAAATGAGTATCATTAACATACAACTTCACAATGAATCACAATTTACATTTTAAACACTTTTCGATTATTGTTCAAAGCGCCATCTATGAACCATTAGCTGCGTAACTGCTATTGTAGCTAACTGTAAAGTTGTAAATTAATGATATTTATTTCGCGACACTATAATTTCATCTCCCATGTTTAGGTAATTTCTTATCAAAGACAGATATTCTGTTTTGAAAGATTATGGCAACAGAAATTTAGTATGGAAGCATTAGGAGAGAAGTGTCTGACCTGGTGCATTCTTGATCTCTGTGCCCCAGGGTACGAAGCGGAGCACCTGCTGAAGCGCAAGGCTGACATCATCACCCCCAACGGTCTGAACGTGAAGAAGTTCTCGGCGCTGCACGAGTTCCAGAACCTGCACGCGCTCGCCAAGGAGAAGATACACGAGTTCGTGAGGGGACACTTCTACGGGTGAGACGACTTCACCACGAACTCATCAACAACTGATCTCAAGCCTACAATATCTGTTGCTATACGTCAGTCCTTGAACAATCGAGGTCTGGGTTCGATCCTGGCTCGTACCAATGAGTTACAATTTGTTATCAAAAAATCAAAAATATTTATTTCGTTTACAACCTTTCTATATATACAGTACGTGAAGGCTCTCCTTTTAAGTATGGATAATACTTGTATTAGGAGGCCCCACTCTTCCCAAGGAAAATAGCTGCAGCAGAAGGATGATTAATAAACTACATAAAAATTTAACAATATTTGACCTTAAGAGTAATTTATGGAAAAAACATTAAAACTACTAAAATTATATCTATAAACATCTTAAAACTAAGGTGTGTGGGAATGTGTGAGAGAAGTATGTGAGGGTGTGTGTGAGAAGTGTGTGTGTAAGAGTAAGTTGTTGGGATCGGTCAGCATGTCCACTATTGGGCTACGTCACAGCCTCGATAAGAGACTCGGTCTCTTGGTACGTTAGCTGTGTCAGGTAGTTAGTTACTAGTTTTTTTGCTTCGAAAGGGGTTTTAGCATATAAGTTTAGGTTTCTATTTAGCTTGTTGTATAAAGCCGCTGACAGGTTTTTATATTGTTTACGTCCAAAAGTCGTTTTAGCGTGGTAATATGGAATAACATTTTGGATGCGTCTGCTAAGTGCGTTGGTTGTTAGGTATGAAAGTGATTTGTGCCGTTTTATGTTATTTATGTAGGAATGATAAAAATCCCAATAAACAAGCTCAAAGTCACTCAGCGAGCTATGCTCGGAATTTCTCTACGTAATAAGGTCCTTAATGAGGAAATCCGTAGACGAATGAAGCTCGACGAGTCAGTAAGCTGAAGTGGCAATGGGCAGGTCACATCGCTCGAAGAACCGATAACCGGTGGGGAGTAAAGGTTCTCGAGTGGCGACCACGTACCAGGGAGTCCCCATACTAGATGCACCGACGACCTGGTTAGAGTCGCTGGATGCAGGTGGCTCGGGACCGGTCGATGTGGCGTGCCATGAGGGAGGCCTATGTCCAGTAGTGGACGTTTCCGGGATGATGACGATGATAAAAATCATCGTGAGGCAACCTGCACACTCCTGAGAAGAAATTCAAAGGTGTGTGAAGTCCACCGATCCGCACTGGTCCCGCGTGGTGTACTGTATCCCATACACTCTGTAGGAGAGTAGGACTGAGACCTGCAGTGGGGACGTATATAGGCTGGTGATGATGTATGTTCGTCTGTTGTCAGTCACTTCAACTTCGACCTTGATAAGACGCTGTACTTCTTCATCGCGGGCCGATACGAGTTCGGGAACAAGGGGGCTGATATCTTCATAGAAGCTCTGGCGAGACTCAACCACTACTTGAAGGTGAGTGTTATGTGCCGGGAAGCGTGTGCCGGGCCGTCCCCCTGATAGACGCACCGACGACCTTGTTAAGGTCGCTGGCAAGTGTATACCTTGGAGCTAGCTGCCCAGGAATAAAAATTTGTTTTGGACCATAAGTTTCATAATAAGTTTCTGTTGCCATTTTCGCTTCTCGTGTGATCCCATTTGGTCCATGGCATCCATGAGAAGACCATGCAAGTTTGAAATTTGATGCACATTTTTAGGGCAGATGAAGTCTGTTTCTAGTTATTTTTGAACGCGTTTACTCGTATAAAATAATAATAATAAATACTAATAAACGATTGTTTATTTATATGCGAAAGTCAAGGAGCTAAATCAACCCCATCATAGATGCAGAAGTCAACCTCCCCCCTCAACACACCCCCCGGCTTTCTTACATCGTGTCTGTCAAAGGCAGGCCCACTGTGAAGTACGAGGGTAGATCGATAATTCTGGTAAAAATCGACTTATGAATAAAGTTATCGCAAATTGCATATAATTTTCTTGAAAACTCTTTAAAAGACAAATTTTTTACGTCCATAAAAGCAGGGCCGGATTTAGGGGAGGGAAACCGGGGCCTCCTCAAACAGGGGGCCCCCACAATAGAGACTCCAGAACAAAAATTTTGTTTCAAATTCCAACTAGTAAACACTAGTAAACATCTTTTCCTTTGATATATATTTTTTTGCTCTTTTACCTTTACCTACAGCCTACAGTACTTTGTACATACATGATTATTTAATTATATTTTTTTCCGTTTATATTTATATGTGTTTGTTCAATATTAAAGGAATCTACTTGGTTTCACAATAAATTATTTATTGAAAAACTCGAGTAAAAAAAGTTGGTTTACTTTATTTGGAAAATAATTTGGGGCGAGGGGGCCTCCGCTCCTTTATTGCCCCGAGGCCTCTGTACCTCTAAATCCGGCCCTGCATAAAATCGCAAACATGGAGAAAAGTGACTTTGGAACTTGTTTTTTTTTTAAATGTCGTCCATTCTGTTAGAATTCGCGTCAATATTACAGGCGGCAGGCTCCGACACGACAGTGGTAGCCTTTCTTATATTTCCCGCCAAAACAAACAACTTCAACGTGGAGAGTCTGCGGGGGCACGCCGTCACCAAAGCCCTGAGGGACACCATCAACGAAATACAGACGAAAATCGGGAAGCGCATGTACGACATCTGTTTGAGGTAAGTGTATCATAAAAGAGTTGTTTCAAATTCGGCCCGCACTTGTACACTATTTAAAACATCAAGTAATAGTCTAAATATGCATAGAAAAATACTAGAATTACATTTTTGCATTTATTTTAATGACAGCGTCAAATGTCATTTTATTGACGCCATCTTTGTTTGTAACGTCAATTCTTACAGGTATCGTGCGTTTTATATGTTTTTGTACAAATAAACGAAACCAAAATATACCAAAAATGGTAACTAAATAACTTTTTCTTGATAATGGCATTTTAAAATTTTAAGTGTACAAGACCAGGCCTTGGCGCCATACATTCGCGTAACGTGTCATTTCAGTATTACAGAAAGTCTTAAAATAATGAGAGTCAAAGAAGCCATGGTAGTTCAGTTGAGTACAGCGTCAGTCCTTGAACAATCGAGGTCTGGGTTCGATCCTGGCTCGTACCAATGAGTTACAATTTGTTATTTATGTACGAATGATAACAATCATTACCATTGGCTTTTCGGTGATGGAAAACATCGTGAACAAACCTGCACACTCCTGAGCAGAAATTCACAGGTGTGTGTGAAGTCTACCAATGCGCACTGGTCCCGCGTGGTGTACTATGTCACATACACTCTGTAGGAGAGTAGGACTGAGACCTGCAGTGGGGATTAATATTCTGAATAATAAACCTGAATATTTACAACATACAACAAACCTGTTTTTAGACGTGCGTTTTAACTTACTAGTAGCGCCATCTAGTAACGGGTATCAAAATTAAATAACTAACGTATGAGTAGCGCCATCTAGATGCGAATAGCAAAACTAAATTGAGAACGAAAATCGAGGCGCATTCGTTAGAAGATTGTTCGGTGCATATTATTATTTATGGTTTTCCGTGTTTTAAATATATATAGGCTGGTGATGATGACTAACGAATCACTAATTAAGTTATTGTGTTGTACAGGGGCCACCTCCCTGAAGCGTCCGATCTTCTCCACAAGGACGACACAGTTCGTCTCAAGCGCTGTATCTACGCACTACAGAGGGACGGTCTACCGCCGGTCACTACACACAATGTGGTCAGTTGATTATTACTACACACACACACACACACACACACACACACACACACACACACACACACACACACACACACACACACACACACACACACACACACACACACACACACACACACACACACACACACACACACACACACACACACACACACACACACACACACACACACACACACACACACACACACACACACACACACACACACACACACACACACACACACACACACACACACACACACACACACACACACACACACACACACCATACTACGTGCCCTACTTTAACGTGATATCGTCTTATAAATCGATGACCGCACGCTCGAAAAAGCACAAGATTTCTCTAGAGGATATTGACTATATGCAAATTAAATCCCACTTAAATAAAAATACGTAATAATTTGGATTTTTAATTTGGATTTTGCGAGGGCTAACTGTCTCAAAAATTTAGTTCCTCGAATAGTAAAATGCTTATTAGATTTAGTTTTTTCATTGCATTTTGAACATTTTATTATAGAGGTATATAACACATAAAAACATTATTTTACGAGATAACTCAAAATATCGAACAAACTCCATACATTTTAACGCTCTAAAAACACGTGTGACGTCACAAATGTCACCCGATTCATATGGAGCGTTTTACCACCGCGTGGCTAAAATTTATTTTTCGGCGGGTTGTACTAAAAAAACTGTCGTATCGAAAGAAATGATAGAGGTATTTACCTTTTTACATGTACTATCGATCCTCACGAATAAATACAGTTTAAAAACCGACTATAGTATTGTCTAAATTTTAATGTTTCTAGGTGGACGATTGGAGCGACCCTGTGCTGAACTCGGTCAGAAGATGCCAACTGTTCAACACAGTCAACGATAAAGTCAAAGTAAGTAGCATATTCAACCTAAAGGCACAGAATCTTGAGTTTGTTTTGGTTTGAGTCCACACACTTGGTGACGAGGGCCTGATGATAGACCCAGAAGATGGGAGTGGAACTCTTCAAGGGCTGCTGGTAAACCCCTCGAGTTTGAGCTCATTTTGTTTGTTTCGACTTGTAGCTTTTAGTGCATTACTGACAAAAGCGCTTTTAGTTTTTTTTACTATAGTTTATTATGAAATGAAATTGTTATGGTAAAAATCAACACCTGACCATAACTCTGGCTTTGAAGGAGAACATTATAACTTTGTACTAAGTTGTGATTATTCATGTTTGAGAAACGATTGATTCATGATGATGATTGACCTGACCATGGTACATCATGATGTGGTCAACAGTGTAAAATCACATGAAATGACCCTTAGACCCTGGCGCATTTGAAATGAACTTTTTTAGAGTTCCGTACCCAAAGAATAACCAACGGGACCCTATTACTAAGACTCCGCTGTCCGTCCGTCACCAGGCTGTATCTCATGAACCGTGATAGTTAGACAGTTGACATTTTCACAGATGATGTATTTCTGTTGCCGATATAATAACAAATCCTAAAAAACAATAAAATAAATATTTACAACATACAACAAACCTGTTTTTTAGACGTGCGTTTTAACTTACTAGTAGCGCCATCTAGTAACGGGTAACAAAATTAAATAACTAACGTATGAGTAGCGCCATCTAGATGCTAGTAGCAAAACTAAATTGAGAACGAAAATCGAGGCGCATTCGTTAGAAGATTGTTCGGTGCATATTATTATTTATGGTTTTCCGTGTTTTAAATATATATATTTAATGCTAATAATCACTATGTCGGTTCCCAAATCACGAATATAAACGCTTTCTATTTAACAAACTTGTTTCAAAATTGCCATGACAGCTGTATCATCATATTCAATATTCGGCAATATTCAAACGAAGAAAATCATATGTTTCTTTACATATATATATTCTGTACGGAACCCATTGCACTTTGCCAATTTTTTAAACTACAATTATCTTCCACAGGTGATATTCCACCCTGAATTCCTTACATCCACGAACCCCCTGTTCGGTTTAGACTACGAGGAGTTCGTCCGCGGCTGCCACCTCGGGGTGTTCCCCTCGTACTACGAGCCGTGGGGGTACACCCCCGCCGAGTGTACCGTCATGGGTATACCAAGCATCACCACTAACTTGTCAGGTAAAATAACTATACTGTTACAAAATGACACTTACACAACTTTATCACAAAAGTTTGCAAGATATTATCCCCGTGTCCTAATGGCTAAATCATCATCATCATCAGCCGGGAAACGTCAACTGCTGGACATAGGCCTCCCTCATGGTACGCCACATCGACCGGTCCCGAGCCACCTGCATCCAGCGACTCCCCGCGACTCTAACCAGGTCGTCGGTCCATCTAGTAGGAGGACTCCCTGGTACGTGGTCGCCACTCGAGAACCTTTACTCCCCACCGGTTATCGGTTCTTCGAGCGATGTGGCCTGCCCATTTCCGCTTCAGCTCACTGACTCGTCGAGCTATGTCGGTGACCTTCGTTCGTCTACGGATTTCCTCATTCCGGACCTTATCACGTAGAGAAATTCCGAGCATAGCTCGTTCCATTGCTCGCTGAGTGACTTTGAGTGGCTAATGGCTAAATAGTGGACTAGAAATCTTAAAGTCCTGGCTTCGATCCGTTTATAATATCTCAATAAATATCAATTTTTCTAGATGTCATTAAATGCTTGTATTGTTTATTAATTTATTTATGTATTTATATCAAATTACAACAATAGCGTGCACTTGTTCACGGATCGGGGTAATCTAAATAATTAATTTGTAAATGTATTTAACTAATTCAGCTCATAGTAGTAGTGACTTTAATTTACGAAAGGTGACATTTCATCTGTGGCCAGCTCGTTGTACACTGTTTTAAAATAAAGGTAAAAATATGGGAATTACTTTAAAAACTGTAATGATCAGGCTATATGGTTAATTTCCTTGTACAAAATACTTCCTTTTTTCTAGGTCAATTTCACGTTCATTTTCAAATGACAGCTTTAGGACAGCTACTACTTAGCATTTTGCGTTGTCACAGATTCGTTCAGAAATGGTTATTAACACGAGTAAATATATAAATTCTAATTATTATATGTTTAGTTTATTTCTAAACCAGAGGTAGATAATTAATTACTATTATATGTATGATTTAGAACTGTAAAAAATAGCGTCTTTTTAAATCGTATCTACGGTAAGGATCAAAGTGACTCAGTTTCTGAACGCAGACTGAGATATTGACATTGACAATCAAAATGGCGGGTATGACTTTAACAAAACAAAACGAATACCTATATTAGAGGTATATATGTACGTGTTTGATTTTGACAGTCCGCCATTGTTGTTTTGTGTTGCAATTGTTTGAGGGAAAACATATTTTGTACACGGCATTCAGGTAGATTTGTTGAAAATACAAAATCAAAAAAGGTTAATTTTAAAAACACCATTATTATATGTGGTGTACATTGATCTGGCCCAGGCTCCAAATATTTTTGAAATTCACCTTTCTTTCAAGTTGTTAAAATGTTGACCAATCTGAAATCGATGCCAATAAACTTGATCGTTATTTTAATGTTTACAATACTATGCTTCGCCAGGGTTCGGGTGTTTCATGCAGGAACATATAGCGGACCCGATGTCCTACGGTATATATGTGGTTGACCGTCGCTATATCTCGCTGGAGGGCACCGTTCAGCAACTAGCTCAATACATGTATGACTTCGCCAAGTAAGTTCCTGCAGGTTTATGATCGCCTGGTACTTTAAAACTACTTGTATCTTAGCGGAAGCGCAGATAAATAGGGCATGTCCATTATAATCATCAACGCCAGCTACAGAGAGGAATAGATAACATAGATAAGATAAACCTTTATTTGCAATAAATGTGGTACATTTCAGATGTTCAAGTAAATTATTCTAGATCACACATTTAGCCAATGTTCTGACATGCAAACAGTAATTAAAAGTAATAATATCGAGCATTTAAATTATACAATTATATGATGTCAAGACACGTACCTAATTGATACCTATTATATATAATACAGTTAAAGTTGTTTGTTAATGATACCCATTTCTGTTGGTAACTCAGAAGTCGAGGTCTGCGTTCGATCCTGGCTCGTACCGATGCGTTACAATTTGTTATTTATGTACGAATGATAACAATCATTACCGTTGGCTTTTCTGTGAAGGAACACATCGTGAACAAACCTGCACACTCCTGAGAAGAAATTCAAAGGTGTGTGAACCATGGCTATTATTTGCCTGGATACGCTCCGAGCAAGGTGCTTCCTTATGCAGGCAGTGACACTATGTCCTTTGAATTTGAAGATGGAAAAATTCCCGGGCTCCCGTTGTATTGATGAGAAGGAAAAGACGGGACTCAGCGCTACCGATGGAGACGCCTGGACACCTTCAGGTCCCCTCACAATCCGGCACGAGAACCACCTGCTGAACTACACCTTTCGGAGCTTAGTTTAATTGTTATACGTAATTTGATAATGTCTTTTCGGGTGTTGCGCGGACGCGTTCGATCTCGCGTTTGCTTACGTCACAGTGTGCACTCGATGTTGTAGATGGCGCCACTTGCGGCGCGGTGAATTTAAACGTATAGGTATGGTTTGGGTAGGAAATAAATCGGGACTAGGGGAAGTCCAAGTTACCACGTCCTGGTAAACACTTTTTGTTCAGCGAAACCACTGCAAGGACAAATCTTGGACACCACTCACCACTAAACAGACTTGTGCGTCAGTATAACCAGTTAACCAAAGCCATAGACGTTGATATTTATCACAATAGTAAATTTAAATTCAAAACCTTAATATCTGATAAGCTGTAAATATTCTTTTGTTATTTTTATTTTGTTATCGTTCTTTTAATTTCGTAACTTTATTATTATCATGTCGTTGTTGCCTGTAAGTAGGGTAGCATTTAGCTATACTATTACATTTGTGTCTTCATGCTCATGTTAATGTATATCCGGTAGGTGACCTTCTTAAATAAAATAAAATAAAGTCCCGACACTGCCCATTGCCGCTTCAGTATTGCCAGCATTATGCACATCGTTTCAAATTTTATGACGTCATTTCCAGGCTGACACGAAGACAGCGAATCATACAGAGGAACAGAACTGAACGTCTGTCAGATCTGATGGACTGGAGGAATTTGGGGATAGTGAGTATCAGCATCATCAGCGAGGAAACGTCCGCTGCTGGACATAGGACTCCTCCATACGACTAACCTTAACCAGGTCGTCGGTCCATCTAGTAGGGGGACTCCCTGGTACGTGGTCGCCACTCGAGAACCTTTACTCTCCACCGGTTATCGGTTCTTCGAGCGATGTGGCCCGCCCATTGCCGCTTCAGCTCACTGACTCGTCGAGCTATGTCGGTTTCTACGGATATACGGATTTACTCATTCCGGATTTTATCGCGTAGAGAAATTCCGAGCATATCTCGTTCCAAAGAATTTGGGCTTGTTTATTCGGCCCACAATAAAGGTAGTAGTAAGTAGATCCATAGACTACTGTAGATTATGGCAACATTCGCAAAACAAATCAACTAAAAAAATGTATGTTGTAGTTATAAAGGGGTTTTAATTTTACCTTCATCTTACCTGAAGCCAATTTCGATATATACGTCCCCACTGCAGGTCTCAGTCCTACTCTCCTACAGAGAGTGTATGGGACATAGTCCACCACGCGGGACCAGCGCGGATCGGCGGACTTCACATGCCTGTTCAAGACATGCAGGTTTCCTCACGATGTTTTCCTTCACCGTTAAGCAATCGGATAATGTACTTGAATTGAAAAACAACTCATAGGTACACGGCTGGATTCGGACCCGGAACCCTCAGATTGAGAGTCCGCGCCTTATCCACTGCGCTATCGACGCTTATCCATCTATACTCATCCATACTTATAAATGCATACGTGAGTTTGTACAAGTCCGTCCTTTACGTCGCAATTACATAGTCTAATTTTCATTGCGATCGAACAAGGAGTTCTCGTGGAATTGCTCGTGAAAAAGCTAGTGATACAATAAAACAGGCTTGTGGCTACAAGTGTGATTTCATCCGCAGTACTATCGCCAAGCGCGTGCTCAAGCACTGAAGATAGTCTATCCAGACTACGTGGACCAAATGGACCAAGAGTTGGAGAAGAGGTTCAACTACCCCAGGCCTATCTCGGAGCCTCCGAGCCCGACACACTCACGTAAGTAGTCCTTTGTTTCAAATGCCCTTGTTATCAACATTGTAAAAGCCCTTGTTATCATCTTTGTAAAAGCCCTTGTTATCGTCTTTGTAAAAGCCCTTGTTATCATCTTTGTAAAGACCCTTGTTATCATCTTTGTAGAAGCCCTTGTTATCATCTTTGTAAAGGCCCTTGTTATTAACTTTGTTTCAAAAGCCCTTGTTTAAAATGCCGTTGTTGTTTCAAAAGCTCTTGTTCTCAAATTGGTTTCAAAAGCCTTCCTTATCAGTATGCTTCAAAAGCCCTTGTTATGCCTAGTCTAGTCAACAAGTTCAAAAACGTGAAAAATAGAGATAAAGGTCCTAAAAATATGAGCGATGGCTCATTCGATTCGGAATCACCTCTAGAAAAATGTTTTTGAAGGATTTTGGTGCAGGTTAAAAATTGCAATTGTTATTAACAAAATAAGATGAAAAAAAAATGATATTTCGTTTTTTGTTAATAACTCGAAAAATATTAACATTTAAGCAATTTTGAAAAAAGCTCGTTAAAGAGGAGGAAATTTCCAATAAAAAAGTCCTAACTCCCGGAATTCTATCTCCATTATTTATAATTTTAATTAGACGTTGAAAATAGGGCTCCGCGCGGCAGTTACGGCATGCGCGCGCCGCCGCTAAAGAGAATTCAGCAATAAAAATAATTTTTTTATAACATAAAATGTGATTTTAAAAATTTGAAAAAATTCTAGTATCTTCTTAACACTTGAAAGAATCGAGCCCTGAAGAAAAAAAAGTTTAATCACCATTTTTCAAAAAGTTATTCAATTGTTAACTAACCAATTTTTTCCCAATCTCCATTGGCATAAACAATGGGATGAAAGGTATAAATAATTGGCCTATAAATTTTAAACTTCGTGGAGCCCTTTTGACATATGTACTTTATAAGATCCTGCGGTTTATTTTCATTAAAGTTTATTAATTTGTTAATTATGATTTTTTATAACTATTGAAAAATTAAAAATCTAAAAAATGTTGATAAAAAATTTAAACAGGCATAGCTAAACATTAATTGAAATTTTTCAATAGTTATAAAAAATCATAATTAACAAATTAATAAACTTTAATGAAAATAAACCGCAGGATCTTATAAAGTACATATGTCAAAAGGGCTCCACGAAGTTTAAAATTTATAGGCCAATTATTTATACCTTTCATCCCATTGTTTATGCCAATGGAGATTGGGAAAAAATTGGTTAGTTAACAATTGAATAACTTTTTGAAAAATGGTGATTAAACTTTTTTTTCTTCAGGGCTCGATTCTTTCAAGTGTTAAGAAGATACTAGAATTTTTTCAAATTTTTAAAATCACATTTTATGTTATAAAAAAATTATTTTTATTGCTGAATTCTCTTTAGCGGCGGCGCGCGCATGCCGTAACTGCCGCGCGGAGCCCTATTTTCAACGTCTAATTAAAATTATAAATAATGGAGATAGAATTCCGGGAGTTAGGACTTTTTTATTGGAAATTTCCTCCTCTTTAACGAGCTTTTTTCAAAATTGCTTAAATGTTAATATTTTTCGAGTTATTAACAAAAAACGAAATATCATTTTTTTCATCTTATTTTGTTAATAACAATTGCAATTTTTAACCTGCACCAAAATCCTTCAAAAACATTTTTCTAGGGGTGATTCCGAATCGAATGAGCCATCGCTCATATTTTTAGGACCTTTATCTCTATTTTTCACGTTTTTGAACTTGTTGACTAGACTAGCCGCTGTTATCAACTTTGTTCCAGAAGCCTTTGTTATCAAAATTTATTTTCAAACGCCCGTGTTATCACTTTGTTTCAAAAGTCCTTGTTATCTAGTTTGTTTCCAATGTCTTTGTTATCACTTTGTTTCGAAATCCTTTTTAACCTGAAGTACTTAAAATTGTCTATTATGAAATGAACGAGACAAGTGCTAAGACTATTAGTAAGTAAGAGTAAAAGAGACCACACTTATAGTAAGTAACACGACATTTCGCCTCTAACGATCACTATTGTGACGGTCCGTCCCTCTGTCGCAGCGGAGTATCCCAGCAATTACTATCAACTTGAAGTTTGGAATTGTTATAAAAATTGAGATGACCCAATAAACTACCCCAACCCCCGATTTTTCTTTTTTCTGCAGCGTAATTTTCGGTTTTTTATCCTAAGTGTCCAATGAAAATGTGTAATATTATAGGAAAAACTATGCAATGTCTCTTATTTAGTTTTGAGATGTCATCAAAAAACTTTACAAAGAAGTTTAGGTTTTGCGATCAAAAACATGAACAAGTAGTCTTTTCAGGTCAGTAGTCTTTAAGGTTGTTTTTCGTGTTTTTGTTGCGCAAATTCCACTAACGTTTACACGGTTTTTTGACTAGAATTTTTCCACAGGCTTCAGTTTTATGCCCTTACTAACACACTTTCCTTGGTTATTAGAAAGAATTTTTCTATTTACTTATTTTCCGTGACAGAAGGTCGCGAGGAACTATCGGGGTACGTCGCTGGAAAAAAAGAGACAAAAGACGAGCTAACCCAAACCGAATCCGATGTGCAGCGAAAAAATGCAATCAACGTCCAGAAATCATTGGAGATTCTAGAAATAACTGACTCTGGAATCAACGATAATATAGAAATATGCTTCGAGAAAGATCTACAAATGAGCCTAGATAAAAACTCGAATGCGTTCGAGGGTACTTTCTTTTGTGAATCACAAAATGAACATTACAAAACGCCGGAGAATTTCCTAGAGCCTCTAAATAAAGCTGTGTCCGAACAAATCGATCAGCTGATTTCGAAACTCGGTGACATTGACAGCGGAAACGGCGGGAAATATAAATAGGTTTTGTTTTTTTAATTACCGTGTGGCGTTGGCAAAGGTGGTTAGATGTAGAGCCTTGTTTGTAGATTTTTATTTTTGGTTTCGTTTAGGTAGTTCAGCACTTTATTTATTGAGTTTTAGTGTTGAAAAAAAAATAGCACATGTTAGGCGTTTACCACGTTTTCTTGAATACACAGTTTTCATGTGAAACATCGCAATAGTCACTTAACGGGATCACGCTCCATCAAAATTTCATACTAAATTTCTGTTGCCATAATCTTTTAAAATATAACAGCTGGATTTGTGTAGTAACTATCTAAAAATAGTACATCGGATTGTGACGTCGAGAAATGAGTATCATTAACAACCAACTTCACAGTGAATCACAATTTACACTTCTTTTCGATTATTGTTGAAAGCGCCATCTATGAACCATTAGCTGCGTAACTGCTATTGTAGCAAACTGTAAAGTTGTAAATTAATGATATTTCATTCGCAACACTATAATTTCATCTCCTATTTTCGGTAATTTCTTATCAAAGCCAGCTATTCTATTTTAAAAGATTATGGTAACAGAAATTTAGTATGGAAGCATTCGGAGTCAGATCCCGTTAACGTAAATATATGTTCATCATCAATTTATTTAGATCATAAATCTCAAAAAAATATATCAAACTGCTAGTAGTGGCTGGACTATATAACAGAGCAACCCCATGTCATCCTAACCTACCTACACAACATCTTACTGCGATCACCAATACGCCTGTCAAGTATAGTGGCCACCATGGAATTAGGCGATCCATTAGGGAGAATTTCCAACAGTAGACTTACTTAACTCATGAATATTCCTCTAAGTCAAGACGTGTAGTCCCGGCTTAAGAATAGCATGTCCAATGACGTCGTAAAACACAACTAAGGGACAATTTCACGAGATTCAACACCTTCCTATGTTAACGGCTTCTTGCTTTCTCATGTCCAATAGTGGACATTCTGCATCAGCTAATGATCATTGATTTTTATTTTCAGGAGCGACGACCCCAGCAGCATCAGTTCATGGTTCTGATGAGGAAGACGAAGTCGATGAAGAGAAGGAACTAGCTGAGCTCAGGATAAGCGATCATTGATGTCAATGATTTTTTTTTAAAAAAACTTGCAACAAAAATAGTCTGCCAGAAAATTATATTTACTGACAGAAAAATTTGTTACACAATACTTTCAGAAGAAACTGTTTTATTACATGACAGAAATTATGTTTTATTGTCTTTCAGGAAATAACGGTTTTATAGTATATCAGAAATGTTTGTCGTACTGTCAGAAAAGGTTTTGTACTGTCAGACAATTTTCGTTTACTTTTTTTTAAATTTTTAGTTTTAATTAGTCACGTTTTGCTTTTGTTTTGTTGGCCACACTGAAAATCTGTCAACTCGTCAAGTTATGATACGACCTAAACCAGAAAAATATTCATAGTTTGAAGAAGAAAAAAAGTTTTATTGTATGCTGAAAAATCGCTTCGCAAGCGCTGTAATGTAATGTGGTCAGTTGTGAGTTTATGAAAATCTGACAGATGTTGGAATGTTTGTCAGAAAAAATCTTTTATATTTACTGACAGAAAATATATGTTACTAAATGTACAATGTTTTTCAATTATATTTCGCTATTACTTTTTTTTAGAAAAATTAGGAGCACGGTTTAAAAAAAAATTCGTTTTTTGAAAAAACAATAAACTGGTTCTCTTTTTTAAAATTAGATGTTCTGGATTCTTAATTAGGTGTTGAATTTTTTTTATTATATGTTCTTCAGAAAGTAATATTTTCTTTATATCAATTGGATTTTATTACATATTTTTTTCACGTTTTTTTCTTCTTCTCGACTGGGTATTGTTTTAGTTAAGATATTTTTACGTGTATTTCTCATCATATTTTACCATATGCCAAGTCAAAACTGTGTATTAAACCTATCATTGAATTCTTATTTAGAATGAATATAAAAAATTTTATTTCCACTTGCCATGAATTTACAGGTCAATAAAAAATATATTTAAAAATGCCTGAATAATACTTGAAAGATTTTTAGTTTTTATATTTAAATCATTTTATGTTTAGTTTTAAATAGTATTTAAATTTTTATATAGATTTATAAATCGCACTTTTTAGATTCCATTTTTATCAAATAGCATAATATGTAGGTAGATAAAAAATGTTGTAATATGCATCGTTTACATTAGTAGAGTTGATAGGCGAGTGTATAATTCTGATCCATGTGTCAGATTTAAAAACAACCTTTATAATCTATTTACACACTGCAATATCTAAAACTGTATATTTTATGAATTGATTTGAAGACACTGAATTGGTTTTAATTAAAAATACGGTATTTTAAACGTCATATGAATCTTTCTCTCTTATATGAATGTAAATTAAATTGAATGCACGACAAGAACTGGATATTTTTGGATTAAAAAAGGGTGAATATATTCTGTTTTGCTACATATTTGCAAAATGTGTTATTAAAAATAATACATTTTATCTCAAATCATTGTCGTGTGTAGGAAGATTTTTTCAAATATCAAATGACAAATTCTTGTAAATTATTACTTGATCTACTTTTAGTAGTTTCGCGGCAAATATGCACCAATGTGAAATAGACCCTAATAAAGTAATTCTTTCTAAAACACCTTTGCAATTACATACATAAAGTCACTTATTTACCATTTTTGTAAGTAAGGTGTAGAATATCAGATATATTTTTCTTTAACACACACATTGTCAATAGTTCTTAGAAATTGTATCATGAATATATACTTCTTTCGTTCAAAATAAATATTTCTTAAATTAACATATCTATGAAATGAAATGCATCTATTAAAACATATTTCAGATGACTTTCAGCTACGACTCGTGCATGAGTATTGGAACTCTACTATTGTAAACGAAACAATAAAATCAACGAAAATCATAAATAAGTAGATAGATTATTTATATAAGTTAAAAGTAAAACATTTGTTATTTTATATTTATATCTTAGCACCCTAATCTAAGCCAACAACTTTAGTTATATTAAATGGTATTTAAAAAAATACTGCTGAAATTGTTGTCATAGTTGTAAAAAAAACTTAATAACATTATTTACATATTTGAATGAGGTTTTATTAGCAGAATTTTCTGAAGTAGCTATGTATTTCCAAATGTCAAATTGAAGATTCTCTTTGCGATAAAAGTAAATTGAATTAAACATAATGTTATGAAAATCACTTTGGAAGTTTTGGGGCAATGTGAAAACGTTTTTTCTTCATTAAGTTTTTAAACATTATGACTAAAGTTTGCAAGTTTTCCAACTGGCGCCAGTCACTGGCTTCATGTAAACAAGCCGTTACGTTGTCTCATATAGAATGAAAGTTGTTCGCAAAGTTTTACAATGGTTTTGATTCTCTTTTAAAACAAAATTCTACAATCGTAGTGATTACTTGCGATTCTTGGCGCGAACTTGAAAAATTGTGTTTCATTGCAATTTTAGTTATTCGTTAATAATACTGTTATGTGTGTTTTTGTGTTATAATGGTGTGATATAGTGCAAAAAGTGTCACGGACGGTGTTATAGTATCAATTACGCAAAATTGCGAGGGTTTCGACGCGTTCGGAAGAGTTTACCATGTCGAGTACATTCGGCATATGGATTCTTTCGAATAATGTTGAAAGGCAAAGGCTGGCTTTTGAAATTCTCGTCAAGAATCGTCAAAACAAGCGATTAAATGTACACATTATACATTTTATTCAGATAACTGATGAAAAAGCTTCGGCCTTGTTTTTATAACATTAAAATTCTAAAATAGAATATCATTATCAAAGACATGGCTGTATGGTGTTTCGCCTTTGCCATTTCCTGGAAGAAAAAAATCTTACAAAAAAAGTGATTACTTGTTCAGTGATATGTCTTATTCGACTATATTTCAGGAGAGTCGAAACTTCCCTTTTCGTTTTAAATGATAGGAAAAAGACGAAAAATCGCACAATGTTGATGTCAAGAATCGACACCGTTCGTATTGGAACTCCACGACTTTAGTTTTAAATTTTATGTTAGCATCTTAACTGCCATGTTTTAAGATTTTCATTTAGCTGTAAGTTTCTAAGTCGAATTTTAAAAATTGAACTTTTCCAATATTTAAAAATATTGTGCCATAAATCATGGACTTGTCTTGTTATTGTTTAGTAATACATTAAAATCATTATTATTATATCGGTTTGTTTTATTTCTAGACTAGTAAGTTAGCCCGTACAATATTTAGAAAATTTTCAACTGAATGCTATGAATGATAGCAAAATATGTGAGATTGAAGCCTATATCAAGGCTCTTAGGTATCCAAGGCCTTGTAAATGACACGTTCCGAAAATGTCACAAAAAATTTCTGTCGTATGAACCCATAATCATCATCATTGGAAAGAGAATGGGTTCCACCGCAGTACAATGTAGTTTTAGAATTGTTGGTCTTCAGAGAGTCATAACTCGTAAACGGTGCGTCCTAGGCCAAAAATAACCAGATTTTCAACCCCCCCTTGACGAACACCCCCCGTCATTTAAAAATTCCTGACGTACGAGGGGCATACCGAAATGATCGGGAATATAAAACAATACATACAGGAAATAACTAAATTTATTTTTATTGCTTTTCGAAGTATTCTCCGTTGCAGTTAATGCACTTTTGCATTCGTTCGAACCAATTATTATAGCAGCAATTCCAGTCCGAAGTTGACATGGTCAAAATCGTCGATTTGTATGCTTCCACTGCTTCTTCTGGACCTTGAAACCGCTGACCACGCAATAAATCTTTGATTCTAGGGAATGTAAAGTAATCATTGGGACTCAGATCAGGGCTGTATGGAGGATGATCCATTAATTCAACGTTTTCCTGCTTCAAAAACTCGCTTGTTTTCTGAGCGGTGTGAGAGCTCGCATTATCGTGATGGAGGATTATGCGTCGTTTCGGGTTACCTCTACGGAGTTCGGATATCATCTGTGGCAAACAAACCGTTGTATACCAATCAGCGGTAACCGTTCTCCGTTCCTCTAAGGGAACTGTGACTACATGTCCTGTTTTCGCGACAAACGAAGCGACCATTTTCTTCGATACGCTGCGAGAGCGGACAACTTTTGTTGGCTTGATCTCACCTGCGAAGACCCAGACAGCCGACTGATGCTTTCTTTCTGGCTCATATGAATAGATCCATGATTCATCACCAGAGACAATGTTATAAACTGCTTTTGACTTTCCTCCGTTGAAGCGTTGCAGAGTAGACCGGCACCAATTGACACGAGCCGCCTTTTGCTCTTCGGACAAATTATGGGGCACCCAGCGGGAAACTAGCTTTCTCACTCCCAGTTCACCATGTAAAACAGTTTGTATCGCAGTCATACCTATCCCTAAAGTAGCCCGAATCTGCTCATATGTAATATGTCGGTCATCCTGTATCATTCGGCGCACAACAGCGACATTTTCTGGTGTAACCGCTGTTTTTGGCCGGCCTGTGGAAGGTACGGTGCCAAGAGAAGCACGTCCACGCCGGAATTCAGAATACCAGCGATATATTGTCGTCTGGCTAGGCGCTTCACTCTTGTATATAGATATAAGCTCAGCGAGACATTGTCCCTGAGATAATCCTCGTCGAAAGTTGTAAAAAATTATGGCACGGAAACTTTATCTTGTAAGCTCCATTTTTTTATCGACCTATCAATTTCAAACTGATATTGTTCTTTAAAAAAAAAATTTTTTTAAATTCTGTCAATTGTATTCGATTTTCAACTAACCAGTGTTTATTCATCAAAAAGAGTTTTTAATCTAATTAAATCGAAAGTACTCGATTACCGATCTTTTCGGTATGCCCCTCGTATAAACCCATAATCATCATCATCATTGGAAAGTGAACGAGTTCAACCGCAGTACAATGTAGTTTTAGAATTGTTGGTCTTCAGAGAGTCATAACTCGTAAACGGTGCGTCCTAGGCCAAAAATAACCAGATTTTCAACCCCCCCTTGACGAACACCCCCCGTCATTTAAAAATTCCTGACGTATGAACCCATAATCATCATCATCAAACATCATCATTGGAAAGTGAACGAGTTCAACCGCAGTACAATGTAGTTTTAGAATTGTTGGTCTTCAGAGAGTCATAACTCGTAAACGGTGCGTCCTAGCCCAAAAATAACCAGATTTTCAACCCCCCCTTGACGAACACCCCCCGTCATTTAAAAATTCCTGACGTATGAACCCATAATCATCATCATCAAACATCATCATTGGAAAGTGAACGAGTTCAACCGCAGTACAATGTAGTTTTAGAATTGTTGGTCTTCAGAGAGTCATAACTCGTAAACGGTGCGTCCTAGCCCAAAAATAACCAGATTTTCAACCCCCGCTTGACGAACACCCCCCGTCATTTAAAAATTCCTGACGTATGAACCCATAATCATCATCATCAAACATCATCATTGGAAAGTGAACGAGTTCAACCGCAGTACAATGTATAGTTTTAGAATTGTTGGTCTTCAGAGAGTCATAACTCGTAAACGGTGCGTCCTAGCCCAAAAACAACCAGATTTTCAACCCCCCCTTGACGAACACCCCCCGTCATTTAAAAATTCCTGACGTATGAACCCATAATCATCATCATCAAACATCATCATTGGAAAGTGAACGAGTTCAACCGCAGTACAATGTAGTTTTAGAATTGTTGGTCTTCAGAGACTCATAACTCGTAAACGGTGCGTCCTAGGCCAAAAATAACCAGATTTTCAACCCCCCCTTGACGAACACCCCCCGTCATTTAAAAATTCCTGACGTATGAACCCATAATCATCATCATCAAACATCATCATTGGAAAGTGAACGAGTTCAACCGCAGTACAATGTAGTTTTAGAATTGTTGGTCTTCAGAGAGTCATAACTCGTAAACGGTGCGTCCTAGGCCAAAAATAACCAGATTTTCAACCCCCCCTTGACGAACACCCCCCGTCATTTAAAAATTCCTGACGTATGAACCCATAATCATCATCATCAAACATCATCATTGGAAAGTGAACGAGTTCAACCGCAGTACAATGTAGTTTAAGAATTGTTGGTCTTCAGAGAGTCATAACTCGTAAACGGTGCGTCCTAGCCCAAAAATAACCAGATTTTCAACCCCCCCTTGACGAACACCCCCCGTCATTTAAAAATTCCTGACGTATAAACCCATAATCATCATCATCAAACATCATCATTGGAAAGTGAACGAGTTCAACCGCAGTACAATGTAGTTTTAGAATTGTTGGTCTTCAGAGAGTCATAACTCGTAAACGGTGCGTCCTAGCCCAAAAATAACCAGATTTTCAACCCCCCCTTGACGAACACCCCCCGTCATTTAAAAATTCCTGACGTATGAACCCATAATCATCATCATCAAACATCATCATTGGAAAGTGAACGAGTTCAACCGCAGTACAATGTAGTTTTAGAATTGTTGGTCTTCAGAGAGTCATAACTCGTAAACGGTGCGTCCTAGGCCAAAAATAACCAGATTTTCAACCCCCGCTTGACGAACACCCCCCGTCATTTAAAAATTCCTGACGTATGAACCCATAATCATCATCATCAAACATCATCATTGGAAAGTGAACGAGTTCAACCGCAGTACAATGTAGTTTTAGAATTGTTGGTCTTCAGAGAGTCATAACTCGTAAACGGTGCGTCCTAGCCCAAAAATAACCAGATTTTCAACCCCCCCTTGACGAACACCCCCCGTCATTTAAAAATTCCTGACGTATGAACCCATAATCATCATCATCAAACATCATCATTGGAAAGTGAACGAGTTCAACCGCAGTACAATGTAGTTTTAGAATTGTTGGTCTTCAGAGAGTCATAACTCGTAAACGGTGCGTCCTAGCCCAAAAATAACCAGATTTTCAACCCCCCCTTGACGAACACCCCCCGTCATTTAAAAATTCCTGACGTATGAACCCATAATCATCATCATCAAACATCATCATTGGAAAGTGAACGAGTTCAACCGCAGTACAATGTCGTTTTAGAATTGTTGGTCTTCAGAGAGTCATAACTCGTAAACGGTGCGTCCTAGGCCAAAAATAACCAGATTTTCAACCCCCCCTTGACGAACACCCCCCGTCATTTAAAAATTCCTGACGTATGAACCCATAATCATCATCATCAAACATCATCATTGGAAAGTGAACGAGTTCAACCGCAGTACAATGTAGTTTTAGAATTGTTGGTCTTCAGAGACTCATAACTCGTAAACGGTGCGTCCTAGGCCAAAAATAACCAGATTTTCAACCCCCCCTTGACGAACACCCCCAGTCATTTAAAAATTCCTGACGTATGAACCCATAATCATCATCATCAAACATCATCATTGGAAAGTGAACGAGTTCAACCGCAGTACAATGTAGTTTTAGAATTGTTGGTCTTCAGAGAGTCATAACTCGTAAACGGTGCGTCCTAGCCCAAAAATAACCAGATTTTCAACCCCCCCTTGACGAACACCCCCCGTCATTTAAAAATTCCTGACGTATGAACCCATAATCATCATCATCAAACATCATCATTGGAAAGTGAACGAGTTCAACCGCAGTACAATGTAGTTTAAGAATTGTTGGTCTTCAGAGAGTCATAACTCGTAAACGGTGCGTCCTAGCCCAAAAATAACCAGATTTTCAACCCCCCCTTGACGAACACCCCCCGTCATTTAAAAATTCCTGACGTATGAACCCATAATCATCATCATCAAACATCATCATTGGAAAGTGAACGAGTTCAACCGCAGTACAATGTAGTTTTAGAATTGTTGGTCTTCAGAGACTCATAACTCGTAAACGGTGCGTCCTAGGCCAAAAATAACCAGATTTTCAACCCCCCCTTGACGAACACCCCCAGTCATTTAAAAATTCCTGACGTATGAACCCATAATCATCATCATCAAACATCATCATTGGAAAGTGAACGAGTTCAACCGCAGTACAATGTAGTTTTAGAATTGTTGGTCTTCAGAGAGTCATAACTCGTAAACGGTGCGTCCTAGCCCAAAAATAACCAGATTTTCAACCCCCCCTTGACGAACACCCCCCGTCATTTAAAAATTCCTGACGTATGAACCCATAATCATCATCATCAAACATCATCATTGGAAAGTGAACGAGTTCAACCGCAGTACAATGTAGTTTTAGAATTGTTGGTCTTCAGAGACTCATAACTCGTAAACGGTGCGTCCTAGGCCAAAAATAACCAGATTTTCAACCCCCCCTTGACGAACACCCCCAGTCATTTAAAAATTCCTGACGTATGAACCCATAATCATCATCATCAAACATCATCATTGGAAAGTGAACGAGTTCAACCGCAGTACAATGTAGTTTTAGAATTGTTGGTCTTCAGAGACTCATAACTCGTAAACGGTGCGTCCTAGCCCAAAAATAACCAGATTTTCAACCCCCCCTTGACGAACACCCCCCGTCATTTAAAAATTCCTGACGTATGAACCCATAATCATCATCATCAAACATCATCATTGGAAAGTGAACGAGTTCAACCGCAGTACAATGTAGTTTTAGAATTGTTGGTCTTCAGAGAGTCATAACTCGTAAACGGTGCGTCCTAGCCCAAAAATAACCAGATTTTCAACCCCCCTTAACGAACGCCCCCCGCCACTTGTATTGTAACAATGAAAATTACTTTGTACTGCGGTTGAACCCATTCACTTTCCAATGATGATGATTATGGGATCATTCGACAGACAAATTTAAGTGACGTGACGGGGAGTATTCGTCAAGGGGGGTTGAAAGTTAAGTTATTTTTTGCCTAGGACGCACCGTTTACGAGTTTATCTCCATCATTATATTTAGACATATTTTAACTATGCGTTTAATTGAGTATATCGAGAAAGGATTTCTATTCATTGATATGACCACGGCACGTCATGATGTAGTCAACACACATTAAATTACACCATATTTTAAAAATGTTTAACAATATAAAATATCTGCGTGCCGCTAAAGGTGTAATGTGAGAAACTAAAATGTTCTGGGAGTCATCATATTTCCATGTACGATGAAAATAAACTTATGTTTCACGAACTGGTAGGTTACATGCACGACACTCCATTCTATATTCAATTTATATTATCGAATCAAATAAAACAAAAAACAAAATTTAAGTAGTTATTTATTTCCAAATTTTATATACATTTACATTATAGGTAGGTATACATATATTTTACTATTAAATAAAAGATAGTATTTCATTTAACTAAACTGCTACATTCGATAAACAATTTTAACGATTAATAAAGTAACAAGTCATAACAATATTGTAAAATTATACAAAAGCATAAAATATAAAATACAGAAATAAGGACTCGAGAAATAAAATAGATATTTAAACCGAAATACTTCTCATCAGAAAAATCGAAACACCTTGCAAGTTTATGTTTTGTAAGGATTATAAAAAAAACTATGAAAATTTAGTTTGAATTTAGAACATTAACATTAGGATTTGAAAACCTCATATTATACACGTTATTAATTTTACGAAATTATGTCATTGATTTCAGAAGCAGAATTATTCAATAAATCTTTTAAAAAATAATAAATCAGTCAATAACCCAGTAAATAATAATGTAACACTCGAGATGTCCAAACTATTAATAATTACTAACGATTCAGGTTTTAATGATGAATCTAATTTAATAAGGGGACGTCCATAAACCACGTAAACCTTTTGCTACTATTTTCGTTATCTTGTAAAATAATGTTTTGTGTCCACGCCCTTATTAAATAACTTCGAATAAGCTATTAACATCCGATTTTTCGCAATTTTATAGCGTTAATATGTGTATTAAATTATTAGTTTTTTTAAGTTATCCTTAATTATGTGCCAACGACTCAATTCCAATTTGTTTTTACTAACGTAAGTTATATTATATCTGTACCAAAAATTCTGGAATATTGATTTATGTACTCGTATTAAAAACTCCACTATATTTCGTTATAATTTAATGATATCAAAACTCGAACAGACACAAAACTACTAGCCGCCTATGCATACAACCAGTATACATCTAGCTGTCGTTTAACTTTTTCTAACAGTATATTTGACGGAACAAAATAAAAAAGGATACCACTACAGGGGAGTAGGGTCAATTTCAAAGACTGGTTGTCTGTAATAAAAATAAAAAAAAACTTGAGAGGTGTCAAGGAACACCCGGATGGAACGAAGTTCCTTTCGATTAATTAGTGAAGGAATTGTAATAAAATTTTACAATTTTTCAATAAGGTTTGAACGGATTTTTAACATTATATTTTAAATATGGTTTTGTAGGTTTTTTCATTAGATTTTTATGTACGTGATACGTTTTGTTTTTAGCGACATCTGTCATTGAGTAGCGGCAACTAATCAGAGCCATCTGTCGTCACATAGCTGTACTGTTGGTATCGTCTTACTACTACGTACGTCGTACTAACAGATGACGCTAACTTACTATAGCAAAAGTGTCGGTGACAACTTTTCGTAAGAATTTTTTCCGTCTAGCCCCCTTTCACAACGCGCGATAAGGAACTTCGTTCCAATTATAGTCGAATTGTGTCACGTAATTATGAACGCCCCTTA
Organism: Carcina quercana; assembly: GCA_910589575.2. NCBI lineage: Eukaryota > Metazoa > Arthropoda > Insecta > Lepidoptera > Depressariidae > Carcina > Carcina quercana. The sequence goes on along the minus strand of OU342455.1, from coordinate 1,460,578 downwards.
ACAAATTAAATATTTTAAGTTAGGGGATTTGTTACCCCCATCATTTTAAATTTTATTTACAATTACACATTTAATTCTTAAATTTAATATTTCGAAAGAAAAATTTATAACAGGTACATATTAAAAATACATTTACTAAGACAATAAATTTGTATATAATACTTGCTTGTCATATATACAACTTATTTATTCAATTCACTATATATTAACTTATTTTAATATTAGGTACAGAAACCATTCCAAAATCCATACGGTTTGTAAGTTTTGGGAAGAAAAAATTAATGATTTGCACTTGCCCTTACTGCTCTCCCAGAAGCCTTAAGCTAAAAAGGCGCTGGCTTTACCAACTTTCATTGCGGACAACCAGCTGATTTTTAAGGAAGATAGATCAAGACTTGGGCAAGATCTCATCTGACTTAGGTACTCGTAAAAATTTAAAAGTTTGGTGGCAAAAACCAAGCCGAGTACCGATAGGTACTTCCACTGGGAATCGAACCCGGAGGAATAACATTCCAAAATAAAGATATGATGACATCTCCTTAACGTATATGCCATATTATACAGAATTTTTTATACACTGATCATTCACAGACACGTGGTTTCAAACAATATTTCTTTTACTATAATCTTTTTAAAATATTATAGTAAAAGCTGGCTTTGTGTTGTAATTATATAAAATGTAAATACGTAAAATAAATGGTTAGCTACAATAGCAGTTTCGCAGCTAGTAAAAATTTTGTATGACCATATTTAGGAACGAAAACGTGGCGTGAAATTTTCAGGAATGGAATGGTTTTCAAAATTTCCTTACCCTAATAATTTTTGGTTAAAAATATTTACGAATATTATGTCGTTTTTTTTATACTATACAGAACTATGCCTATGCGTGATCTCAAATAATATTAGAAAATGTACAGAATAACTTCTTCCCAAGGATATGTTAGGAAGTAAAAATCTCACAACAAAAATTTCATTTCCTTTACGTTTTTTGTTGACGGTACTTGATTGTAATGTCCTTGGATTTAACTAATGCCCATCCAACCTAAGGGAACATACTCATACCACGAGTTTAGTTTAGACCCCCCGGTCTTTAAAATACCACGCTTGTACAATGGGCACCTGGAAACCTGCACACTCCTGAGCAGAAATTCACAGGTGTGTGTGAAGTCTACCAATGCGCACTGGTCCCGCGTGGTATACTATGTCCCATACACTCTCTGTAGGAGAGTAGGACTGAGACCTGCAGTGGGGACATGTATAGGCTGTTGATGATGATGACGAAAAGAAATTTGGTATGAAACTATTATAAGCCAATTCACCTCAAATTGTTCATTAATGGATCTTTGGTTATTTGATATTTATTTTAAATATTTTTGATTAGTTTTCATGTCAACTCTAGTCGTATAAAATCGCTATTTTGTAAAATTTTCAATAACTTTTGATTTTTAAGAATAAACGTAAGTTTTCACTTTCTTTAGTTTTTTTATAACGACACATAAATTTAATATTTCTTTCTATATTTACTCGGAATCGCTTCCGTCTTTCTTCTTTCTTTTACCTTTTGTATGAACCTTGTAGATGTGCTTCTGAAGATCCTTTTGCTTTAGGTACCTGCAATAAACATGAATTTTTTTTACAAATGTCATTTTGGTGTCATCAGTAGATATTTACTTTTTTACACATCTGGCAACCCACACATTGTCTATGCTTGAAAACAAAACGCAAGTTTGTTTAAATAATATTATGGGTGTTAAAAGTCCACAGAGTAAAACCTATTTTCTTATTTCTAGAATTATATCTGTTGCTCAGCAATAAGATAAAAACAGAATACTAAAAGAAATAGAAAGAATATATATAGAGTAGAATAGAAAGAAAGAATAATATAAGAAGAAAAATGCATATACCAATGTTTACGTAAACTTTTGCTGACAAGGGGGAAGGGGGTTAAATAATTGTTGAAAAATCTGCTTACGTAATACTTGTACGCCCCCTTATAGAATTACTAAATTATAATAAATACTATATGTATTATAGATACATTAAAAAACAAGATAATAACAGAAAAAGAAGTTCGCAAGGCCCTACTAGATGCACCGACGACCAGGTTAAGGTTGCGGGTAGTCGCTGTACGCAAGTGTCTCGGGCCCGTCCAATGTGGCATATCACAGTGGAGGTCTATGTCCAGCAGTGGAGGTTTCCCGGCTGCTGCTGATACATACCTGCAGTCGCATATGTGACATATGAACTTGAAGTCCTCCGGGTCGCCGTGCTGGCGCAGCTCGTGGCGGTCCCTGATGTTCTCCGTGGAGAAGGAGCGGTGGCACGTCGGGCACTCGTACGGCTTGGCAGAGTTGTGCGACTGGAATAAACATTTTGACTCTGGAATATTCCTCGGATGTCTGCCAATCCATGGAGAAACAGAGATACAATCTGCCTAAATCCCTACTAATCCCTACTAATATTATAAATGCGAAAGTAACTCTGTCTGTCTGTTACGCTTTCCCGCTTAAACCTCTCAACCGATTTTGATAAAATTTGGCACAGACAATCTTTAGACCCTGAGAAAGGACATAGGCTACTTTTTAATACGAAAAATAAAGTCCACGCGGGCCACCCGCGGGCAGAAGCTAGTGTGTCTATAAATTAGTATAAAATTGTGATTAATTATTGCGTTCAAAAATAACTGGAAATCAACTTCGACTGCCCTAAGTCTACCCTGTCTAAGTCATACCCTGAAATGTTCACCATTAACCAGTTATACGAGTATCTTTTTATTATCCTACAGAGAGTGTATGGGACATAGTACACCACGCGGGACCAGTGCGGATCGGCGGACTTCACATGCCTGTTCAAGACATGCAGGTTTCCTCACGATGTTTTCCTTCACCGCTAAGCAATCGGATAATGTACTTGAATTGAAACACAACTCATAGGTTTCGGCTGGATTCGAACCCGGAAACCTCAGATTGAGAGCCCGAGCCTTATCCATTGCGCCACCGACGCTCTCTGTAGGAGAGTAGGCCTGAGCCCCTGCAGTGGGGACGTATATAGGCTGATGATGATGATCTTTGTATTGCGTTGACCTATAAGTTTGATTTTTACAGATCCAAGGGACAGCAGACTTGAGTATTCGATATTAATTTCAACTTGATATCTCCACGCGTTCCTGAGAAAAAGGGTCTTGACAAACAGGCGCACAGATAGACAACGAAGTTGCTACAAGGATTTCTTTTGAGGTACGGAACCCGGAAACTTGTTAAAATCTTGTTAGATTAGGGTCTGGCTGAAAACCAGTGTTGTGCAGCGTGCTGCCTGACGGGTACTGAGACACCTCCTCACACAGGACCTTCTCATTTTAATGTGTATTAATCGTAATGTTGTAAATGTATGAATTAGTTTTATATATAATATCTGGGCGACCGAGCTTTGCTTGTAGTTCTTTAAAAACAAACAAAAACTTTATTTCAGCCCCTAAACACACAAAAAACGAAAATAAAAGCAATTTTTCAAAATTTCCAACCGGGATTTGAACGCGGCTATCTCGGACGGAAAGACACGTGTGAACCACTCGGCTAAAGTGATTATGTTTGACAGCGTGAAATTTCCCATCATATTCAGCGTCGTTATTCGACGCTGAATATGCGAAGGAAAAAACGGATGAAAACTCGAAAACGCGCGTTTTCCCAGACATGAGACTAATATAGAAAGATTTTTCGCCCCCGAATACCCCCAAATACCAAATTTCAGCAAAATAGCTGGAGCCGTTCCGGGGATCCGAATTATATATATATACAAGAATTGCTCGTTTAAAGGTATAAGATGTGTGTGTTTGTATGTGTAATTTGTCTGTGGCAAATAAATGGTTTCGTATAATACATACCACTCTGATATGCCTCTTCAAGCTGGAGTTGGTTCCGTAGCTGGTGTTACAAATGTCGCATAGGTAAGGTCTTTCGTTACGGTGAGTCCGTTCATGGACCTGAAACAACAAAACAACTTACAAAAAAAGTTTCATAAACAGTTCATAAGTTAATATTTTCTGCTTCTACCTGCAGCTTCGCCCGCGTGGACTTTATAATGTAATCCGTGAGAACTGCTCGTTAGATCGAGATAAAATGTAGCATATGTCCTTCCTTGGCCTTTCAACTATCACTCTACAAAAAAGCGGCCAAGTGCGAGTCGGACTCGCCCATGAAGGGTTCCGTAGCAGCAAGTAACATAATATAAAAGCTCTTGTAGTTCGTTGTCACTTTGATCGATGGTTTAATAATAGTGTATTTTATATATATTTGAGTTGATTGAATGAAAGGTAAATTGCTGTTTACGATTTATGACGTATTAAAAAACTACTTATTAGATCTCGTTCAAATCAATGTTCGGTGGAAGTTTGCATGGTAATGTACATCATATATAGTTTTATCATTATCTTATTTTAGAGGTTAGGGGGGGGGGGGGGGGGGGGGGGACACATTTTACCTTATCATTTTTGAAGACCTAACCCCCAGACTAGATACCACACACGTATGGGTTTAATGAAGAAAAAAATTTTGAGCTTCAGTTCTAAGTATGGGGAACTCCCCAAATATATTTTTTTTCTATAGTGGCTGTGACACACGGACGAACAGACAGACATGACGAATCCATAATGGTTCCGTTTTTGCCATTTGGCTACGAAATCAAGCTACTCGTATTTAAAACTATGTATGAAAACATGAATTTCTTTGTGAATTAATAATATATATATACCCTATTACACATGTATGATATACTCACACCCAAGTTGTACGCCTCGTAGAATCCTTTCCCGCAGTATGTGCATCTAAAGGTGGCGCCTCGCTCAGCTCTCTCGTGAACTTTCTTGTGCATCTTCAACTGAGCTACGGAGCCGAACTTCTTTGGGCACAATTCGCACGACACCGTCTTTTCCTGAGACACAATGCAGTCAGTTTATTAACCGACTTCAAAAAAGGAGGAGGTTATCAATTCGACGGGTAGTTTTAAAATTTAACTCAGAACTTTTGACTGGGTGAACCGATTTGAATGATTATTTTTTTATTTGAAAAAAACAATTACTACCCGTGTGTCGCCACTCGAGATACTTTACTCCCCATCGGTTATCGGTTCTTCGAAGGCTAGATACCACATGTTAAAGTTTGCCACCAAACAGCAGCGTTAATAGCACAGTTGAGTTCCTTAATGAAAGGTAGCAGAGCCAGCGTATGCTTTTCATGTGAGGCCAAATGCCAACCCATCAGACATATAAGAACACATTGTCGCTGACGTTTAGCAAACCAACACATAGACACACGAGACAGTGTGTACACTTACAAGATGTGTGTCCTGGTGTTTTGTGAGGCAGTGCGCGTATTTGAAGCTCTTGTTGCAATGTACGCATCTGAAGCCGGCGTCGTCAGAATGGGTCGCCAGGTGGACCCGCAGCGCCATCCAGCCCAGCACTCTCTCCCCGCACACGCGGCACTGCCGCTCCCGCGTAGGGTGGAATCTAAAACAAGTAAATGCGTTCAAAAAGAACTGGAAACCGACCTCAATTGACTTAAAAATTTGGTTTTTGTTGATTTTCTCAAAGACGAGCGGTCAATTTTGATAAAATTTACACTGGACCACCTCTGAAGTATGCTCCACCAAACAAAACAAGAATTATCAAAATCGGTTCACTATTGGCGGAGTTATCGCGTAACACACAAACAAAAACAAAATACAGTCGAATTGGCCTCCTCTTTTTTTAAGTCGGTTGAAAATAATTATGTTAATGTAAATTGTGATGTATTTGTTTCCTCTAGTGTAACCCATGGGTGTGTGATGGAGAGGGCAGGTGTGTGTGAAAGGGTTGTCATTGGATAGATTTATAGTATCACATGCGTGACGTCATCTGCGAGTCTTTATAATATAACGGTTTTATGAAATCACTATCTCATCATCATCATCATCACTATCACAATTTACCTTTGCCTATGATTCTTCAAGCTGCCTTTAGAGCTGAATACCTTGTCGCAGTCTTTACAAGGGTAAACTTTACTGCCGGACACTACTCCGGTCACTTCCTTAGAGTTCATCCTGTCGACCACCCGTGCTTCCTGAAAGTAACAAATACCCTCGTTCTAATGTGAATTGAACTGAGATACTTCTATACCAAAATTCCCTTCACAAAGATGAATTTTATTCTCATTTAACATGGTACAAAGTGATTTAAATATAACTGATTGCTAATTAATATTAATAGTTAAATACTTGTTAGATTTACGATCCCAGCTATCATTTTGTATAGGTTCCGTTTGGCCGCCATTTCGTGAGGAAAAAACAAGATGGTGGATAATACTTATGATTATTATTTGTAAGTCTATATAGATATATTTTCTAACTCATTACCCAAATTTAAGCGGACTTTAAACTCTTGCGTTACAATAACTTTCTGTGAATTTCAATTTTATATTTAATCTAATCTCTATTGTTTCTTGTTTTTAACATGTAACTTACTACATTAATGTTGCGTGCATCTATAATTGGTTCTCGTATCAAATTAAGAACTTTTTAATGTATAAATTTAGAAATTCAATACGAGAGACTGTTGATGCTCCTTATTTAATAAAATAAATAAGTCAGACAGGCAGGTAATATTGCCTATATACAGTTATGGTCAACATCATCAGCCAGGAAACGTCCACTGCTGAACAAAGGCCTTCTCCATGGTAAGCCACATTCATCTAGTGACACCCCGCGACTTTAATCAGGTCGTCGGTCCATCTAGTAGAGGGACAGCCCAGTACACATTACCCAGTATGTGGTCTGAACTGTACGAACTGGGCATTAATTTCAACTACATCACTGATATACAGCTCTCCACTTCGACAACTCTTTTTGAGTTTTATGAACTTTCCCAAAGTATTCAAACTCCTTTGATTACCTTCCGCAGATTCCTTATAATCTGTCTTTCTCGGACCATCTCCATTCTCTTCTCATTAGTGAGTCCGAAAGAGTGCCACTTGGTGTGAATGAGGAACCTTTTCGGGTGTTCCAGGAGAATATTGCAGTGTGGACACTCATATACCTTGTTTGATTCTGTTCCTGGAATTTGAAATTACATGGTTTTACTAGCTATTTCCAATGCATGCCATAAATAAATGTCAGGTAGAATCGGTTTGGATTATTTCATCGAAAATAATCGATATCTACTGCATAACTGCCTCTGTAGCCTAAAGGCTAAATGTTGCACTAGCCCGTAGGTCCCAGGTTCGCTTCAGTGGGGGTACCATTCGTGCTTCGAATGGTTGGTGTGACAGACATTTAAATAGACAGTGACTCTAGCGAGGTCACAATAAAAAGCCGTTCTCCACAAAACTTTTATGCACCCTCTATATCACGTGTTTATTACCATGGCTGTGCGTTTATATACACACCTAGCGAACCATCAGTGTGATATTTCCAGGTCCGTGGCTAAGCTGACCAAATCAAGGTCTGCAACAGGATAGGCCCATGTTTATTTCTGCAGTAGACACGTGTAAATGATGTGAGTAATGCATTACGGGTGATATTGACATAGACATAGTGCCCAACCGCGTACTGCTGCATTACACATCACTTGACTATCTCAAACAGTACACATTACTCATGGCATGCCAGACGTACGTTCTGCGCCGCTCACTCGCACCTACCGCGGCGCGAGCGAAAGGGCGCGCTGCGCGGGCTCTGATCCTCCAAAAAAACCATAAAGACAGCTACAACGCACATCATCATCAACAGCGTATATATGTCCCCACTGGAGGGGCTCAGGCCTACTCTCCTACAGAGAGTGTATGGGCCATAGTCCACCACGCGGGCCCAGTGCGGATCGGCGGACTTCACATGCCTGTTCAAGACATGCAGGTTTCCTCACGATGTTTTCCTTCACCGTTAAGCAATCGGATAATGTACTTGAATTGAAAAACAACTCATAGGTACACGGCTGGATTCGAACCCGGTACCCTCAGATTGAGAGTCCGCGCCTTATCCACTGCGCCACCGACGCTTGAACCGTATTACTAAGAAGGCTTACATTCTACGTATTTTAATTCCGACCAAGTGATGCTACAAACATTACTATAGTATATATAGTACCCAGTATTGTTTGCCGGGAACTATTTAGAACGACAAAGAGCAATAACGGACTCAATCTTAAAATCTTACCATTTTTTATCTCAGCTGTAGCTTCATTCACACTGTTTTCGCAATCAATGATCATATCACCTCTAATATCATCTCTTAATATTGCGTTCAGATCTCTTTGGAACGGATCATTGTAATCTGTGTCCGTCCAATATAATTGTTCAACTTTAACATCTATAGTCGAAGCCACAGCAACTGTTGGATCAACTTCGACTTCTAATTTCACTTCAACATGGACATGTTCAAAATTTGGTTGTATTTGTTCAGAATCAGATCGGTTTTGTTCCGATATAGGTTCAATTTGTTCAGATTTCTTTTTGATTTGGTCAGGATCCGGTTCTACTTCTACAGGTTCAACTTTCATTTCAATATGACCAGATTCTATTGGTTTAGATTCCGTTTTTGGGGGTTCATAATCTAGTTTTGCTTTTTTTGCATCCGATTCTGTTTGTTGCTTTTTACCTCTTGAAAGCAGCTGTTCCAGTTGAGATTTCTGGGTTGTTGTTTTTGTTTCGTTAATTTTGTTTTCCTGAGATACCGAGTCATTTTTTATGTTTTCCATATTATCAGGTTTATCCTTTTCTAAACTGTCTTTATGTAGATTGATTTGATTTTGTAGTTCCTTTTTCTTATTTAATGACTGTTTCAATGCACCTTTTTCTTTTGGTACTTTATTAGTTCTAGGACTGATTTCTTGGGATGATTTATAAGTATCATCACACATTTTACCAATTTTCTGACACATTTCTTTATTCCTCTGCTTTTCCTGGTTCTTTGTAGTGTTGATGAGTATGTTTTCAATCAACCTGACGGTATTTTCCAAACTTTTCCTTCTTGTGTTGTCTAGTAACGGCCTGTCCGGCGTTTTCTGATTGAAATCACTGTAGCAGTTGAATTTATCATGATTAACATTGTAAAGGCTGTAGTTGTCATCACTTTCTTGCTTCTGGAATGGTTTTTGTACTTGTGGAATACTGATGGGAAGTATTTTTGGTGTTAAATTGGGTTGTTTGAATTCATTGTCAACAGTGGAACTGAGTGGCTGTTTACTATCGTTTAAGGCATAATATGGCAAGCTTGGTGCCTGATCACTTTGGGTATGCAAATTCATAGGTAACATACTGTTTTGCCAGCTTGTATCATGGATAGATGTGGAGTTATGCGCTGAAAACGCAGGTTGAAACCCTAGTGACGGATAGTTCTGAAAATGATTCATTGGCGCATTCATGCTTAGACTTGGATTATTGTAGGTAGGATAATCAGGGAGATTATAGTGTTCTGGTTGCGTCTGAGTAGGATGTTGAGCAATTTTACTGAAATTATGCAAGTTATGAGCTATATTCATTGGTGAAGGGCATTGGCTCATATTCAGCGGAACTCCTATGTTTCCAGGTGATTCGTTTGGCCCATAAGGCCCACTGTTCTGCAGCATATTTATTTTCACACACAATAGACTTGTTTATTTCCGTTAAAACACTGTCACTGATAAGAAAATAGAAATATAAACACGGGCTAGGATAGCCATTTTGACATTTTTAATGTCCGTCCAAAAATCGGTAATTGATTGCTAGGGAGTTCAAAAACGTAAGTATAAGAAAATACCGGTTGCTTGACGTATCGTATTGTTTCTTCCAAAATTAGCGTAGTTGTAGAAATAAAAAAAGACAACGCTATACAGCTGTCTATTTTTATCATTGTGTTTGTCTATTTTTATCTTTTTTTATTAGTATTTTGACAGTCAAGCAAAATGGTTGTGTTGTTGTTAATTACGGAAATAAATTAGATTCGTTTATTAATTACACAGATAATTACTGCTTACTAATGACGGTCTGACTAATTCAAGTGAAAACATTCAGTTATACACGCAAACATGGCGATGAGCGCTATAGCGGAAGAGTATTTTCGAACGATGAATCCAATCGCTTCCAAAATTTACGAAGACATAACAGAAGCGAAAAATGCTTACGAAAACATTTGGGATACACTCACGGAGAAAGAAAAGGTAAATCCAGCGTCAAATCCTTCGTAATTAACCTATATTAGTATACAATAGTCACTTCCTGTAATACTTTTTTTTTTTCAGGCGGAAATCCTCGATGAAACTATAATAAAACCTGAAATATCACTCAAATATGCTCTGCTGGATACATTAGAGTTCGATTTAAACGATCCTCCTGTACGAAAAGATGATTTGATGTCATTTTTCGGGCGGGAACATGGACAACGTTTAATACAAGACGAAAATAGTACCTATCGTGATGAACACTCTGCGCCTTTCCTGTACCAAACCAAAAGCCAGCTAAATTTATGTATTTTAAGCGAGCATAGAGCACCTAAAGATATCAAAGCCACATCTCCTTTGCCGGTTATGTCAGAACTCGAAATGTCTCACTCTAAAGTGGTATCTGAACTTAAGAATGCGCTTAAGTCTCAAGATATTCTAAAGAACACTTACAAAGAAGTTCCTGAGCGAGAAATTACCTCACCGACAGGGTTTATAAGTAAATTTATTGGTAATTTTAAGTCTAAGGATGAGGAGAGAGAATGTTTGATGCCTGGAAACCAAGTGCAGATCGTAGCTTCGTCAGATAATTTCTTCAGGACGAATTTCAAGAGTCCGCAGGCGGACGCTAAATTTGAGAAAGATTACAGGAGCAGCGTTGCTAAATCTAGCAGTGGTGAGTATTTATTATTATTTTTCATCAGGCAGGCAGCTGGTACTTGCATGAATCCTGCGGTTGATAAGACTACTGTTTTTTATTTTATTTTATTGAAGATAGACCAACACTTGACCTCAATCTCACCTGATGGTAAGTGACGATGAGGTCGAAGATGTTACGTGTTGGTCTAGAAGGTGCCTGTTTACTCTTGTTTTGAAGATTCCCAAGTTGTAATTTTCGGGGAACACGGAAACCAGTAGTGTATTCCATATTTTTGCTGTACGCACGATAAATGTGGAAGCGAAACGCTTCGTGCGAGCTGTAGGAATATCTACAGTGTACGGGTGAAGGTCTGCTGTTCTTCTGTTTGACCGGTACTTGAACGGCGAAGGTGTAATCAACAAAAATAGCTCTTGCGCACACTCTCCAAAATGTATCCTATAAAATACCGAAAGGTAGGCAACCTGACGCCTATGTTCGAGGCTTTGGAAGTTAACCTTATCACAGCCATGGTCTTCTATTGTCGGGATATTCCAAGAAATTCTTTGTGTCAGACAGTGTAATAAGCGTTCTTCTGTCTATTCCTGACCAATATTGACATTGCAACCCCTCCACAAAACAAGCAGACAAACGAACAAAATGATGAAAGTCCAGAATTTTGAAATCTACTGAAAATCAATGTTGCACACATTGGGTGGAGTGGGAGAGGCAGCTAGTTACACAAGTTTATGGTGGTGAAAAGGTTAACAACACTCTAAGAATTCAGTGCTTTTCAGAGAGTATTTGTGAGGTTTGTTGTTTGAGAAGCTGTTTAACAATTTGAGCTGATAAGTCAAATTGTGAAACAGCTTCACACTTAGCTGGTAATGGATCACAAATGGAGAACAAAACTAGATCACCCAGATATTTACATAAATAAGTATATTACATGTACATATCACACTTATCTGACAGTTTTAATTACCTAATATATATGCAAAAGACATAATGAACGCATCATGCATTGAAGACAATAGACATGCATTGATTCAACAATATTGAAGAAATTATTGTTTATAACAATACACCTATGTTAATTCAAATTGATTAGATAAGCCCTACTAGAAATAATACAACAGTGCATTGAATCAACTCTATAAAACTAAACAATTATTTTTTTGCACCATTGCACACTCTTCTACTTCTGAGATAGCAGCTATATGTTATTATTAAAGAACTAATTAATATTAAATAATAATAAAAAGTAGTACTTACATGTATTATACATATAAACCTTCTTTAAGAATCAGTCTATCTATTTAAAAAAACCGCATCAAAATCCGTTGCGTAGTTTTAAAGATCTAAGCATACATAGGGACAGTAGTACTGACTAACTAGTAATGACGTCAATTTTGGGAGAAGGGGGGGGGGGGTCATTAAGAAATGACGATAGGATGATTATAGGAGGGGGGGGTCTAAAATCTGAAAAAATCGATGACGTAATTTATGGACGGCCCCTAGGTATATAGTAAAAATAAATATGCAATTAAATAAAGGTAGAAGGAAAGATACAGGAAAATACAATAATAATTATTTAGACTACCCGGATCAAGCGTACCCATGCCGCTGGCAGCGTTGCCTCGCTGAATGGCCAGGGAGATACGTTGAGCCAGGTATGACCCGGGGCGAGGATCGCAACCCTATTCCCTTAGACGGCATCAGAACACTTTAAAAACCTTCGCTTCGGAGCACCAAGGACCAGCCGTCTCCCCCGCAAAAGGCACAAAATCATACGATGGTTCCAGACAAGAGTATTTACTGTGCTTCTAGTCTAGCTGCACTCTCAGCCGCTGCGCCAGAAACTATATTATATATAAAACAAAGTCCCTTTAGCTACTATCTATTATAACTCAAGAACAGCTGAAGCTGAAACAGCTTTACTATTTTTGATTTTTTTTAATTTTTCTCCGCCGCTCATAGCAGCATAACTATGGGATAAATACACAAACAAGCTTCTAATTTTTTTATGGAGTGCAGATGAAGTCGTGGGCAAAAATCTTGTTTCGTTAAGTCTTGGTTATGTTGGCTGATAAACTTTGTTCTAGTTTGAACCACAGCTATTCATATATACATCAGAGCAATTGTATTAGTTTGTAAGCATTAGTCATTGGATGGAGTGACTACATGCTTAATCATCGGTTTGTAAATATTACATGCCTTATCTAGGGAAGGGAATGTTTGGGGTCGTAAAGGTGACTGTACCATGCCAGATGGGTTAAAGAATCATGCTGTCCTACTGATAATATAATTTTGAAAGTTTGCTCATGATTTTGGTACTGGTGTTATCCAAATCACAATTTTATATTCATTTATAGACATATTTCGACAGCCCATGCCAGATATTGAAACGTTTATATACTTTTATATATACAAAATAAAACTGTATTAACGGAATCCCTTTCCGAATGCTCTTTTATTTTTATTCAAAGTTAGGGCCAAAATAGAGTTGGGTATTTCAAAGTTTCACTGGGTCAAATCATATGAAAGGGCTTCACTTGTACATTTTGATATATATAGAGAAATGAATTTCTGAAAATTACACAAATAAATTAATTACAAGTGTTTTTCAGACATATCCGAAGAAAACCGAGGTCTACTCTCAAGCCAGGCGTCATCAACAGACTTCCAATCAACAGAGACACTCACAGACTCAGGAGTACCAAAGACTGGTTACGATTTCTTAGATAACTGGTAACTTTAGCTTTATACTGACCGAAGAAAAATAAAATTGTTTGAAACAAAACTCCTTGGACCATAATCTTCTAGGGGGTTCCCATAAAAAAGTTCTATCTTATTATAAAAGAAATTGTATGAAACTTTTATCGATAAAATGATAAAAGTTTTATACTAAATTTCTGGACTATTCTATAGGAATATTAATGTCAAGACGTAATTGGTCTAAAATTAAGTCTATAAGACGCATTGGTCTAATGTGTTGTTAATTTCCTTGCATCAGGTGTCATAGAGTTTTTGTACACATTTTTTAAATTATCGTGTTTATTCTTATAAATGTTGTGCCGAAATATCGTAAACTCATGGAAAACGGACTTTGGAAATATCCCGATAAAAATGTATATTTAGGTGTTCGAGCCTTCCGGCTTGACCCACTTGAGATAAACCCTTCTGAACATCAGCGCCATCTAGTAGTTTCATAGTGCAAATACACAGCGCGTCGGTGATTGGCTGTGCTGTAACGGTAGTGGGAGGTGTCAGCGCGGCTGTCAGGCACGCGAGTCGCGTGTCTCTTCAGTACGCTTTTGAATCTTCAGCGTCGTAGTAGTGCGCAACACGAAAATTCATCGACGACATTGATTTACAAGGATTACAGGTAAAATCATACCTACATTTATTATTATTTTTTCATGGTAACTTGTTGTGGATTTCCTTAGTTGGATAGGGAAACAATCCACAACGAAACACCTGAATATAATGCAAGCATGTCGCCCCCGGCACACGCGGGCGTCACAACGGTGTCGCCGTTATCGTTTCGCTAAGAATGATACTAGGACCAACAACGGTGCAAGCATGTCACCACCGGCAACTGCGGGCGTCACAATGGTGTCGCCATTATCGTTTCGCTAAGAACGATACTCAGACGAACAACGGTGCAAGCATGTCGCTCCCGGCACATGCGGGCGTCACAACGCCGTTATCGTTTCGCTAAGAACGATACTCAGACCAACAACGGTGCAAGCATGTCGCCCCTGGCATATGCAGGCTTCACAGGTGTGTCGCCATTATCGTTTCGCTAAGAACGATACTCAGACCAACAACGGTGCAAGCATGTCGCCCCTGGCACATGCAGGCTTCACAGGTGTGTCGCCATTATCGTCTCACTACGAGCGATACTAAGTCAATAACCAACTCGGTTGTTGCAAAGCACCAAACGTTGTGAGACGCATCAACTGCGACGTCTGGTCGCATCGACCGAGACGTCACGTCGCATCAGCTGAGGCGACGTCGTATCAACTGAGACGACGTCGTATTGACTGAGGCGACGTCGCATTGACTGAGGCGACGTCGTATCAACTGAGGCGACGTCGTATCGACTGAGGTGATAAGTCGCATCAGCCGAGGCGAGGGTCGTAGTGACTGAGACGTCATGTCGCATCAACCGAGGCGACAGTCGTATCGACCTAGACGTCACGTCGCATCAGCCGAGGCGACGGTCGTAGCGACTGAGACTTCATGTCGCATCAACCGAGGCGACAGTCGTATCGACCGAAAAGTCACGTCGCGTCAGCCGAGGTGACAGTCGCATTGATCGAGGTGTCAGGTCATATCACCCGAGACGCCGCGTAGTATCAGCCGAGATGTTGGGTCGCATCAACCGAAACGCCGGGTTACATCTGCCGAGGCGTTCGGTCGCATCATCCGAGACGTCTAGTCACACCTGCCAAGGCTTCGGGTCGCATCAGCCGACTCTTGAGATATCTATTGATTAGACCAAACGCATTGATTGATAAGTCCTTGTCGTATCAATGATACGACTGGACTCACGTTTTCATACAACACGTAGCACGTCGCAAGCATTCTATCACATCACAATGACGTCTCACTGACTGTGATGTTTTGGCTTCAGTACAGATCATGGCACCTATGGTCATGGACTAACTGTGCCTAGGCCTGTTCCAACAGAAGAGAACGATTTTGGCAGTCATTGTCGACAACTACTTTGGTGGTTGGATGCCGTAGGAGGTCGAAGATTTATCCCAGTCGGACCTGTTCGGCGAATCCCTCTCACTGTCAACGTAAGCAAAGCTGCGAGTCGCAGTCCCTACAGAAGAGGGATCGACCCTCACCAGATGATACCTCACTGTCAGAGAAAAAATACCGGTGCATTAGGATGATACCACGCGTTTGGCTACTGGGACGCACCCTCTACTGGACTGTACTCTCTACACATAGTCATGGTGAGGATTTACGCGAGGTCCTATGAGCTTTTTATGTGCACGATGCAACTTCTCAACCCAAGACGCACCTCAAAAGCCAGCTCCTCAAGGAAACGAAGAGAGTCCCCATTGGGACATCCCACTACCAAATCTTCCCGTCGGGAATAAACATTCACCGACATGCAAACCTCCTGCTTCGAACGCATGATGCACTTACTCAGATCAAACCCACTTCAGAGTGGGATGAACCATAGGAGTCATATGAAGATAACATTCTACCCGAAGATTTTCCGAGCACTTTCTTTCTATGTAGCGTAACCAGGTACGCAGGAAACTGTTGTAAACCTCCCGTGGAGACAGGAAAAGATATATTGACTGCACAAATTGCGTCATCACAGAGGAAGCTGAATGAACTAAAATCGTTAGCTACAGCCTCAGAAACAGACGCTATTGTCGTCCGTAACTTCACGCCACGTAAATCTGAAGCTGAGCTGAAATTAGCATATACTGATCCAAAACTGTTTAAGCCAGGTTGAATATGTTTACGTTTAAATAAAGATGTCTGGATAAACGCCCATTACGCCGAGGCTCAGGAGACGTTCCAGCAACTCCTGTTTTTCGCCGGACTAAAGCTGAATAGTCTCCAAGCAACATCAATCGATCTTGGAGTTGACCTTTCATGAAAAATGCTTAAAGGTGGATCCAAATCTGCAGGTGGAGATCCAGAAAAACTTCTTAAATCAACAACGCGCTTTCAGGAAAGTTAGTGACGGTTCACTGCAATACACATATGGTAGAAGAGACCAAACAATAGACATAAACGCCCGAATAAGGTGCTCAATGTCATTTTACCTGATATTCCCCCATTGGATACTTATCTCTTCTAGGAAGAGGAACTAACGGAGGCAGAAGGGGGGGGGGGGGCTATACGTTTTTTAACGATAACGACAAGCCCCAGTCGCAAAACTGGTAAGAAATTTCTACCGGCATCAGCACATCATAATTCAGGTAAAACTCAATGGGCAAATCAGCACCGCGATCGAAAAGAAAACGTCTGAAACTTTCGACCGAAACCAGAGAACAATAGAAGCAGTACCTACAAAAATAGTTCTGCCCTGGCTAACGGAAGGATGCCTTAATCTAGATATTTGCATGCAGGTGAAGTACGGGATCAGATTTGCCCGAGGGAATCACTGGTTGCTCTGCAAGCAATTCTTAGTTTGCTGGAAGTAGAAGGAATACAGTAGGTATATTCCTTTCTTATAAAACCACCGTACGAAATATTAAAAGTCGAAAATTGCAGCTAATTCGAACCGAGAACCTCGGAGATATTGATGCAATAAATATCAAAGCTTCGAGATGAAAAGGACTTCCAAAAGTCAAAATCTTTATTCGTAAGCATAGGTTGTACATAGGTGTTCCATTATGGTTTTTTTAAATATTCTTAAGAGAAAAATCTGACGGCTCCCACATCGTCATCATCGGCGAGCTATATGGGTCCCCACTGCGGGGGCTCGGGCATTCTTTCCCACATTGTACGGCCACCAAAATGTTCGAATGATAAGTCTGAAACAGGTATCTCAATCGATACAAAAATATGATTATTGGGTAAAACTCTTTTGTAAACCACACAGAAGGTACTTCTTCGTTTTCAAAGGCATTATTTATAATATTAGCCGTTTACCCCTCTGGCTATCAAGTGCCCGATCGATTGAGTGGCCTCTATACTTCGCCAGAATGGAATTCGAGTGATAGTCTGTCTTGATGTTGTTGTTGTTTTTTGCCTATGAATAAACTAAACAAAACCATGTTAGAAAAACAGACGATTTGGACCATTTGCTTTTTGACAAAGCTAAGTTGGAACATAAACACCGCAAAATCTGACTTAGTGCATAAGCAACAAATAGAATATTTGGGCCTCAACTGGAATACTATTTCTAACAAAAAAACTCTTACCTAACTCAAAAGTGAAAGAAAATAAAACAAATATCAAGAATATTATTATTATCACAGGTACAATTATAAAAGTCCGACGGATTTAGGAGGATGCAAAGTAACTCTTAAGTAATTTTGTTTTTGGTCTGCTTGAATTGAAACGTTGCCCCACGGAATGTTCTATGCTGCAGACTCACACATATCGCAGCAACATCGTGACATGATATGGGAAAACACAAATCGTTCTGACTACCTGACCAAGCAAATGAAGAACCACATTGGTGACTCCAACACATATAAATGGCTCCAGGCTGATCCACCTTCAGCTTTTGTGGCCACCGACGCACCAGACCTCGGTTTAGGCTGGAACACCAAAATAATTGGCAGGTATGGGTATTGTTAGAAGTCTTACGATCAGAATGGAGGGAGCTCCAAGGAAGAACGATCGTTTCCCAAACTGACAATCCGATAGCAGTCTCAGAATACAGGGATGAACGAGATGAAAGAATACTCCTCCATATTGGCTCAAAATCTTAACACCTGACCGACTTCCATAATACCACAGTGGTACTAAAGTATTTGCCACGCAGAGGCGATGGCCTCGCAGACAGTCTGTCCATACTGAAGTCCCAGCAAGAGTGGCACCTAGACACCACGAAATAAGAAATTTCCTGGAGGATGGGAATTCCAGAAATAGATGTTTTCCTATGGGCGGTCATCCGCACTAGTTTAGTTTACGATCTCAAAGTAACCTAAATAAATTATATATATTCTATTTCTTTATCCAAATCAAATCATTTTATTTACATTCATGTACATGTAGCTCTAATATATGAGCGATGAACACAAGGACACCGAAAGCTAGTACGCAGATGCCTTCAGTCAACCATGGAAATAGTACAAACTGGAGGTGTTTTTTCCCCACGCCAGCATTGATTCCACGAGTGACCATCTCCCAAGGCCACTATATCTTTATAGCACCGAGACGGGAGAAAGCTTTATGGTGAGCCTCTCAAAGACGTACGATCTTACGATCGACGAGTTACGGCCGTGAGCCCTTCGGAACTTGTTTTTTGAAAACCAGGAAAATACTACCAGCCACCGAAACAATACTTGTCCATACAGTCCAACAGTTGCCACGCTTATAAAACCTTCGCAGGGTGAGCCGATTACATCCGCTAATGAAGGAGACAGAGAAATTCTGTGGAAAACCCCTTAAAGGAAAAAACAACAACATCGTATAGGATGTATCAGACCTTTTCATGTGGTTATTACAAATAAGCGTTGATATACGTTTCCATTTGATTTTAAGCATTTCAGCACGTAGTGACATATTACTCTTAGCCGCAGGACACCTTAATACTCTTAGCCTCAGGCCGCCGCATTCATGTCTTGACATTATTCAACGTAAACTAAGATCGACATTTTATTTCCAAAAACAAAATCATATTATGGCCATCTTTCGGCTCTGAAACGGACAGGACTAATTATGGTCAGCCGGATTGGTGTCTGTTGAAGAATAAAGAAATTAAACTAGATCTCTTGGATCCCTATGTTAATCCATATATCGGAAGAAGAAAACGTAGAGCGGATCTAACCTTGACAAACTTAATTATCACCACCGGAAATAAGGTGAAAGCAGCCTCAGTGTCTTTATAGCTGTCCAGCTTCGATAGATATTTAGAAACGCAAACATATAAGGCTCTCTTGGCAGTTTTCGAGCCGCAGTCGCTTCAGACAACTGGTCTAACAAAACTCGACATGTGCGTGATACTACGCAAGGGAAATTGGCATAACAGTTCAAACGCTCTGGGACTGTTTCAAGGAAGTGAGATCAAGGAACAGCAAGAGGGCCTGCCCTTCTATGTCCGATTTTGAGGCTTTGTTATACAATGTACTCGTTTTTTGAGATTTTGGTATTAACTTGATTTGTATAAGACAGGCTTCTTCATGTATTTATATATATTTTTGGGAAGATCAGCTTAAAATATAATTTGAAGTCATATGTTCGGACCGGTTTCCTACAAACCACACACAATTAATTCACAGTACGCTGGGTCAGCGCCGGCAGATAATAAACATCTCAAGTGGGTCAAGCCGGAAGGCTCGAACACCTAAATAAAACCGTTTTTCCCCCAAAGGGTAAAAAACGAATATTTAGGTTTCAGCCGAAAGGCTTGACCCACCAAATAATCTCTTGCCGGCTTCCGCCTCGCTTCCGATTCTTACAGGTTCGGTACTATCGGTACTGAAGAGACACGCGACTCGCGTGCCTGACAGCCGCGCTGACACCTCCCACTACCGTTACAGCACAGCCAATCACCGACGCGCTGTGTATTTGCACTATGAAACTACTAGATGGCGCTGATGTTCAGAAGGGTTTATCTCAAGTGGGTCAAGCCTTTCGGCTGAAACCTAAATATTCGTTTTTTACCCTTTGGGGGAAAAACGGTTTTATTTTATTATTATGGTACGATTATGGTAAAATTTTGTATCAAACTTTTTTATTTTGTTTCTTAATTTAAGAAAAGGCGTTTGAGGTTATACCATAGTGAAAAGAAAGAATGAAAGCAATATAAAAATACAGTAAAAACTATATTTATTTTACTATGGCCACCTGCAGATACCATCATTTTATATGTCTGCCGCCAACATCAGTTTTAATAGTGTTGCAGTTATGATTGTAAAAACAATCCCTCATTAACTAAGCGAGCACACTTCTATACTAGTGCTTTATCGTTACTTACGAAGGCCAAGTGCACACCCATTAAAGTATTGCTTTTATTATTTATGTATATAACTTTTTTCGCCTTGTACACTCGAGTACAAAAATATGTATCCACTTTTGTACCATGTCACATTCATCCTTGCTTGTTGTGTTTTTGTTCTCGACTCTACTAACTGTACTTTTGCAATAATTTATGTATCTCATTAATGTAAGATTTTTATGAATGATTTTTAAACATAACGATAGAATATAACCTACTATAAGAATATGCCTCTCATTGTACAGAGTGTTCTTTTGATTTCCCATAACTTCAAGGTTATTTTCCTCAACTTAAAAGAAATATAAATGCCAAAGAAACATGTCGCGAAATATATAACTAATGTGATATTTGCAAAAGGGTTTGAAATTTTTCACAAACGAGATCCGCCATTTTGATTTTTATAAATTGCGTCGCGCAATGAAATTAACAAATGTATTTGAATAAGCGATGTACAACTGTACATATAGACGGACAAAAATGTCCCAAAAATAACATAATAACTGCGAATTTCTAAAAAAAATAACTTTCACCATAGAATTTCTTTAAGTGATCTCTTTGATATCTTAAAGTTGTCGGAAATCTTAAATGACATTTTGTTCATAAAAATAAATAATTTATATTATTTTGAATTATAATAAGGTTTTTAATTTTTAATTATAGGGACTGGATGATAATCAGAGTTGGGAGAAATATTTCAATTTGACAGCTACTGCCATGACCTTCTTTTTACACTATTTATGATATTATTGTTGTTACAGTACTGTCTTCTATAAGTTCCTGTTGGACCCTGGATCAGTCTCATTGCTAAGACTGTTTTGTATTTACCATGATTTCATTTGTATAGTTTGTGTGGGTCATTTCATATGCAGGTATGAATTTTCTCGTTGCAAAGTAATGACTTGACTTTTTCGAGTAATATGATACAGTTTTCGCTAAGTTTGCCCCTGTGAAGTTAGCTACAAAAGGCTGCGAAGTATCAATTATTAACGTATAAATGTGAGGCAAGGCAAGTTAGCGGACGGAAAGAAATGTCCTAGTGTTGTATGTCATCTAGGGATATTTATTATAGAAAATAATACACACACATTCCGTCTGTACATGTTTGAAATTGCGGAGAGCTAACTTCAGAGGGGCAAACATAGCGTGCGAGTACTGTAGCCACAGGCCTAACGCATAACATAGTCTGTTCCTGAGGCATGGGAGAGGTACGTAAGGGTGTGTTTACGGAACGTCAAACGACGACCGAATATATAATAGCGACGTTCCTCCTCCTCAGGAACAGACTCAGTTATGCGTGAGAACTGTTGTTACAATGTTACCTAAGAACCAACCAGACACTTCAAACAAATGTCGTGATATCGGTTCCTATTCCCACACATCGAACGGATGACCCCTAGGCGGGTCACTTTCTTGCGGGGAGGTATCACGGATCTGTGGGAGGCGGTGAACGTTCAATTCTATGGCTAAATACTAAGGGATTAACAATAATTCTGAATTATTTTAAATTAACTGTAATTTTTAATGGGGTTACAAATATTAAAAAACGATATTTAAGTTAACATAATATGTTGACTTGTGTCATGGTTTAAGCTTCATTAAGCGTTAAAGCTTCTAGATAAGCATATTACCATGCTACAGCTGTAGGCTACAGCTATTAAAAAACGGCCAAGCGCGAGTCGGACTCGCGCACCGAGGGTTCCGTACAGAATATGAATAATTAACATACTGGAAATCATAAATAATATGCACCGAACAATCCTCTAACGAATGCGCCGAAATACCATTTACGATTCAGTTTTGCTGCACTTCACTAGATGGCGTGACTAATACTTTAAAACGCACGTCTCAAAAAAATCTCTGTTGTATGGGAGCCTACTTAAATATTTATTTTATCCTGTTTTTTAGTATTTGTTGTTATAGCGGCAACAGAAATACATTATCTGTGAGAATGTCAACTGTCTAACTATCACGGTTCATGAGATACAGCCTGGTGACAGACGGACAGCGGAGTCTTAGTAATAGGGTCCCCTTTGGGTACGGAACTCTAATTAAAATAAACCCGAATAATAAACTACTACGTTTACTATTATATGAATCTCTTAAATGCATTTACTATTTATTTATAAACTTATGTACTTTTAGTTAAACTTGAAAATTAATGAGTATATTGTTCTCTGATTACACATAAAGTGTTTTTAGCACGAATTCTTACCGTCTGTAAATATTATGGCACATTAATAAATTCTACCTCGAATTGGAGTCATCAATATGAAAAGCCTATATCAGCATGAATTAATTTAATTTGTTTTATTAATAATGTTCGAGATATTAGTCTAAGATCCGAAGTAAGGTCGTTCTTCACTGTTGTGTCAACCAGATAAAAGTGATATTTTATCGAATTAAATAAGTGTTTTAACATAATTTTATACGGCAACCCCCTAAGAAATGGTCAAGGTCATAATTTTTTTTTCTTCAAATTTTAACGCTCTTCAAATCGGGACTCCGGCGTGTATTGTTGGAGAAGTGTTACTACAGTTTAGATGAATTTGTATCCGACAAAACAAAGTGACACGACTTTTGATGGCTCCAATTGTTTGTTTTTAAATATGACAATATTTTAATCTTTTTTGTGTGTGTTTTGATATATTATTTTGTAAAAAATTGACATTAATAATTAATCTTATCTTATTTTATGTTAGATATAAGAATGTCACATACATTTTTTGTTATAGACGAAATAAACTATGAAACTTATTATTTCGCCGGCGTGCCTAATAAACAAAAGAAATTCTAGGGGAAAGTTTATGATATACACAACATGAAACACCGCAGTTGACTACCTTTTTCTGGCCCCTATTACTTAATATCAACTTACCTGTTTGAACGCGGCTGCCAGGTATTAGAGACCAGAAAAAGGTAGTCAACTGAGGTGTTGCATGTTGTGTATATCATAAACTTTCCGCAAGAATTTCTTTTGTTTTATAGGCACGCCGGCAAAATCATTAAAAATAATAATTAATTATCACCTTGACCATTTCTTAGGGGGTTGTCGTATAAAATCATGATTAGACACTTATTTAATTCGATAAAATATCACTTTTATCTGGTTGACACGTGAGTGAAGGACGACCTTAATACACTAAAGGCAGTGCGAGTGAGCGGTGCAGAACGAAGGCATGCGCGCGGAATGCCATGAGTGATGCGTATTGTTTGATATTCTTTTGTATTCTATTATAATAACTGCCAATATAAATTTTATAATGTGAACATTAATTCTAATGGAATTTTAAAGAGTTATGTGTAATGTGTAACAATTTTGTTGTAACAAAAATACTCTCCAAATAAAGTTGTCAATGGCATTTTAGTTGGGTTTTTTCTACTTCTTACTTGTTTAAAAAAACTATAAAATGAAAATGCACAAAATGAGTAAACGAGACAGCTGACCACTATAATTACATTTTTGCATTATATTTTAATTGTAAAAAATCATTATTTTTGTACTGACAGCGTCAAATGTCATTTTATTGACGGCATCTTTGTTTTCAGCGTTTTATATATTTTTGTACAAATAGACTAAGCCAAAACACACAAAAATGTTAACTAAATCGCTTTTCTTTGATTTCCTTTTAAAATTACAAGTGTACAGGACCAGGCCTGGCGATATACATTCGCGGAACGTGTCCTTTCAAAATGAAAAAATATAAACAATTCACGAACGAACGAAAATCAACTATTTATCAAGTATTTTGTATGTCCTTCTTTTTCGTTTTTATTTTATAGTAATGGTAAATATAGGTAACCGTCTCCCTATCCTATTGGCTACATTGGACCAGTATTGGTACGGTTTGGTTGGTGGTAGGGCATTTTCTGTATCCGTCTGGTTACCACCACGTTACCTAAGTCTGCCGCCAAACAGCATTGTTAGTAGCACTTGTGTCCCGGTACAAAAAGTAGCAAAGCTGGCGACCCGTTAGACTGAGGCGTCAGGGTGCGCACACTTACCATCCAATGGCCTTATCGTAATTTACCATCAGGCGAAATGAAGGACAAGTGAAAACTCATAAATTAAAAAATACAAAATATTTAGAAAGTTTTATTGAAAGATAAACATTTAACACTTAACAAATCCATTAGGTGCTAATTATTGTATCGGCGCTAGTATAGGCTGTTGATGATGATCACATAAAGGCTGTTGATGATGAATTTACTACTTAAACACGACGGGTTTACGGATGATACCAGACCTGCTCGACGGTACTACTTTGTCACCAAACTTTGAAATTTAACAACAAGTTAACGCGTTCAAAAAGAATTAGAAACCGACTTCAACTGCCCTAAAAGTACATCAAATTTTAGACTTGTATCGTTTTATAATGGATGCCATTGTCAGACCTGAGACCACACGGGAAGCACCAGCTTTTAAATAAAAAAATAATCATCAAAATCGGTTCACCTAGACGAAAGTTCTGAAGTAACAAACATTTTAAAAAATACCTGTCGATTGAAAATCCATGTTGCTAAAATATTTTTAAAAAAATATTCGCATGCCTCAAAAGGTAAAAAAAACAACTTACATAATATTTTATAATGAAAACTGAAGAAATGGCTGTAAAGTCTAACGGCCATTGCCTCTCCTGAGATGGAGTAACGAAAAAACAACATTAGTTCAGGTTATTCGCCAGCTATATTTTTAGGTAAAAAAGTGGCGTTATAATTGTTGATTTAAGTTAGTAAACAGAAATTAGCATTCCCTTTTCGACTTGAGCCGCCTGTTCTTTACCAGTCAGAAGTTCAATAAGTGTCAAGCCGAACCAATATGCTGTCCCCGGCCCCTGCGAAACAAAATACACGATCAACACACGCCTTACCGTGGGTAATACGCATAATGAAATTTCCAAACAAATCACACCAATTTGTCTTTCTCTCTTTATTTCCTGTCACTTACGACATGGCGTAAATTTGAACGGAGCGATCATTCGCCATTTCCTTTCTGTGCAAAAATTCGTATAAAAATATGTAGGTACCAACTTTTGAATCATGCCACATACATCCTTGTTCCCATACAGTATGTTTAGTTTAAAAAGTCGTGGGAGAAATTGGGTATATATTTTTGTACTTGAGGGACCCAAGCCAAGGCGCCGCGAAGTTTTTAATCTGAGTCCGAACACAACAAATGAGTTTAGGCATGGTATTGTAGACTTAGAATTTTAAAAGGCCTATTTTTGTTTAGTTTATTTGTACAAAATCATATAAAACGCACGAAACAGGTAAGACTCTACATTGAAAACAAAGATGGCGTCAATGAAATGATGTTTGACGCTGTCACTTAGTACAAAAAGAAAGAATGATTTTGTACATTTAAAATAAATGCAAAAATATTTTTTGGTACTTTTCTATACAAATTTAAATTATTACTTGATTTTTTAAATAGTGTACAAGTGCAGGGCGAATTTTAAACTTTATGTTTCATTACTTCCCTAGGGAAAGAAATGTAGTTTTCATCCCACTGCTTAGATAATGCAATGCCTACTTTCCTAACAGGAAGAACAGTCACATTTACTCCTCACCGGTTATCGGTTCATCGAGCGTGGTGGCCTGCCCATTACCACTTCAGGTCACTGACTCGTCGAGCTATGTCGGTGACCTTAATTCGTGTACGGATTTCCTCATTCCGGATTTTATCACTTACAGAAATGAGCCATCTAACACTAAGGGAATTTCAACTCACCCTGCTGGTAACAATATTTCCATCGACAACCACCCTCTCGCCTTCCACGTAAGTGTAGTCGGATGTCACTTTGTCCTTGGTGCTGGGGTATGACGTCAGACGTTTGCCCACGCCCACGCCGTGGGTCACCAACGCGAACGCTGGGGCTGTCGGTAAGGGAGTAGTTAACACGTAGGCTGAATCTATCTATAGAACACCTTTACACGAGCAATTCTTGTTATATATATTTATATATACCTGAAATGATTTCGCTGAAATTTGGTATGTTTGGGGCCCAAAAAATGATCGAAATATGTATGTCTGGGGAAAACGCGTGTTTTAGAATTTTCATGCGGTTTTCTTTCACATTATTCAACGGGAAATATGGTTGGTAATTTCACACGCTGGTCAAGCTTGGCCGATTGACAATCACAGGTCCGGGTTCGAATCCCGGTCGGCTTTTCATTTTTTTATTACAGTTTTTTCTTTTTAAACCAAATTAAAAGAAAATTGTATTTTTGGTCAAAAACTCCGGTCGCCTAAATATTTATTACTGATAAGGGACATTAAAACACTCAGGATTCAAAAAAATATCCAATATTAACAACCCCCGTGTCCTAATGGCTACATCGTTGTACTAACAATTCAGAAGTCACGAGTTCGATTGCCAGTTGAAGAACCTATCGCCACTCGGAGTGGTAGTGCGGACATATATTTTTTTAAATTTATTTATTTGGTATGTCAACAGCTGTTACACAAATATTATCAACAGAAAAGTAAAGTATACATCTTAAACTTAATACACAGCTAATTACATAAAAACTTTGAGCGTACGTTCGGAAAACAGTTAACAATACAAATGTAGACATAGAAAATAATAGAAGATAGTTATAGTCACTTAAGGCTAGCGTTGTAGTTGTATTATATTTTCAATGTCTGCCTCGCTAACTACCACCATGTTATTTAAAGCTGCCGCCAAACAGCAATGTTAAATCAAATCAAATATTTATTTATTTCCACAAAAATAATACTTTAAAATTTTTGACGTAAATGTAGTTATATAAAACAAAGACAAATATACCTTTTCGTTAGAAAATTGTTTGGCTTTTAGGTTTGTAACATAAATTGAGTCACTGCTGCCGAACTAGGTGGAACCTGTGCTTCAGCTAGCAGGGCCGATCCTCCTGGACTCTTATCTTATTAGCCTATTTTAGTTTAAGACAACAGAAAAATAGGACAACAGAAAAATAAATATATATATATATAAAGTACATACAGGCATGCTGTTGTTCATTTATAAACTATGAATAAGTTGTTATTGTGGATGATGATGTTGGTGGTGATCCTCTCTGTGTGTCGGGTGTAAAGGTAACAAATCCAGCACCTCATTAGATTGTGGCTTCTGGGTCTGTACGCTTACAATCCAACAGCCTTATCTTAACTTACCATCAGGGAAGATGTAGGCCAAGTGGAAGTCTATTCTACATTAAAAAATACCGTTCCTCACCAGCACATATAGCGGCAACAATTTTCCCATTTTTCTCATGTTCCTTGAGCAGCGTTCCAACAACACTTGACTTGGCAAGACGTTCGGAACCTTCCAGACCGCCGGGGAGGATCACCTGCAAAATCACACCACAGATCCGATAAAGATGTTGATAATAGTTAATTATACAAATTTCATATTATTATTAGGGATGCCTCGATACGCCTTTTTGCCGATACGATACCGATACCGACACTCTTATAAAAATATCGGCGATACTGATACCGATACGTTTATTGAATTCAAAAAGAATAAATAAAACACAATTAATAGTTTTAGTCATCAAAATTAACATTTATAAGATTTTTATTTAAAAAACAAAGTATTCTTAAGTTTTGCGGGCAAAGGCGATTTCACAAGTCTGTTTGAATAAGACCTGCGGTGGACAATAGTCTCTCAGATGCGTTCGTGCCTCGTTTGCAACGAAACAGATGGGACAACACGTGCGTTTACATTTTTAAAGCCCGAAATTTGAAAAGTATCGTTGAATCTGCCATAAAAATATCGCCGATACCGATATATCGGCAAACCCGAAGTATCGGCGATATATCGGTATCGGTATTTTATTTATTTATTATTACGGTTTGACAATACGACTACAAATTGCACCTATAGAATGAAGCACTTGACAATAGACTAAGGGGGCGTTCATAAATTACGTGAGATGTTTAAGGGGGGAGGGGGTCGAGTCAAATCTCATCTAATCTTACGATGGAGAGAGGGCGAGTCTCGGCAAATATCACGTAATTTTTTTTCTGATTAAAAAAATAATAATACTAATTTGGTCCATTCAATCCAGATTGTACATGCTTAAGATTTAATCTGAAGTGTAATCGTAATACGATTAAGATCATTCACTAATTCGTTCGAAAGAAAATAATTTCATTCATACCAAATACTTAAATAATAATTAGATAAAAAAAACTCATTTTGAAAAATCTCACGTGAGATTGGGGGAGGGGGTTGAATAAAATCTAACGACATCTCACCAGGGGGGAGGGAGGGACAGAAAATAAAAAAAAACACCTCACGTAATTTATGGACGCCCCCTAAGACTAAATATCGGATGCATCCCTAATTATTATGTCTGTCTATTATCTATTAAAAATCATATGTTTATAATTTATTCTCTCTCTATAATTGTGCTCCTCTTTGTCCTGACAATGGGTCATGAGTACTAATTAATTAAAAATAAAACCGTTTTTCCCCCAAAGGGTAAAAAACGAATATTTAGGTTTCAGCCGAAAGGCTTGACCCACTGTGAGATAAACCCTTCTGAACATCAGCGCCATCTAGTAGTTTCATAGTGCAAATACACAGCGCGTCGGTGATTGGCTGTGCTGTAACGGTAGTGGGAGGTGTCAGCGCGGCTGTCAGGCACGCGAGTCGCGTGTCTCTTCAGTACCGAACCTGTAAGAATCGGAAGCGAGGCGGAAGCCGGCAAGAGATTATTTGGTGGGTCAAGCCTTTCGGCTGAAACCTAAATATTCGTTTTTTACCCTTTGGGGGAAAAACGGTTTTATTTAGGTGTTCGAGCCTTCCGGCTTGACCCACTGTGAGATGTTTATTATCTGCCGGCGCTGACCCAGCGTACTGTGAATTAATTGTGTGTGGTTTGTAGGAAACCGGTCCGAACATATGACTTCAAATTATATTTTAAGCTGATCTTCCCAAAAATATATATAAATACATGAAGAAGCCTGTCTTATACAAATCAAGTTAATACCAAAATCTCAAAAACGAGTACATTGTATAACAAAGCCTCAAAATCGGACATAGTAGGGCAGGCCCTCTTGCTGTTCCTTGATCTCACTTCCTTGAAACAGTCCCAGAGCGTTTGAACTGTTATGCCAATTTCCCTTGCGTAGTATCACGCACATGTCGAGTTTTGTTAGACCAGTTGTCTGAAGCGACTGCGGCTCGAAAACTACCAAGAGAGCCTTATATGTTTGCGTTCCTAAATATCTATCGAAGCCGGACAGCTATAAAGATACTGAGGCTGCTTTCACCTTATTTCCGGTGGTGATAATTAAGTTTGTCAAGGTTAGATCCGCTCTACGTTTTCTTCTTCTTCCGATATATGGATTAACATAGGGATCCAAGAGATCTAGTTTAATTTATTTATTCTTCAACAGACACCAATCCGGCTGACCATAATTAGTCCTGTCCGTTTCAGAGCCGAAAGACGGCCATAATATGATTTTGTTTTTGGAAATAAAATGTCGATCTTAGTTTACGTTGAATAATGTCAAGACATGAATGCGGCGGCCCGAGGCTAAGAGTATTATAAAGGTGTCCTGCGGCTAAGAGTAATATGTCACTACGTGCTGAAATGCTTAAAATCAATTGGAAACGTGTATCAACGCTTATTTGTAATAATCACATGAAAAGGTCTGATACATCCTATACGATGTTGATGTTTTTTTCCTTTAGGGGTTTTCCACAGAATTTCTCTGTCTCCTTCATTAGCGGATGTAATCGGCTCACCCTGCGAAGGTTTTATAAGCGTGGCAACTGTTGGACTGTATGGACAAGTATTGTTTCGGTGGCTGGTAGTATTTTCCCGGTTTTCAGAAAACAAGTTCCGAAGGGCTCACGGCCGTAACTCGTCGATCGTAAGATCGTACGTCTTTGAGAGGCTCACCATAAAGCTTTCTCCCGTCTCGGTGCTATAAAGATATAGTGGCCTTGGGAGATGGTCACTCGTGGAATCAATGCTGGCGTGGGGAAAAAACACCTCCAGTTTGTACTATTTCCATGGTTGGCTGAAGGCATCTGCGTACTAGCTTTCGGTATCCTTGTGCTCATCGCTCATATATTAGAGCTACATGTATATGAATGTAAATAAAATGATTTGATTTGGATAAAGGAATAGAATATATATATTATTTAGGTTACTTTGGGATCGTAAACTAAACTAGTGCGGATGAGGATAGGAAAACATCTATTTCTGGAATTCCCATCCTCCAGGAAATTTCTTATTTCGTGGTGTCTAGGTGCCACTCTTGCTGGGGCTTCAGTATGGACAGACTGTCTGCGAGGCCATCGCATCTGCGTGGCAAATACTTTGGTACCACTGTGGTATTATGGAAGTCGGCCAAGTGTTAAGGTTTTGAGCCAATATGGAAGAGTATTCTTTCATCTCGTTCATCCCTGTATTCTGAGACTGCTATCGGATTGTCAGTTTGGGAAACGATCGTTCTTCCTTGGAGCTCCCTCCATTCTGATCGTAAGACTTCTAACAATACCCATACCTGCCAATTATTTTGGTGTTCCCGCCTAAACCGAGGTCTGGTGCGTCGGTGGCCACAAAAGCTGAAGGTGGATCAGCCTGGAACCATTTATATGTGTTGGAGTCATCAATGTGGTTCTTCATTTGCTTGGTCAAGTAGTCAGAACGATTTGTTTTCCCATATCATGTCACGATGTTGCTGCGATATGTGTGAGCCTGCAGCATAGAACATTCCGTGGGGCAACGTTTCAAGCAGACCAAAAACAAAATTACTCAAGAGTTACTTTGCATCCTCCTAAATCCGTCTGACTTTTATAATTGTACCTGTGATAATAATAATATTCTTGATATTTGTTTTATTTTATTTCATTTTTGAGTTAGGTAAGAGTTTTTTTGTTAGAAATAGTATTCCAGTTGAGGCCCAAATATTCTATTTGTTGCTTATGCACTAAGTCAGATTTTGCGGTGTTTATGTTCCAACTTAGCTTTGTCAAAAAGCAAATGGTCCAAATCGTCTGTTTTTCTAACATGGTTTTGTTTTTTCATAGGCAAAAACCAACAACAACATCAAGATAGACTATCACTCGAATTCCATTCTGGCGAAGTATAGAGGCCACTCAATCGATCGGGCACTTGATAGCCAGAGGGGTAAACGGCTAATATTACAAATAATGCCTTTGAAAACGAAGAAGAAGTACCTTCTGTGTGGTTTACAAAAGAGTTTTACCTAATAATCATATTGTTGTATCGATTGAAATACCTGTTTCAGACTTATCATTCGAACATTTTGGTGGCCGTACAATGTGGGAAAGAATGCCCGAGCCCCCGCAGTGGGGACCCATATAGCTCGCCGATGGTGACGATGTAAGAGCCGTCAGATTTTTCTCTTAAGAATATTAAAAAAAAAACCATAATGGAACACCTATGTACAACCTATGCTTACGAATAAAGATTTTGACTTTTGGAAGTCCTTTTCGTCTCGAGGCTTTGATATTTATTGCATCAATATCTCAGAGGTTCTCGGTTCGAATTAGCTGCAATTTTCGACTTTTAATATTTCATACGGTGGTTTTATTAGAAAGGAATATACAGTAGCCTTCCAGCAAACTAAGAATTGCTTACAGAGCAACCAGTGAAAAAGTTCGGGTGAATCTGATCCCGTACTTCACCTGCATGCAAATATCTAGATTAAGGCATCCTTCCTTTAGCCAGGGCAGAACTATTTTTGTAGGTACTGCTTCTATTGTTCTCTGGTTTCGGTCGAAAGTTTCAGACGTTTTCTTTTCGATCACGGTGCTGATTTGCCCATTGAGTTTTACCTGAATTATTATGTGCCGATGCCGGTAGAAATTTCTTACCAGTTTTGCGACTGGGGCTTGTCGTTATCGTTAAAAAACGTATACCCCCCCCCCCTTCTGCCTCCATTAGTTCCTCTTCCTAGAAGAGATAAGTATCCAATGGGGGAATATCAGGTAAAATGACATTGAGCACCTTATTCGGGCGTTTATGTCTATTGTTTGGTCTCTTCTACCATATGTGTATTGCAGCGAACCGTCACTAACTTTCCCGAAAGCGCGTTGTTGATTTAGGAAGTTTTTCTGGATCTCCAACTGCAGATTTGGGTCCACCTTTAAGCATTTTTCATGAAAGGTCAACTCCAAGATCAAGTCAGTCCGTTCCAGTTGACAAACTGAGTTCCAGGCGGGTGTTGATGTTGCTTGGAGACTATTCAGCTTTAGTCCGGCGAAAAACAGGAGTTGCATGGAACGTCTCCTGAGCCTCGGCGTAATGGGCGTTTATCCAGACATCTTTATTTAAACGTAAACATATTCAACCTGGCTTAAACAGTTTTGGATCAGTATATGCTAATTACAGTTCAGCTTCAGATTTACGTGGCGTGAAGTTACGGACGACAATAGCGTCTGTTTCTGAGGCTGTAGCTAACGATTTTAGTTCATTCAGCTTCCTTCGTGATGACGCAATTTGTGCAGTCAATATATCTTTTCCTATTTCCTGTCTCCACGGGAGGTTTACAACAGTTTCCTGCGTACCTGGTTACGCTACATAATAAGAAAGTGCTCGGAAAATCTTCGAGTAGAATGTTATCTTCATCTGACTCCTATGGTTCATCCCACTCTGAAGTGGGTTTGATCTGACAGTAAGTGCATCATGCGTTCGAAACAGGAGGTTTGCATGTCAGTGAATGTTTGTTCCCGACGGGAAGATTTGGTAGTGGGATGTCCCAATGGGGACTCTCTTCGTTTCCTTGAGGAACTGGCTTTTGAGGTGCGTCTCGGGTTGAGAAGTTGCATCGTGCACATAAAAAGCTCATAGGACCTCGCGTAAATCCTCACCATGACTATGCGTAGAGAGTACAGTTCAGTAGAGGGTGCGTCCCAGTAGCCAAACGCGTGGTATCATCCTAATGCACCGGTATTTTTCCTCTGACAGTGAGGTATCGTCTGGTGAGGGTCGATCCCTCTTCTGTAGGGACTGCGACTCGCAGCTTTGCTTACGTTGACAGTGAGAGGGATTCGCCGAACAGGTCCGACTGGGATAAATCTTCGACCTCCTAAGGCATCCAACCACCAAAGTAGTTGTCGTCAATGACTGCCAAAATCGTTCTCTTCTGTTGGAACAGGCCTTGGCACAGTTAGTCCATGACCATAGGTGCCATGATCTGTACTGAAGCCAAAACATCACAGTCAGTGAGACGTCATTGTGATGTGATAGAATGCTTGCGACGTGCTACGTGTTGTATGAAAACGTGAGTCCAGTCGTATCATTGATACGACAAGGACTTATCAATCAATGCGTTTGGTCTCATCAATAGATATCTCAAGAGTCGGCTGATGCGACCCGAAACCTTGGCAGGTGTGACTAGACGTCTCGGATTATGCGACCGAACGCCTCGGCTGATGTAACCCGGCGTTTCGGTTGACGCGACCCAACGTCTCGGCTGATACGACGCGGCGTCTCGGGTGATACGACCTGACGCCTCGATCAATGTGACTGTCGCCTCGATCAATGCGACTGTCACCTCGGCTGACGCGACGTGACTTTTCGGTCGATACGACTGTCGCCTCGGTTGATGCGACATAAAGTCTCAGTCGCTACAACCGTCGCCTCGGCTGATGCGACGTGACGTCTAGGTCGATACGACTGTCGCCTCGGTTGATGCGACATGACGTCTCAGTCACTACGACCCTCGCCTCGGCTGATGCGACTTGTCACCTCAGTCGATACGACGTCGCCTCAATCGATACGACGTCGCCTCAGTCGATACGACGTCGCCTCAGTCGATACGACGTCGCCTCAGTCGATACGACGTCGCCTCAGTCGATACGACGTCGCCTCAGTCAATGCGACGTCGTCTCAGTTGATACGACATCGTCTCAGTTGATGCGACGTGACGTCTCGGTCGATGCGACCAGACGTCTCAGTTGATGCGTCTCACAACGTTTGGTGCTTTGCAACAACCGAGTTGGTTATTGACTTAGTATCGCTCGTAATGAGACGATAATGGCGACACCCCTGTGAAGCCTGCATGTGCCAGGGGCGACATGCTTGCACCGTTGTTGGTCTGAGTATCGTTCTTAGCGAAACGATAACGGCGACACCATTGTGACGCCCGCATGTGCCGGGAGCGACATGCTTGCACCGTTGTTCGTCTGAGTATCGTTCTTAGCGAAACGATAATGGCGACACCATTGTGACGCCCGCAGTTGCCGGGGGCGACGTGCTTGCACCGTTGTTGGTCCTAGTATCATTCTTAGCGAAACGATAACGGCGACACCGTTGTGACGCCCGCGTGTGCCGGGGGCGACATGCTTGCATTATATTTAGGTGTTTCGTTGTGGATTGTTTCCCTATCCAACTAAGGAAATCCGCAACGAGTTACCATGAAAAAATAATAATAAATGTAGGTATGATTTTACCTGTAATCCTTGTAAATCAATGTCGTCGATGAATTTTCGTGTTGCGCACTACTACGACGCTGAAGATTCAAAAGCGTACTGAAGAGACACGCGACTCGCGTGCCTGACAGCCGCGCTGACACCTCCCACTACCGTTACAGCACAGCCAATCACCGACGCGCTGTGTATTTGCACTATGAAACTACTAGATGGCGCTGATGTTCAGAAGGGTTTATCTCACAGTGGGTCAAGCCGGAAGGCTCGAACACCTAAATACAAAATATGTTTCAATAAAAACATTTCATTCATACGAAGACCATACAAAACGTTAGAAAAAACACCCTTTGCCTTTGGACCCGCTACCAGCCCCAGAAAAAGCTCCAGCACCCACAATTTCCTAGTTAATATGTATTTCAAACCACTAAGGTATCAACTATTTACTAACTTTAATTAATACCCCATTTGTACATAATCTGTGTAAATTTATAATTTGTGTTAACACCTTTTCAACATTGTACTGTCTCTTTACTTGACACTGGAAGAACCATCACCTCCGTGATGAAGCCATAATTTTGAAGTTGAACCACTAAGAGCTGGATTTCCTGCTTTGTTTCCCTAGCATGATGTATTTAGAGTGATCACTCACGGCATCATATTCTGGTTTCTCAGCCAAAGCGTCCGCCAGCGACTTGTCCGGCACTAAGGTGATCTGTCGGGAACACAGCACCGGCTTGTCGCTATCCAGTCCTGCAAGTGTCACTGACACCTACAATACAGTAAATCGGTATCAATAAACAAAGTCGGGTTATTTAAACCATTTATATATCTAGAACGGCCGAACCGACTTTCATGATCTATGATTTTTGAATTGGCCTCCACCCTGAATAGCAGAATAAATAAATAAGTGATTAACACAATCAAAAAGAACTAGAAACTGACTTCAACTGCCCTGAAATTCTACAGAAATGAGGTAGACCCTTAGAGGTAGAATTATCTGGGTACATGTTTAAATTTTGCTGAGAAAAAAAAGTGCTCAATCAATTTTGATACAATTGATATGGGACCATCTGTAAAGTATGATCCAGAGAGATTTAAATATAGTAATAGGTTATAGAGCGGTCATTGGGAAACGCTTCATATAAACATTTTGATCTCAAAAGTCAACGGTGTGTCAAATGTCTTGTACGGCCGCGTGACGTGATGTGACATTAGATTGAGTAACTTATTACCAATTGGTAATAGGTTTAGGATCAAAAATTTTGTTTGCTTTGTCCGGTCTATTACTATTAATGTTAAATGTCTTTGGTATGATCTAACAAACAAAAAAGAATCATCAAAATCGATTCGAAGGGAAGGAACCTCCTATCTTGAAAGGTATACTTAATATTCACACTTATGACTGCTTATCAGCACATGCTTAGCACTTCTTGCCCTTGTCACTTATCAAAGTGAAAAATGGCCATTAGAGACAATTGATTTGTGATAGATCAACTCACCCCTCCCCTCCGGAGCATGTCCACAGTGATGACCGTTTCCATCTCCTCAGCACCCTGGGCCAGCACTACCAGCGCGGACTTGGACATGGTCGGATATGATGAAAACAATCTGAAAAATACAATTTAACAAAATTAAAATTTAAACTGTTTATTTCAAATACAAATAACTGAAAAAAATTCCAGCGCGCAAAATCTCCTTCAAGAAATTTATGTGCGCCTGGAGAGCTGCACAATTCCCTAGCTACCTCGAGCAAGTGTTTTTAAAACAATCATTTAGATTTAGAACATGATCCCAACCAAGAAAGTTAAACAAAATACCAAGGACACATTTTATAACCTTTTTGCTAGAAATTACTATGAAGTCCATACGGTCGAACATTGGCCGAAATAAAAATTATGCGATATTTAAGTTCCAAGTTATATATACAGACATTGTTTCTATTAGCTAATCACTTACGCTTACCTTTTATTTAAATAATAATACCCTTTCACGCGAACTTGCTGAAAATTTGTGGATTTTGGCGAAAACAAAACGACCCGCCGCAGAAAAGTTCTATTGACATAATCAGGGGGGGCACACTTAGAACTAACGTTAATTTCGCCGCCGACAGCGCCACCAAGTCAATGAATTGAGAAACTTTAGCCGCCATTTTGAGTGCTATGTCTGCGGAAATTGACAATGTCAACTCAGTTCAACTCACTCTAGCTTTCGGAAAGTTGATGCGAATTTGTTTTTCAAGATTATTTCAGTTATTATTGCTTTGTTATTCCTTTGTTTTCGTTTTTTTGTTGTGTTTCAAGTTTTGTTTTGTATTTGTTAACTTTTTGTTGCGTTTCATTTGTTTGTTTTTGTTAATAGTTACGGTTGTGTTAACTTTTCTAACCATGAGTGGACTCCGGAAAAGATATTGTATATTTCGCTGTGATCCTTTAGGTAAGTGTTTATTGGTTATGTTCTACATAAGGAAAGATCGGTTAAGGTGTTCAAAAGGGGGCGCTGAGGAAGAAAACTTAGAAAATTTCCGCTTTAGCGCCCCGTTTTGTGCACCCCAACCCAGGGGTCTAGGAACAGTAGCACCCAATCCGTCCTGGACATTGTCTCTTCCTCTACCTAGTTCTAAAATGTCTATAAGACTTTCTAATTTTAGAGCTAGTATGATCACCTTCAGACCTTGGTGCCGGTATCTACATGTCACTACACAGTGTGGCAGTCTTACACCCTTCAACATTCCAACTTGTACTTACGTATACTTAGAACATCCACTGTGTGACTCTAACAAAGACCCTCCCTCTTGTGTTAG
The DNA here is from genome assembly GCA_910589575.2 of Carcina quercana. Taxonomy (NCBI): domain Eukaryota; kingdom Metazoa; phylum Arthropoda; class Insecta; order Lepidoptera; family Depressariidae; genus Carcina; species Carcina quercana. The sequence goes on along the minus strand of OU342455.1, from coordinate 1,422,925 downwards.
ATATGGTAACATAAAGATGGAAGGTACAGTGGTTTAGAGTGTCACATATGTACCTTAATTAAACAGTGTGCTTTATTATTTCTTCAAGATATAATAGAATACAATGACAAGAGTAGTGAACACCAATTGACCTGAATTAAATCAATTCAAATGTGTAGTTTCTCGATGCTCGAAAAATATGTGTATATCACAAGTAAATGCATTCAATTCAATAAGAACTGGAAACCTACTTCCATTGCCCTAAAAGTCTACTTTTACTAAAACAAATTTAAGATTTAGTTTTCTCATGGATGCCATTGTCAGAACTGGACCAAAATGAAATGGGACCACACGGGAAGCACCAGCTTTCAAATAAAAAAAGAACCACCGAAATCGGTTCACCCAGTCAAAAGATCTGAGGTAACAAACATTAAAAAAACATACCCCTCGAATTGAGAACTTCCTCCTTTTTTGAAGTCGGTTAAAAAGAGCCATTGTACTTGACAACCTATTTCATACTACCGAGTTATGCCAGTAGGAAAAAGCCAACAGGGGGTGAAGATGAGCATGAGGCTGACGGTCACAATATATTTAAGTACATCCTGTTTCAGTTACACATGGTGTACCCCTACATCGGTTCCCAAATCCTGAGAGATGTCCTGATTTGTTTGCTGCTTGGATATCCGCTGCTGGCGACAACTTAAAAGGACATGATGATAAGAAGATACATAGGAACAAAAGAATATGTGATCACCATTTTGATTCAGCATGTAAGACAACTGGGGGTCGTCTTATTTGGTCAGCTGTACCAACAGTTCATTTAAAATGTGAGTAAATTTTGAGCTTATTGTGTTTGGACATAAGGCACAATCAATAAGAGTCTGTTTTTTTAGATGTTTTTATTAACTATCAATAGTCTATGCAATTCATCTAGTCTAGTGTTAAGTCAGATGCAGTAGGCTGTTACTATTTCACTAATTAAATGATTAATTTATCGAAATAGTCCATGTCAGTATTTTGTCCCATAAAAATGTATCATGTTACATCATCTTTATTAACAATAAATGTAAACCTAAAAATTGACAATACCAAGTATGGTATTTTAGATGCTAATAATAATAACACACAAGGTTCTTTGAAAATGGATTATGTTTATTACAGGATATAAATAAATATCAATAAAATAAATTTGGCTTGAGGTGTGATTCAAAAGTAAGAAAATAAATTCTTTTCTACTTAAAAACTGTACAGAAAATTTATAAGTTTAAACAGTATGAAATATTATTACTTTTGGAAACTATCTGAAATAGTTGCTGTGTTGATGGAAACTGAGTAGTGAGGGGCATAACCACTTGAACATGAGAAAAATATATTTATTGTACTATATTACAGGTGTAAAGCAATCAGTTGAAACCTTTGTGGAAACGGACCATAGCTACTGTGTTCCCAGAAGAGAACCATTGAAGGCTGGACCTATGGTTGATATAACTAATGTACCAGGCCCATCTAGATCTGGAGCTATGTCTACATTTGATTCAGAAAACTTACCTGGCCCATCCAGATCTGCATTTGATTCAACAGTATTTCCAGTGCCATGTGGATCTACTTCAACGACATGCTTCCCATTTGGTGAAAAGCTTCATGATCAAAATGGAAAAACCAAATTTGATAAAGGTAAGGTATATTTAAAATGCTAAAAAACAGAATAAAATAAATATGAAAGGGGGCTCCCGTATAACAAACGCGATTTTTTTGCTAGTTTTTGCTCGATATTGATAACGGCAACAGGTAGATGCTTGAAATATTCACAGAATATTAGGCTACATATTGACTTTAAAAATATATAATTAAATTTAAAAAAATTACAACAGACATCAGTTTTTGCCATTTCGTGTGCGAGTCCGACACGCACATGGCCGAATTTTAGTGTTGTTTACAAGATTTAAAGATTAATACAACTAAAAATCAACTATAAAAACTAGCTAGAACAATTACTTATACAAGTTGTAGACGAGATCTGTATTGATGGCCTGAGCCACTAAAGTATGAGAGTTTTTCCGTCCTTAAAACAGCGTCCTAAAGTTGTACCCACAGTATTAAACTATCATCATCACCAGCCTATATATGTCCCCACTGGAGGGGCTCAGGCCTACTCTCCTACAGAGAGTGTATGGGCCATAGTCCACCACGCGGGCCCAGTGCGGATCGGCGGACTTCACATGCCTGTTCAAGACATGCAGGTTTCCTCACGATGTTTTCCTTCACCGTTAAGCAATCGGATAATGTACTTGAATTGAAAAACAACTCATAGGTACACGGCTGGATTCGAACCCGGTACCCTCAGATTGAGAGTCCGCGCCTTATCCACTGCGCCACCGACGCTTCGTATTAAACTATACGAGCTTCTAAATGTATAACATATATAAATATATATTAAACATTCTTGATGGGTAATTATTTTATGTACATGTTTTGTGGGGTGTTAATAATTGATTTATTGAAAAAGAAAAAATTGGTATACTTCAACCACTTCACAAATAGGCTTCCGATGAGAGTTGTTGAGATACATCTAGCTACATCACCAGATTTATGCTCTTAACAATACAATAACACAACCTGGTTGTTAAGTATAGAAATAAACTTTTAATTATAAACTTCCAGATAAAACTTTCGAGTATCTGCTGAAAAAGACAAATACAAAGTGTGCAATTAAAGAAAGGCAACACCAAAATGAAATAAGAAGATTGCGCCAAAAAGTCAAAAGTTTCAAGTTGCGTCTTCAGCGTGTTGAAAAATTTTCTGCGAAGAGAAATTTTGAGAAATTGACGGAACATATGTCTGAACCTGCTAGGCTGTTTACGAGGATGCAATGTATAGAAGGTCAGAAGAAAAAGAAGGGGCATAGATTTACGTTAGATGAAAAGATATTATCACTGTCATTATATAAAAAAAGCCCTAAATGCTACAAACTGATGTGTAAGCACTTCACATTGCCATCTCAAAAAATTCTGAAATCCGTGCTTGCTCAAGTGAAAATATCACCAGGGATAAATAAATTAGTTTTTGAGGAATTAAAGACCACTGTATCCAAAATGTTGCCACAAGATCGTCTGTGTACATTGGTATTTGATGAAATGTCAATTACTCCACAAATTCTTTACAATGTTAACACAGACGACCTTGTAGGCTTTGAAAGCTATGGAAATCAAAAGACGGCTAATATCGCAAATCACGTTTTAGTTTTCATGGTCAAGGGGATAAAAAAAAATTTCAAACAACCAGTAGCATACTATTTTACACAAGCATTAAAAGTACCAAAATTAAAAGAAGTTTTAAAAGATGTAATAACTAATATACAAGCTACTGGTGTAAATATAATAGCAACTGTCTGTGACCAAAGTTCGGCAAATGTCAGCACAATAAATAGTTTAATTGCTGAAGCTAAAGCTGACTATTTTAAAGCAGGAAAGGAATGGCGAACCGATATTATTAGAGTAAATGATAGAGACATAATACCGCTGTTTGATGTTCCTCACTTGATAAAAGGAATAAGGAATAATTTGTTAAATAAAGACATGCAATATTTTCACGAAAATAAATTAAAAATTATAAAATGGGAACATTTTCAGCGGGTTTATGAAGCCGACAGGTCACATGGCGAATTGCGTATTCTGCCCAAATTAACTGAAGAACATATCTATCCCGGCAAATTGAAAAAAATGAGGGTAAAAAATGCGACTCAAGTATTGAGTCACAGTATGGCAGTGGCTGCGGATTGTTTAGCTGCAAAAGGAGAAATACCATTTGTTTTGTTAGTTGATAAGTTATTTGACACCTTTAATGCAGCAAGTTTTGCGCCACTTAATGGAAAAATTTATAGAGCTGCTGTAAAAAGAAACTCTCCTCATCACCAGCTGTGGGAAGAAGCTCTAAAAATGTTTAAAACAGTAAAATTTATTGTTAATAAAAGTGGTGAGGAAAGAAATATTAAGTCTGTACCAAGTATTAATAACATGATAAGGACAATAGAAGGTTTCAAATCAATTTGGCAATTGTTGTCAAAAAAGTATCTTATTGATGCAATATTAACACGAAATTTCAATCAAGACCCACTCGAAAACTTTTTCGGAAGTATTCGCAGTTTGGGTGCTAGAAATATTTCACCCAACTGTGTGGGATTTGAGGGAGCATTCAAAACATTGTTACTAAACAACTTCAGTGGAAACCACTCTATTAACGCAAATTGTGAAGATGATTCAAACAAATGTCTGCAGTCTCTATCCTTTTTTATAAAAAACAAAGAAAATAGTAATGCTCCCTCGCAATCCCAAAATATTGTTATAGATCAGCCTCTGAGTGCTATACAAAGCACTAGAAATATTAGAGATGCAGGGGCTGATCAAAGAAATTTCGTCTGCGGGTGGGCCTTGATGAAATGTTTGCAAAAAGTAGTGAAGGGATGTAAAGTATGTAAGAACAAGTTAGAAGGCAATCCGGACGATGAGCAGTACAAATACATACGAGCCAAAGAGTACACGAAAAATAAAAAGTGGCTTTGCTATCCCTCCTACTGCTTGATAGCTTGTTTTCAGGATATACAGGTGACAACAATTGCTTTTTTGAATAGTGAATGTTATAAGAAGGGGATCAAACGAAGAATTAAAGCTTTTGTTGAATTATTTACTGATTTTGGCTTTATAGATTGTGATAACCATAAAGACAAAGTAAAGCAATGTTTTGTTGACACATGCATTACTTTAATTATTAATAGTTGGTGCAGATCGGTAAATAGAATATTACAAGGTAAACTTACTTACGACGGCGAGGATACTATAAAAAAGGCAGCTCAAATTTATTATTATAAGCATAAAACAAATAAGTAGGAACGGCGTTGATTACTCAATATTCAATTTTCATGTTATTGTATAGATAAATTTTTTCAGAACTTGTAAACTTAACGTGAATCGAAACAAAATGCTTTCATACTTAATTTGTGTATTAACAAGTAATTACCTAAAATGATGATGATTAGAGCAAAAAAGAGGTATTCCATTTTAAAAGATTGTGCTTGAAACTATATTTACAGTGTGTTAGAGAATTTCATATTCATTCACGTTTAGTACGTTTGTTTAAATGTTGATTATGAGCTCTGGATGTTTTGATTTAGTCTGTCATCATAATCCACCACGTAGTCCACTGTTGCCGTAATTACATCGCTTGGAAGGCGGATTGGTGGTCGCAGTAAAATGTTATTGTTACATAGGTAAATGCTGCTGCCAGTCTTTGTAGAAACCAGAAAGATATGCTGCCTATACCATCAACCAAACATTTGAAACGAAAAACACAGCAAGGGTGAAGCAAACTTTGACATACTGTGCTAATCCAATGTAATAAATGCGAAAGTGAGTTTGTTTGTTACCTCTTACTGCCTGAGCGGTACTACCAATCTTGATGAAATTTGGCGCGTAGGTAGCCTAAGGTAGCAAAAGGATGTAGTATACTTTTTAACCTCATGCATTGAGTGGTTCCCGTGGAATAATTTCTGAAGTCTACGCAGAAAATACTAGAAGAAATACAAAACGCTAAAAATTACTTAATAATATTAATTTCTTAAACCATTTTTGTATTGAAATATATTATTAAAAAACATTTGATATATATCCTCGAACCCTGTAATGAATATAACAATGTTTGTTGTTGACCTGTGTAATCTTTGTTATTAAATAAACCAACCTTTTCTGAATTTTGTAATATAGTGGTTTTTATTCTTAGTATAAGCTCAAAACAAAAACCTAATGCAGAAACAAACCCCTCACATTAGTTTTCGTGAATTTTATATCTTATTGTTATTGAATTCCATAGAAAGTTTTTTTAAAATAAGTTTTTTTCTTACGGACAATCTGAGTCTTGTCCTTTTTATCCAAATTCATTTAGTGTGAAGTTAGTTACAATTAATTTTTCAATACATAAATGTAACTAAATTTTTCCTATAGGTTGGTCTTTGGTAGCAAAATACAATTTTCAGCTTCAGAACAAAATGAGGAAAATATTCGGTCAATTTAGTTGAGTGATAGCTCCGTAAGTTAAGAAATCACAACATTACTGTGCCTCAAATCATGACTGTAAGTCCGTTGCTATATTTGACTGATTTTCATCGGTATAAACAGCAAACTACCTTGAGAAACTGATTAAAGTGTTATACCTAACTTATACAATGCAGTATATACACTATAGGTACCGCTATAGGTTAGCTATAGCGTCTATAGCTATAGGTATGTATATACTACCTGTGCTTTTAGTTCAGAAGTCGTGCTATAGATGGCACCTGTTTCCATAGATGCATATTTGACCATTGAGTTGCCACTCTTTACTCCCTATTATTACTCTACTCTTTGGACATAATACATCGTGAATTTTGACAGCTACGCATTCGTTTGGAAAGTACATTTGAAGGTCACAGAAAACTGGAAAAAATAATTACGTAATCATTAAGCGGTTTCATGACCTTGACTTTTATTATATATTACAATTTTGTATATAAAACTATTATGTAGTGCACGTGTATCTCAATCAATTTCTATTGGTAAGTGAAAGGTTTCCGTCACTTTACATTTTATTGCTATGGTTCTTCCATACAGTTTTTAAACGAGTTTTGTCTTTAGTTGTTTGATTTTATGTATTGCTAGACTGAATAATTATACCCACAATTTTAGTAAATCAAGGAAAATACACACTTAATAAAATATTGCTTGAAACTAGGCTCGGCCTTGACTTAGGCGTGATTTTACTATGATCGTGCCTGATCAATCATGGGAAAAAGCATGTTGTAAAAATCATATTTTTGTACCCAAATCTTAAAATCGACAGTTTTACTTATGTATTTTCATTCAAAACAGACGTTTTACAAATGTATGGAGTCCCACCCAACTTGAACTTGCACGCACATATGTCCTTTTTCACGTAGAACATCAAATAATGATGTCATACAAACAAAATACTACAAAAATACAATAGACAACCCTATTAAGTAATAAGTATGCAGATCATTTGTTTTTTGAGCAGAAAATGACCAAAGAATGGACCCGTATTATTAATTTAAATAATCCAAAGTTCATTCATCATTTTGATTTATTTATTTATTTATTTATTTAAACAGTTTATTGTACACGGAAACATTACATAACACAAGAAACAGAAAAAATATATACAAAAGGAACAGCTTATTTCTAAAAGAAATTTCTTCCAGCAGTCCTAGGTCAAGGAGAAATATTAAAGAAAGGAGGGCAGTTAGGCGTGTACGATATAATAAATATAATAGACGATTACATAAATACGATATACAAAAACAAACTAATATATATCAATAATAATACATACATACTTTACATACTATAATTATATATTAACTTATAGTGATAGAAAATGTTCCTTGACGTTTTTCTTAAAGGCGGAAACAGTTTTGCTGTCGCGTACAGTGTGAGGCAACGAGTTCCACAATCATGTTGATAAAACATAACGATATTTTTCGACATTAATGATGTAGCACATTTAAATTAAGATGTATTTGTTTCATATACTCTAGTCTATGCACATGGGTTGGGGATAGTGGGGCGAGTTTTTTTTAAGGTAACGATTTTCTCCAAAATCACTATCGAGAAGATTCAGGAGAAAATAAGTTCAGGTTCCTTGTAGTGAAGTCTCGAAATGGTTGTTGAATTAGTTCAAAAGGCTAAATTGTTTATCTGTGCTGCTGTCATTTGCCATTATACATTTAAAACATTGTAATAATTTCACTTTTATCATGTTGTATATGCTTGAAGTTATCTAGATGATAGATGATATTATTATATTTTAAATTAAAAAGAAAAATCAATTTTCATTTCAAAAATTAATTAAAAATAATCGGGAAATTAAATATTAGCTGGTATTCTTGACAGATGTTCGTTGACGGCAACTCTATATTGTCTATAACAGCTTCTCTTTCTTTCGCTCGAAACTCTAAGAAATCGTTTTTTAGTTTCTTCAGTAGGTTTTTCCATCATTTTCATCGCAAAAAATGTAGATTTTAGGAAATTTTGTCATTAAAATAGTTATTTGTAGTATGGAAGTGTAATTTCTGTTACATTTTAGTGTAAATATAATGATAGGTTAGGTAGAACATTTGATTAAAAAAACTCAAGTTTACGACTGTGTAAAACATTATTTTAGAGTGAATAACATGGATTTCGTGAAGCGCGAAGACCAACTAATCGACGAGGGACAGTATAAAGCATATTTGGAAAGTGTAAGGATATTTAAAAAAAAAATTAATACACGAAAAGTGATAAAAAATGACACTGGTGTCTAAAACTGGATTGGTTGTATTCGAACTTTGACACTTGCAAAAGATTGTTTTATCCTTGGGTTTTTGTTTGTTTTATCTGTCGTAAAATTATCGTATTTTAAAGTGATTAGTTTATGTTAATTAAGTCTAATTGCAATATTTTAGATGTTTACATTATTTGCTTAGGAGTACTACCGTTGGAAACCACAAAATGTGTCTCACATTACATTGATTTAAAAAATATAAGAAAAGGGAGCTACAAAGCTTAACTTCCATTATAACCCTAGCAAAGGTTGGCACACTGGCTTATGGGATACAGTTTATAGAAAAAAATGACATTAAAATTATATGTACTCTTTCTATGTCGTAACTCTTTAGTTGCAAATTGTAGTCATCTTTGTTAAACTGTAAGAAATAATCTAAAATACTGGAAACATTTAGTAATATCTATGGTTGATCGTATTTTTGAAAAATCAATGACTGCATTAATTTTTCAAAAAATAATTTTATTTTCACAGCTCCAAAAGTCTCAGCTGGATGCAGAATACCAACATGCACCGATATCCATGGAACAGCTGCACCAAATCCAATCCTCAATCAACAACACCATTGTCCATAACTTCCAATTACCGCTGTCACCACGCCAAATGTCTACATTGATGTTAAAAACGAACCAACTCAATCGAAGTATCCAGTTTAATGAGATACCGGCTCATTTACCTAGAGGAGAGTTGAGGAATCTAGTGGCAGACGATTTGAATCTACACGATTTACCTCAGAATCTACGTCATGAAGATTTGAATAGGTTAGATTTGACGTTGGCAAGAAATTTAAACCCAGATCTAGATATACAGAATGGATTGACTCAGACTTTAGTGCAGAATATGAATGAAGTTGATTTGTCTAGAAACCTAAGCGCTGATCTTACCAGAAACTTAAGTGGGGATCTTACTAGAAATCTAAGTGCGGAACTTACTAGAAATCTAAGTGTGGAATTATCAAGAAATCTTGGTGCGGACTTAAGTCAAAACCTTAATCGAATGGCAGAAGTGCTTCCGCAGAACCTTAGAGCTGATCTACCACAGAATCTTCGGGCAGATCTAGTTCACAGTTTGAACCATGAATTAGATCTGTCCCATCATTTAAATCGGCAAAACTTGGACGACATGATTGAGCGGAGGACTCCAATGGTTGTAATGGACAGTCACTTATTGGAAACAAATTTAAATTCACGTTTGGATCAGAATTTGAGGTTAGAACAGTTGAATCATAGACTTGTGAATCCGCCATTAGATCTACATGAGAATCAAAGGAGCTTGCAACAAAATGAACATATACTTCCTTTACCATTCCATATTAAATCTGAACAGGAAGACGATGGTTATTTCTATGATAATATCAATCAAGGAATCGGGAATGTTAACGGTTTGAATGGTAAGTTTTAAATAGACTAGAAATACTTTTTTATAGGTTATATTAGAAAAAGTATTCGTTGTATTGAAAAATGGTTTCTCAAAGGAAGACATTACTTTTTTGTATAGCCCACTCTTCAAAATAGCACAATGGCTACACGCTTAACAATCTAGGGGAGGCCCAGGTTAGATTCGTAGTGGAGCCAATAGTGCTCAGTTTGGTTGGTGGTAGAGCATTTCCTATTTCGGCATGGCTAGCTACCATGTTGCCTAAGGCTGCCACCAAATACCAGTGTTAATAGCACTGTCTTGTTCCGGTATGAAAGGTAGCAGTGTCAGTGCCTCATTAGATTAAATTTATTTATTTCACAGTACCAATTTCAAGTTTACAATATAATATAACAAGTAAATGCGTTCAAAAAGAACTGGAAACCAACTTCAATTGCCCTAAAAGTCTTCTTTTATTAATGCAAATTTAAGATCTATATCGTTTTCTCATGGATGTCAGTGTCAGAACTGGACCAAATTAAAATGGAACGACACGGGAAGCTCCATCATTCAAATAAAAAAGAATCATCCAAATCGGTTTACCCAGTCAAAAGTTCTGAGGTAACAAACAAAAAAAAATACTCCCTTTTTTGAAGTCAGTTAAAAATGTCAAAGTGTACAATGATCATCAAAATATTCAAAATGTCAGAAATTATATAAAATAAATGTCAAACAGTAATTTCAAAATAATAAAATAAATCACACCAATGACTCTCTAATATTATAGATGGCTAAATGTATCTTGTAAAAAATCTGTCACACTATTCAATTCATCCCTATTATTAGCTTGAGGTTATCATCAAATGACCTTATCATTACTTTCCATCATGTGAGATTCCCATTCTACACATATTGTATATAAAAAATCAGATGCCTTTCTAATCCAAAACGCAGACATGTTGTAATACCAGTAAAAATATTATAATTAAATATGACTGCTTCATTTTAACGTCTTGACATTTTAACCTTTCACCTTATAGCTGTTCAAAAATGCCATTGAACAGGTTTCCTAGAAAGAGCACTGGTGTTAATAGCTCAAAATGTTTGTGTATCGATTCAATGAGGTTACTAAATCAAATTTGTTACGTTTGTTTGTAACGATATAAGTTTTAAGAGTTAAGAACATCCAAAGATAAAAAGGGACTGTTATAATCGTACTGTCTGTCCATCGGCCTATCTCAGATCATCTGAGGAACTACAAAAGCTATCAACTTGAAATTTGGAATAGCTATCGGAAGTTGTGCCTTATTTCAAGGATATCAATATGGTTCTCTCTTTCATCATCATCATCAATGTCACCGTCGATAGGTGGACAGCGTCACTGTCAGGGATAGAAATGAGCCTTACCTTTTTTATTGAAGAACAAAAATAACAATCCACTATTTTTCTAATTACACTGAAATACTCTTTATTTTATTTTTAAATTTTTATCTAATTGTTTTTCAGGCCAGATACAAGTATCTGAACAGTCACAACCGGCGAACTTGCACCAAGAAACCCAAATGTATGTCTACAACCATAACATATCCAATATACCTGCTTTAAACCCCATTGACTTATACACACGCCCCCAAAACTACATACAAAACTTCGCAAACAACCGTGACAACCCCCAGAATTTAGTAATAACTAGGCAGTATGAGAATCCCAGTGTCTACGACGACTTTAAAAAGTTCAGACAAGATGGCGGCGAGCAGAATGGCGCGAAAAAAGAGGAGCCCAAAGAAAACTTGAAACCAACGGATCAGAATAAGATTTTAATGTATGGCGACTGCAATTTGATATATCAAAATTCGGAAAAAAGCGATTTGGATATTCACGAAAAGTTGGATGAAGATTTGTCGTTGATCAAGGGGGAGTATGGCTGTTTTAAGTGTAGTGAAGTATTGCCTTCGAAAAGGGCTTTGAAACAGCACAGTAAGAGTTGTTTTAGCACGGTGAACGGTGAAAACAGTGAGGCTGTTGACAAAGTAGGTAAGTTTAGTTGTACGCATTGCGCTTACAGGTGCCAGTCGCCCGCCATTTTGAAAATCCACGAACGGACACACAGCGGCGAGAAGCCATTCTCTTGTACTTTTTGCGATTATAAATCTGGCCAGAAGAATAATGTCGCAAAACATATTCTAGTTCATAAAAAGGAGAAGCCTTTCCGATGCCAGTACTGTGACTACAGGTGCGCTCAGAAAAATAACTTAGTGGTACATGAACGCACCCACACTGGTTACAAACCGTTCGCTTGTCCGTACTGCGATTACAGGACCGTTCAAAAACCTAACTTAGTGAAACATATGTATTTACACACCGATCAAAAACCGTTCAGCTGTGACATGTGCAGCTATAGGTGCGTTCAAAAAACGAACCTAACGAAACATAGGCAAAGGCATTTGAACGAAAAGGACGGGGATAAAATCGAGGTCAAAACTCAGAACAAGCCGTATAGGCCGAGGCAGAAATCTGTCAAATGTCCCCACTGCAATTATAGGTGCGTTCAGAAATCTAGCTTAGAGAAACACATTCAGTTTAAGCATGGTCAAGAGAATTTGAATGCGTTCAGGAATGAGGAGAATTTTGAAATGCAGAACGTTGAGAACGGTCTTCTGAAGGACGATGAAATTGAGTTTAAGGACGTTGATGATGCACAATACGAGAATGAAGAGAGTGCTGTCCAAAATTTGAGTGTGAAAAAACATGAGGTTTTTGATGAGATTACTAGCGAGCCATTGAAGATTCAGTCATAGTTCTTAAGTTTAGATAGCTTTTTCGCTTGGCCGTTGTGTGGATGGTGTTGTACGAAAATATCATTTTTGTACTGTTAGAGGGTTTGGACCATTGTCAAGTTGCATGATTTCAAATGTACTTTTAAAATAATAGCGTTGAAAAATTTACACTATTGCCAGTATAGTTAATATTGGTGATTATGTCAATCTCAAGATAAGTCAACAGACAATATTTTTTGGAAAAATATCAATAATGAATCGACAACCTGAAAAATATACTGGATGTATAGTTTGATATGTAGCTGTGTGTACAAAGTTGTTGCTACCTCACAAGTACGGTTCATTTCATTCCAATATAAATAATCATCAACAAATAGAAACGGACATATATTTTATTTATTTATTTAAAAATTTTATTGCACAAAGAAATTTACAAAACACAGAAAAATATATACAAAAGGAACAGCTTATTTAGAAATTAAGCTTAGCTATAAGAAATTTCTTACATCAGTCCTAGGTTCAAGAGAGAAATAGTGAAGAGAGGAGTCAGGTGTGTACATTTAATATAAAAATGAATACGAGATGCGAAATATTTATGCATACAATAATTATTTATTTATTAAATTATGAACTATATAACAGAAAAAATGTTCCTTTACATTTTTTTTTAAATAAAAAATCCTCATCTCAGTAATAAAAACAAACAGGGATATTTTCACATACACACAAACATTTTCTCAATACGTTCACGACGTATCGAAAAGTCAGAATGACATGAATTTTTGGTATAAACATAGTTGAAGGGCTGTAAAATAACATCAAACAACTAGATACCATGGGATAAATCCTAAAGTCCACGCAGGTCAAGTCGCGGGCAGAAGCTAGTTATAATTTATGAAACTAATTTGAATGTCTTTCTTATAAAAACACTAGATATATGATTTATTCATTGATATTATATCTACCTTGATATCAGACACTACTATTAATACTCACCTCGCTACAAAGTCTATTCGGCCCGGGCATGATATATCTACATGTTTGACAGGTTTATCCATCATCTCTTGAATTATAATTAAAATATTTTTATCTCTTTTTATCTATGTCTGTTTTTGTTTACAAAAATTTATATTGGAATGAAACTGACTTTAGGTTGAAATGAATTTTACTAAATATAATAAAATTTGAGTACTTATTTATGTATGTACATGTTTTTTTTCTTCTCGGAACAAACAATTATCACAATTCGTTTTTATTTCGTAAGTTTTAAAATTAGGTAAAGTCACTTTATTTTGACTTTTTTTCGTGACTTATAATTGTGATATTATTGATGATTTTGTTTGATATAAAAAACGTTGCTCTCTTCGTTTAAAATGAATTATGTTTTTGTAGAACTAACCACTTCCAGGTTCTAAGGTCTGCAAGGATGTCATATTATGTGACACGTTCCGCGAATTATTGGACCCCCGGCCTGAACTTTGTAGATTTTTAATTTTATAACGTCATTAGCAAATAAAAATGTGTTTTTTTCTATATTTTTCTACCCAAAAATTAAAATACGTATAAAATTGGCAACACTTAACCAAAACAAAGATGGCGACACGTCAATCAAATGACGCTTGACGTTTTCCATTTAGTTACAAAATTTTAGACGTACAAAATATGTACTACCAAAAATCTAATTCTAGTGTTTTTCTAACACTGTTTAGATTTTTCGTTGATACGTTAGATATTGTACAAAGTACAGGCCGGTTTCGTAGTCGCTTAGGATGGCAAATTAATTAAATATTTATGAATTAATCAACTTTTCATATCTCAAGATTTTTGGGCCAAAATATCATGAACTGTGACTGATTATGAACAGTATAACAATGAGGAACTTTCAAGGGAAGCTTCAACAAAAATCCGATAGGTGGCGCTATTCGTTAACGATGTAATATTTGCATAAATAGTATAAAAATATTGCCCCCTGAGATAGCTGGACGTTTTTTGAGGCAGTTTTTATGATTAATTGATGCTTACGGTTTTTAAAATAGTATGGAGTGAAAACGCATCGAATTATTTTTATTGGCAAATCCTTTGATAAAGTTACAGATTTTTTTAAATATTAACCACTTTAAAGAGGTTATTTTTACGTTAGATTGAATATATGGGAAATGTGACAACTTTTTTTACAAAACCTAGTTTTTTTTTTAAATTGCACTCTATGTATATCAATTACTAACTAAAATTGCTGTATGCACAAAAACATGTCGTAATTCGTTGTCATTTTTTCTTCTTCATTATTAGCAAGAGAAAATTTATTAAAAAATAATTTTTTTATTTTTTTTTTATTACATATTATTTTTTTACTTGTAACATTATATATAACTTTTAGAGTTATGAATTTATTTTTATTTTAGATGTATTTATACATATTAACCGTAACAATAATAAATCTTCAAATAATTATGAAAGAGTCCACGGACAGCGCCATCTGTTTTTTATTGCCTCAATCTTGCCTTGAAAACTCCTCATTGGGTTTTAAATTAAATGTAATTATTTATTTTTACCTAAAAAATCGTAAATCTTTTTGCCGTCAATTAGTTAAAAGGCTTTTCATATAGATATATTCAAAATATAACTTGTAAATCTTATGGCGCACCTCCATCGAAGTTTCACACTAAATTTCTGTTGCCATAATCTTTTAAAATATAATAGCTGGATTTGTGCAGTAACTATCTAAAAATAGTACATCAGATTGTGATGTCGCGAAATGAGTATCATTAACATACAACTTCACAGTGAATTACAATTTAAATTTTAAACACTTTTTCGATTATTGTTCAAAGCGCCATCTATGAACCATTAGCTGCGTAACTGCTATTGTAGCTAACTATAAAGTTGTAAATTAATGATATTTATTTCGCGACACTATAATTTCGTCTCCTATGTTTAGGTAATTACTTATCAAATCCAGCTATTATATTTTAAAAGATTAAGGCAACAGAAATGTAGTATGGAAGCATTAGGAGAGGGATAACGTTAATAAGAGTATTTTTACAACAGTTTTGAAATTAACCTCAACAATGTTGTATATTTCGTCAGATAACAAGACTTGATGGCTTTTGAAGTCGGGTAAAATATGAAATGGAAGTTGGGTACATACGGTAAATGTTTTTTTTAAGTCTGCAAAAAGTTGTTTGAAGTGATCAACTTTTTTTTGCAAATGTTACCAAGAGATTTAAATGTACATCACAACACAACGGGATATTTTTAAATGTTTAGATTTGTAAGTCGCTAGTGATTTTTTCGTATTTTACAATCGATTTTGTATGTTACAAATAATTTTGTATGTTTTCCTCTTTTTTTTTCTTTTTGAAATAAAATTGTGCTTACCAAAGTGATGGTTGTGGTTTTATTTTAGCCTCAGATTTCGAAAACAGTTTTTAGCCTCATGTAAAAAAATATAGAAAAAAATGTCGTGGAATTTACACTACAGCGGCTTAGTTTTTTTATGTGTAAAAAATTTTACCGCCTCAAAATTCTAATGGCTAAATATTTGACTAACATGGAGGTCCCAGGTTCGATTGCCTATCGGTACTTCGTAAGGTTGGTGGTAGAGCATTTTCTAAGTCCGCATGGCTAGCTACCATTATTACTATCATTTAACTCAACAGTAAGGGACGATAAGGCCATCGGATGGAAAGCATGATCACCCAGAAGCCTTCAGCTACGCGCTTTTTAAACTAATAATTGTTATTCGCGCCCTCTAGTTCCGCGATAAGAAGAAACTAGCTAAACACAATGAGAAACAGTACTGCTACTCATTGATAGATGGCGCTCATAAAGAAATATTTCTACTCAACGATAGATGTCGCTAGTTGTCTTGCTAAGTAAGATTCGAAGTCAAAATCGAAGTATTTAAAACAAAATTATTGGCTTTCATCTCATCTGTTTTTAAGTGATGATAAGGTTGGTAAGCGTGCTCATCTGTAAGCCTCGAGCTAACGAGACGCTTGCTCCGCCGCTTAATACCAGAACACACCAGTGCTATTAAAACTGCTGTTTTGCGGCAAACTTAGCTAACATGGCGGTAGCTAGCCAGGCGGACATAGAAAATGCCCTACCACCAACCAAACCTAGCTAGGATAGGAATCCACTGCCAATCGAAGTCGAACCCGGGACCTCAGGATCGTGGATCCAACATTTAGCCATTAGCCCACGGAGGCGGTTAAACTACCTATCCAATTAAGAGTTGAAATCAAACCCAAACAAATTCAACTACCGCCTAAAAATACCTATATATTAAGTTGGTTTCCAATCAAACTGTCAGTCTGTCTCTGACCGTGCCGCGGGACGCGTCAATCAAGCCGCCCGGTAATTGTTTCCCGTGAATTTTAAATTGTTAACATTTCCCTTGATTATTTTAGTTATGTATACCTACTGAATTTTGACCAGGGCTTTGTCTGCGTGGACTCCAAGCAACCCTGGAACTACTGGTTCGATCGGGATAAAAAAAATAGCGAATGTCCTTTTCCATCCCTTCAACTTCAAAGTGTTGAGTCAGGAACGCGAGTTCATACTGGACGGTATCGATTCGGGTGGTAATCTGTTATTTTCACATCGTTATAAAAGTTGTATTTCTAAATTTTTTATTAGACTAGTATCACTTGCATATACATTCCCCACTGCAGGTCTCAGTCCTACTCTCCTACAGAGTGTATGGGACATATAGTCCACCACGCGGGACCAGTGCGCATTGGTAGACTTCACACACACCTTTGAATTTTTCAGGAGTGTGCAGGTTCACGATGTTTTCCTTCACCGAAAAGCCAATGGTAATGATTGTTATCATTCGTACATAAATTCCAAATATCAAATTGTAACTCGTTGGGACGAGCCAGGATCGAACGCAGACCTCGATTGTTCAAGGACTGACGCTCTACCCAACTGAGCTACCACGGCTTATTTTATGTGTACAAAAAGTACCTATAGACTAATTCAGCTGAACCGTGACGTGACAGTCAGTTGACAACATATGTAAAATAAAATAAAAATATAAAATAAAATTATTAATCGGGTTCCAAGCGGGCCGGCCTGATATTGTGGGCCGCGCATGGGTTGCGCGTTTTGTGCAAGTTTTCCCGCACAGTTTAATACATAGATCAAGATTCTGGCGCTGACATTTTTGCGTTTCCTTGACGACGAGATAATCCTTGAAGCTATTGGTCGACGTGGCAGTTTGACATACTCGCGCAGGCGCAAAGCAGCATTTCAAGTTTTGAAAACTGATTTTGATTGAAAATAAGAAATGACATTTGTTTATGTTTACGATTTTCATATAATTCTTACATTTATAGTGTATAACGTTAGTTTTGTGTGTATATGTATAGTCTAGCTATTGTGTATAAATATTCAAAATGTTAAAATGAATAAATCGGACACTGTGACGTGTCCCTATTGCCGTGGTTCGTCTCGCCGCTTCAAAGCATCCAGGGGCATCGCAATACACATCGCACACGTTCACAAGAATCGCCCTCAACTACCGCAACAGCCTCCATGCAGCTTGGAGAGACTTCCTGAGCTAAAGAGACTTTGTTGGTTAGAGCACGTGGCCGCGTTCAAATTTGGATTGTTTTGTAGCTGTCCCTATCCGAGCCCTATCCTACCCGAGCGCGTACGGTGAGACAGCATACACTACGCGAAGTTATCCACCCGTTATTTGGATGTTTCGTAGTCCAGGGATCATTTGAAGGATACAGTATATTATGTAACCATTTTTTTAATACAGTATACTAATGAAATTTCAGATGTCGGTGGTTTTTCCAAATTGTTCTAAATTGATTCATACTCTTGTAAATCAGGTTCAAAGATGGGGCTTTTTATTACCGTAAAATACAATTCTTTGACGCCCTGTATCTCTGGAAGTATATATTTAAACGAAAATCTGACTCACCACCGACACAGATTTTTGTTTCTAGAATGTGTCTTGAAAATTTCATAGATTTTCATAGCTTAATACTCAAAATATGACAGGACTACGTTTGTATGGGCGCTTTGACAACAGCATACCCTCTTAAGAAATCAGTACCGGTACTCCGTCACATCCCAAAAGGAGCCAGGAACCTGGCAGCAGAGAAACTGTGTAGCATAATTGACAAATGCATATCCACAAATGATACAGAGGACTGGTTCTCGCTCCTTTCCTTTGCTTTCACTGCTTTAAGGGTACCGGAAAAAAGCAAGCAATCTTACAACAAAAGTCAAATGTAATATTGATTCCGCAGATGGGTACTTCCCAGAGCCAACGCCTTCGTTTGGCTGCGGCTCAGTAATAAAAACTATAGAGTCAAAGGTTTTTGAGGGCGATTTACGCGGTGCTGTCCGTGTACTGATGACAGACGATTCTTTTCCGCAATCAGGCCCCGAAACGCTGTCAGCTTTCTCGTCCACTCGTCTTCCCAGCAGCACCGGATCTTTACTCCTACACTTTCTATAAAAGTAGATGTTGTTCAGGCGCTCAACTCTTTCTATAACGGCCTTCAAGTCTGGATTTTTTTATTATTGAAGATAGACCAACACTTGACCTCAATCTCACCTGATGGTAAGTGACGATGAGGTCGACGATGTTACGTGTTGGTCTAGAAGGTGCCTATTTACTCTTCTTTTGAAGATTCCCAAGTTGTGATTTTCGGGGAACACGGAAACCGGTAGTGTATTCCATATTTTTGCTGTACGCACGATAAATGTGGAAGCGAAACGCTTGGTGCGAGCTGTAGGAATATCTACAATGGTTGATGGTATTAGGCCTCAACATTTGAAAGAACTAACATCTTCGTCAGCTGGTAACCACGGGCCCCGTCTTTTAGAGTGTTTAACAAAGCTGTGTAAATTTCTGCTCAGTGGGCAGCTTAATTTAGATGTCTGCCCTTTCCTTTATGGAGCCACGCTTTGTGCACTACAGAAGAAAGACGGCGGTATCCGACCAATTGCTGTTGGGAGTACGTATAGACGACTAACGCCGAAGCTTGGGTGCTTTGCTGTTAGAGAATCAATGGCAGATTTTTTAAATCCGCACCAATTAGGTTTCGGTACGCACCTCGGATGCGAAGCGGCGATTCATGCTGCGCGCACCTTTACAATGGAACCCGACAATAACGACTGCATTATGGTCAAACTGGATATACGGAATGCTTTTAACAGCGTGGAAAGAGATGTCCTATTTTCAGAGGTAAGCAACAAAATTCCCTCTCTTTACCCGTTCCTATTTCAAGTTTACCATGCGCCTAGCCACCTCTTTTATGGGGAGAGCGTCAATTCATCTGAGGTTGGTGCTCAACAGGGAGATCCTCTTGGTCCACTCACTTTCTGCCTTACTCATACCATCATATCGGACCTAAAGTCTCTACTCAATGTCTGGTATTTGGATGACGGGACAATTGGTGGAAGGCCGGAAGTGGTGGAACAATACGTCCTTACCTTAATCACTCGCTTACAAGAGATAGGACTTCAGGTGAATACCTCAAATGCGAATTATTCCCATGTTCTTCGTCCCCTTTCTCACTTCTCCCGTTTTGAGGACCTTATACCCGGCCTCAGAATTTTAAATGAAAATACTTTTCATCTTTTAGGGTCTCCTATATTTTCCCAGCTGGTGTCCCGACGGCTTTAGAGTCCCGTAAGGCGATGCTTCTGAAAGCCAGTGACCGTCTCCAATATTTATCTCCTCATGTCGCCCTTACCTTGTTACGCTTGTGTTTTTCGGCCCCGAAGGTCACATATTTGTTGCGGACGTCCCCCATTTGGCTCTTTCAAAGAGAAGTGTCTGTGTTCGATGATGCTCTTAAAATCACTCTCGAAAGCATCGCAAACGTCAAACTTAGTGAGGGACAGTGGGACCAAGCGTCTTTGTCCAACGATGTCTGCTCTGGATCCTTCCTGGTGCAAAGGCTGTCCATAGCCATTCAACGCGGAAATACGGCGAGCGTTATGGGCACCTTTGCGCCGGGAGCGACCAGCGGAGGTTTGTTCGATTAGCCTTTTGTTTAAAATTATTGTGATGTTTTAAGCTATTGCATAGCTTCTATCGCGGGCCTTGAGCGCGGGGACCGAATCGAGAAATTCCGTAACGAAAAAACCTCACGCTCCCCACTCCGACGGGCACGGAGGTGTGGCTTGAAGGCCGTGCATCGTCTAACGTCGTTTCAGTTCGGCAGTCTTCGACACGGCATTGTGTGCGTGCGATAAGACGTATTACTGTTTTATAATTTATTAAGTATAATAGTATGTAATTTGATATAGCAAAGCAAATCCGTTATGTTAGCTAAATATTGATTTAATTTTGTTTTCCTGTTTGTAATTTAATTTCCATTTTTGTGGTGGGGATATTTATGTTCGTGACATAAAAACTTTTCTTATTAAAACTTTCTTAAATAATTATAATTGCATAAGTTGATACAAAATGCTATGCAATAGCTTTACCGCGGCAGTCCCCGAGAGCCACACGTCTTTTTTTTTCCCATATCCTTTTTAAAGTCCGTTATTTTGTAAATAATTAGTAGTTAGTTAGTTTGTTAAATTTTCCTTTTGTGTACATTTAAATGTAAATAAATCATTTATAGATGTACAAATAAAATCGATGTTGCTACAATATTATGATTTCAAATATTTTAAAAGGGCTAGGACTTACATTGGAAGGGTTAACACTTTATGAGAAATTAATGGCTCCATATGCGGGGCCGTAACTTAAATAAGGGTCTAACTGTCAATATTTTATATTGATCGAAAGAGTTATATAGTTAGGTGTAATTTTACGGATCATTAGTCATTTATGGGTAACAAATAGCTACATTTATCAACAATGAGGACTCATAAATATTTTTTTATTTTATTTTATTTTATTTATTTAGAGACACCAACAAGTTACATTCCAAATGCTTACAAAATACAAACTTACATAACTAAATTACTAAAAATGTTAACTTAATTAATTATAGGTATCCACAGCTTACACAAAAATTCACGTTAAAAAGAATGACAATCAAAAATGGAAATACAGAAATATAGAATTACAGAATATAACTTCAAAATTGTAATACTTAATATAACTTTGGCGTGATCAGCTGTTGTTATTTTCAATCGACATCAAAAAAAGGAGCAGGTCAATTCGACGGGTATGTTTTTTTAAATGTTTGTTACCTCAGAACTTTCGACTGGGTGAACCGATTTGGATGATTCTTTTTTTATTTGAAAGATGGTGCTTTCCGTGTGGTCCCGTTTCAATTTGGTCCAGTTCTGACAATGACATCCATGAGAAAACCATATAAGTCTTTTAGTAGGGGATGAATGCTTTTAGGGCAGTTAATGTCGGTTTCTAGTTCATTATGATGATTCTTTTTTTATATACGATGATTTCGCACTTGGCCGTCATCTCACCTGATGGTAAGTGACGATAAGATAAGGATGGTAAAGCGCTGGCTCTGCTACCTTTCATACCGGAACTCAACAGTGCTATTAACACTGCTGTTTGGCGGCAGACTTAGGCATGGTGGTAGCTAGCCAGGCGGACATAGAAAATTCCCGACCAAACAACTCGAGTTCCGATAGGTACCCCCACTGTGATTCGAACCCGGGACCTTCTGAGTACAAGAGTGCAGCCATTAGGCAGCGGAGGCGGTTAAAAATGGTGATGTTGATGGATGGTTTTGTTTAGTATGGGGAACCCCAAAAATTGATTGTATTTTCTTCTTCTATTTTTATGTGAAAATCTTGAAAGAAAGAGAGAAAAAAATTATTTGCCAAGTACATAGTTTCTTACACGGTGTTTAGATAGTAATTTCAATTAGTTCGATGTACTTAACCTGTCCACAGGTGTGCAAATATTATAAACATATCTAATAAGGAATTTTATTGTTTAAAAATTAGTTTACATCGCACGTCAATTAGTACAATGTTAATAATTTAATAAATTTAATAATAATAATTGATTTGAATAATAATAATTGATACGATTCACAGAATATATTTACTTACCAAGTTCAACAGTATAAGTTCATAGTTTCGGATAAATGTGTCTGAGACAGACGGACAGACAGGACGAATCCAAAAGGGTTCCGTTTTTGACATTTTGCTACGGAACTTTAAAAGTACCAAAAAACTTTTCCCGACGGATATTTATGGAACTCGCCGCCGCCACCGAGTTTCTATTTCTAAAGTGGGTTTATATATAGAAAGTCACTTATTTACACAAACTTTAAAAAAACAATAATAAAAACAAAAAACGTATATTTACAAAGTTGCAAAATTTGAGTAGGTACTGAGTTTTTAATTCCTAAAACATACTCGTATGTCGGAAAAAGATATCAAGACTCGAAATAGGTACTAGTTGTAGCATAGACAAAGTAAATTATTTCAATGGAATTCGTACTCTCACGCCAACATTTGCAAAAACTAAATAGTATGTAACAAAGAGTTCCCATTAAATTCCTACAAAGATTACAACGAATAAAAACTTAAATCCAAAAGGCCAACATGAAAAGACCACACGCAAACTCGAATTGATACTAAAAAACTATAAAATAGTCTGAACCCCATATAAACATTGCCGTATCACCCCTTCGCATTAAAAAAAAAGGTAAACGCGTGAACGCATCCGAAAAAAAAGAACAAAACTGACAATTGTCACAAATGGCGGGCTAATTTGACATTAGGAAACGCGCGAATTGAATTGTCGGATAATTTATCGATGTTTTGGTGACAAAAACGTTACCTTCTTTTAATTTTTATTAATGATGTTTTGTTAAAACGTCCCATTATAGTTTTTGGACCATAAATAACGTTAACTTTTGAGTATTTTCACGCCACAGTAAATTTCTAAAGACCCATAATGTTTACAAATGGTCTTCACTTTTTGACAACCGGTTTTTTAATGTCTTCATTAAGCTTTTTCCGCTACATAAACTCCTTGGGAGAGTTCGTCTACTTTCATTTAAAAATCTAGTTCATATCTATTATGTGAGAGTTTAAAAAATAATATAATTAGTAATTACATCGGGTGAGGAAATGACTTCTCGGGTGGCGACCACGTAACGGTAAAGTATACCTGGTAGGGACCTGGTTAAGGTCGCGGGGAGTCGCTGTATGTAACTGGGTCGCACCGGTTATATGGCATACCATGAAGGATGGTAAATGATCGCAGAAAGATGTATTAGGTTCATAGATAAACATTGGAATGTGTCTCGTTATAAAAGCTACAACCACACTACATTAAAATTGTTGCAGGTTTTCCGAAAATGCGAATGAAAATACGACCTGAAAGATATATCAGTATTTTATCGTCATTTTATTACGTCATCTAGATTAAATTATATAATGGTGTAAATAATTCTGAAAATTGTGTTTTCCAAAAACCGCCGCACAGTCGACCAAAAAATAGATTTGCAAACTTTCACGAAATGAAACGTCAAATAGCGTTGTTAGAAATTTTGAAACGGGGCGCGGGAAAGTCAATCAAAGCGGACATGACTGCGCGGGGCAGCTGCCAGTACGAAATTCGTTCAGAAATTTTAGATTTTTTAAAATTCTTTTTGTTTCATTTGTAAACCTGCAGTACTGGCACTGGATTTTTCCTGTCAGCCTCGTTATGAATGTTAGACTGACTTTATAGAAAAAAGTGAACAATTTTTTTGAACTCCAATAATTAATTTTATCTCTCCTTCCTTTTAGGTAATCTAAAATAAAGTTCACTACACCCAATGAATTTTCTTTTCACTCTTGATTATTTTAATTCTAAAGCAATCTAAAATAGTCATTCTATCATCCTATGTTATATCCTATTTATTTTATAGATAAAATGTTTCATGTTTGGTCAATTTCGATAAACTCAGATTTTTTTGTTTCGACTTCTTCGGTGAAGGAAAACATCGTGAACAAACCTGCACACTCCTGAGAAGAAATTCAAAGGTGTGTGTGAAGTCTACCAATTGGCACTGGTGCCGCGTGGTGTACTATGTCCCATACACTCTGTAGGAGAGTAGGACTGAGACCTGCAGTGGATAAATATACTAGACTGAGAGATTTTTATTATTGATTTATTTTCTGTACTAGCGTTTGTGAATACTACAGAAATGATCCCACGGGAACGAGTTGTTCGATCGGGATGAAAGTATGCTATGTGATTTTATTTGGTGCAATAGTTTCTACACGGTAAACCTTGAACCGAAAACCCTATGCGTATTTTTCCTTTGGCTTCGCCGTCGTCGCGCTAAAAGCAGTACTCGGCCATATTCCAAAGCCATCCTTAGATAATTTAAAATACAATGTACGCAGAATCGTGGCCACTGAATATGAGTATAAAACATTTCATCCTACTTTAATCCAGTCGAAAACAAATAATATAATAAAAGGCCCGAGGCAATGCGAAACAATATGAAATATTAATTTTGCTAGTATTTCGGTTAGCGGTCGCAAATTGATATTGTAACGGTATACGGATGATGGCGGTTTTAAGAGGGAGCACAGGGGTGCATTTAGATGTTACCGGATATTAAAACATATAATATCTGGGTGGACGAGCTTTGCTCGGATTTTTTGGTCAAAATACAATTTTCTTTTTAATTTGGCTTAAAAGCAAAAAACTTGAATAAAAATTTTATATCCAACCGGGATTCAAACCCGGGCACTTGTGAATGTCAATCTCGCGTCTAAACCGCTTGACCAGATAAACAGCTTATTAAACAATCCACCGAACGGATGAGTACGCGCGTGCCTTACTACCGATCCTTGAACGGGTCACTTTCTTGATCTCTTCTTTGCTACCCCAAACCTGACAAACGTCTGCTCTCTACGTTCTACTATATTAATTCTATGCCTTAACGGGATCCCTCTCCGAATGCTTCCACACTGAATTTGTGTATACCCTATAGTTCTGTTGCCATAATCTTTTAAAATAGAATAGTTGGCTTTGATAAGTAATTACCTAAAAACAGGAGATGTGATTATAGTGTCGCGAAATAAATATCATTTATTTACAACTTTTTTGTCAGCTACAATAGCAGTTACGCAGCTAATGGTTCATAGATGGCGCTTTGAACAATAATAGAAAAATGTGTGTAAAAATGTAAATTGTGATTCACTGTGAAGTTGTATGTTAATGATACTCATTTCGCGACATCACAATCTTATGTACTATTTTTAGATAGTTACTGCACAAAGCCAGCTGTTATATTTTAAAAGATTATGGCAACAGAAATTTAGTATGAAACTTTTTTTTTAAAGCATTTATTTTCCATAGTACATATTACACTTTACAGTATTTTATCTCCCGCCAAACTGAAAAACAGTTTGTTTGCGAGTAACGCTCTGTTCCTTGTATAATTCTATTACATTAAAGCTATTCACTATCTAAGTTCTATCTAAAAAAATCTCTTTTAGCTTACTCTTTAGATTTGTTTTACTAGTTTTGGGAGTTGATGAAGCGAAATCCCGTCAATGAAAACAGAAGTGTGTTAGAAGAAATTCAAGTTAATTTTGTACCCCTTCCCCTTAGGGGATGCCGTCACCTGAGTGCGTCCCTGTGCGTGCATCGGCCATGTTGACACGGCACTACAAACTACTTGCTTGTTCCCGCTCCTGTTGCCTGCCAGTATTGATGGCTGACGAGAATGCGAGAAACATGGAGGCGGCGTTGTGCTTCAAATTCAAATTCAAAATTGTTTTATTTCATTTCAAGTTGTTTACAGAAACAAGGTTGAGATCCTCTTGTAAGTATAAAAATACCTGTAACAGAGGGTCCCACTCTTCCATAACAAAAATACATTTATATTCAAAGAAATGCTTACTTATGCTAACATGCTTTGCTTATACATATTTTATATTATAACAATAATTGTTATAAAGTAGTGAAGGATAATTTGTGTATGGGAGGATAGAGAAA
The DNA here is from genome assembly GCA_910589575.2 of Carcina quercana. Taxonomy (NCBI): domain Eukaryota; kingdom Metazoa; phylum Arthropoda; class Insecta; order Lepidoptera; family Depressariidae; genus Carcina; species Carcina quercana. Next base: position 1,396,531 of record OU342455.1, on the reverse strand, counting down.
GTGTGTGTGTTTATTATTATTATTTGTTTATTATACATTTTATAATCTTACACTAACAGTTTAAAACTTTACATGTAAGAATCAGTCATATTATATTATATTAGTCATATTATATTATATTAGTCAAATTATATTACGAGTATATTAGTCAAATTATATTATATTAGTCATATTATATTACGTACATACATTGTGTGTGTGTAAGTAGCTCAGTCATGGTTTATAATAATATTATTGTTAAGGTAGCTTATTTTATAAATTGTAATAATTCTTTTGTCTCGTCATATATTAAGCCAATTATCCAACTGATAAGTGTTTTCTTACAATCGTAATATTTCATATTATAAATGTTAAGATATTTGTTACTTTTATTATATAATAATTCGTTAATATACACCGTGTATATTTCATAGATATATAAATAGATAAAAAATCTTTATTTCCACAAAATTTACATAAAATACATTCGTTCTTATATGTATAATTCGTTGCTTTTTGCGGAAAATGGAGCTGACTCATCATGATGGGCTCTGCTCATTGACTGAACAGAACACAGCGCTGGTATTCTGTCAGAACCGGAATTAAGAGACTTATGGGACATAGTGCACCACGAGGGGCCAGTGCGCATTGGTAGACTTCACACACACCTGTGAATTTCTGCTCAGGAGTGTGCAGGTTTGTGCACGATGTTTTCCTTCAAAAAGCCAACGATAATGATTGTTATCATTCGTACATAAATTCCAAATAACAAATTGTAACTCATTGGTACGAGCCAGGATCGAACCCAGACCTCGATTGTTCAAGGACTGACGCTCTACACAACTGAGCTACCACGGCATCACCGACCCTCATGAAGGTCCATATACCACATCCATCTGCAAATGTTACGTGACAACACACATGGTGTATACATTAATTGCTCTGGGTACATTAATTCGTGTGGGAACATCAGTTTACAGCTTTCACCGGCCATTTCACAGAATACCCGGAGCTTGGAGACTTCGGATATTGACTTGTTAAATACAATAGCTCAATATCTCAGCTTTAGACCACCCCATGTCATCCTTGGTGTCGCTAAAGGTGACAAGGGAAGAGAAGCTTCGGTGTCGCAGTGGATAAGGCGCGGACTCTCAATCTGAGGGTTCCGGGTTCGAATCCAGCCGTGTACCTATGAGTTGTTTTTCAATTCAAGTACATTATCCGATTGCTTAACGGTGAAGGAAAACATCGTGAGGAAACCTGCATGTCTTGAACAGGCATGTGAAGTACGCCGATCCGCACTGGTCCCGCGTGGTGGACTATGTCCCATACACTCTCTGTAGGAGAGTAGGCCTGAGACCTGCAGTGGAGACATGTACGAGTATAAGCTGTTGATTGATTGAAGGGAAAGATTGTCAACATCATCTACCTATGTAACACCTCTTACTGCGATCACCAATCCGCCTGATAAGCGTAGGGATTATGGCAAATACCCTCATGGGAAGTCTGACGTGGCGATCTATTAAGTCTTTTTATGACTAACAATAAATCAAATATCAAAAGGTGTAATATCTGCTAAATTTCGCCCGAAATACCTCAGTGTCTAAAGACACAAGTCTTTAATCAGTGCGTGTTGACAGTGATGACATACGGAACCGAAACGTGGTCCTTTACTGTGCGCCGAATAAACAAGCTCAAAGTCACTCAGCGAGCAATGCTCGGAATTTCTCTACGTGATAAAATCTGGAATGAGGAAATCCGTAGACGAACGAAGGTCACCGACATAGCTCGACGAGGCAGTGAGCTGAAGTGGCAATGGGCAGGCCACATCGCTCGAAGAACCGACAACCGGTGGGGAGTAAAGATTCTCGAGTGGCGGCCACGTACCGTACCTGAAAACCAGCGCTGCAATCACTCTGTGGGTGCAGCATAAGCTGAGATAGGCCTTTTGCTTTGGTATATTTTTTAGTTTATAAATCTCTGTTCTTTCGTCTAAACAAGGAATACATTTATTTTTCTTTCTTTTTTTCTTTACCGGGAAACGTCTACCAGGCCGTCATCATAGTCGCGGGGAGTCGCTGGATGCAGGTGTCTCGGGACCGGTCGGCTTCCACCATGAGGGAAGCCTATGTCCAGCAGTGGACGTCGTAGTCGGGAAACGTCCACAGCTGGACATAGTCCTCCTCCATGGTATGCTTAATTAAGCGGTCCCGATACACCTGCGTCCAGCGAATCCCCGCGACCTTAACCAGGTCGTCGTGGTCGCCACTCGAGAACTATTACTCCAATTTCTGTGACCTTAGTTCGTCTAAGATTTCCTCATCCCAGATTTTATCTCGTAGAGTAATTCCGAGCTTAATATAAACCCTTAAAATAGATCAAAGTGATCGTTTATATTGTAATAGATAAGATATACTGGAGACTGGAGACTGCAGAGGACATGTCGAGGAATCCAACTTAAGATGAACCCTTTTGTGTTCCCCTGTTTTTATCTTGTCAGTTTGTTACTGCTTTGTTTATCGCACGATCGGATCGGATCGGACTTTTTTAAATTCCAATTCAATTTGTTGCACAAATGTCAATTCCTTATTCACAATCGAGTAAGACTTGGCATTTATCTCAACTGATGGTTTGGTTGCTTGAAATGTATATTCAAAGCGCCATCTGTGAACCATTAGCTGCGTAACTGATATTGTAGCTGACATTAAAGTTGTAAATTAATGATATTTGTTTCGCAACACTATAATTTCGTCTTCTATTTTTAGGTAATTAGTTATCAAAGCCAGCTATTCTATTTTAATTTAAAAGATTATGTCAACAGAAATTTTGTATGGAAGCATTCGGAGAGGGCTACTGCTATGCTACTGTCGTACCGTACACCTACCAAAGAGGATATAACTGCTGTGTAAATAAATCTGTCAAAGTTGTTAACAAGACTTTTTAGAGTCTTGGTACGTGGTCGCCATTCGAGAACTTTCCTCCCCATCTTTCTTATGTGGCCTACCCATTTCCAATTCAGCTCACTGACTCGTCGAGCTATGACGACCTGTGTTCGTCTACGGATTTCCTTATTCCGGATTTTGACACGTAGAGAAATTCTGAGCACGATGTTTTGTGACAGGTTAATTTCTACCTCTTCCACGCCATCTATTGAAACCACCTCATTGTGATGAACTTACAGGATATAATAGAAACATTTATCAACAGTTTGTCGGGTAAACAAACTGACCCACACATTAGGGAGCGTGCAATCCGCAACTTTATCTCTGTAACGTGACACTGGAGCACATCAGAGTGCTTCGTTCAACAAACAAGATGGCGGGGGTTTAATGGAGTTACACGAACGGATCGTTCAGTTCACCAAGCAAACACTTGTTTGACAACAAGTTAAATTGTTTTATCTACCGTCTTCATCCTGTATCCTATGGAAGCCAAACATGGGTAAACAATACACGGAGAGAGAAAGAGAAAACAAAAGTCGGCACTCTCATCTTATCGTACAGATTGTAAAGTCGATAATCAACCTCACATAGTCCTCTGACATGGCTCATGTAGCTACAACCTGTCGTAGATAGTAACCGGGACCTCACACACCCTAGTGTCAGAGTTGTTGATCCGCCATGGTCCTCTGACATGGCTCATGTAGCTACTACCTGTCGTAGATAGTAACCGGGACCTCACAAACCCTAGTGTCAGAGTTGTTGATCCGCCATAGTCCTCTGACATGGCTCATGTAGCTACTACCTGTCGTAGATAGTAACCGGGACCTCACACACCCTAGTGTCAGAGTTGTTGATCCGCCATAGTCCTCTGACATGGCTCATGCAGCTACTACCTGTCGTAGATAGTAACCGGGACCACACACACCCTAGTGTCAGAGTTGTTGATCCGCCATAGTCCTCTGACATGGCTCATGTAGCTACTACCTGTCGTAGATAGTAACCGGGACCTCACAAACCCTAGTGTCAGAGTTGTTGATCCGCCATAGTCCTCTGACATGGCTCATGTAGCTACTACCTGTCGTAGATAGTAACCGGGACCTCACAAACCCTAGTGTCAGAGTTGTTGATCCGCCATAGTCCTCTGACATGGCTCATGTAGCTACTACCTGTCGTAGATAGTAACCGGGACCACACACACCCTAGTGTCAGAGTTGTTGATCCGCCATAGTCCTCTGACATGGCTCATGTAGCTACTACCTGTCGTAGATAGTAACCGGGACCTCACAAACCCTAGTGTCAGAGTTGTTGATCCGCCATAGTCCTCTGACATGGCTCATGTAGCTACTACCTGTCGTAGATAGTAACCGGGACCTCACAAACCCTAGTGTCAGAGTTGTTGATCCGCCATAGTCCTCTGACATGGCTCATGTAGCTACTACCTGTCGTAGATAGTAACCGGGACCTCACACACCCTAGTGTCAGAGTTGTTGATCCGCCATAGTCCTCTGACATGGCTCATGCAGCTACTACCTGTCGTAGATAGTAACCGGGACCACACACACCCTAGTGTCAGAGTTGTTGATCCGCCATAGTCCTCTGACATGGCTCATGTAGCTACTACCTGTCGTAGATAGTAACCGGGACCTCACAAACCCTAGTGTCAGAGTTGTTGATCCGCCATAGTCCTCTGACATGGCTCATGTAGCTACTACCTGTCGTAGATAGTAACCGGGACCTCACACACCCTAGTGTCAGAGTTGTTGATCCGCCATAGTCCTCTGACATGGCTCATGTAGCTACTACCTGTCGTAGATAGTAACCGGGACCTCACAAACCCTAGTGTCAGAGTTGTTGATCCGCCATAGTCCTCTGACATGGCTCATGTAGCTACTACCTGTCGTAGATAGTAACCGGGACCTCACACACCCTAGTGTCAGAGTTGTTGATCCGCCATAGTCCTCTGACATGGCTCATGTAGCTACTACCTGTCGTAGATAGTAACCGGGACCTCACTCACCCTAGTGTCAGAGTTGTTGATCCGCCATAGTCCTCTGACATGGCTCATGTAGCTACTACCTGTCGTAGATAGTAACCGGGACCTCACAAACCCTAGTGTCAGAGTTGAGCCGCCATGGTCCTCTGACATGGCTCATGTAGCTACCTGTCGTAGATAGTAACCGGGACAAGAAAGTAATGTTTTAACAATGTCTTCACCGGGAATGGAATCTGAGACCTTCCGCGTGTGGAGCGCGTCTGAGTACTGTCAACATGCGACGGAAAGGAACCTCTTCAAATTGAGAAGTATACATAAAAAAGACAGCCAAACTGACAGATGCACTTCAGTTAAGCCTAACAGGAGATGGTCCGGAAATAAGGACATAAGTTGAACTCTTAAAAAAACAAAATGTTTAGGAGCGCTTAGCAAAAGTAAATTGGGAAGACAAAGGAAGATATGGTCCGACGGTATCATAGAGATTGTTATTTGGCCTTCATATCACTGACTAAAACACTATTCAACACCCTCACAGCTAGCTGTCAATCACACACTTTAATTCGCTAAAATTAAAAAATTAAACGTAATCCGTAATCTCATCTTCCTTTGCCTCATTAGGTAAATTAAAAGCAGCCCTGCCCTACCCCTACTTCTCAACCCCAACAACAGATGGTGCCACAAGTCGCCACGCGCCGCCACGCGGCTGCTGCTACGATTTGACACGCATTTGTGCGTTTATTTTATTGCTATGTTCATATTTATTGTTTGTCTGTGGCCGTGATTTTATTGGCTATGGTTTTTCAGTTGAATCAAAAATATTCGGAATAACCGTATCTCGTAGTAGAAGCTACGACAGTGCTACGTGCTACGCAACTCATTAAATTTGCTACGACGTAGAATAAGAATACGTAAAAAAGCATTTTTATGTCAAATCAGTTTGCGCTTGGCCTTCATCTTACCTGACAGTCATCATCATCAGCCGGGTTACGTCCACTGCTGGACATAGGCCTCCTTCATGGTACGCCACATCGACCAGTCCCGAGCCACCTGCATCCAGCGACACCCTGCGACTCTAACCAGGTCGTCGGTCCATCTAGTAGGGGGACTCCCTGGTACGTGGTCGCCACTCGAGAACCTTTACTCCCCACCGGTTATCGGTTCATCGAGCGCTGTGGCCTGCCCATTGCCACTTCAGCTCACTGACTCGTCGAGCTATATCGGTGACCTTAGATCGTCTACGGATTTCCTCATTCCGGATTTTATCACGTAGAGAAATACCTGATAGTACACCAAATAGCTTAAAAATGTTTACAATTACAATCCGATGTTAGAAACAATAAAAAAAGAATGAAAGAAAAAAACATAGTTATCGAATTTATAACCTACTCCTTTTTTTGAAGTAAAAATATATTCTAACTCAACGCGATCTGCATATAAAACTTTTCCTGCTGTTTCATAAATCGAAAAATATTTTCTTGTGTGGGGCATCGTGCACCACACCGCCACTTATCCCTCAGTGTGATTAACATCAAAAAACTAAATCGTAATACAGCTCCATCAAACGTTCTACAAAATCAAAGCTGTCCCATGCATACGAAATACTCCAAATCATTGGGAAAGCGCTTATTTATTTAAATCTACCGCTTGAGGCGCACAGGGACGGACTAGGGAGTCATAAACACCCAAAGGATTTTCTCTGCGCTACGCTCGTTGACAACTCGTAGACAGCTGTCAAGTGTCATTATTTTTGTTACTATTTTTGTGTATAAGGCTGTCTGCATCCGCGCTACCTCACCTCTTCCCGAAATATCACTCCCCATATATCCACATGCGTGTGTTTATGGCATCCGTTCTCTGTATGGGAATAGGAACCGATACCTAACCGATATTTGCTTGAAGTGTCCGGCCTATGCCCGCATGAACTTCATAAATTATCAAACGGGATATACTTGCTTGGACGAAAAGCAGCCTATGTCCTTTTCCAGCGCTTCAACTATCCCTATACAAAATGAAGTCACTCCGCCTCTCTATTACGAAATAAATTAAGGACATTCCCACCTCCTCTCCGCTCCCACTGTTATTCCTGTTTTGATGTGAAACATCTATAGCCGCACGTAAAACAAATTTCTGGCGTGGCGACGCATGCCGTGGCGACGCGTCGCCACGCTATATGATGGTGTATATATACATAATTGATATGTATAATTTACGATCTTTAGTAATATATTACAATAACTAGCTAAGATTCTTAAGTTTACTAGTATATTAAAGCCAATTAAAATTTTCTGTATATTTTAATAACATATTTTTTATAAATATTTCAGCACCCAACAATCATCACAGGGGTCACAAAATATTATTATTGAAACTGGACATCACCAAGATCAGTTAAATACAAGACATACTATTAATGTTATGTAAGATTTTATTAATCTAATAGTACCAGAATATACTAATTTTTTATTTTAACTTCTTTTAACACTTAAAAAATCGTAATATTTTATTTTATCATTATGCCATATTTAGTTTATATCGCAATCTGTTCTTTTCAATCATATTACTTTTACAAAATAATGTCGATGTTTCACATCTGCCAGGCGTCCCGTGACGGCTCACATTTTTTTTATCCAGGATCTACAGCGGTACACTTGAAACGCGTCCACTGCAGGTGATTGAATTTCCTACGCACTCAAAAGCTATCTTGGGACCCCAGACTCGTTTAGAATAAAGAAATAGCGTGCAGTGGTAAAGACGTTCCCATAAAGTAAGGACAAACCAACTCATTTTAGCAATTATAAGATTAGTATGGATTGTACAGGGGTCCGGAATGAGGAAACCCGTAGACGAACGAAGGTCACCGACATAGCTCGACGAGTCAGTGAGCTGAAGTGGCAATGGGCAGGCCACATCGCTCGAAGAACCGACAACCGGTGGGGAGTAAAGGTTCTCGAGTGGCGACCACGTACCAGGGAGTACCCATACTAGATGGACCGACGACCTGGTTAGAGTCGCAGGGAGTCGCTGGATGCAGGTGGCTCGGGACCGGTCGATGTGGCGTACCATGAGGGAGGCCTATGTCCAGCAGTGGACGTTTCCCGGCTGATGATGATGATGATGTACAGGGGTCTATTTCTGGGGGCGCTGTCTAACTCCCGCCCTGTTAATCTTACGTCGGTGTAATAGTGCGATCAAGGGGACGTCGGACACGTGGTAGTGACGTGACTTGAGGGGGGGGGGGGGGGGGGGGCTGTAGCGCCACGTGGCCCGGGTCTGGCACACATCGATCTGAGGGGCGAGGATTTTTGATAGTTTTACTTGTTTGATTATTTATTTTTGTAGTATCTAATGTCAAAAATATAATATTTATTTAAAAACAACTTAAAAGAAATTATTTACAATTAAATGCCACGTTCCACGAATGTATGGAGCCGAGGCCTGGTCTTGTACACTTATAATTTTAAAAGGCCATTATCAAATAAAAGTGATTTAGTTACCATTTTTGTGTATTTTGGTTTAGTTTAAAAAAAACATATAAAACGCACGAAGCAGGTAAGACTTAACGTTGGAAACAAAGATGGCGTCAATAAAATGACATTTGACGCTGTCACTTAGTACAAATAGAATGCTTTTGTACTATAAATGCAAAAATGTAATTCTAGTATTTTTCTATTCATATTTAGCTTATTACTTGTTTTTTTAAATAGTGTACAAGTGCAGACCGAATTCGAAACAACTGTTTTAGAAACTAATCTAGATTTTTGAATATCACGCACAACACAACGGTGGGGTCAAAGTCTTTAGGTAGCTAGCCAGACATCTAGCTACCCACCACCATTTTACTTAAGTCTGCCGCCAAACAGCAGTGTTAATAGCACAGTTGTGCTCGGGTACGGAAAGTAGCAGAGCAAACGCCTCATTAGCTTGTGGGTGAGCACGCTTTTTATACAACGGTCTTAATACCCCCCGATACCCGATACCGATACGACCTCACTTCCCCCGCAATAAAGTGACCCGCTCAGGGGTCGGTAGTAATACGCGCGCGTTCTAACACTTGCGCCTCGTCATCATCACGACATTTGTTCGAAGTGTCCAGCCTGTGCTATCAGGTGAGATGCCGGCCAAGTGCCAACCTATTGCATATATTTAAATTGTCTACAAACGCAGGCAAGATTCGAATCGTCTGTTTCGTTAGAGAAATACAAAATTCCTTTTTTAAAAACACTCGAACCAAAATCATTTTCGCACGGGGCGTCGGTGGGCGGGCGGAATATAAATAAGGGCCGGTACACATGTCAAGCGCAGCGTCAACCATTAACTCGTGTTTATTTATATCGTGTGTAGACGCCTTTATTCGTACCTCGCGGGGCGCCGTGTGTGGAAGCCTTTAGGTGAGGTGTGAAAATGTTATCCCATCAAAACATCAAAAATATTAGTGATATCTAAATGGTTACTGTAGAGTAGATAGTTGCTCTACATGGTCCCGCACTTCTTGCATACGTGCACTGGCTGACGGGACCCTCTTTTTGAATATAGAACACATCGCGGTGACATCTATTTAAATTGATAAAACAAAGTTCAGTTTTAAACGTCAAGCCGTGTAGCGCGCACCAAAATTTAAGGAAAAGAATATATTTATTACAGTAAACCCTGTCGCCACCCAGTCTGCGTACGAGTATCTGTAAGCTGTATCAACCAATTTATTGTACATTACATTATTATATCTCATATACGTTTACTCTACGCCTTTTTCTTAGTTCGGATCCTACACAAGTACCTTTGATATATAGAAGATAGACCAACACTTGACCTCAATCTCACCTGATGGTAAGTGACGATGAGGTCGACGATGTTACGTGTTGGTCTAGAAGGTGCTTATTTACTCTTCTTTTGAAGATTCCCAAGTTGTAGCTGTCGGGGAACACGTAAACCGGTAGTGCATTCCATAGTTTCGCTGTACGCACGATAAATGTGGAAGCGAAACGCTTGGTGCGAGCTGTAGGAATATCTACAGTGTACGGGTGAAGGTCTGCTGTTCTTCTGTTTGACCGGTACTTGAACGGCGAAGGCGGAATCAACCGTATTTCTAGGACAGGAGACCTCATAATAAAGTGGCGCCAGCTAGTGGAGAAATTAAACTCACTCATCTTGTATTAAAAAAACATCTAGCAAACGGCTTTAATGATTTAGTTGACAAGTAAATGCGTTCAAAAAGAACTGGAAACCGACTTCAATTGCCATAAAAGTCTGCTTTTACTGAGGCAAATTTAAGATTTATATTGTTTTCTCATGGATGCCGTTGTCAGAACTGTGGTCACATTGAAACGAAACCACACGGAAAGCACCAGCTTTCAAATAAAAAAAGAATCATCGAAATCGGTTCACCCAGTCAAAAGTTCTGAGGTAACAAACATTAAAAAGCATACACGTCGAAATGATAACCTCCTTTTTGAAAGTCGGTTAAAATCACAGATAGGGTTTCATGTTCAAGTTCGAATTTTCGGGAAAACTCAAATTTTCATTAAACAGGAAATAAACAAGAGCGAAACTTTGTCACACAGTCATAATAATAATTAAAACAAGACATATACCTTTTATCCATATTTTATTTATTATTCACTAAACATTTAAATACACGTAATATTTTACATTGAAACCCTATTTAAATTACAATATGAGATCACATTTTACACGTATATTTACAATTATTGGTGTATTTGAGAACTAACGGTTGTCGCTCAATTGTAACCTCGACGTCGAATCGCCTCGTTTCGCTTTATACTGACTTCTGATGCATACTTTTTCAATGCTGCACAAAAGAGTTCTCCAATCTTCGAAAGAGATGAATTACTGGCCCCTTGTAATTGTTTTACGTGCAGCCTCCTTCGTTGTGGACTCATTTTTGATTACGCAATAAAAAAAAGTATTCTGGGCAGAAAGCGCGCCTTTGCTTTGTTTTTAATTTCTTCTTAGATTTGATACAAATGACTCAATTGAGGAAAATATAGATTATTTATAAGTTCATGTTTATGAAATTAACACATTTAGCAAGCAATCTTTTCTTCTCCAGTTCGCCTAATGGTTCGTTAGATCAACGTAACATAAGAGTGTTTCTAGAATTTTCTTTTTCATATTTTACCTATAAATAAACAAGACAGATTCCGTTTTAAACCTTTTTCTCTGTGTTTGTTTGCTCTGAAACGGATAACACTTTTTCGATGCAGTTTTTTCAGGTTGGTGTTGAACTAATCTACTCGTACGGTATTTTTCTCGCTTGCGGACGCTTCGCTTCCTTTTCGCTCTAATGAAAGTATTTATTAGTGCCAGAAAGAGATAGAGCAATGTTAATGCTTTGCCTAAAAATCAAGTTGGTTCCACCAGTATTCTTAGCTATTCATTCATACGAATAATTAAAAGACGACAGAGAATTTCTGTATAGGGGTACTCGAAAGGTCGCTTTTATCCTGATCGAAAAATTATATATCAGGGGATGAATTCTAAAATCTAAAAATATGAAGTCGATAGCAAAAATACTAGTTTGATAAATGTATGTTCAGACAGTTTGATTATATTTTCAGCCCTTCTACTGATTGTAGAAAACTCATATTGCCGGGTCTTATTGTAATAGGCTAGTTGACTAAATTTGAAAACTTGGTTAATTATATACTTTAATCTATATTATATCCCCAAAAAGCTATATTTTAAAGAAAAAGCAAAATTTACATTACGTATTTTGTATTTAAAAAAAGCAATTTATATTTCCCTCGAAAACCTGAATAGTGTCATGGCGTCTTGAATGACGTCACAGCCCGCGAAATAACCTGCTCTGTGGTATGAAAACGTCAACAACAACAATGATGTTTTGCGAGGCGTGACGTCACACTTTCTTGCGCCGCGTTCTTCGTGTTCGTTGTCACGTTGAAAAATATTAATAATCTTTAACTTTTTTGAGAAATATACTAGTTTTTTCTTATCTTCGTCTCCTCATTTATAATTAGAAACTATAAACCAAGCAATTTGTTATTAGTGGACACAAGCCTATTTAATATTTACGTGTGTTAATATTCGTCATGTTTGAGGTTACCGTAGCGACTCTGCACCAAAGAGGTTACATTCTAAATCTTAGATTTAAAACTAGAATATATTTGCTGCAAAACACAAAGTCTATCTCGATAGTATGTTGACCTCTAGTTGACCTACTATTTTAGGAGAAATATAAACAGTATTACCTAGGGCAGCAGAGCTTTATACCATAACAAAATAGCTTTTGGATCTGCCTTAGCCAGTACACTACACTGACCTCAGCTTGTTTATCCGATAAGCTTATTCAGTGAATTTGGTTCTACAAAGTAATTGAAGAACAATAACTGGATATCAAATAGACTTTGTGTTTTGAATTTAAATTACGATTTACTACTATACATTCGATAGTTATCATTTATAACATTACTAAAAACTTACCCGAAAATATATACAGGACCCACGGATCAAATTCTTGCACGGTTTGGCAACGTCGCCAAAGCTAAAAAGTTTATACGCCATAGAGTTTCAGTCTTAAACCAAAGAGTTTACAATACACACATTTGCAAAGCCAGCTGTCTACCTTATTTAAAAAATTAACGTTATTTAGTATGAAGATTTTATAGTAAGCCAAAGAGTTTAATTTTATTAAACTAAAGAGTTAAACTGTTTGGCGTACGATAAAAGTTTCACACTAAATTTCTTTAACTTTTTCTAAATAGGATAGATACCTGGCTTTGTCCGCTAATTGTCTAAAAGACATTAGATTAGCTGCGTAACGGCTATTGCAGCTGACAACAAAGTTGTAATTTAATGATATTCATTTCGCGGCACTATAATACGTTCTCCTTGAGATATTTACTTATCAAAGCCAGCTATTCTATTTTAAAAGTAAAAGAAATTTGTACGGAGGCGTTCAAAAAGAAATATCATTTAATCCTGACCAGGAACAAATGAGGCGTCGGCTGACATGTTGCGGAATTTCATGGGAACTAATTTCTGACAGGCATCTGTGGTAACAAATTTGATTTTTGACATCTTTTTTATCGTAGCTCCCCTTAACAGGTCTCATATATTCCTGGTCAGACCTTAGATGTTTTTACCAGACACTTATAAATCTTCAATTACACTTTCTCTACCAGACGGATGTTTTAGAAACTGAAAGTCACAATACTCAAACCTTGCATTTTTAAGTATGGTAGCGACGGTCATTTCGAAGTTTAAGAGCTGCAGCCTGTCAACTTGTACAACTTGATCTAGAACTGTATCACTTGGGCTTTTAAGTACATATTGCATTACTATTATTTGACAGATAAGAGTACCTTGATGTGCTGGCGTACTAGCGTCGCCAGTGACCGACGGCGCCACTGTAGTAAATAAATGCAAGGCTTTGAGGTTTGTGACATTTAGTTCCTGAAACAACCATTAGCAAAGCCACTGTTTCTAATTTTAACTGAAATGCAGTACTGCTGTCGGTAGAGTCCAGAGCCATTTTATGACCAAAATATATCACTACCAGCTTACACGACGTTGTCAAACTGGACGCTTACAGGAGCCTTAATTAAAAACTAGCATTTACAATTAACCAATCACGTCACGTTAATTTCCTCGTCGGAAGCGCTCTCACTCTCGTAATCCTCGTCTTCCATATTTGAAAATTCCCTATTAAACATCGAATTCGCCGCCATCTTGTCATCGAATCTGTATTCGCTTTGACAGCTCGAAGTCGCTGCGTAGATTTTGTTTTTGTCTTCCGTTTCATCTGCGCCCAGAGGAGATAGCTTGGGTTTGTCGGCCTCCGCATCTGACAGGTCTGGATGCGGATTGTTCTTGTTCGGAAGAGTTTGCTCTCTGGATCCGCCGGAAGCGAGAAGTTCGCGCTCTTTTGAATTCCGCCATTTCATTCTTCGATTTTGGAACCAGATTTTTACCTGTAAACAAAGATCTTACTTATACTTTGTAAATCACTTTAGAAAGACAAACAGCTGCAGGTAGATAAAGATGTACACTGCAGGGGCTCAGGCCTACTCTCCTACAGAGAGTGTATGGGACATAGTCCACCACGCGGGACCAGTGCGCATTGGTAGAATTCACACACACCTTTGAATTTCTTCTCAGGAGTGTGCAGGTTTGTTCACGATGTTTATCTTCACTGACAAGTCAATGGTAATTATTTTCATTTTTACATAATCGCCTTAGAAATATATATATCAAAGGATTTCAATTTCGAACTCTAAAGTACATCCACAGGTGAGTTTGACATTTTGAACTACGTCAAAATCAAACAAACAAAAAATCAACAAAAATGTCGAAAAATCAAAAAGTGATTAATACGTTATTCATAAATGATATTATAAGCTTAATTTTACCATTAATCCCCAAAAAACTACAAAAATAATAAAAATCCCACTCATAATCGTAAAATTAACATCTAAAAAGGGGCAGAAACGCATTAATAACGTTTCCAGAATAGATTCCGTATTTTTGGATTTTTTGCACCCGGTAATGTGCGGATATTTTTATGAAATAAACGCGCCGTGTCCGTGCATTGTGTGTGTGACATTACTTTATTGATGGTTGTAGGCGTGGTTGCCTTTGCCTGCATTTCGTTAGAATAAAGCGTTTTTTTTTAAAGTCCGATGTTTATCGTTTATTTGCTTTTAATAACACAATAATAATTAGGTATTTGCTAGATTCTTAGCCAAAGTACTGAACTATTTATTTTATAATTATTTTATGTGATACGAGATATCAAGACAACACATAACATACTTTATTTAGAAGTATTTATACAAATAGTAATCATGATAAATAACTCGTTCAAAAAGAACTAGAAACCGACTTCAACTGCCCTGAAGTCTACAACATTCATCTCCTGAAATAAAATAATATTTAATGCAAATTTAAGACTTTATATAGTTTTCTCATGGATGCCGTTGTCAGAACTGGACCAAATTGAAATGGGACACGGGAAGCACCAGATTTCAAATAAAAAAGATTCATTCAAATCGGCTCACCCAGTCGAAAGTTCTGAGGTGAAACAAACATATAAAATATAGTCGAATTGATAACCTCCTTCTTTTTTGAAGTCGGTTGAAAAGATCTAAAAACCGACTTCAACTGTCTTAAAATTGTTCATATTTGGTTTTTGTTGATTTTCTCAAAAAGCGCTGAATCAATTTCGATAAAATTTATATGGAACCACCTCTGAAGTATGTTCTACCAAATATAAAAGAAACATCAAAATCGGTTTACAATTTGTGGAGTTATCGCGCATAAAAAGCATACAGTCGCATCGAGAACCTTCTTCTTCTTTGAAGTTGGTTGAAAGTATATCTCTCAGTATAGGTGCATCATTTTTCACCAAAAATCCGTTAAAAACTAACGATTCAATCACTGGCACAATGAAGTTTCGCGACGAAAAAAGTATAAAGTTCGATATTTAAAGTTTGACAAATGAACGCGTTCGAATTTCGAATCGGGCGCGAGCATCGATCAATAGCCGATTGGTTCCAGGCAATCGGTGAGCGTGATTTGTCATTCCAAATTCAAACTGTTTTAAATTACGTGGTCCTTTTTATTATATAAAAAAATCTTGAAGTTGCATCTGCACAGCAATGTAAATTTATTTTCTCACAACTTCATCTGCGAAGACAGGGTATGCTGTTGTCAAAGCGCCCATACAAACGTAGTCCAGTCATATTTTGAGTATTAAGCTATGAAAATCTATGAAATTTTCAAGACACAATCTAGAAACAAATATCTGTGTCGGTGGTGAGTCAGATTTTCGTTTAAATATATACTTCCAGAGTTACAGGGCGTCAAAGTATTGTATTTTTTGGTAATAAAAAGCCCCAACTTTGAACCTGATTTACAAGAGTATGAATCAATTTAGAACAATTTGGAAAAACCACCGACATCTAAAATTTTATTAATATACTGTATTGTAAAAATGGCTACATAATATACTGTATCCTTCAAATGATCACTGGACTACGAAACATCCAAATAACGGGTGGATAACGTCGCGTAGTGTATGCTGTCTCACCGTACGCGCTCGGGTAGGATAGGGCTCGGAGAGGGACAGCTACAAAACAATGCAACCTTGAACGCGACCACGTGGTCTTACCAACATAGCCATCTATTTATCTATCCCACGAAACCTCGAAATGATTTGATAGCAATTTATTTTAATGTAGCAATCGGAAGATGCAACCAAAATTACATTGGATTGAATTGTATTTTATAGCATAACGGACATTTAAAAAAATCCCACCAAAATAAATAAACGTAATAATTTCGATTTTTTCATTTGGAATTTGCAAGGACTAAATGTCACAAAAATTTAGTTACTCGAATAGTAAAATGGTTATAGGATTTAGTTTTCTCATTGCATTTTGAACATTTTATTATACGGGTATATAACACATAAAAACATTATTTTACGAGATAACACAAAATATCGAACAAGCTCCATACATTTAACGCTCCAAAAACACGTGTGACGTCACAAATGTCACCCGATTTATATGGAGCGTTTTAAGCACCGCGTGAATAGAATTACTTTTTGGCGGGTTGTGATAAAAAAAGTATCAGTTATAACCAATTATAACGAAAAAAGAAATTGATAGAGGACAAAAATATTTTTTCATGCATCGTCTCCATTTCAAATCCACACAAGAAATTAAAATGTCAAAGTGTATGTGATCATCAAAAAAGAGAGAATGGAGCTATATAAAAAGCAGGAGGACGGCCCGGTACTCGTTTCCTGGTACGTGAACTCGAGAACTCTTACCCCCACCAGTTCTTCGAGCAATGTGACCTGCCCATTGCCACTTCAGCTCACTGACTCGTCGAGCTATGTATGTCGGTGATCTTAGTGTACGGATTTCCTCATTCCGGATTTTATCAGGCAGAGAAATTCCGAGAGATTATTTAAAACCTTTGAAGAGGATGCCATGATTCGGCTTCGATCAAGAACCTTTGTGGTATTTTATATTTGGAACCCTAAAAGACATTGAACGCTAATAAAGTACATTAAATTAAACATTTTAAAAAAAACTACGCAGCTGATCATATGATAAAAAAAATTCAATTTTTACCAAATAAGGAAATTTCTTTCATGTAAAAAAACGTGAACGTGGCAATGGGCAGAACACATCGCTCGAAGAACCGATAACCAGTGGGGAGTAAAGGTTCTCGAGTGGCGACCACGTACCAGGGAGTCCCCCTACTAGATGGACCGACGACCTGGTTAGAGTCGCAGGGAGTCGCTGGATACAGGTGGCTCGAGACCGGTCGATGTGGACGCGACCCGGTACCATGAGGGAGGCCTATGTCCAGCAGTGGACGTTTCCCGGCTGATGATGATGAAAAAAAAAACCGCATCAAAATCGCTCCATTTTCCGAGAGCTACGATGACACCGGCATACAGTCATTGACGTTAAACGTATAACACCTCTCTTTTTGCGTCGGGGGCTAAACGCTACAAAAACCGCCAAGTCACACAAAGCTGTAAATGCGTGACAATTCCACAAAGAAGCACGCGAAATAAAAATATTATTTGCGTCATTGATAGAGTAATAAATCATTTTGAAATGTCCAACGGTTCTGCGCACGCGCCGGCGTGGATGACATTACATCTGTCAATTCTGTCATCGAGACATAGATTGTATAATTAGTAGTCGAGCTTTGGCGAGACAGCAATCGATTTTCGATTAATATTTTTTTTTCGTTTCTCGGTAAGTTTCCGAAAAGGGAACCTTATAGCATCACTTTTTTGTCCGTCTGTCTGTTAAGACCATTTTTCTCAGGCAAGTGTAGAAGTCATCATCATCATCAACAGCCTATACATGTCCCCACTGCAGGTCTCAGTCCTACTCTCCTACAGAGAGTGTATGGTGTATGACATAGTACACCACGCGGGACCAGTGCCGATTGGTAAACTTCACATGCCTGTTCAAGACATGCAGGTTTCCTCACGATGTTTTCCTTCACCGTTAAGCAATCGGATAATGTACTTGAATTGAAAAACAACTCATAGGTACACGGCTGGATGGAAATTAATATCGAATACGCAAATCTGCAGGATCTTGGACCTGTGGAAAAATCAAGCTTATAAGTCAACGCAAAAAAAATATACAGCCAATTAGGCCGCAGCTTTCGACGAAGAAAGAATCAAAAACTATAGGGTACTTCCCGTTGACCTAGAATCCTAAAATTTGTCAAGAAGCAAGGTCTTACATCACAATTATAGGAATAAATCTGAAAAGTATATTTTTTAATTATATCTCATTAAAATAATGCGGTTCCAAACTGTCTCAGCGTTATTTGTGTTTTATTGTGTAAATTAATAATAATAATTTTTATTCGAAAGGCATAAAATAAATATACAACAAAAATAAATACTACAACTAGAAAAAATCTAATCTATTTGGTCTAGATTATTTCCGTTTTGCATCCCGGTGCACGGAGAGCCGGTAGCCAAAAATATGACTGGACACCCCCTCTACCACAGCCTGGAGAATAGCGTTGTCTGACGCTCGCAGTCTCTCCCAGAAAGACGCGAATTAATACTTGCTCACGATTTTTGGCCAGGCGCTTATTCTTCTGAAATATTTTCAGTATGTTATTTTAGTTATGTAATTATTCATATTCTGTACGGAACCCTCGGTGCGCGAGTCCAACTCGCACTTCACCGGTTTTTTAATATATTTTTAACACTCCTTGTTTAAAGCGGGAGAAAAGTCAAAGTATGATCTATGCTTATAATCTACACTCTACAAGTTCCCCCCAGTTTCCCTCTCATTTTATATCCCAATCATTCCCTCCCAGTATAACTTGATTCCCGTAAATTCCCGTATAAATTGTAATAAAAGTGAATATGTCAAAAAGTAATTAATTCCCGAGCAGGCGCACCCCTGTCTCGTCCTAGTGGTGGGACGATGTCGATGAAATCTGTTCGATAGAATCGACGTTTCATCGATATTGACAGATTGATTTCGAGAAGTAATATGAAAAGATCTCATGAAAAATTGCTCCTAACTTTTAAAGCACAGAAAAGAATAATATAGAAACTAGTTTCTGCCCGAGCTTTCTTGCGGGTGGATTTCAGAATTTACTCAACGGGAACTACCTGTTAGAAAGGGATAAAAAGGTCACTGTACCTCTAGAGTGACAATAGTTTTTTATTTGTTGTTTTTTGTACATTTTTATAATATTTTTTGGTATTGGTCATACTTTGTCCAATTGTTGTGATAGATTATTTTTATTTACTCGTACAGTTTATGTTTTTCAAAGCGTAAGAATCCTCCACGGAAGGCCAGCTTCGCGGAAAGTTAGCTTCAGCAACAATTTTTTATCTAGAGTTTGTCTAGAGTAGTAATAGTATAATAGTAATTTTAGTTTACATACAAGGCTTTGCGCTTTTGGCTTATTACAATTAAATTGCATTTTACCTCTTTATAAGAATAATAAGAATATATTTATTTATAACTAAGTACAAATATTTTCTTAAATCTAACTGGACTAGAATATCTGATCTAGTTACATTCTAAAGCGTCTGCAGCTAAACTAAGTTTAAAAACTTGTATTTTATCATACAGTGCCTCACCCCTTAGAACAGCAGACGGAACGTCTAGCCGCCATTATTAAATGTATCAATGTACATGCAATAAGAAAAACCACTGTGGAAGTGAGTGTTTATCAAAACGTTTTGATCTTAAAGTACCTAAATTGCAGAATGCCTGTTTTTTCTGAAACACCGGAATCTTGAAAAATATGGCCGGATTTCAATGATCATCTTAATAATGAGACTATTTGACATTTGACCATTATGAGCCCATGGTAATTTGAAAATTAGACCCCTAATTTTTTGTGAATTTATAATGTATTATCAATTATTTAGTGGCTTAAGAGGCTATGTTGGTAAGACCACGTGGTCAGTTTCAAGGTTGCATTGTTTTGTAGCTGTCCCTCTCCGAGCCCTATCCTACCCGAGCGCGTACGGTGAGACAGCATACATTACGCGATGTTATCCACCCGTTATTTGGATGTTTCGTAGTCCAGGGATCATTTGAAGGATACGTATATTATGTAACCATTTTTTAAATACAGTATACTAATGAAATTTCAGATGTCGGTGGTTTTTCCAAATTGTTCTAAATTGATTCATACTCTTGTAAATCAGGTTCAAAGTTGGGGCTTTTTATTACCGAAAAATACAATACTTTGACGCCCTGTAACTCTGGAAGTGTATATTTAAACGAAAATCTGACTCACCACCGACACAGATATTTGTTTCTAGATTGTGTCTTGAAAATTTCATAGATTGTCATAGCTTAATACTCAAAATATGACTGGAGTACGTTTGTATGGGCGCTTTGACAACAGCATACCCTCTTAAGCCCAAAGCAGTTTTGCGTGTATTTCAAATTGGGAGTGCCAAAAGTAGATATTTTTCTTTCTTTCTGAATGATACTTTTCAACCGACTTCAAAAAAAGGAGGAGGTTCTCAATTCGGCTGTATGTTTTTTATGCATGTTACGTGATAACTCAGTTAATTATGAATATATTTTGATGGTTTTTCTTTTGTTTATGGTCAAACATACTTCAGAGGTGCTCCCATATAAATTATATCGAAATTCATTGAGTACGTTTTGAGGAAATCTACAAAAACTGAATATGATAATTCTACCTCTAAGGGTGATCATTTTATGGAAAGAATTTTGTAGCAATTTACGGCAGTTGAAGTCGGTTTCTAGTTCCTTTTAAACGCGTCAATTATTTCATAATCCAATTAAAAGGGACCCAAATAGAGTAATCAAATCTTATCGAGTATCGATACCACTGTAATCTCATCACTACAGCTCCCCCAAGATAGCTAAAAGGTCGTCGTCAGCTGCGGGCGACATATTGTCGCTAAGCAGTCGCCACTGACGTCGCGTAGTCGACCCGTCGCCGTCAACCCTCGTCGACACTCGCGGTCAACTATTGAGGGTAGTTCACAATTTATATTTATTTATAATTAGTTATTCGGCATGTTTTTCTTTAGAGCGACCGAGGCGGCGATTCGTTCTTTTTTTTAAATTTCTTGAAATGAATTTTTTGTAGTCATTGCTAGTTCATGGTTTATCGATACATTATGGATTCATGTTTAGATTCTGTGTAGTTATTATTAATTGAACCAAAGAATTGAACCGTCTAAAGTGGTCACTTTTAACCAGAGAGATTTAAATATAGTAATAGGTTACAGAGCGGTCATTGGGAAACGTTTCATATAAACATTTTGATCTCAAAAGTCAATGGTGACGCGTGACGTAATGTGACACTAGATTGAGTAACTTATTACCAATTGGTAATAAGTTTATAGATTATTACTTACTTATTACCAATTGGTAATAAGTTTAGGATCAAAATGTTTGTTGTCCGGTCTATTAATATTAAATGTCTTTGCTTTTAACTGTTTCATTGATAGTAACTGCACACAATCGCATTTACTCTGACTGCTTCTCTGTTCATGCAGTGGGACTCTGGAATACACTTCCAAATGACATACGCGACTGTAGAACTATCGCAACATTTAAAACAACAACTCAAGGAGCACTATTTATCCCTCATTTAAATAATAGGCAGTTTATATGTATGTATATATATATATATATTATGTAAATCGTGTTTTTATTTATTGTTATGTTGTTTTTCTACATTATCTTCTTCTCTAATTTGGTTTGTTTTGTTTTATGTACATGTATGTAGGTCTACTTACAGTATATTTACTTTTTGCAAGCTCCAGCGTGAGTGCCGGCAGAAATCTCTTGTTAGGGATAGCCAACTCTAATTGTACAATTTAAGTTATAATTGACTTTGTTATTATTATTATGTGCAATAAACAAACAATCTATATATTTCGCAGAAATGTAGGAAGCAGCAGACGAGGGCGCCACTGTCGCTTTATGGTGTCTTATGAGCTATTTTTCATAGATTAACTTTGGCATACATAGAATTTGTAATTTTGGAATGTGTATTTTCATTGATTTTAGAAGTAATAAAATATGGTCTAGCGCATAACCATCGTCATCAGTCGGAAACGTCCACAGCTGGACAAAGGCCTCCCCCATGGTATACCACAAGGGCTTACTTTCATGAAGGGTATATGCAGAGAGATTTAAATATAGTAATAGGTTATAGAGCGGTCATTGGGAAACGTTTCATATAAACATTTTGATCTCAAAAGTCAACGGTATGTCAAATGTCTTGTACGGCCGCGTGACGTGATGTGACACTAGATTGAGTAACTTATTACCAATTGGTAATAAGTTTAGGATCAAAATGTTTGTTTGCTTTGTCCGGTCTATTAATATTAAATGTCTTTGGGTATACGGCATAATCTCCACGCGTGCCTGACGGGTTGGCGATCGCAGTGGTGTTGTTTAGTTCTTCAGGAGGAGGCTGCTGCCCCTCCCCCGGTATTGTTTCCGTTAGTCGCCTCTTACGACACCCACGCTAAGATATGGGGTGATTACATTCTAAGCCGGAACCACACGGCGTAGCGCGTGATCAACAAAATATTTTATTTAAAAGCTATTATTCAATTTAATCAGTGCGTGTTGCCAGTGATGACATACGGAACCGAAACGTGGTCCTTTACTGTGGGACGAATAAACAAGCTCAAAGTCACTCAGCGAGCAATGGAATGCAATTTCTCTACGTAGACGAACGAAGGTCACCGACATAGCTCGACGAGTCAGTGAGCTGAACTGGCAATGGGCAGGCCACATCGCTCGAAGAACCGATAACCGTTGGGGAGTAAAGGTTCTCGAGTGGCGACCACGTACCGGGAAACGTCTACCAGGCCGTCCCCTTACTAGATGGTCCGACGACCTGGTTAGAGTCGCAGGGAGTCGCTGGATGCAGCTAGCTCGGGACCGGTCGATGTGGCGTACCATGAGGGAGGCCTATGTCCAGCAGTGACGATGATGATTTAATTTGATGTCAATGTCCAATAAGAAAATGGTCGCAGAACTTTCAACGTAAAATGGCCGCAAAAATTACACGGCACTTTTTATATAAAAATCCATTCACTCTTTCACAGAATACCTCACTCAACCGCAAACAAAGTTTCGCAAATTCAAATTCAATTCAAATTACAATTAAACAAACTACCCTGACACTTGTTTGCATACAAAAGTCAAATAATATTGCACAATACAACAATCAACCATAATACAATTACAAGTGACAGTTTTTGTAACGACAAACACTTTTATTTGAATTACATATGGGGTACCACAATTTGAATAGCGAACACCGAACCCTATCTGTGACACGTCAAAATTAATTTTGACGCGTCAAAATGCAAATAAACCCGTCAATCAATAAAAGAGAAGAATAAAAAAGAAATCATTTCAGTTCGCGCAAAAGAGTTCCGCATTCAAAAATAAATAAATGCAAATATTTTGAAATTGGAACCCCGTGAATGTAAACAGGGCAGCGTTTGAATATTCATTCGAAATATGAATATTTCAAATTTCGAAGCGCACTCTCCTCGCCCGTCCGGCGGGAATCACATTCATTGGTTGAGAGATGGCCACAGACAAAAGTCTATAATAACACTATCCAAAACATAGACAACATTATTAATTGTTGTTTATCAGCAAAACTTTTGTGGGTAAATCGATTTACTTAGTGATTACTTGATCAGTGTCTGATTAGCGTTGTCCCACACCTGCCGATTCGATCAAGTTTGATATTACTATTTTTTCAGTTCGCAAGGACATTAATTCGTTAGTATTTCAAATAACATCTATAACTTTGTAAAATATATGTCAAAATGACAAATGAAAGGAATTTACAAGTTTTTGCACCTTATCTTTTGAACCCTAAAACGTAGCTGTTTTTAAATAGTCTAGTACATTCAGTACGCTATTAGCGTGGTTAAGGGGTTCGAAGATTTTTATCGAAGCCGTCAGCGGCCGCCATCTTTTTTTAATCATCTTTCTGATGTATATCGATAGAGGACAAGTATGAACAAAAAATGAAATGAACCGAAATGAAATATTTTTGTTTTTTGTGTTTTTATTTATTTATTCAAGTTTGTAATTTTTTTTGTGGCAAATTGTTCCACTCTTTATGGCTAACCAGGGGCAGAAATAAAGTTTTTGTTTGTTTTTAAAGAACTACGAGCAAAGCTCTGTCGCCCAGATATCCTACTCCTACTAATATTATAAGTGTGAAAGTTTGGATGTTTAGATGTTTGGATGTTTGTGACGCTTTCACGGAAAAACTACTGAATGGATTTTAATGAAACTTTACAATAATATAGCTTATACATCAGAATAACATATAGGCTATAATTTATAAAGACATATTGTGTAAATTGTACAAAATCACACTTATAATATTAGTGGGATTACATGGGCAATTTTGGCATAACCAAAACGCGTTGCCTAGAAACCGACCATAGAATATGTAAATTCGTATATACAAACTTTCGCGTTTATAATATTGGTGTGAAGACTATTTGAATGTACTACGTCAGATATTGAAATTTATTTTGTTTCTTTAAATTATATTAGACTACGTAACAGAATAAACACTATTTTGTACCTTATGCTGTATAATAATTTGTCATATACGTCACCTGTGCCTATCGAACGAGTAGAATACATCCTGAAGTACACGCGGACAAAGTCGCGGGCAGAAGCTAGTTATATATAAAGAAAGAAAGAAAAATAAATTTATGGCTTTGTTAGAGATTTATAAACTAAATATATACAAGAATTGCTCGTTAAAAGGCATTCGATTTAGAGTATTTCTCCACTCTCTTATCTTACCCAGCATTGTTATATGCCATTGTCCAATTTAAATTAATTTCTGAGAACAATTAGGGAGACAGACAGCTTTGATGTTAGATTCGAAGCGATATCATCCATATTGTATAATGGTATAATATGGTATTACCCACATAGGGAGTGGAATTCCGTGGCATTTTCTGTGTCTCTTGAGTGCTACAATCTCAATTTTTAACCGAATTCAAAAAAGAAGGCGGTTACAATTCGACGGGTATGTTTTTTTATGTTTGTTACCTCAGAACTTTTGACTAGATGAACCGATTTGGATGATTCTTTTTTTATTTGAAAGCTAGTGCTTTCTGTGTGGTCCCATTTCAATTTGGTCCAGTTCCGACACTGGAATCCATGAGAAAACTATATACGAGTATAATCTTAAATTTGCCGTAGTAAAAGTGGACTTTTAAGGCAATTGAAGTCGGTTTCTAGTCCTTTTTCAACGCATTTACTTGTTAATGTACGATGTCTTCGTACTAGACCTTTATCTCACCTGAACACAACAGTGCTATTAAAACTGTCGTTCGGCGGCAGACTTAGGTAACACGATGTTAGCTAGACAAGCGGACAGAATAGAATGCCCTAGCTCCAACCGAACTAGAAATAAAAAAGACGTGTGTCACTCGGGGACTGCCGCGGTAAAGCTATTGCATAGCATTTTGTATCAACTTATGCAATTATAATTATTTATTTATTTTATTTATGCAGTATTTCTTTTTCTTTGATATTAATTCAAGTTACACTTTTTGAGCGTGGTGACCGATAAGAAAACAAATTTTTCTTTTATTAAATAAATAAAAACAAAATTAAATCAATATTTAGCTAACATAACGGATTTGCTTTGCTATATCAAATTACATACTATTATACTTAATAAATTATAAAACAGTAATACGTCTAATCGCACGCACACAACGCCGTGTCGAAGACTGCCGAACTGAAACGACGTTAGACGATGCACGGCCTTCAAGCCACACCTCCGTGCCCGTCGGAGTGGGGAGCGTGAGGATTTTTCGTTACGGAATTTTTCGATTCGGTCCCCGCGCTCAAGGCCCGCGATAGAAGCTATGCAATAGCTTAATAAATATTTTAAATATCGATGCTATAAAGGGGCGCACACACTCGTCATATCCGAACCGTTTCCGAACTATATCCGAACCGTATCCGAACTATATCCGAACCGTATCCGAACGGTACGGTGACGCGGAGTCTTGGGCGCTGCTTGCGTTTGACGTTAAATAATTGTGGGGCGCCGGCCGGTTACCGAGCACGACCTAAGCTGTGATTAGAAGTGGCACTATTTTGCGTGATCATTTATTTCATTTACGTGTGATGGGTTTTACACTTGGCCATCATATCACCTGATAGTAAGTGTCTCTTTTGGTCTATTTTTAATGACTAATCATTTTTGTTTTTGTTTTGCAACTATACTCACAAAAAATATGTATAATCTCATAATTATCATTACCGAATGTTCTCTGTGCAAAATTGTATTATAGTGTAAGTTTTCTCTTTAAGTGAAAATATAATTTTCTTTTGAGAATCTTTTACTACAGAGAAGGCCGTTGTATGGTAAACGTGCGCACAGACGCATCAAGCGAATAATGCGCTGGCTCTGCTACCTTTCATACCGGAACACAACAATGCTATTAACACTGCTGTTTGGCGGCAGACTTAGGTAACATAGCCAACCAAACCGAGCACCGATAGGACTGGGAATCGAACCCGGGACCTCGGGATTGTGAATCCAACATTCAGCCATTAGGCCAAGGAGGTAGTTAAATATTTATTTACAAATATTAAATATACTTTATACCTATATATAAATTCCGGGATAAGGAAATCCGTAGAAGAACTAAGGTCAGCGGCATAGCTTGACGAGTCAGTGAGCTACACTTCAAACCAATAAACACAGTTTCGCATATCACATGTAGATTATTATTATTTATTATTATTATTATTTAAAGACCAGAACGTAAAAGTGTTGCAGTGAATACATATATTCGAATTTTATTTCGACATTTATTTATTAGAGCAGGTCACAATCAAACGAGAACCATTAGAAATTTGAACCGGTTAATCTACAACAAAACTCCTAAAACCGTGTTATATATGAAAAATATCTACGCAATGTGTATTAAAATCTTTAACGCAATACCTAACAAAATAAAAGAATCACCAAAACAACTATTTACGAAAACATTAACCGTGTGACTCAGAGAAAGGGTTGTATATAAAGTAGCAGATATTTAAAAAAAAATTGTGTACACCTATCTAATGCCATTAAATATTTTGTCCGCCATCAATATGGCTAAATGTGCTGTACTTTTATAATGACATAACATCTTTAACTGCAGCAAACCACCACATTTACTGCAATAAACGATTTCTATTCTATTCTTAGGAACGTTATTTTCAACATTTGAAAATTTACAAAAAATTAAATCAACCAAATCAAGTACCGATAAGTATGTACCCCTACTGTGATTCGAACCCGGGACCTCCGCATAACCGAAGTATTACCATTCCGAATTTCAAGCAGATAAAATTAACATAGTATTCTAAGATAAACAGCAAGTGAGAGGCACTAGAGTTACGGTAAAAGGGTTCCGTTTTTACCCGAAATTCTGAACCCTAAAAGTTGCATTTAACGCCGTGCCGTGTCTATGAGTTACCTAGCTTTTCACGAAGGGAAGCGAGTTGAAATTTATTTAATGAGAGCTCTCGTCCCCTCTTCACCGCACCCTCTCCCCTCTCCCGCCCGGGTGGTTTTTAACGGGCCAAGATTAGGGAATAATCTACAGATTAGATCCTGGTTTACAAGGTCAGTCGTTTATGTGGGTAAACAGAAATGGTGGTAAGTTAGATTGGATGGATATTTCACTTAACATGCTTACAGCTAAGGAGTGGAATTCCCTGCCGTCTTCTGTGGTTTCCTAGCGCTACAACCTGGATGTCTTCAAGGCCAGAGTGAATAGGCTATTTCAAGGAAACGTAGATAATTGTTGTCAAACGGAAGGTCAGTCAAACTTTACCATTGGTATCAAATTGGTATAGTATAATATAAGTAATTACATTACTATACATAGGAAACCGGATTACAGTGGCGTGTCTCTCCTAATGCTTCCATACTAAATTTCTGTTGCCATTATCTTTTAAAATAGAATAGCTGGCTTTGATAAGTAATTACCTAACATAGGAGACGAAATTATACTGTCGCGAAATAAATATCATTGATTCACAACTTTTTTAAATTTTAAATAATGGCTTTAACCAGTGGTTATCTAGCCAATGACGAGTAAAATTTGGGGAACAAATTTTGAGGTTATAAACTATGCCGAAGCCATTTCTTCAGCTTTCTCAATAAAATTTATAATGTGTACATTTTATCGCTTAATTTGGATTCTTGACGAGAACTTCAAAGGCCAGCCTTGGTTTCAACGTTATTCGAAAGAATCCATATTCCGAATGTACTCGACATGGTAAACTCTTCCGATCGCGTCGAAACCCTCGCAATAACACCGTCCGTGACACTGTTTGCTCTATATCACACCATTATGACACAAAAAACACACACAACAGTATTATTATTCAATTAAAAAAATTGCAATGAACCACAATTTTTCAAGTTCGCGCCAAGAATCGATTCACAACTTTATAGTTAGCTACAATAGCAGTTACGCAGCTAATGGTTCATAGATGGCGCTTTGAACAATAAGCGAAAAAAGTGTTTAAAATGTAAATTGTGATTCACTGTGAAATTGTATGTTAATGATACTCATTTCTTGACTTGACAAAGAGAAACTTACGAAATCCCAACAGACTTGTTTTTGAAACTGTCCCCACAACTAATCGTTTTCAAAAAAAATTGTTATGCTATGTGTATAACAATTTTTAACAGACTGCCGGCGCATTTTATAGCTCTTGAAAGAAACGAATTTTAAAAAGCCCTAAACAAATGGCTACCTAAAATGACGAATTATTAAAAGGTAAAATCGATAAACAAACTAATCATGTAAATATATAGTATAGTATAAGTTAGAGATAAACAATTATTGCATGCTGTAGATTATGGTAAAATAGGACGGAAGCAACCAAATATTTTGTTAACACCTTTGTACAAACCCAAATTTTCTGCAATGAAAAAGATTTTGATTTGTTTAATTTTGATTTCGATTTCGCGATATCAAAATCTGATGTCTTATTTTTAGATAGTTACTACACAACTCCAGCTATTATATTTTTAAAGATTATGGCAACATACATTTAGTATGAAACGTTGATGGAGGTGACATCAGATTGAGGTGAAGAGTTGGTCAGTCTTTTATTTAAATTTATGGCGACTACGTCACGAATACTGTTAAAAATCCTGTTCAGTATTAACCAATATCGTACAAATTACCACTTTCATAAGCTGTTTACAGTCAATTCAAACGAAATCAACATAAAATAAAACAAAACGAAAAAACGTAACACGAAAACAATCTTCAGAACAATTCAAACAATAACGAAAATCGTACTAAAACCGAAAATCTGTTCGCAATTGCCCTATAAAATTCAGATACCGGCCGTAAAAAAGTCCTACAGGAGTTCTTAATATAAAAAAACAGCGACCAATAGAATGGCCGCTAAACTTTTATACGAAACAAATCGGCCAATAGAATTGCGTTTTAAGACGCATTGTCGGTGTAGCGACATCTCTTTCTGTCTTCAACTTGCTTGTGTAGCTTTGTTTCGTTTCCGCGGAGTTGCGCCTTGAGACGTTTCGGATATTTCGTGTGTTCAGCGACTGTTAGGGTTGTCACTTTTGTGTTTTAAAGGCAATTGAAACTGAATTTTGTTAGTTTAAAAACTGGGGTTGCATTAGATTTAATATTTTTTAACGGTAAGTGCCTAACTTTGCTAGATATAATATATTATATATAAACTCCCAAAGGTGAAGGATCAAAGTAAAACAATACATGACGTTTATGACATATAGAAAAATTTGATGTTTATTGACGTTTCATGAACTTTATACTTATTTATGTAAGTACAGTATGTATCAAGTGTCAACAAGAGCGAGCCCTTGTTCAAGGATCGTGTTAACCTAAATAAGTCATTTCAATGTATTTAACTAATTCAGCGCAGAGTAATTTACTGTAATTTACAAAATTTCGTGCAGTAACTTCTCAATGAGAAAATTATAGCAAGAGCTACTCGTATTTCATAAGGAACCAACTTTTGGCTTTGACTACATCAACCAGTAAACTTTTTTCGAGATAAATAGCCTACGTCCATTTCTACGGCACGAGCTCAACACGAGCTATTTGCGTATTAGATTTCATGAAGATCGATTCAGCCGTTTCGCCGTGAAGAGGCAACAAACCTTCAGAAAAATAGATGGATAGGTTTTTCTTTTGCGTACGTTCCGTATGTGTATCTAGTTAGATTAACCTGAGGTATACCGGAAGTCGAACCTGCTATCTCCGGATCACGAGTTAACTACGAAGCCAATTGGCTACAAAAACGGTTACAATCATCGAAATATTTCTACGAAAGAAATGTTAGGTTGACAACCCTAATCAGGTATACTTTTTATAGAGGAAATCTTTGACAAACAGATTCACATGCATACATAAACGCCAGCTGTTTTATTAAACAGCTTCGTTATGTTAAAGAGCTGTACAATGTCCAGTTGGATTGTCATCTACCCGTGTTTAGATGTTTTGCGGAATGGATTATTTGGAACCACAACAAGCATTTGGTGTATATAAAGCAACTATGATTTTTTTTAAATCTTTAAAAAAATCGTGCCCCTATGTGAGGAATGTGATAAACTAATATTTATTCTCAAAAGTAATAAAATTACATTTCACTTAATGAGAAAACTTAGAACTGGAGCAAAAAGATAGCAAATACATTAATAGTAGATAATTGGTAGATAATATATAAAAAACTGCCCAGAGCTCCTAGCTCGGTTAACACTATGTGCCCCACATAAACCTATGCGGGAAAATGCTGTCTTGAGCCTTCCTGCAACTTCCACCAATTATAGGCGTAACTCTTACCTATGTCGAGCGAGCAGAAACCTGAACAGACTTTCTAATAGTGACATAAACATTGTCCTATTCCACTCCAGCGTTGCATCTGCCAAGCGATTATTAAGCAATAACTTCTTTGCGTAGCTCTATTTCATTTATTAGTTTACTCTCTGTATCTGTACTGTAATTCTACCATTCTTATTCTAAAACTTCTGTACTACTTTATTTTTTGTGCTGAACCTGATATTCTTACTATTTAATTTGTATCTATCTGTGGAGATCTCTTATTGGCTTTCTGTTTCTTATGATTTATTTATACTCTGTATCACTAGCTGTTGATCTTCCTTAAATAAAATAAATAAATAAATAATATTCTTTATATTAGTGGGTAGGTACATACAACAAAATAAACAAGGCGCAAAATAAAACATTCTGTTTTTCTGTCATAATATGTACACTCGAGCAAAAAAATATGTATCCACTTTTGAGACATGTCACATTCACATTTAATTGAGATTTCCTTCAAGATAGGTACAAGCAAGACTGTGACATGGTACAAAAGTGGATACATATGTTTTGTTCTCGAGTGTACCATATTCGAAGCAAATAAACGTATCTTAAAAATCCTTTAAAAGGTTCAACTTCTTATGTGAGTATAATTGAAAATTACTGCTTAAATTGGGGTCAATTTGTTTATTATCCGCGTTCAAATCCCGGTTGGAAAATTGCTTTTATTTTTGTTTTTTGTGTGTTTTTATTTATTTATTCAAGTTTGTAATTTTTTTTAGTGGCAAATTGTCCCACTCTTTATGGCTAACCAGGGGCAGAAATAAAGTTTTTGTTTGTTTTTAAAGAACTACGAGCAAAGCTCGGTCGCCCAGATATTTTATACATTATACAGGTAAGACAATTTGTGCTGTGACTTCACGTTATAGGGAAAACAGAGTAGGTTTACCACTTCTTTGGCCTAGTTTCCGGAAGTCCCAGGTTCAATTCTCAACAAGATGTGTCATATAATTCATTTGCGTGGTGTAATTTTCTATGTCCGCCTGTCTACCCACCACCATTTTATTTAAGCCTACCGCCTTTCCAGTAACGAAACATAACAGCCAATGGCTCGTCGTTGAAGCATATCGATGTTGCCTGTAAGTAGGATAGCATTTAGCTATACTATTAAATTTGTAACGAATAAACAAGCTCAAAGTCATTCAGCGAGCAATGGAACGAGCTATGTTCGGAATCTACGTGATAAGGTCCGGAATAAGGAAATCCGTAGACGAACGAAGGTCACCGATATAGCTTGACGAGTCAGTGAGCTGAAGTGGCAATGGGCCGGCCACATCGCTCGAAGAACCGATAACCGGTGGGGAGTAAAGGTTCTCGAGTGTTGACCACGTACCAGGGAGTCCCCCTACTAGATGGACTGACGACCTGGTTAGAGTCGCAGGGAGTCGCTGGATGCAGCTCGGGACCGGTCGATGTGGCGTACCATGAGGGAGGCCTATGTCCAGCAGTGGACGTTTCACGGCTGATGATGATGATTAAATTTGAAAGTGTCTTAATACTTATGTCAATGTATATCCTGTAGGTGACCTTGATAAATAAAATATAATAAAAAATTCACCTCAAAACCGAAATCAAAACATAATAAAGATTGAAATCCCATTTAAATACGAAAGCGGGGTGCGTTTAAATCTATTAATTTGATCGTTTAGGCGCCTCCTCAATGAAAGGGGGGAGGGGGGGATAATTGGAGGCGTTTTGTCGGGGGCGCCTTGCTTGTATGGAGTCTGTCGTGGAGACGGATTCAGGGAAACATAATATTTTTCATGTTTCTTTGTCGGAAAGTAAACATTTCGTTATCTACGTAAATAGCGGGAAGAAAATGTCATTTGTATCCCTAGGGAAGAAAGTTTTTTATTTTATTTATTTATAGGATCAGCTAACAATTACTACACTCCAAAATTATATTTACAAGATACATTATTCTAATTCAAGTGTTTAACCAATTACAAGCTGATACTGCATGCACAAACAATATTATACAATAAAATTGAAGAGATTAAATCTTTTGCCTTCAGCTTCCGATTATAAATACTATTATTGTATTAATTATAATTAAAAACACGGGAACAAAATACGTTCAACCGTTGTCATAGTTATGTAATATAATTTATATTAATGTTTTATTATTGTATGTGCTGAATAAATAGCTTTCTTTTGTTATTATTGACTTGGATACTGTATTTAAAGTTATCGAGTAATAGTCGACCAAATTATAAAATGTACTTGGAGTGGTCTCAACAAAACAAGAAAACATTCAAAATTAATTTTAATAAAACCAGTTCAACTACGGCACGCACGCACGCACTTGGCTGATTTTTTAATAACGTTTGTAGTACTTTTTTATGTCCATCTTTACTTGGAAATATCTGTGACAAGTGACGCTTTAGGACACCATGTTTTATTACATTTTTTGTTCATAAAATATAGTCCTCAGAAGAAGAATCAGAAGAATTGTGTGCTGCAACCTTGAAAGAAAACAAGATGGCGGCCGGTCACGCAAGGCCGAAAAATAGCCATGTGTATTAAATAAAATCTTTAACGCAATACCTAATGAAACAAAAGAATCACCAAAACAACTATTTACGAAAAAATTGACCTTGTGGCTCAGAGAAAGGGCTGTGTATAAAGTAGCAGATATTTTAAAGAAATACATTGTGTACACCTATGTTATTTAATTAAATATTGTGTACGCCATCAATATGGCTAAATGTGTTGTACTTTCATAATGACGTAACATCTTTGCCTGCGAGCAAACCAACACATTTACTGCAATAAATCAAATGCAAAAATCTTCTAACTCCTTTGAATTTTCCCTTGCCTTGAGTCCGGCCCTGTGTCGATAAGGTAATTCCAATATCTATTTATGTCAGATTTAATAAGGGAGCGATGTGTGGACTATTGATTTAACCAGAAGTCTATATCAATTACAATGATAATCTATGGTAATGATTTACAATTTAACGAGCTTCTACACTGACTCGGGTATGCTGGTGTCAAAGCGTCCATACAAACGTAGTCCAGTCATATTTTGAGTATTAAGCTATGAAAATCTATGAAATTTTCAAGACACAATCTAGAACTAAATATCTGTGTCGGTGGTGAGTCAGATTTTCGTTTAAATATATACTTCCAGAGTTACAGGGCGTCAAAGAATTGTATTTTACGGTAATAAAAAGCCCCAACTTTGAACCTGATTTACAAGAGTATGAATCAATTTAGAACAATTTGGAAAAACCACCGACATCTGAAATTTCATTAGTATACTGTATTTAAAAAATGGTTACATAATATACTGTATCCTTCAAATGATCCCTGGACTACGAAACATCCAAATAACGGGTGGATAACATCGAGTAATGTATGCTGTCTCACCGTACGCGCTCGGGTAGGATAGGGCTCGGAGCTACAAAACAATGCAACCTTGAACGCGGCCACGTGGTCTAACCAACAAAGCCTCTTAACGGACTTAATACGGTCTGCGCCAGACTCAATGCCTTATTTCTGGATTCTGGCTGATTCTGATTTGTACCTTCTTGAAACTATTTTTTTTTGCTACTAACTATTTTTTTATATATAATGGTTTTCCAATTGGCCTTCATCTCACGTGATTATAATAAGTTATAAAGCGTGTTCAATCACGGCGTGATCATCCTGAAGCTTCAACCTAATGAAGCGCGGACTCTGCTACCTTTCACACCGGAACACAACTGTGCTATTAACACTGATGTTTGGCGGCAGACTCGGTCAATATGGTGGTAGATATCGCGGACACAAAAAATACCCGACCATCAACCAACCCGACTACCAATAAGTAAGTTAAAATATTTTGCGTGTCAAAGAGTGACATGGACTACATTTTATGCCAATTAAACAAGTAGTTCCCATGGGATAGTTACTGAAATCCACGCAGAGAAATTCTCGTGCAAAACTTATCAGTATTTAACAAAATAAATCCTTGCAATACAAACACGGAAGCCCCAAAATCTGTATCAGAATTTCACGAAAATCGCGTAACACTCAACTCCCCGGATAGGGTGTTACAAAAAATTGTTACCCCTAAGGGGATGAAAGGAGGGGTCTGTCAGTTGCACTCGCGGGGAGTTCCGGCCCTCCCCTCCCGTAGCTCCGAGAAAAGGACCGTTTAAAACAATTACCGGCGTTCGATGTTTGAAATTTGAATCTCGGTGTGTATTTGATTAACGGTTTTTGATGTTGCGCTTTTCGAGGAAGGGGTGTGAGGCTTTTTACACGTTCGCTTTTTGAAATTCGTAAACAGAATACCTCATCAAAGCTTTAGCCTAATCAGCTGAGTCAGAATACCACCATGCTGAGACGTGTCTTTTCAGCGACACGAAGGCCATAGGACAAGAGAGCCATATACTGTCTTGTTTAGTATTTTGAAGAAGAAAAAATCATTATATTATGGCCACAACCCTAACTTGGAAATAGATCTATAACAGACATGAAGGCACGTTAAATCCGTTTTTACCAGTTACTATCTACGGCAGGTAGTAGCTATATTAGCCAGATAAGAGGACTATATCGGCTCAACAACTTTGACACTATAGGATATGTGAGATCGGACACAGACCTTACAACCTGCACGAAAAGAACAAGCATGAAAACAAATCTAAAATGTAATTAAGTTATCGGATTCTTGGCGCGAACTGGAAAAATGGTGGTTCATTGCAATTTTGTTAATTGAATAATAATACTGTTATGTGTGTTTTGTGTTATAATGGTGTGATATAGTGCAAAAAGTGTCATGGACGGTGTTATAGTATCAATTACGCAAAATTGCGAGGGTTTCGACGCGATCGGAAGAGTTTACCATGTCGAGTACATTCGGCATATGGATTCTTTCCGATAATGTTGAAAACAAGGCTAGTCTTTGAAGTTCTCGTCAAGAATCCAAATTAAGCGATAAAATGTACATATTATACATTTTATTGAGAAAGCTGAAGAAATGGCTTCGGCATAGTTTATAACCTCAAAAATTTTTCACCTAATTTTACTCGTCATTGGCTAGATAACCGCTGGTTAAAGCCATTATTTAAAAAAAAGTTAGATCGTTAACCCTCATAACGACGCATATCCTAACCCAAGATATTTTTTGATTATCTCGATTCCAAGATGTTGTAGAAGGTTTTATCCACAACCTTTTTTCTTTCTATTGATTTTCTTTATAAATGTGTTTAGTTCGTGTATCCCTTCTCCCTCACGCATGCAAATGTCATAAGATTACAATCAATTATGTTTCAGGTCGTAGCTCATGAATTTCTGAACTCCTGAAAAAACTACTTTCAAAACAGAAAGCGGAGGGTAGACGTTGAAATCCTATTACTTCCGGCATCTTTGAAACAACATGGACGCATTTCCGGTGATACTCCCCTCCCCTCCTTGAGGAAAAATGAGGGAATGATTATTTATAAAGTCTAATTTGGGGGTAAAAGTAGCAGAAAATATTATTATCCTTAACTTTTAACCTATTTTTAATATCTTAATTATTATCCGGGATATGTCCACTGCTGAACATAGGCCTCCGACATGGTATGACGCAAGGACCGGTCCGGACACTTGCATCCAACTCCACGAGACCTTACCAGTTTCGGTCGTTACAATCGTTATAGTAAGCTATCCTTAAAAGATAGACATATGCCATCGCTGACTTTTTGTAGACCTATATAAGATAAACAATCCCGCCATGCATTGTTTTGTTATATCTCAAACAGTTTAGGCAGCGTTTTCTATGAACGCTTCCAGATGGCTTGATTTGTTCCGATCTCTTCAACAATTATCGTCATATTTCAACCAATATACACAAAACCTTAATTTATTATTCACTAAAATCTTCCTCAGGGATCACTCTGTTGATATATGAAAACCGCATGAAAATCTGTTAAGTGGTTTTTGAGTTTATTGCGTACAGACAGACATACAGACATTCGCGACAGGGGACTTTGTTTTACAATTGTATATGATGTTCAGATATTGTCCTATAGTCACCTTATGGGATGTCATGTCGTGAGTTCATGATAAAGCTGGCATCATTGTCCTTTTCTTTCTTACCTGGCTGTCTTTCAGTCCCAGTTTTTCCGCCAGTTTCTTCCTGTCAGGCTTGGAGATGTACTTCTGCAGCTGGAACCTCTTTTCCAGACCCTTGCGCTGTAGATCCGAGAAGACTGCCCGCCGCATCATGCCGCGCCGGGGCTTGCCTGCAAGACCAGGATATTAGCAACTGAGCACAGAAGATAAGAAACACACTACCGAAAAAAGTAAGAGCAGAGACAAAAAAATGATTGGACAGTAGAAATAGAAACCGATAAACAGAAAAGATTAGGAACAGGGCATAGAGAAATGTACAGAAGAGAACAGAAAAGTGTCGACAAACAACCTGTCGTCACTTAAAATCAGCTGAGATGAAGGTCAAAGGCTATCTATGAATGAGAAGGGAGAAAAGAAAAAAAGGTACTTCATTGAAAGTTTAAGGTATGTGCTACCGTGGTCAGAATATGTTTATCAATTTGCGATTGAGTTTATAATGTGTCCAACTTCCTAGGGTTGAATATGTTGGCAGACGGTGGTTTGTCGCCTACCAAAAATGATCATCAATACTGTTGACAAAGAAACCAACATTGACATGGGTGACTAGAGTTTCCTCGTTACGCCTATACACTTCCACCACGAGCAGACAGTTCTAACGTGTCCACTCTGGCCGGGGATCAAGGCAAGCCAGAAGTGTCAGCCCTGCCTCTTGTCATCCATCCCGGGGCGTCATCGACGAGGGCCTGGACCGATTCTCTGGACTCAGGTCTGGACACAAGCTGCCGTGCTTTCTAATGCTATCTTTGGCGCACATTTTCTCAGTTTATCTTAAAATAATACCTAAATACAGGTTCCAGTTACAGAATTTATGTACGAATGAAAAGACCACCATTAGCTTTTCGATGAAGGAAAACATCGTGAACAAACCTGCACACTCCTGAGAAATTCAAAGGTGTGTGTGAAGTCTACCAATGCGCACTGGTCCCGCGTGGTGGACTATGTCCCATACACTCTCTGTAGGAGAGTAGGACTGAGCAGTGGAGACGTGTATAGGCTGTTGATGATGATGACAGATTTCCATATCATGCAAGATGAGATCGTGACCAAGCGTTGTTCTATATTCAGTATTACAAAAGCCTGACTTACCTCTTGAACTGTGCGCCCATGGA
The DNA here is from genome assembly GCA_910589575.2 of Carcina quercana. NCBI lineage: Eukaryota > Metazoa > Arthropoda > Insecta > Lepidoptera > Depressariidae > Carcina > Carcina quercana. The sequence continues at coordinate 1,358,452 of OU342455.1, read as the reverse complement.
AATCCCCCTGGCAGTGGAAAAACTTGAGTGTGGGCTTGAGATGGTCTCACTGAAACAAATACATTTATTAATCAAGAGAATTCAACCCTTATTTACATGCTTTATATTAAGTTCACTTTATGTGAACAAATCTATCAAGTCAATTTTAACCTACTTCTAACTGTAGTATCGATTTGAAACTTTGCGATTGTATGTAAGTCTTATAGAGCTGATCTGATCCTGGAGCCACTAAGTGGGTAGAGGAACTCTTCAGTGGGACCCTCGAATTTATTCTCATCTCAATACTATATATAGTACCAGGTTGATATAAGTGCAAGCCGTGGTAGCTCAGTTGTGTAGAGCGTCAGTCCTTGAACGATCTAGGTCTGCGTTCGATCCTGGCTCGTAACAATGAGTTACAATTTGTTATTTGGAATTTATGTACGAATGACAACAATCATTACCATTGCCTTTTCGGTGAAGGAAAACATCGTGAACAAACCTGCACACTCCTGAGCAGAAATTCACAGGTGTGTGTGAAGTCTACCAATGCGCACTGGTCCCGCGTGGTGTACTATGTCCCATACACTCTCTGTAGGAGAGTAGGACTGAGACCTGCAGTGGGGACGTATATAGGCTGTTGATGATGATGATTAGGGCCGGTTCAATTTACTGCTGCCACGGTTGTGCAATGTTAATAGCACTGTTGTGTTCCGGTATTAAAGGTAGCAGACCCGGCGCCTCATTAGACTGAGGCTTCTGGATGCGCACGCGCACCATTCTTATCGTCACTTACCATTTAGTGAGATGAAGGCCAAATGCAAAAATATTGTATTTTTGTTGTTTTTTGTACCAAAACCTGTCGCATTAAAACGAACCCACGTCCAGAATCGAATTGCTTTTTTGTCCACTTCATTGTACATTGTAACGATTTAGTTTTTTGTAGCAAAAGATCCGCGCAAAAAAGGCCTCCCATCTAAAACCACAATTCTAAAAAGCCAAATCTCTCTATTGTGTTAAAATATGCTCTATTTAAACCATAATGTTATGTAGGATCGTTTCTCGTGGCACAATTGGATAAACAAATCAGTTATACGGCTAATAAGCTAATAGAGGCCAACCGCGGCTTCGCTCGAATAGAAGCTCCATACTTAAAGAAAGAAAGAAGGAAAAGAGTTTATTTGGCACAGAAAGTCATAAATAATAGGTAAAAATGCCTGACCAACATCAACGAGAAGCTATGCTTGTGCAGGGTTTGAGTCGTACTCTCCAACAGAGAGTATATTGACCGTATTCTACGAAGCGGGTCCAGTGCGTATTGGTAGACTTCACACACACCTTTGAATTTCTTCTCAGGAGTGTGCAGGTTTGTTCACGATGTTTACCTTCACATAAAAGCCAACGGTAATGATTTTTATCATTCGTACATAAATTCTACATAAATTACTCATTGGCACGAGTCAGGATCGAACCCAGACCTCGATCGTTCAAGGACTGACGCTCTACACAACTGAGCTACCATGGCTTTATTAAGATTGATATGCAGCCTCGGATTACTGTAATATTACCTAAGTAGGGATGATGACAGTGCGCCAGTAGATGCTGCAAGTGTTGGTGCTGGACTGGAATTGGTCTACTGGCTATAGGTTTCGCAATTGGCCACGGACTGCTTATCATTGGCTGCCGATATTCTGAAAAGACAAAACAAATATTAACATGAATTCTCTCATAACCCATATAGCATTTCTCTTGCCATAATCTTTTAAAATAGGTTAAAGTGTCGTGAAAGGAATATTATTAACGTACAACCAGTTAGCTACAACCGTTACGCTTCTAATGGACCATAGATGGCGCTTTGAACAATAATAATCTTTTTTTTAAAGTGTAAATTGTGATTTATTATGAAGTTGAATGATAATGATACTTATTTCTCGACATTATACCCGGACGTACTTTTTTTTTAAATGGGCAAGATGCGTGGTAAATTATTTTTGGCTAAATCGATAGTCCATGTAAACAGCTAAATAAATACCTCTATAATTGTTTCTTCGATACGACTAATATTTTTATTATTATTATTATTGTGTATTTTTAATTTCTCAGCCTGAGCTATTATTATTATTATTACTCGTATCTTATCCAACCTACTTCAAAAAATGACGTTCTCCATTCGACGGGTATTTTTTATGTTTGTTACCTCAGAACTTTTGACTGGGTGAACCGATTTTGATGATTCATTTTTTATTTGAAAGCTGGTGCTTCCCGTGTGGTCCCATTTCAATTTGGTCCAGTTCCGACAACGGCATCCATGAGAAAACTATATAAGTATTAAAATTGGTGTAGACTTTTAGGGAAGTTAAAGCCGGTTTCTAGTTATTTTTGAACGCAAACCCAGTATGAAGGTAATATTCACTTGGTCTTGGCCCGTGAATATTATGCAAATACCAGCTAAAGCTGAGAAATTAAAAATACAAAATAATATTAATAATAAATACTAATAAACGATTGTTTATATATATGTGAAAATCAAGAAGCTAACTCAACCCCATCATAGATGTGAAGTCAACCTCCCCCCTCAACACACGCCCCTCCACACACACCCCCGGCTTTCTTACATCGTGGCTGTCAAAGGCAGGCCCGCTGTGAAATATAACGCGCCTTTGTAATACCATTAATCATACGAGAGTTTGTTTCTGACTATGTATTAATTTTAATTTAAACAGTGTAGGAAGTGGCTTAATCGATGTTTTAGGTTAACAGGGGATTCCCGGTAAATGTTATATTTAAAATACTTTTTACATCCGCCTTAAGAGGGTATGCTGTTGTCAAAGCGCCTATACAAACGTAGTCCAGTCATAATTTGAGAATTTTTTAGCCAACCTATTTGTCATATATTTATTGATATATTAAATTTGATTTAATATACTTTCATCCATTAACCGGCTCGGTGATGGTCGTTGTGGGATCTTAGACCATTAGGGTCCCGTATCTTAAAAGGAAACAAGGAACATACTTTCACAGCAGCTTGAGACGAACCGATTTTGATGAAATTTGGCACATCGAATCCTTTTATTTGTGCAACAGAGATATGGAATGGAGAATGACATATGCCACTTTTAATAAACACCTGATAAACTGTTCCCATTGTATAATTTCTACAGCCCAAGTTGTAGAAGTTGCGGCAAACCGCTTGTATTAATATAATTTTGGACCTATCAAGAAAACACCCATGCAAATTAATAGGTGGAAGTGGAATAAGTATAATCAGTGGAACCCGGTTTAAATTGAACCGCGGGGCGTCGAGGGTGAGGCTGTATGCTTCGACGCCTTTGCCCTCTTAAATGTTCCCAGGGACCCTCTTAATACTGCATCCCTCTTTAGAAGGAGGGATTTTAAAAGTTTATTTTTCGGAAGTTTTAGATGGTTTTATTTACCTGGAAAAAAACATCATCAACGTGTATGGGACATGGTACACCACGCGGGACCAGTGCGCATTGGTAGACTTCACACACACCTTTGAATTTCTGCTCAGGAGTGTGCAGGTTTGTTCACGATGTTTTCCTTCACCGAAAAGCCAATGGCAATGATTGTTATCATTCGTACATAAATAACAAATTGTAACTCATTGGTACGAGCCAGGATCGAACCCAGACCTCGACTGTTCAAGGACCGACGCTCTACACAACTGAGCTACCATGGCTTCTAAGAATATATTCTGACGTATACTAATTCGACAGTCCGTGTAAAAAGATAAATTATACGACTAATATTTTTTATCACAACCCGCCGAAAAGTAATTCTAGTCAAGCTAAAAAATCGGGTAAGTTTCGTGACGTCACCTGCCAGTATGTGTAGAAGATTTTCCATAATAATAATTGAAAGAACTCATCATAATTTCTTATTAAATTCAAAATTTCCAAGAACCAAACCTCTTGCGTATGAAGATGGAACTTTCTTAAAAAAAACTTAGCATTCGCAAAATCAGGCAATAACCGCTATTATTATTCGTTTAGAAATACACCCAATTTAACAGCAGCCAAACAACAATCAAAACTCAATAAACTAGCAACACTTGAGAAAATAAGGTCGTTAAAAAAGCAACGCTTTGAGTCCTACAATGGGCCAATTCTTCGATGCTACCCATGGACCAAAACATAATGCTAAACCCAACAATGAGTAATCCTTACTATAAATATGGCATTAAAAAAGATAGTTTTGATCCGGCGCACAAAGGGACGTGTTTTTTATATTATTTTAGCGAGTTACCAGGGTCGTATTTAGGTGTATTGAGGGGTCCGTAAATAAGTTGTTTTGATATTCGAAACAGAATTGTTTTACTGAATTTTTTGTTGTGAAAGGTTTAACTATTAATAACTGTCATCATCATCAGCCTGTATACGTCCCCACTGCAGGGTCTCAGGCCTTCTCTCCTACAGAGAGTGTATGGGACAGTGCGGATTGGTAGACTTCACACACACCTTTGAATTTCTGCTCAGGAGTGTGCAGGTTTCCTCACGGTGTTTTCCTTCACCGTTAAGCAATCGGATAATGTACTTGAATTGAAAAACAACTCATAGGTACACGGCTGGATTTGAACCCGAAACCCTCAGATTGAGAGTCCGCGCCTTATCCACTGCGCCACCGACGCTTTTATTTTATAATTAACTGTACTTACTCGTAACCAAAATTGACTTAATTATAAATTAACTGTACTCATTATGTAAATAGACGAACTAGGGTCAACTATATAGATCAACGAGTCAATGAGCTCAAGTGGAGAAATTCAGGCCACATCGCTCTAATACCGGTGGGAAGTAAAAGTTCTCGAGTGGCGACCACGTACCGGGAAGCGTGTATCAGGCCTTCCCTCTACTAGATAGACTGACGACCTGGTTAAGGTCGCGGAGAGTCACTGGTTGCAAGTGGCTCGGAACCAGCTGATGGTGATTATTATTTAAATTTTTGTAAGAATGCAGGTTGGATTTTAATTCAAAGTAGTCAGTACGTTAAAACAGCGATTTCATAATTAAACCCCTAACATTACAGAGGGTCATATCTGTGACCCCCTTCCTGAATCCGTCCCAGTAACCCACATCGTTATTCTCCTGTTAAATATTGTTCGCCATTATATTTATTGTTTGTACAACTGATAAGTGGGCGTGGTTTGTGGTATTATACTTTGATATTAATTTATACGCATTTCACGCCCAATTTGAGTTAGTTTTTTGTGTGCCACGTCGTCCCGTGGATTCCTTATTGTTTATGTAGCGTGTTTTAGATGAATATTGTGGTAAGTTTGAAATAAATAGGCATAGAGGGATCAAAAACCTTAGAGGGATCAAATCCCTTAAAGGGATCATTTTTTTAGCTTTCTTGTAAAATATTCTTATTAATAAATTAAACATGTTCACTGTCCCCATACAAAATGCCCTGGAAATCACAAGTCCAAGTGTGGTTCTACTTTGGGGGCCCAATCCCCTAATATGACATTTTTATCAAAATCGTTTCAGCCGTTTTTGAATGTATGGAGCCAAGGCCTGGTCTTGTACACATATAATTGTAAAAGGCCATTATCAAATAAAACTGTTTCAGTGACCATTTTTGTATATTTTGGTTTAGTTTATTTGTACAAAAACATACACAACGCACGAAACAGGTATGACTTGACGTTGAAAACAAAGATGGCGTCAATAAAATGACATTTGACGCTAAAAAATAAATGTAATGATGTAATTCTAGTATTTTTCTAGACATATTTAGATTATAACTTGATGTTTTAAATAGTGTACAAGTGCAGGCCAAATTTAAAACATCTCTTTTATATACGAGAATTGCTCTTTTAAAAGTATAAGATAAAAATCATACAATATTTCACATGAACAATATTAGGTTAGTAATAACTGTACAAGCAATAATGTTTGCTTTCAAAAATAAAACATCAATTAATTTCATGATAACCAACAGCAAAATAATAAAATACACGATGAAAGCAATTCGTAAACGGTTTCCGATTAACCCGCGTCCCCTCGAAATCAATTATTTTCACACTTCCCGCGTAAAAATTGGCGGCAAATAGCCGCGACACCCGGCGACTAGCGCTGTGCACTCAATAACTGTGTAAAAGTTAATTAAATAACGTTATTACTGGCAGGTTAACGGTGATTGTGTAACGTTTTTATTCTTAGATTGCGTTCAGAATTTGTTGTGATTCGAGCGGTGCGTTCTGAAATTAAAGATACGTTATTGCCGGAAAATGTTTGTTCACCTACGATGGAGTGGCTGAATGGTCAAACGGGAAGTCGCTCATAATGCTGCCATACATTTCGTTTGACATAATCTTTTCATATAGAATAGATGCTTTGATAAGTTATTACCTAAAAATAGGAGATATTGGATTATAGTGTCGCGAAATTAGTATCATTAACGTACAACTTTATTGTCATTACAAAAACTGTTACGCAACGAATGCTTACAGATTGAGTTTTGAATAATAAAGAATAGTGTGTAAAATTCAAAATGTAATTCATTATGAAGCTGTAAGTTAATGATACTCATTTCGCGACATTACAATCCTATTTCCTATTTTTGGATAATTTCTAAACAAAAGCCAGCTATCCTTTTTTAATGAAGAAATTCAGTGTGAAACTTTTATGTTCAGACTCAAGCCTAAATTTTTAATTATAAGAAAAATTCTCGAGGCCATTAACTTTGGTATACCGATTTTAAATATTGTACCAAACAAAACTTGCTATGACAAGTTAACCTCTAAACTCAGTCTGGACCAGAATATGGAAGCTAGAAGTCAAAAATATATTATATAATTACTGCTTCACTGCTGTAACTATCATTTATGTGACGATAACGTAATTTAATTACACCAAAATACACGTTAATATGTTAATTTGCATCGAGAACACCTGTAAACAATATTGTGGTTTGCGGGAGCGTTCATTTCGCGGGATTGTGACGTCACAGTATTTTATTGTCATCATACATTCCATTGCCATTGAAATGTAAAAAATATGCTTTATGTAGATTTTATTGATTTAAACTAAGGATATAGACGAAAAAACATGTTCGTAATATGAATGGTTGACAGATTCTATGTTCGAATGACAAAATATGTGCTCTGTGGTGTCTATGGAAGTCGGAACCTGTAAGTGTAGGGCTTTTGTACAAGGTTACTAAGAGGATATAACTCTGTGTGAAAATGTATAGCTATACATGGTGCACGATATTACAATTATTATACTCTCTTTGGCCACTGCGGCGCAATTACTAGATTTTTAAACTACATAAATAATTGTTTGTTGTAAAAAACTAAGCTAAAAGTAGAAAAACTTCTTCTATCCCTAAACTACGCTGACACTGAAGCAATCATTACCTTCTCCTAACCTTCTCATAATTTCAGTATCTCACGCATTCACACGCACTCTCATACACACACCTCACCACTTTCACATTTATAATAATTTAAATATATATATTGTTCGCGTTTTTTCACACTACTCTATATACTTTGTTCTGAAATCAATCACCGACCTATTTAAGCAAATTATGTAACGGATCCTAGCATGCTTAGTCCACGGAGGAACACTCTCTCCCAAGAAACAGGATATTTCCTAGTTTGGGAGATTGTGACACATTATGACCTTAGAGACATGCAGGCTCTATAAATTGAGAATACATACATATGTTACTGTAACCAGTGATTGTTATATATTTACAGTAAACTTATGTTAATACACATTTAAATATGTAGCGATGTTTTCTAAATACCCTAGCTTAAAATAAAAGATATAATTCGACTGATCAATGAAAGTGTTTCCCAACTTTAACTTTGGTACATTTCTATGTTAGTTTTTGCATGTTTTGGCTGTAAAATACGGTATTTTGTCATCCTCAATACACTGGACCGTAGATAACTTGTAACTGGGTGGTCGTTGGTAATAATTTCGCTTTTTATTACCATTGAATTGGTACCATAACGCTGGTACCGATGGGCAGGTCTTTATTATATATGTCAATAGATTAGATTAGATTATTTATTTCATTGTACCAATGTCAAGATTACAAAAAAATATATATAAAAATGTCAGAGTGTACAATGATCGTCAAAAATATTTAAAATGTCAAAAATTATATAAAATAAATGTCAAACAGTAAATTTAATGTCAAAAGAAATAATAAAATAAATCTATAATATTATAGATACTCAAAATTTATCCAGTATAAAATCTTTTACATTGTAGTATTCTTATATTATAGCACTTGGTCTGGATGATAAGGCTGCTGGATAAAAAGCCAGCTAAAAGTGTATTATCTACATTGGGGTTTAGCTTAGCTTTTTATATACAATAATGGGTTTGCACTCGGCCTTCATGTCACCTCATGTTAAGTGACGATAAGACTGAAGTCTCAATCTAATGAGGCGCTGTCTCTGCTACCTTTCATACTGGAACACAACAGTGCTATTGACACTGCTGTTTAGCGGTAGAATTAGGTGAAATGGTGGTAGCCAGCTAGGTGGACTAGAAAATGCTCTACCACCAACCATACCGAGCACCGATGGGAATTCCTGCAGAGTCAAGTGCTGTATTGAGGCTTCTGGGTAAGCACGCCATCCAACTTTATCGTTACCATTAGATGAAACGAGGTTTAAGAGCAAGCTTATTTAAACCATTTATTAGCTGATGGAAAAAAAATTCCATTTTTTATTAGTTTGTAACGCTATTTGTTTTAGGAATAATTCAAATTAAAATGACACGTTCCACGATCGTATGGCGCCAAGGCCTCGTCTTGTATGCTTATAATTTCAAAACGATATTACGAGTATCAAAGTAATTTAGTTGTCATTTTTGCATATTTTGGCTTAGTTTATTTGTACAAAAACATACTCACAATAACGGTAGGACTTGACGTTGAAAACAAAGATGGCGTCAATAAAACGACATTTGACGCTGTCACTTAGTACAAAAAGAATAATTTTGTACATTTAAAATATATGCAAAAATGTAACTATAGTATTTTTCTGTACATATTTAGATTATCACTTGATTTTTAAATAGTGTACAAGTGCAGGCTGAATTTGAAGCAAGCAAATGATAAATGTAGCAATACTGAGTCGTTACCACAGAGTAATATAACGTTAAAGTAACGTTATGTCGTATCTATTTATTAATAAAATCTAATCTCAACATCAACGGCGCCTTCACGTACGAAATTCTGAACGCACGTCCCGAGTTCGGTAACTAGCGACCGCATGCCATTGGCCCGTTTAAATTCAGAACGCGTCTGCGGTCTTGTTAACCGTCGCGCGAGTGTATACGTTTGAAATTGGAAGCGAACAGGTGTAGCGTATGTTCTGTAGTGCATTAGTGTCGGCTGTTTTGCGGTTTGTGATTAAAATCTGTGCCGAACGGGTACAGATGCTGGTAAAAAATTATCTGGTAATTTGCCCGCAATTTCGAGCACATGCGTGAGACAGGAGTTTAATAATGCAGTATTAAAAACTTTTTTTTCGATCGATTTAGCTAGCCAGATGGACATAGAAAAATGACACACCACCCTACCAAACCTAGAATCAGGGAACCCGCCCTGGGAATAAACAAGTCAACGCGCTTAAAAAGAACTAAAAACCAACTTCAACTGCCCTAAAAGCCTACAGCAAAGACTTATTGTTTTCTCATGGATTCCAGAATCAATAGCACTACAGAACTGAACGAAATTAAAATGAAACCACAAGGCAAGCACCCAGCTTTCAAATAATAAAAAAATCATCAAAATCGGGTCCCAATCGAAAGTTCTGAGGTGACAAACATTTAAAAAACATACCGTCGAAATGAGGACCTCCTTTTTTTTGTAGTTCGCTAAAAATCCAGAATAAAGCAGTTTTAAGAAAGCAATTATTTTGAAAAGAAATATTAAACAGACTCTACAACTTTATTATGATAATCTCAATAAACTGTATTTTATTTATCCCATCCCTTTTTTTATTTTATATATTATATTTATATACCTAGTACAATATCTAGCCTCCAAGTTACAAGCGAATTTTTTATTACCGTTCACACAAAAAATAAAATGTCTTTCTTACATACACAAAAATCATTAAAGAGAACACAATCAAATAACGGACTCCCACTTAAAATGGACACCAAAATTCCATAGATGTCGGCCCATGACGACTTCTACGACTTCTACGTTACATAGAGAGATAATGACTTAGAAACAGCCGAATGTGTTTTGGTGCATTTTTCATCAATGACAAAATGAAACCCAGAATGCTAGAACAAATTATTTTTCTAATTTCAAGCCCTTAGAGTATAAACAGAACAATTTAAGCAAGCGAAGCCTTAGACACCAGCTAATCTAATATAACATTCGCTTCACGCACACAGAAACGTATAAACTCAAACCTAACAAAAATCCACATAGTCGAGTTATAAAATTATGCATATCGGTCCCTCGGGCCCGTATTAACATGTCATTCGGCGCCATATTGCGATAATATTCGAATTCCGAACCGAACCGGACCGATTGAATGTCAAACGTCAGAGCTACCAACCTTATTACGTAGGATATAAGTGTCCGAATGTTGGATATAAGCTTTTTTATTGGCGGAATTTGGTGCCGGTATGGATTTAGGATTTGTTTCTTTGATATTTTTCAACAAATGACGTAAAACCTCTCTCCTCGTTCTATTCAATTATATAAATGAAAGATTAATTTGAAACAAGTAAATGCATTGAAAATGAACTGTAAACCGACTACAATTGCCCTAAAAGACTACTTTTATAAAGGCAAATTTAAAATTTATATAGTTTTCTCATGAATGCCGTAGTCAGAACTGGACCAAATTGAAATGGAACCACACAGAAAGCACCACCTTTCAAATAAAAAAGAATCATCCAAATCGGTTCACCCAGTCAAAAGTTCTGAGGTAACAAAGATATTTAAAAAAATCCGTCGAATTGATAACCTCCACCTTTTTTGAAGTCAGTTAAAAAGATAGAAAGTTTTTGAATTTAAAAACAACATAAAATTTGCGGAAAACATGTTAGTTTAACTTATTAATATTTACTTATTAGCTTAATATAGCGGGGCGTGAATGGATGCAGAGAGCAGAGCACCGATTTGAGTGGCGCACTCTGGGAGAGGCCTTTGTCCAGCAGTGGACTGCCGTGGGTTGTACATGATGATGATGATTTCCATATCGATCTTTTTATAGTAATAATATTCCTTAGTACAACTGAATTACATCAAGTTTGGTGCAGTAGACCAGTCCTTAGTCCGCTCCCCCAAATTTTACGACCCAATAAAAATGGAGTTCAGGGGAACGAATAAATTGTTTTTGATAAGTTCTTTCAGATCGAATGGTTTATATAAAACGGAATCTAAACTGTTATAAGGTGGAGAGTGAATTTCAGGTGGGTTTTATTGCTTTTGTGCCAGTCTGAGAGTAGAATAAAGGGGCAATGGAAGCTATGGAACACACGAACGAGAAGAGCGCTCTTTATGAATGAACTGACTATTAGTTTGGCTGTTAAATATATACAGTTTGTCCCACGGCTAAGCTAAAGCTACCATGAATATTGTATATAGACTATTTGCAACCGTCTTCAAAAAATGAGATTCTAAATTCGGCACGTTTTTTTTATGTGTGTTACGCGATAACTCCACGAATAGTGAACCAATTTTGATAATTCTTTTTTTGTTTTGTATAACATACTTCAGAGGTGGTCCCATATAAATTTTATCGAAATTAATTGATCGCTCTTTGAGAAAATCAACAAAAACCAAATTTTTAAGGCAATTGACGTCGGTTTTAATTCTTTTTGAACGCGTTATTACTATATCTGTATTTTAATGTACTATTATTTTAAGACTTCCTTTAATTTTTTTCTGTTTTGTATTAATATATTTTTTCTTCGTGTGTTATTTACACACTTTTTTTCTTCTTTTTTTCTATGGTGATGTCATTCGCTCTTCATCCCTATTGCTTAGTTGGTAGAGATATGGCCAGCAGGTTGAAGTTGTAAAGGTTTTTGTTGTTAGCGAATTGCATAGTGAATTTGTACACTACAAGTACTACATCATTGTAAAGCGTCATTATGGAATAAGAGTGTTTTAATCAGATACCATTTTTTGTATATTTTAATCTCATTTTTTGTTCAAAAATAGGCAACATTTAGCCAAAAAATAAAAATGGCGTCAATAAAATGACAGTTAAGTTTTTCAACGAATCACAAAAGAGAATTACTATTTGTATAACATGTTATATTAACAGTTATTTAGTTACATTTGAAGTGACTAAATACCTCAACTAATGTTAAACAAATCAATAAAGAAGAAGAGAGAGAGACAGAGACTACATCAGATTCTGTCAAACACAGGGATGACCTATGACGGATTGTATAAATACACCATTTGATTGTCTTTTATTTTTATCAGTGTTTTTTATTTACAAATAACGTAAAACATGCAGTTATAATATTTTCCTGACAATCGTTGGACCTTTCCTTTACTTTTAAAATAGCGTGCAGGGCTGATTTGAAGCATCTGTTTTAGCGCTCAGGTGGAATATGTTATTGTGTTAACATATAGGCTACTTTTATTGCGTTGAAACTGATTCCACGCGGACGTAATCGTGAGCAATAGCAAGTAAATCTATATCCGAAACCACAATTTCACTATCTGTGGCATCTTAAACTAGTCAAGCTCCACAAAAAACGTTACTAAACGAACGCTATTAATAACGCAATCTCGGAGCGTTATTCTCGATCCATCGCTACATCTTAATTTACTGAGAGTCGGCAATATGGCGGACGACTTTTTCAATAAAACCTGGCAACATCTGGCGGGACACTTAGAGAGCGGGGGCGGGAGCGAGACAGACATCCGATAAAACCGTATTGCGTTGAAGTGCGAACGAGACAGGACATTGGGGTCCGAGAATTAATATGTCCTTCTTTCTTAACGTTTTCGCTGTAACGTAAGTTGCTTTATTATTTTATTATTGCTGTTTTGTTCACTATTAATATTATTTGGGCGCCGTGTTGCGTTCCGTGAGCAATTAGTGATCTCGTAAGTGTTCTTTTAGTGATGGCTATGAAATATCAAATACCTAAACGTACCTTTAATAAAGGCCGAAAAGAAACCTGCAAATCAGACCTGCACTTTCTTCATAAATTAGAAAAGCAATAATTCAATGCAATTTTATCAGAATTTTTAACAACTTTGACAGATTTATTTACACAGCAGTTACATTCTTTTTGGTAGATGTATGTACGTTAGTAGGCTTTGATGGCTGAACATCTAGTAATTCAGAATATAAACTCCTTGATTTAACTGAATCCCTCTCCGAATGCTTCCATACTAGGTTTTGGTAACAGAAATTTAGTATGAAACTTTGATGGAGCGGGATCCCGTAGAAATATACAGTTAAATTTTGCTACGGTGGTGTCAGCTATCCATGAATGAAGAACTGTTTCCTTTCATATATAACATAACACTGGTAAACAATCTCCTTTATTCAGAGTTTGTAGAGAATACAATGAGCTATGGAGGGACTTGCCCGAAATAGATATATTTTCTAACTCATTACCCAAATTTAAGCGGACTTTAAACACTCATCTTGCGTTACAATAACTTTCTGTGAATTTCAATTTTAAATTTAATTCAATTTAATCTAATTTCATTTAATGAAATCTGTAGTGGCAATGGGCAGGTCACATCGCTCGAAGAATCGATAACCGGTGGGGAGTAAAGGTTCTCGAGTGGCGACCACGTACCGGGAAACGTCTACCAGGCCGTCCCCCTACTAGATGGAGTACCGTTAACATACACCTTCACAGTGAATCACAATTTACATTTTAAACACTTCTTTTCGATTATTGTTCAAAGCGCCATTAACTGCTATTGTAGCTAATTACAAAGTTGTAAATTAATGATATTTATTTCGCGACAGTATAATTCCATATCCTATTTTTATGTTTGTTTTTTTATATTGAAGATAGACCAACACTTGACCTCAATCTCACCTGATGGTAAGTGACGATGAGGTCGACGATGTTACGTGTTGGTCTAGAAGGTGCCTGTTTACTCTTCTTTTGAAGATTCCCAAGTTGTAGTTTTCGGGGAACACGGAAACCGACAGTGCATTCCATATTTTTGCTGTACGCACGATAAATGTGGAAGCGAAACGCTTGGTGCGAGCTGTAGGAATATCTACAGTGTACGGGTGAAGGTCTGCCGTTCTTCTGTTTGACCGGTACTTGAACGGCGAAGGTGGAATCAACAAAAATAGCTCCTGCGCACACTCTACAAAATGTATCTTATAAAATACCGAAAGGCAGGCAACCTGACTTTTTATTACTTATCAAAGCCAGCTACTCTATTTTAAAAGATTATGGCAACAGAAATTTAGTATGGAAGCATTAGGAGAGGGATAACGATAAGTCAACAAATTTATATGTAAAGGAACTAAGATTTGTTTTTTTTGTTACATAGATACTGCCGCTCATCTCCGGAATGTTTTCTCTTAGTCGCCAATTACGACTACCGCAGGGCGACATTGGTTATCCTATTCTAAAGTCAAAAACTCTCAAATCAAAGAATTTTCCTTATGCTATTTTTTTCAGGAAGAAGATGTCGAAAAATTATCCGGCGCCGCCGGCGAAATTTTTTTTTTCATTTAACCCAATCTTTGCTAAGACAATGATGGAAAAGGATCATAAGAAATCGAATGAGATATCTTTTTAAAACAAATAAAGCGATTATTTAATCACAATATAGTTGCATAAATCATGCGTAATCATTTTGGGGTGATAGCTTCAGCATCATATTTATAGCATATAATAATAATGATATAATACAAATCAAATATTCTTTTCAATACATGTGCTCAAAAAGTGATACGTTTCGTAGCTGTTTGTCGTGATAACAGTTCGTGATTTCAGAAGGTTGCAAAGCAAGGGTGAGTTTTTCTTATTAACTAGTTATAAAGAAAAAAACACTTTGTTTCTGCCTATTCACTGGACAGTATTTGCAACACACTCTTGGCCACCATCTCAATAACAGACTACCAGGTTGACATAAGTGTCAGAGAGCGTGTAAGACAACTGTTCCGCACTAACCTCCGTACAAAGATCTCGGTCTGTTTCATTAGATACTTTTTGCCGCATTGACATATTACAAGAGGATTGGCTTCAGTTCGAGTATTTTGAAATAAGAACACGGGCCTTCGCTTTTTAAATGTACATATGTAAATTCGAATGTTGATAATGATTTCATTTAATTTTATGGGAATGACAGAGACGTTATGCGATGACAATATCTATCTCTTTTTCTCTCTTTGAAGTTGTAGTTAGACTCCACCTTAGGTATGAGGTCCTGGTACTTTCGTCTTCATATCATCCGACGTTAAGTGATTAAAAGCCGACAAATGGATGCGTGCTCATCTAGAAACGTTACTTAGGTTACTGGCTATGCTTTCACAAGCGTGTCATATTCAATGAACGCGAGTATGTTTTATACATCACAAAAGATTGCTTTCAAATTCGGCTTGCACTCGTCCAATATTTAAAAAATCAAGTAATAATCTAAATTTTGCATTTATTTTAATTGTACAAAATCATTCTTTGTGACAATTCTTCAAGTGATTCTTCAAATGTCAATTTTATTGATGCCATAGTTGTCTCCAACGTCAATTCCTATCCGTTTCGTGCGTGTTGTATGTTTTTGTACAAATAAACTAAACCAAAATATACAAAAATGGTAACTAAAACACTTGAATCAGATAATGGCCTTTTAAAATTATAAGTGTACAAGACCAGGCCTTGGCGCCATACATTCGCGGAACGTGTCATTTGTAAGCTGATCAACTAGCGGCTTGGCCCGTATAGAAATTCATTCTTAATCCTGTGTACAGTCAAATGGGGCCATGTCACAAATTTGAAGTAGATAACTAGCCCAAGTTACTAGGCTTGGACATTGACATGTTGATCAGTCAACCAGGAATGCGTTTCATCATCATTATTAGCCTATACATGTCCCCACTGCAGGTCTCAGTCCTACTCTCCTACAGAGTGTATGGGACATAGTACACCACGCCGGACCAGTGCGGATCGGCGGACTTCACATGCCTGTTCAAGACATGCAGGCTTCCTCACGATGTTTTCCTTCACCGTTAAGCAATCGGATAATGTACTTGAATTGAAAAACTACTTATAGGTACACGGCCGGATTCGAACCCGGTACCCTCAGCCACGCTTTTTTATATGTATGTATATTTTTTATAGGAATGCGTTTTATATGTACAAATTATGCCAGTAAACAGTTAAAAGGTCAGACTTACCGTTTATACTATTATTTTTCGTTGAATCACCTTCCCGATCCCCTAAAATAGCACTGACACTGAATTTGAGCAACGGCTTCTTCTGTTCATTATAATCGTCACAACTCCTGACCAGGTCATCGGTATATGCTTTGCCGTCTTTCTCAGCTTCATCGCCGGAATCATGATAATTAAGATTAAAGCGTTTCTCGAGCTCTTCTAGACGACGGATCCCAGATTTCTTACACGAAAATGGCGGGCAATCAAAGCCAGCACAGTTCGGACAGCGCCGAGCTAAATTCGGGATGTTCAAAACTTCTTTCTCGGGACCTCTAAAGTCTTCAGCGTTACGGACGCTGTCTTCAGAGTTTCGGTAATAATCGTTGTTGTAGTAAGGCTGTTCGTTTTTAACGTTGAATTCTTCGTTGCTTTTTGAGTCCTCGTCTTGTTCGATTTTGGTCTCCTCGATCGATTCGTCGTTTCGGTTTTCGTCTTCGATTTCGGACATCTTCGATTCCGTTTCTGGCGAGTTCTCCCTCGATTGTTCGTAGTTTTGTCTCTGTAGGACGTAATTCTCGATTTGTTGGTTTAGATACTGGTTGTGGAAATTCACGTTTTTCTGTTGGTGCAAAATGTTGTCGACTAGGAATGGGGACGTCATATTAAACGCTGCACTAGTTTTATTGTAGCACAAATTTTGTATAGTTTTCAACATAATGTTGTGGTCCAAATTCTTTATGAACGGCAACTTCAGTCCATGTTTTAAATTATCCGTAGGGTACATTATACGATCATCGTCGGTATAAAATTAAATAACTAACAGAAAAGAAAGTAAAGCCTTATCGTGTTTTTATTAGTACCGTTATTTACGCTTCACATCACTGCAAATGTCAAAATGTTCCAATACAAGTTCCAAATTTAAAATCTTCGGACGCGTCCGTAACGTAACATCGCGTTCAAAAGTGAATCAGAAGCACATGTGATCGCTTTAACGGCTGAACGGTTACTGCCTTTGCTTGGGGTGTGGTTTCAAAGGGGCGGGATTCAGTGCCGAGTGCTTTTTGCCCAGTCTTTTGTGTTCAACCGGCCAAGTTAACTAGACCTTCCCCACCTTCAAACGCTTGAAGATTAATGCGAGTATTCGGCGGCCAAATTATATTGGTCATGTTGTTTCCTTACAATAATACCTTTGCACGTGGTTGAGCTCTTATTTCGTGCTGTTAGGTTCTGTTTTGAGTTAAAATGTTGGATATTTATGTTGGTTTTGGGTCGAGCAAGATAATGCATAGTTTCGTTTGGCTGTGGGGCGCTAAAAGGGTGTAATTAACAATGTTTATTCCAATAGTTCTGTGTTGGGGTGTATCGGAATTCATTGTTTTGTTTGCGATAAAAATAAATCACAATATATAAGCTGTCACAAAAAATACTTAAATATTCATTTTGAAGAAAATAATATCAATCAAGAATGATAACCATTTTTGTACGTAAGTTTTATTGTTTGCTACGAATACCAAAATATCTAATGCTACGATCTCAACTCGTAGAAGCTGCTACGCAAATGCTACGCTACTCATTAAAAGCGCTACGTCGTAGTCTTTGAATACTACGAAACTTTCGGTTCAAAGCCTTCAGAAATATTTCAGGATGTATTCTACTTGTTCGATAGGCACAGGTGACGTATATGACAAATTATTATACAGCATAAGGTACAAAATAGTGTTTATTCTGTTACGTAGTCTAATAATTTAAAGAAACAAAATAAATGTCAATATCTGACGTAGTACATTAAAATAGTCTTCACACCAATATTATAAACGCGAAAGTTTGCATATACAAATTTACATATTCTATGGTCGGTTGCTAGGCAACGCGTTTTTGTTATGCCAAAATTTCCCATGTAATCCCACTAATATTATAATTATGATTTTGGACAATTTACATAATATGTCTTTAGAAATTATAGCCTAAATGTTATTCTGATGTATAAGCTATATTATTGTAAAGTTTCATTCATATCCATTCAGTAGTTTTTCCGTGAAAGCGTCACAAACATCCAAACATCTAAACATCCAAACTTTCACACTTATAATATTAAGTAGGATTAATCTAATGCAAATCAACGTCTGGATTTGAATCTCAGTGTTTAGCCATAATCTCCAAGGTTTCTTATTTGAAAAACTTTCTGGTGATTCTATATATTATTGGCAAGTGAATATTGCTACGGATTTTTTCTGGAATTACTTTAATAGGTTACAAACATTAAGTTCTTTAAACTATTGGTATTAAAAATAAAAATAAACTACTTTTGCGTACGAAAACTGTTAAACATAAAACTTTATCAAAAACAATTATAGAGAAGTGGGCGAAATTATGACATGCAACCCCTAATTTTCCACCTTGAGAAATCGGATATTTTCTTCAACTTCACAATAAAAAAATGGCCAAGTGAGAGTCAGACTTGCTCACTGAAGGCTTAGTACAGAATATGAACAATTACAGTACTAAAAATCATAAATAATAGATAAGGCATTGTTGCTATAATAAATTCGCCTGACGAAATCACACGAGCAATTGTTAATTTACATATAAAGAATTATACTCTACATACAATACAAGAAATACAAAACACATCCTATGAAAATATCAACTGTCTACATAATACGGATCATGAGCTACCGCTGACGGACGGACGGACGGACAGGAACGGAACCCTAAAAATAGCACAACATATTCTAATTGTATTCATTAAAGGTTTTTAAGAGTGCACGCATCCTAAAGCTTTACTGCCACTGAGATTCACAACCTACTTGCAAAAAAAACAATTCGATGTATAATTTCCATCACATTCTTCTCATTATTACATTCATTCATATCATATTCTCACATTAAATAAAAAGTTTTTATACATATGTTCACATTCATAAGTGTTTTCATATGTGCTCACAAATGGAGCCAGCGTTCTTATAAATATGTGAAAGTCATATCAATATAATCTAAATTACAACCATACTCCTTGCTGTCCAAACCAAGACTGGCTGAAAAGAAAAAGGAACGCACACGTGAGGGTTGAGAAAAAAAGACGTTCCAATTTTGAAATACGCCACACCCCCTCTTGTTATTGGTGGATCGCTCGCAAACAAAATGGCGTATCTGCCGCGCTTTTTACGATCAATTGTAGGTTATGTTTTAGGAAAATAAAGATGTAATTCGGTCAAATTGGGTGTAAAATAGGTTCAGTAAAAGGTAGTAAGTAATAAATGTTATTATTTTTATATTCTTTTGTATTTGGAGCGGATATAATGATTAATAATGGAGTCGTGGTTTGATATGAATTTTATTTTGTTTTTGCGTTTTAGTGATTTCGTTGATGCCTCGTTTATATGAAGTAGAGTTGGCGGTAGAGTGGTCACTGTAATAATGAAACATTGTAGTCAAATAGGATTTTAACAAAACTTTATGTTTTAACGTATTTTCTCGGCAAATTTTGATAGACAATCATTTTATTTGCCAGCATAACACTACAAATAAAAAAATAGCTGGTTTTGTGCAGAAAAGTATGGAAGCATTCTGAGACGGATCTCGTTAACACGGTATCCAGTGAGACAGGTTCATATCCAACAAATGACTTGTTTCACATAATTAATATAGTCACATGCCGGACACTTGGAACAAATCTCGTGTATATCGTCACACATCATCATTTATCATTATCTGAATCAGTTTCTTGGGAGGTGAGACGTTCAAACAGACCCCTCCCTCCACCGATCCGCGATACCTCACCTCTCCCCGCAAGAAAGTGACCAGATCAATTATACAAATCCGATGGATGTATGGATACGGGAACCGATATCACAACATTTTTGCAATTGCCGACCTTTGCTTATGTAGTTGTTTATGTGCTATAAAAATTTGATTTATTGCCTAAGCCAGCGCTTCCCAAACTTACTTGTGCTGTGACGCCCTTGAGAATTTGACATTTCTTACGACGCCAAATATCCAAAATAATTTAATCTCCATTTTCTTGTATTTAATATGAAACTTACTACAATAATAATAGTCTATTAATTGTTAGTCATCATCAGCCGAGAGACGTCAACTACTGGACATAGTCCTCCCTCATGGTACGCCACATCGACCGGTCCCGAGCCACCTGCATCCAGCTACTCCCTGCGACTCTAACCAGGTCGTCGGTCCATCTAGTAGGGGGACTCCCTGGTACGTGGTCACCACTCGAGAACCTTTACTCCACACCGGTTACGGTTCTTCGAGCGATGTGACCTGCCCATTGACACTTCAGCTCACTGACTCGGCGAGCTATGTCGGTGACCTTCGTTCGTCTACGGATTTCCTCATTCCGTAGTTTTTGATTTGTTAGTATTAAGTCGTAATGGCGTGTCATATCGAATGTTGTGAGCATCTGTAATTGGTTCTCGGATCAGATTTATAACTTTTAATGATATAAATTTAGAGATTCAATACGAAACACTATGGATACTCCTTATTTAATCAAATAAAATAAACACCCACCAGTTTTTAATTCAAGCCTAATAACCGGTTAGAAGAAAATCACTATTTGGACATTTATAATTTGTATTAAGAACAAAAAAAGCATCAAAATTGACAGAGATATTTAATTTAGTGTCGTCTGGCTGCTAATGAGCTTCTCAAAACCACTCATCGACACACGACGCCCCTGGGGCATTGCTGCGGCGCCCCAGGGCGGCGCGACGCACAGTTTGGGAAGCCCTGCAGTAGACAATTTTAAACGAGTAGTAATCAGTTAAATGCACAAAGTGCAGTCCCTCCGCATTCAAATTCGTTCTGTATTTACACAATTACTGAGATCCGATACGGACAGTTGGCGGGAAGGGTTCGAACTGTCAAAATGTTGGCGTTTAGGATTATAAGCATCTATACTTATTGTTTATTAGCTCTGACCCGCGACTTTGTTCGTGTGGTCTACACACTGCTCAGTCCTACTCTCCTACAGAGAGTGTATGGGACATAGTACACCACGCGGGACCAGTGCGGATTGGTAGACTTCACACACACCTGTGAATTTCTGCTCAGGAGTGTGCAGGTTTGTTCACGATGTTTTCCTTCACAGAAAAGCAATGATTTTTATCATTCGTACATAAATTACAAAAATAACAAATTGTAACTCATTGGTACGAGCCTTGATCGAACCCAGACCTCGATTGTTCAAGGACTGATGGTCCCGTGTGGTCCCAGTTCAATTTGGTCCAGTTCTGACAACGGCATCCATGAGAAAACGATATAAATCTAAAATTTGCCTGAGTAAAAGTAGACTTTTAGGGCAATTGAAGTCGTTTTCCAGTTCTTTTTGAACGCATTTACTTTTTTACTTCAAAAACAGAAAGACTGCGTGCGAAATAATTACATTTTAACTTAAAACTATATAAAACTATGCGGATGCACTATCCGAAGATATATTTCTCTCAATACACGTTTAAAACATACAATACTGCGTTTTATTAATAAACACTTCGATTATTCAAGAGCCCAATGAGTTTAGTCGCATATTTTACGCAATAAAATCTTTTTCTAATCATATCCTCGGTCACAATTTACGATTATGAAACGAATGCGTATGACAGTTGACACACATTTGCGCGGGAAGCTAGCGCACGTGCCGCCATCTTTTGTTCGATTCGACACGGTCCCCTTTCACGGATTCTTCACGGAGATTTTGTTTTGTCATAATTATATTTATATCAATTTATAGCTAGATAAATTGTCTAATTTATAAATGGGCTAATTTTATGCTCGGCTTTTAATATTATTCAAATGGGTTACGGATGATTTTTTATAATTCTTTCTTTCGTAATGGGCTTTGCGAGCAGTTTTCGCAAATTCGATTTGGTCTGGTAAATTAATTTTATATGTGTGTGGGAATAAAGTTCTGTCTCAAAGTAATTGCACTTAATTTTTAACCGACATACCTCAGATGATTCTTTTTTATTTGAAAGCTGGTGATTCCTGTGTAGTCCCATTTCAATTTGGTCCAGTTCTGACAACGGCATCCATAAGAAAACTATAGTAGACTTTTAGGGCACAATTGAAGTCGGTTTCCAGTTCTTTTTGAACGCATTTACTCGTTACGCAACCAGTAAAACTAAATTTATGATAAACGCCAGGATTTTCTAATGCATTTGACGGTGTGAATTTCACAAACGGGACAAGACACGAGCGGTGTATTCTCGAATTTAGAATGGGATGCTATATCATCCCACGGGAGTCGTAGGAGGCGACTAAGGGAAAAAACATTCAAGATTTCAATCACCAACCCAACTGCCAATCATGCTGATTATCGTAAATCCCTTTATAGTAGTCCAATGATGCGATCTATGGACGACGCTCTTGTCCAATCGTGGACATGGCCCCATGCAGCATCTGCTTGTATTACAGAAATTGCCCAAAAATTAAGTACGTTCATAACTTTATAGGTGATTGAGATTTAGAAAACCTTATTTGTATGATTGTAGCGACATCTAGTATCGAATAGTAGAACTAAATTTAGTGTCATCTAGCGGTGAATAGATAAACTATTACAGGGTAAAGCTACATCTCCAAAAAACCGTTGCTCACTGGTGACACGACACTGTGATATGATTTACTGCAAATCAGATTCTATTGATTCCCATCCTGATACTCTTGGTGGTAGGTCATTTGGATCGCTTTGTAGTCCGTCTGTCTAGACCCTTTTTCTCCGGAATGCGTAGAGATATAAGTTAGTGCACTTGGTCGATTTTTTAAATTATAACACAGTAAAAATAGCTTTTTGTATTTACAAACTTAACTTTGTCGTTGAGAGCCATACACCGGATATGTAACGTAACCGCAAAGTTAGTTCTTCAATCGGACTTAAATTTTCGGTAGAGCATGATTTTTATCATGTTAATTATTCATATTCTGTACGGAAAACCATAAATAATAATATGCATCGAACAATCCTCTAACGAATGCGCCTCGATTTTCATTATCAATTTAGTTTTGCAGTAGTAGTAGAGTACGACAATAGATGGCGCCACTAATATGTTACATCGCACGTTTCAAATAAATCACGTTTGTTGTATGGGAGCCCCCTAAATATTTATTTTATTCTGCTTTTTAGTATTTGTTGTTATAGTGGCAACAGAAATACATCATCTGTGAAAATGTCAACTGTCTAACTATCGCGGTTCATGAGATACAGCCTGGTGACAGACGGACAGCGGAGTCTTAGTAATAGGGTCCCATATACCCTTTGGGTACGGAACCATAAAAATGAAAATTCGTTTGTTATGTCGATCTGTGGTAATCTCGGCTGACAAAAACAAAGGTGAGAAAAACACATTGAAATATTATAAAAGCAACTTTATTTTTACAAGACTAGCAAATTCATCCCAAACTACGAATTCACACCCAATCTTCATACTTCCTGTGTGTGGTGAAATCATGAAATCAGAAGAAGACTTTAGTTTAAAAACACGCTTTTTTCAGTAATGCACAAAAAAGTACGAGTCAAAACAAACAAAATGAGCCCAAACTCGAGGGGTTTACTAGGTCCTTGAAGAGACCAGCTCGATGACACCAAATTAATGTATTATCATCCGAATTACATACAATCACATAGTTTAAAATCTATACGACACAAGTTTTAACATTGACTTGATAGATTTTTTAACATTTTCTTTTTAAACAGGCTTTAGAGATTTCAATCATTAAAATCGCATACACTCTTTTTAAGTTAAATAATTTCAATATCGTACAACTTCATGAGCTACAATAGCCGTTACGCACCTAAATGCCACTAGATGGCGTTTTAACAATAAAAAACAATAAATTTATCAAAAATATAAATCGCAATTCACTATGAAGTTGTACCTTTTTCGAGATGCTATTCCAATAACATTTTCTTCTTCTTTTTTTAATCTAAAAACCAAAATAAATATTAATAGCAGAAAAAAAGATTTTTTTAAATTGTGTTTTTTCCTATGCACCAAAAAAAGACAAAAATGTAAATATTACTTCCCTTTTACGATAGTTATTCCAAAAAACAAGCTATACTATTTTAGTAGACCACAATTAACAAGTGAATGAAAAGTAAAGTAAATTTAAAAAACCCCGATTGATGATTTTGATATTCCCAGTGTAACTCTCACAGTAAATACGAATCTAACGACACCTCTAAAGCGAAAATCCATCGAGCCGTTCAGGCCACAGAGCATGCCAAACAATTATACACACATATTCTCCTCCTTTTCGCGCAGTCGGGTAAAAAGAAATGTAATTTGTATGTGACTTTATTTTAATTCCCGTTACATTTTAAATTATCAACTTTCTAATGATTCCATCACACATCTTAGAGATCATACTAAACAAACTCCATCACTTCCTGTGCAGTGCGAAGATTTAGAATTTTCAATAAATAGCACCTCAATAATTAACCCTCGAACAAGTGATTGGTTTTTGAAGCCATACTTAATTATGTCTAATCTAATTGAATAAAAATTCGGTCAAATATTTGATTAAAACTTGTTTTTTAAAAGTATTTACAGTGTGTCTTACAATCTAAGGAATAGAAATTAAAAAGTACGTCAAAGGTTATAAAAAAATAATTAAATCAATATAAAAGATTATATAATTAATTTTACGAAAAGGAATCGATGAAATTAATTTTTTAATAATTTAAAAGGCAGGATGTTATTGTTATTAATTGAAAATAAACATAATTCAAAGCATTATCCATTTATATATATAAAAATTACAATAATATTTTAAAATAGATCCCTTTGCGCAGGATTTACCTAAAAATATGGCATTAAATTATCGTGTCGCGAAATGAATATCATTAGCGTATAATTTTATTGTCAGCTATAATAATTGTACGTTAATTATATTAATTTCCCTTCATTATAATTCTATGCGCATATTTTTAGATAATTATTGCACATAGATTTTATAGCTATATATATTTGAAAAAATTAACAGAAAAAAATTCCGTGCGAATCTACTAAACAGGTTGTATACTTATAGAACTGATTATAATATGGTAGACAAGGATAGAAATTGTAGCTAAGAAACCAGCCGTAACGGCTCTATAAGAGTGAAAGAGAGCGCAATGAGCATTTATAATAAATTAACGATTTCATAGCCTTAAGTATTATTCCAACAATCACAGTGGTAAATTTAGTGCAGTAATTTAGTTACATACTAATTTTTAAAACAACCAATTAATTTAAAACACTTATTCATGAGCACTTGAAACGATTCAACTATGCATGTAACGTTTCAACCATGCTGGTAACGTTTCAACTATGCTTGTAACGTTTCAACCATGCCTGTAACGATTCAATCATGCCTGTAACGATTCAATCATGCATGTAACATTTCGACCATGCCTGTAACGTTTCGACCATGTGTGTAACGATTCAATTATGCATGTATCGCGCTTTGGAGGGATCAACCACGCTTTAACTGATCAACACTAAAGCACACTTTAAGTGAGCTTGTGAGCTTGAAAAAGAAAAAGCACGCTTAGAATTGTTCAAATATATTTAAAAACTCAACACTTGAACCGGATTAAGCGTGGTAAAAATGACTCAAAGATATCAAAAGATCAAAGTTTAGAGCGCTTAAAATAAACCCAATCTAATTGCTAATCACATTTAACAATTAATTGTATGATCTAGGAATTCACTATTACTATACAGAAAACTATTTCATAAAAAGTTGATAGTGGAATATAAAAATAATCTCGATTATTTAAACAAATATTTTTTGGTATTTTGTTAACAAATTTTTTGAAATAAATGCTACAATAATAAATAAAAATATTTGGCAAGTGATATTAATATTTGTTTTTCAAAGGTTTTGTCCATTTTTACGATGCCTATAATTCAAAACATAGTGATATGAAATTCGTTAACAAACTTTTATACATTAACCAAAATTTTCGTCCTATGAGTAATAAATTAAAAAATAACTAAAAATCTTTACATATAAATAGACGGTTAACGGGAAGCGAGTGAAAATTCAATACCCCTAATTTTTACCCTTAGGGGAAATAATCATGTCAATACACGAACACTCAACTCTCAAAGAAAATTCAAGTCAATAAAAAATATTAAAAAATTCTAGAACTTACTAAAATTTAAATCATTTTTTTTTGTCTAGCAATACGCTCGATGAGAAAAATTCAAAAGAAAAACAAAAATGATAAATTGTATATTTGAAAATAAGTAGATTTTTATCATGTTTTGAATAAAGTTCTGGCAGAGATTGACCTGTTATTTGTAATGGTACATAGATGGCGCTGCAAAACCTTCGAATTTTACAACGCATTTTTGAGTTTCGGAATTTGTTGTTATTACATTTTAAACCTTTTCATTTATGAAGCTGTTTTTTTTAATATTATTTCCATAATATATTTTATCGTGTGTCAAAACGAGAACGCGGGCATACCGATTGTGTAGTAGAAACAAAATTAGATTGGGTGCTAAATTGTATTTTATACAATAAAATCCTATTAAAAGGTTTTAAAAATGTGAAAAATCTACTTACATGAATAGTAAATTTGTATGGAGAATTTATGCACCGCGTGGCTAGAATTTTCGTCGGGTTATATTTGAAAAGTCGAAACATATTTGACGAAGCTATTTCTATTTTCACATGATAATATATAAAAGTAATTCGGTTGTTTCAAAGCTACCAGCGCCATCTATGTACCAGCATCGGTACCGATCGATACACGTCGTTAGAACACCATGATATTGTTCCTGGGGACTTTGGAGAGGTTATCGTCAATGGTCAGGTACATGTTGAAAGAGAAGAACATAGCTATGGAGGACATGAAGTGCCAGATGTCGTGGGAGTCGTACAGCTGCAGCAGCGAGCACACGGTGTTGCTCTGGCGGGACTGCGCCGGCGTCAGCTGGCAACACAGACCGCACAAACGTCAAAAGTGACAGGTGTTGAGTTTAGGCACCAAAATTCACTGCGATGCCTCGATATGAAATGACAAATTCACCAACAGGTGTACATCTTAGTGGTATTATTTTCGGTTGCAATCGAAATCCTTTGCCTAAAGGCAGTGTGTATTGGCGGCATATTTCAAAAGCACCGTTTACTCGTGTTTTTTTTGCCAAAATTACAATTTTGGTTTCAAATTGGCTTAAAAACAAAAAAACACTTGAATAAATACAACAACAAAAACTTTATATCCGAACGGGATTCGAACCCGGACCTGAGATTGTCAATATTGTGCCTTGTCCACTTGACCACGATGCTTCTGTCTGAATGTGTGAAATTAGTGACCATATTTTGAGTCCAATAATGCGAAATAATACCGCGTGAATACATGCGTTTTCCTAGACATAAGACTAATCTGGATCGATTTTCGGTGTCCCCTCTCCCGCGCATCACCTCACTCCCCGATTGCCATGCCAACCTGTCGCGTACCATGTCTATGTTTTCCAACGAATAAACGACATATCTAATAAATGAACTTACCGCCCAATTGGTGCTCTGATCCAAGTAGAAATAGCTTGAGCTGAACCATATTGTGTACGTCATGGCAATGTACACCCAGCTGAAAATTAAACGGATGTTTAGTGAATAACCTAATTACGTTATACGCAACGGATATGCGCAATACAGTGCTTCTTAAAGTAATGTGATATGGCATTACATTTCATACCGCGTATTACATCGTAACATTACACATCACTCTAAACATCGCCTGAAATGTAACTATTATATGTAAGCTATTTTTGCTTGGAATTAAAATACGTCGAATTTAAGCCTTATCATCTTAGTATTTCGGTTGCATTTCAGTAACATATGCGCGTTCTAAAGTCTTTATGTTTCTGTCGGCGGATCCGAGGCCGCGCATCGCACCCTCTCGCTCACGCTAAGTGCGAGTGAGCGGTGCAGAACGAAGACATGCGCGCGGAATGCTATGAGTGATGCGTAATGTTTGTAATGGTCCACGGTTTAGTTAGCTCAGTTGGATAGAGCGTCACTCCACAATCGAGGTCTGGGTTCGATCCTGGCTCGTACCAATGAGTTACAATTTGTTATTTGGAATTTATGTACGAATGATAACAATCATTACAATTGGCTTTTATGTGAAGGAAAACATCGTGAACAAACCTGCTCACTCCTGAGAAGAAATTCAAAGGTGTGGGTGAAGTCCATACCGCACTGTCCGCTACACTCTCTGTAGGAGAGTAGGCCTTAGACCTGCAGTGGGGACATATATAGGATGTTGATGATGATATGTAATATATATTACGCACCTGTACCACCGTATGGACTCGCGGTGCAGCAGCTTCATGGCGATGTAGAACAGCGTGTAGAGAAAGAGGTTGCTCATCAGCACTAAAAGCAGGTGGGAGGCGAAGTCCCGGCTGTGCTGCGACACCCTGGCAAAAATAAATCTGTAGAGCAGGGCTTCCCAAACATATTTGTACTGTGACGCCCTTGAGAATCAACCCAGACCCAATTCGCCCCTCAACCCAGACCCAATCCGTCCATCAACCCAGACCCAATCCGCCCCTCAACCCAGACCCAATCCGCCCCTCAACCCAGACCCAATCCACCCCTCAACTCAGACCCAATCCACCCCTCAACCCAGACCCAATCCACCCCTCAACCCAGACCCAATCCGGGCCAAAAATACCTACCAGTTTAATACTAGCCTAATAACCGGTTATGATAAAAACTCTCTATTAGGATATCTATAATTACTATATTTAAATAAATAATAATTATTTATTTTACTATTATCTGGATCCTAATGAGAAGGATGTGCTTGCTTTACAATGGTCCGGACTTCATGAGCATAAAGATATACAATAATTTAAATGAAAACTTAAAGACATGCAACAATATTAATATGTTCAATGATGACGATGACTGCGTGACGTCACACTTTCTTGCGCCGCGTTCTTCGTGTTCGCTGTCACGTGACTAAATGCCTATTTTTTTTCGAATTCATTTTCTAAAAATATTAATAATCTTTAACTTAGAAAAATAGACTATTTCTTTCTTATCTACGTCGTATCTTCATTTATAATTAAAAACTATAAACCAAGCAATTTAAAAAATATATAAAAATAAATTAAAATACCCACCCATAAGCAGCTATTGCCCAGTTCGCTACATTTGCTATGATGAGCAGAACACATCTTCCGCAGTACGTCGGCGTGATCGCGGCGAGGGGACGAGAGACCAGCTCCCGGGCCGCGCGGTACACCACGCCAGCGTCTGGTAGACAAATAAAACTGACTTAAAGACTGCCGGGTCAAAGAAGCTGGCAACACCTGTTTGCACTGTGCGACAGTTACACAAATATATCGAAGTCATGAATTCTATAGGAAAACACTGTATGTAAATGGAACAAAATTGTATAATCATTTACCTGACAATAGAAAAAAAAATCTCAATGTAAAATTATTCAAAACCAGATTGTATGACATTTTAATTAAGAATTGTTTTTATAATACGCAAGAATTTTTTTTATATAAATTTTGAATTTTTTTTTAGACACGTTATAATATTGTATACCGTAGAATAATTACTTCGCTAAGATATTGTAATATAAATTATATAATAATAAATTGTTGTACGCCTCAGGGTAGGAAATAGAGATTCTAGGAATTTATCAAACCCAACAACACTGTACCACCTGTTTACATATTAAAGATATTCTATTTCTATTCTACATCAGAAGAATTGTGTGCTGCAACCTTGAAAGAAATCAAGATGGCGGCCAACTGTCATATGCTGTTGAAAATCTTTAAAAAAAAGGTAGATATACTTCTGCTTGGTAAAGTATAACAGTAGATTGTGAAGCAAGGGATATTGCAAATGAGCTGTCATTAACAAGCCCGAGCCGATGCGAGGGTTTTAATGTCACGAGTTTGCAATAACCTACACACCCGTGTATCACACGTTTTTGAACACAGCTGTGGGAATTAGTAAAAACAAATCAAAGAATTAAATATGTTTATTGAGAATTCAATGCTAAGACATACGGACTCACTCGTTTTTCCTCGTATAAACTATATTCGATTTTATTCTATGGATAAAAACTCCTTGCTACTAAACTTTTTACATTGACTTATAAATTTCAAACTAAACTGCAAAAGTAATGATCGAGCTCGTAAAAGATTTAATTTTCGAATCATAATTATATCCTTTGAAAGTACGCCATGTTTAACAACTGTATAGAAAAATAAGTTTTCAAATTTACGATCTGTTTTTTGGGGGTCTTCCTTCCCCAGCCTCGACTCTAAAATATACATTTGGGTAAAAATATATTTATTTTCCAATGTAACACTCACCCAGTCTAAACCTGCCGAGGTAGTATATCTGGAAGGTCATGAAGAGGCATGTCGCAAGATGAAGCACCGTGAATGCAACCCAGAAATACAGGTTGGCGTTTAAGACTCCCACCAGACCTGTGGAAGGATAACACATGGGATTCCGTGGTGGCATAGATAAGGCGCAGTCTCTATCTCAGGGTTCCGGGTTCGAATCCAGCCGTGCACCTATGAGTTGTTTTTCAATTCAAGTACATTATCCGATTGTTTAACGGTAAAGGAAAACATCGTGAGGAAACCTGCATGTCTTGAACAGGCATGTGAAGTCCGCCGTTCCGCACTGGTCCCGCGTGGTGTACTATGTCCCATACACTCTCTGTAGGAGAGTAGGACTGAGACCTGCAGTGGGGACGTAAGGCTGTTGATGATGATATTTGTGAATAAGCGCCTGCGAAATGTAAGAACGCAATAGAATTTGTGTGTGTCTATTTTTTCCCTATAGATACCATCGTACAACTTTAAATTATTTATAGTGGGGGATTTTAACAACTCTCAGAAGTGTGCTGAAAGAGCAATTCCAACTGCAGGTCTCAGTCCTACTCTCCTACAGAGAGTGTATGGGACATAGTACACCACGCGGGACCAGTGCGGATCGGCGGACTTCACACACACCTGTGAATTTCTGCTCAGGAGTGTGCAGGTTTGTTCACGATGTTTTCCGTCACCGAAAAACCAATGGTAATGATTGTTATCATTCGTATATAAATAACAAATTGTATCTCATTGGCACGAGCCAGGATCGAACGCAGACCTCGATTGTAGAGCTACCTAAAGGGTGCTCACCGATAAATATGATGAGCGCGAGGACACCGAAGGTTGCGTGCGCGCGCGCGTTGATGTCGGGGTGACGAGACTGGTAGATCTTCACCATGCAGAGCACTGACGTCACGTACATGAATGACGTATCTACAACGAACACGCGTCATCATCAGCAGGGTGTCATCACACAAATATATCAGCACCTCTAGTGTTTTTTTTAAATCATCACATTTAAGATATGCTATTACAAAGAACCGATAACCGGTGGGGAGTAAAGGTTCTCGAGTGGCGACCACGTACCAGGGAGTCCCCCTACTAGATGGACCGACGACCTGGTTAGAGTCGCAGGGAGTCGCTGGATGCAGGTGGCTCGGGACCGGTCGGTGTGGCGTACCATGAGGGAGGCCTATGTCCAGCAGTGGAAGTTTCCCGGCTGATGATGATGATGATTGCGTCAGATTTGTATGAAGAATTGTGCAGCGTTCGTAGCGGCAAATTGACGAAACTGTGATTCTTCATACAAATCGGCCCAGATCGGGAATATTTGAGATAGTAGGAACTGTTCTATGAACTTTGCGTTCCGTTTTCCTTGCGTGAATTACCGGTTTTATCCATTCAAGCGAAATGATAAAAATAGAGTTGATTTTAATTTATAGTTTTACTATTTAGTAACAATAGGGTCAAGTAGCAATTAATTAAAAATATAATTGTTAAAATTGGAAGTAACTTTTTCGTTGCGATATTTTGATTTTGTTTTTTTCTGCGTGAAACGGACAAAATTAAACATTTCAAGTTATATTGGCAACACTTGCGGCGAATGATTGAAATAACAGTCAAACCTGTTTTCATGCGACTTGTAGTCGATCGTGACTTAAGTCGTGTGCGACGAAGCTATGTCACACGAGCGAATCAAAAATGGAGCCCCTGTATGAAATTATGTGGCAACAGGTCAGAAAGCATATTGTTATAGCATATGTTCGCAACACCCGTACAACCACTTATACAAAATATATAGTACCTTCTACTACTAATAACTTCAGTAGACATCACTTCACCTCTTTAGCTCCACGCTTATACAACTTATTACCGCACGATATTTCACAATGCATAGATTCAAGAGATAAATCTACCAATGTTAAACATCCCTTTCAAAAATACCTGCTGGAATGTAGCCCATGATTTTACTAATTTATGGTATCGAATATCTAAATTAACAAAATAAATATAAATACAGTACTAATATTTTAATCATATCGTTATATATATATGTTTTGCAAGTTCTTTATTATCCTGTAGTCTCTCATCCTCAGTTGTTCGCCTATCATCATCGCTCATCATAAATAGCTCGCCCTGCTACAGGCTTGACCTATTGGGGCTGCTATAACAAAAACACGTTTTTGGTCATCACTTTGGTCCGCTTAAACTTAGGTGTTAACAAGCGTTACTAAATTGACATTGTTGCAAATAAAAAATGTTTCTATAAACCCAGCTGGGAACTCACCAAACTGGAAGTTCATACTATTCGGGCAGACGTGGTATGCGGCCGACAGCAGGCCCTCGCTCACCAACGCTATACCCATAGCGTACAGTAAGCCAAAGTGCTGCGGAATACCTAACTCACGCTGAAACAAACACATCACAGTTTCATACTACGAGTAAATTTCTGTTGCCATAATCTTTTAGCTGGATTTGTGTAGTCATAATCATCAGAGAAACGTCAACTGCTAGACATATACCTCCTTCATGGTACGCCACATCGACCGGTCCCGAGCTGCATCCAGCGACTCCCCGCGACTCTAACCAGGTCGTCGGTCCATCTAGTAGGGGGACTCCCTGGTACGTGGTCGACACTCGAGAACCTCTACTCCCCACCGGTTATCGGTTCTTCGAGCGATGTGGCCTGCCCATTGCCACTTCAGCTCACTGACTCGTCGAGCTTTGTCGGTGACCTTGGTTCGTCTACGGATTTCCTCATTCCGGATTTTATCACGTAGAGAAATTCCGAGCATAGCTCGTTCGATTGCTCGCTGAGTGACTTTGAGCTTGTTTATTCGTCCCACAGTAAAGGACCACGTTTCGGTTCCGTATGTCATCACCGGCAACACGCACTGATTAATATCTTTGTAACCTTGTCCCACAAAGATTCATACTTCATAAGGTTTCATGTTTCCAGGTTTATACCAGCCTCACCTGGACGCTGTTTTTCGCCTGGTGCTTCACGTGTCGCCTCCACACCAGCATGAGGAACAGGAACCCCAGCAGCACGTAGCCCAGGTTGCTGTACACGTGGTTGAAGTCAGAGAGCACCATCAGCGGGTGAGCGCACAAGAAGTTGAAGTAGCACAGATCTTGGTTGCCGGATTGGTTCAACAGCTGCGGGAATGAAAGTAGGTTATTAACTCGTGACATTAAAACCCTCGCCTCCGGCTGGGGCTTGTTAATGACAGCTCGTTTGCAATAACCTACACACCTGTGTATCACACGACATTTTTTAATACAGCTGTGAGAAATAGTAAAAATAAATCTAATAATTAAATATGTTTATTGAGAATTCAATGCTTACATACGGACTCATTCAATTTTCCTCGTATACAAGCAAATGCATTCAAAAAGAACTGGAAACCGACTTCAATAGCCCTCAAAGTCGAGTTTTATTAAATTTAAGATTTATATTGTTTTCTCATGGATGCCATTGTCAGAACTGAACCAAATTGGCACCACACGGAAACACCAGCTTTCAAATAAAATAAGAATCATCCAAAACGGTTCACCCAGTCAAAAGATCTGAGGTAACAAACATTTAAAAAAATATACCGTCGAATCGAGAACTTCCTTCTTTTTTGAAGTCGATTAAAAATTTATCCGTTTGACTTATACATTTCAAACAAAACTGCTATAGTAATGATCGAGCTCGTAAAAGACAGTCACGACCGCATAAAAAAAATAGCTACGAAAATATTTAATTCTCTGGTCATAACTATAGCCTGTCAAAGTATGCCATATTTAACTGTATATATCATCACCATCATCAGCCGGGAAACGTCCACTGCTGGACATAGGCCTCCCTCATGGTACGCCACATCGACCGGTCCCGAGCCACCAGCATCCAGCGACTCCCTGCGACTCTAACCAGGTCGTCGGTCCAACTAGTAGGGGGACTCCCTGGTACGTGGTCACCACTCGAGAACCTTTACTTCCCATCGGTTATCGGTTCTTCGAGCGATGTGGCATGCCCATTGCGACTTGAGCTCACTGACTCGTCGAGCTATGTCGGTGACCTTCGTTCGTCTACAGATTTGTACTGTATATATAGGTTTATTTAATGATACCATGCTAGCAACATGTGCAGTACGCAACAGGGCGACATGTCAATTTTCTAGTGTTGTTATACAAAATAATAGTAAAATTAGTTAAATAATGGCCATGGCGCCATGTCGCGTGCATTACTTACCCTCTGGTAAGTGACCACCAGTTGAATGACGGGCAGAGTGTAGAATACCGCGACAGTGAGAACGTTCCATAGATACATTTTGGACCGCGCTGAGAGCACTCGAGGGCGGCATCTGAACAACACAAATGACTTTTCATCCACCTCCATCAAAGCTTCATACTAAATTTCTGTTGCCATAATCTTTTAAAATAGAACAGCTGGATTTGTGCAGTAACTATCTAAAAATAGGACATCAGATTGTGATGTCGCGAAATGAGTATCATTAACATACAACTTCACAGTGAATCACAATTTACATTTTAAACACTTTTCGATTATTGTTCAAAGCGCCATCTATGAACCATTAGGGGGCGTCCATTAATTACGTGAGGTGTTTTTTTAAATTTTCTGTCCCTTCCTCCCCCCTTGGTGAGATGTCGTGAGGTTTTATTCAACCCCCTCCCCCGTCCCCCAATCTCACGTGAGATTTTTCAGAATGTGGGTTTATTAATATTAACTTAGTGTAGTGTTACTTTATTGATAAAAAAACTTTGGTGAGACAGAAATGTCTTCACGGAAAAGAAGTGCTGTTTGGAACCACTTTTTAGAAGTGGATCCAAAAAAGGCGAAATGTACATATTGTTCAAATATCCTTGTTATTACCGGTGGTAACGTCGGTAATTTGAATAGACATTTAAAAACTAAACATCACACATGTCTAGTTTTAATCAGAAAAAAAATTGCGTGATATTTGTCGAGACCCCCCCTCTCCCCAACGTGAGATTAGATGATATTTGACTCGACCCCCTCCCCCCCTTAATCATCTCACGTAATTTATGGACGCCCCCTTAGCTGCGTAACTGCTATTGTAGCTAACTATAAAGTTGTAAATTAATGATATTTATTTCGCGACACTATAATTTCATCTCCTATTGTTATGTAATTACTTATCAAAGCCGGATAGTCTATTTTAAAAGATTATGGCAACAGAAATTTAGTATGGAAGCATTAGGAGAGGGATAACGTAAATCACTGTTTCGATGTTTGCGGTTAAAATAAATTCAAAAATGTAATTCTAGTATTTATTACTATATATACTATACATATTTAGATTATTACTAGATTTTCAAATATTGTACAAGTGCTGGCCGACTTTGAAACAACTGTTTTATTATGACTGAATGACACTGAAGACTTACTAACTACGTTAAAATAATTTAAGTAAAACCTGCTTCTTGAAGAATGGTCACAATCATAATATTGGTTTATACGCTCCCGTTCACACTCAACTCTCAACTCACCTCACACGTGATTGTTAAGTGAAAGCTGTCACTTGGTGGCAGCCCCCTAAACACACACACACTCACACACTCAACACACACACACTACTTATTAACGCATGTTTTAATTTTTTTTTAATATTGTACATAACAAAGGAAAATGTCATCCATAGAGAGAGCCTACACCTGGGGCTTCCCCTATGACAGACTGTATGGCTATACTATTGTTACACAATTGTTTATCCAATAAATATTTTTGTATTTTTTTGTATTATGAAACTTTTATCGGCGAAATCACATTATTTGAACCCTGAAAGAAAATGTGTGACGTCACTCACCTGGCCAGGTTCGCGACACAAAGCTTCCCTCCTAGTCTGTAGACGTCTTTATCTGTGTTGGCGTCATCCAGCGTCGAGTAGTCGGACTCCGTGTCCGAAGACGAGCTGCCATCTGCAAAATATACTTCCATGACCTCACACCCCGGACACTTCAAACAAACGTCGTGATATGACATGTATCAATTTTTATGCTTTATGCTGAAATATTGTATAGCCTAATGGGATTAATTTGGAGACACTTCTATATATTTAAGATCCTACATATGTAAAACCTAAATAAACATTTTTGACGTTTGTATATGTTAGGGACCAAGTTATTAATGAGGGCATTTTGTATAATGCCCGCGTAATATGAATAAAGACAAGTCAATACGGGCCAAGTAATTAATAAGTATTTAATCTTCATTCTTTGTCACCAGAGAGATTTAAATATAATATTAGGTTATAGAGCGGTCATTGGGAAACATTTCATATAAACATTTTCATCTCAAAAGTCAATGGTGTGTCAAATGTCTTGTACGGCCGCGGGACGTGATGTGACACTAGATTGAGTAACTTATTACCAATTGGTAATAAGTTTAGGATCAAAATTTTTGTTTGCTTTGTCCGGTCTATTACTATATTAAATGTCTTTGTTTGTCACAGAGTCTGGTCATTAAAAGCTACGTGTCAGTTGCGCAATTTGATAATTTCGGTACGTTTTCATGCATTACTTATTAAATCCAGATATTCTATTTTCTACCTAACAGCAGAAGATGGAATTATAGTGTCGCGAAATAAATATCATTAATTTACAACTTTACAGTTAGCTACAATAGCAGTTACGCAGCTAATGGTTCATAGATGGCGCTTTGAACAATAATAGAAAATACTCCATCAAAGTTTCATACTAAATTTCTGTTGCAATAATCTTTTAAAATATAACAGCTGGATTTGTGAAGTAACTGTCTAAAAATAGGACATCGGATTGTGATGTCGCGAAATGAGTATCATTAACATAGAACTTCACAGTGAATCACAATTTACATTTTAAACACTTTTCTATTATTGTTCAAAGCGCCATCTATGAACCATTAGATGCGTAACTGCTATTGTAGATAACTACAAAGTTGTAAATTAATGATATTTATTTCGCGACACTATTATTTCATCTCCTATTTTTAGGTAATTACTTATCAACGCCAGCTATTCTATTTTAAAAGATTATGGCAACAGAAATTTATCCTTACGGTGATATATGAATGTGGCCATAGATTTAGGCAATTCGCGGTATGACAATGATTGTCTAGTGATACAGATAGGGACGGTAGATTGATAGACAGACTCACCGTTTCTATATCCGTCTCCCTCTCCCACCAGCAGTTGTCTGCTAGTGCTCTCTCCGCTGGACGTGGTCACGTGCACGATGTTACGTCGCCTCGTCGCCGGCACGCTCGCCTCGTCGTACGGAACCGACGGGGGAGTCAACCTACCCTCTATACGTACAATAACACAAGTCCATATTTTTTTTAAATAATGTCTTTAACCAGTGGTTATCTAGCCAATGACGAGTAAAATTAGGTGAACAAATTTTGAGGTTATAAACTATGCCGAAGCCATTTCTTCAGCTTTCTCAATAAAATGTATAATGTGTACATTTTATCGCTTGTTTTGGATTCTTGACGAGAATTTCAAAGGCCAGCCTTGGTTTCAACATTATTCTAAAGAATCCATATGCCGAATGTACTCGACATGGTAAACTCTTCCGATCGCGTCGAAACCCTCGCAATTTTGCGTAATTTATACTATAACACCGTCCGTGACACTTTTTGCACTATATCACACCATTATAACACAAAAACACACATAACAGTATTATTAACGAATTAACAAAATTGCAATGAACCACCATTTTACAAGTTCGCGCCAAGAATCCAAGTCCATAATTACTATTTATCAAAAACAAGCTTCATTGTCCACTGCTGGACATAGGTATCCCTCATAGTACGCCAAATCGACCGGTCCCGAAACACCTGCATCCAGCAATACACGCTACCTCAACCAAGGCGTCGGTCCATAGTAATTGAGAACCTCCGTTTTTGAAGTCAGTTGAAAATATAAAACTTATCTAGTTATTTTTAATTGTAACAATTTTTTAAGGATTAATGTGTATTTTTGTAGGTGTTTGGAGAGAGTGATAAATCTTGAGGTTTTGAGAAAGAATGTATGATGTTGATAAGCCTACCTTTATTATACATCGACGAGTCAGTGAGCTGAAGTGGAAATAGGCAGGCCACATCGCTCGAAGAACCGATAACCGGTGGGGAGTAAAAATTCTCGACTGGCCATCTACCGGGAAACGTTTACCGGTCCGTCCCCCTACTAGATGGACCGACGACCTGGTTAGAGTCGCAGGGAATCGCTGGATGCAGGTGGCTCGGGACCGGTCGATGTGGCGTCCCATGAAGGAGACCCATGTCCAGCAGTGGAAGTTTCCTGGTTGATGATGATCTAAACACTGTGTAAAAAACTATGTACTTGGCAAATATTTTTTTCCTTTTTTTTTTCTTTCTTTCTCTACTCTTACCCTCTTGTTGTTCGGTGACGGCGTCTGCGCAGGGCTGCTGCATCTTTCGCCTCTGACACACGATGACGACAATGAACGCCAGATAGAACGACAGGAACAACCCGAGCGCTGCGCCCGCCGCGATCATATAGTCCCGGTACGATATAGTCTCTATTATTTGGAAACTGAAAAATGAGAAAAAAAATATTTCCTTTCACATTCACGTTAAATTACAGTTTTTGAGATACTCCTTTTAAGTTAAAAACACTTGTATTAGGAGGCCCCACTCTTCCGCTAGTTATTTAAGAA
The DNA here is from genome assembly GCA_910589575.2 of Carcina quercana. Lineage (NCBI taxonomy): Eukaryota > Metazoa > Arthropoda > Insecta > Lepidoptera > Depressariidae > Carcina > Carcina quercana. The sequence continues at coordinate 1,319,086 of OU342455.1, read as the reverse complement.
TACAAATACATAGGTGCTACTTACATTTTAAAAAGTTGGGCTTGGAGAGTGTGTGTGTGATATACCTAAGATACTACCTCTAAAAGAGCTTCGGTTTGTTGGCATGTTTTTGCTTTAATCCATTTGGTTAATGTTTTCTTAAATTCATATTTAGGTTTATTTCTTAAATTAAATTAATTAAATTTTATATTTCTTAAATTAATTAATTAAATTAAATTTAAAAAACAGTTTTGCTCCTAACTGTCCTTACCTAAACTTCTTGACTCTTCCATCGTTGGTGGGCACTACACCCGTCTCGCTCCAAGCCAAGTACTGCGCCATACGTGGCAGCGTACTATTGGCTAAGGACCTGTCAGTACAGTCGGCGTCTGAAGTCTTCACTATGAATACTATATAGAATCCAAGTGGAAATGTGTCTTGCTGAAATATATAAAGAACAGAGGGTGTAGTTTGATGCACGAGGCGCAGCCGAGTATCCCTAAAAATATAGTGTATTCTACTACACTTACAAGGAAAATAAGCGACATTAAATCATTACTATCACTGCTAGACGACATGTTGACTAGCAGATTCACGAATTGAAAATTTATTTAAAACAAATGAAAGTGGCACATGATCTCCGCGTTAAAAAAAAAAGGTGCATAGTATCATATTGCGAATTTCAAAAAAAATTGTCACTGTCAAATGTAAATATTTTCGTATGAATTGAAAGCAATAAGTTTATATACTGAACTGAGTTTATATATATAACTTCACAGTTAATCAACTTTTTATTATTATTGTTCAAAGCGCCATCTATGAACCATTAGCTGCGTAACTGCTATTGTAGCTAACTATAAAGCTATACGTTAATGATATTTATTTCGCGACACTATAATTTTATCTCCTATGTAAATCTTTTCTAACAGAGAAACTCAACTGTGATTGTACCCGACTGCGCCAGAAGGAGGGTTATGTTTTTCGAGATTATGTGCGTATAATTGTATGGCACGCTCTGCGGCCTGAATGGCTCGATGGATTTTAGCGTATTTACTGTGAGAGTGACACTGGGTATATCAAAATCATAAAAAGTTGAAAAAAATACGCAGTCAGGTTTTTTACAATTTACTTTTCATTCACTTGTTACTGAGTCTGTCATCCGAACCACTAGAAATGACACGTTCCGCGAATGTATGGCGCCAAGGCCTGGTCTTGTAAACTTATAATTGTAAAATGCCATTATCTAATAAAAGTTATTTAGTTACCATTTTTGTATATTTCGGTTTAGTTTATTTGTACAAAAACATATAAAACGCACGAAACAGGTGAGACTTGACGTTGAAAACAAAGATGGCGTCAATAAAATGACATTTGACGCTGTCACTTAGTACAAAAAGAATGATTTTGTACAATTAAAATAAACGCAAAAATGTAATTCTTGTATTTTTCTATACATATTTAGATTATTACTTGATTTTTTAAATAGTGTACAAGTGCGGGCCGAATTTGAAACATCATTTTATACCTTATATGTACTTACAGTAAGAGTGATTCCGCCTCTTCTTGTCATAGTCAAGTAATAGCCATCGTAGAGGATATCCCTTTCATTGTCGAATACCGGACACTGACAACAAATAATAATCATCATCATCAGCCGGGAAACGTCAACTGCTGGACATAGGCCTCCCTCATGGTACGCCACATCGACCGGTCCCGAGCCACCTGCATCCAGCTACTCCCCGCGACTCTAACCAGGTCGTCGGTCCATCTAGTAGGGGGACTCCCTGGTACGTGGTCGCCACTCGAGAACCTTTACTCCCCACCGGTTATCGGTTCTTCGAGCGATGTGGCCTGCCCATTGCCACTTCAGCTCACTGACTCGTCGAGCTATGTCGGTGACCTTCGTTCGTCTACGTCATCATCATCATCGTGTAAACGTCCACTGCTGGACATAGTTCTCTTCCATGGTACGACACACTGACCAGTCCCAAGCCACCTGCATCCAGCGACTATCCGCGACCTTTACCAGGTCGTCGAGCCATTTAGTATGGGGACGGCCCAGTACACGCTTCCCGGTACGGTTAACCGTTCTTCTAGCAATGTGACCTGCCCATTAGCACTTCAGCACACTGACAGCAGGGAAACGTCCACTGCTGGACATAGGCCTCCTTAATGGTACGCCACATCGACCGATCCCGAGCCACCTGCATCCAGCGACTCCCTGCGACTCTAACCAGGTCGTCGGTCCATCTAGTAGGGGGACTCCCTGGTACGTGGTCGCCACTCGAGAACCTTTACTCTTACTTACTAGAGGCCTAATATATACGTATAATGGATAAACAATAGACAAAATATAGTGGATCAGGAAGAAAATAAAATCAGAGGAGATCAGGAAGGAAAGAAGAATAGGCTGCTAAGGAATCTGTTCAAGGTAATACGTTGGAAAAAAAGTATACTCACAGAGAAGTTTTGTATGGAAACCACAGCACATATGTCATCATCGGATTCTATCATGACTATCACAGTCTTAGGTCTAGACAACCAGCTGTTAGTCTTCAATAGGTTACCTGCAATATGTATACAGGAAATATCATTCATCATCATCATTAGACAATATGTGCTCTTAGCCTAGCGATGTTCATCATCATCAGCCGGGAAACGTCCACTGCTGGACATAGCCCTTCTCCATGGTATGCCACATCGACCGGCCCCGAGCCACCTACAGGTCGCTTCGTGGTCGCCACTCGAGAAACTTTACTCCCCCGGTTATCCATTCTTTTGAGCGATGTGGCCTGCCCATTGACACTTCAGTTCACTGACTCGTCGAACTATGTCGGTGACTGTACTTCGTCTAAGGATTTCTTCATTCTGGATTTTATCCCGTAGAGAAATTCCGAGCATATCTCGTTCCATTGCTCGCTGAGTGACTTTGAGCTTGTTTATTCGTCCCACAGTAAAGGACCACGTTTCGGTTCCGTATGTCATCACTGTCAACAAGCGCTGATTAAAGACTTTTGTCTTTAGACGCTGAGGTATTTTGGACGAGAAGATATGCCGTAACTGTGATGTTCGCAGGTAATTAACTATGCGGCTTAAGACATAAAAAGCATAATTAACGTGTTAAAGAACTAGAAACCGACTTCAACTGACCTAAAAATCTACAGCATTCATCTCCTAAAATGTTCACCCTTAGAGATAGAATTATCTGGGTACAGATTGTCTCAAAAAGCGCTGAATCAATTTCGATAAAATTTACACGGAACCACCTCCAAAGTATGCTCTACCAAACAAAAAAAGAATAATCAAAATCGGTTCACTATCGGCGGAGTTATCGGCAACACACATACAGAAAAAAACGCGTCGAATTGAAAACCTCCTCCATTTTTGAAGTCTGTTGAAAATAGATCACACATTCAACGAAATTTGTAGATACGATTATTTTTTAAGATTTTATTAATTTTAGGGGATTTAACAATATTGTTACGAGCTTCCAGGTTCCGACACGAAAGCGATAGATGGACACGCCTCTCTCTTTTTTGAAGCTTCGTGACAATATTTATAATTGGTATTTCTGCAAAATATTGCTTGATCTTATACTTTAAGACAATTGGGTTTAATAATAAGAATTATAAGAATAGGGTTATAAGATTTGCCTTTTTTTTTTCTTCATTTATTGACACATGCTATATTTAAAGCTCTTTTATTTATGTGTGCAGGCAGGGGTATTATTCATATAATAAATAATGTTCATCATCATCATGTACAGCCTGCGGCAGTCCACTGCTGGACATAGGCCTCTCCCAGAGTGCGCCACTCGATTCGCTTCGAATAATGTTCAAGATACTCTATTTAATGGGAGGGATTAGATTTTAGACTTACTCTGCACGTAGTGACTGTAGAACTTCTCGCCGGGCTCCAGGGCTCCGTCGCACATGTGCCGCCGCCGGAGGGTCTGCGCGTCGAGATCCAACTTGGAGCCCTGATCGAACGGGTAGAAGTAATACTTGGGCTGGCTAGGAGTGCTGGTCAGGTTAGTTGTCGAGTTCAGGCTTATGTAGAAGTCGTGCACTGAAACAAATCGAAATATAATGGTCCTTTATCTACACTAAAGTGCTGATTATGTATCCAATAATAGTGAGTCACGATATACTTTATTTACGTACTTCTTTTATTTATAAAAAACTTGAGAGGTGTCAAGGGACATCCGGATGGAACTTTCGATTAATTAGTGAAGGAATTGTAATAAAATTTTACAAATTTTCAATGAGGTTTGAACGGATTTTTAACATAATATTTTAAATATGGTTTTGTAGGTTTTTTCATTAGATTTTTTATGTACGTGATACGTTTTGTTTTTAGCGACATCTGTCATTGAGTAGCGGCAACTAATCAGAGCCATCTGTCGTCACATAGCTGTACTGTTGGTATCGTCTTACTACTACGTACGTCGTACTAACAGATGACGCTAACTTACTATAGCAAAAAGTGTCGGTGACAACTTTTCGTAAGAATTTTTTCCGTCTCCTTTCACAACGCGCGAAATTTAGTTAAATCATTTTTGTGTGGGGCAGCCGCAGCAGTCAGCCCGACACTGGCTGTCATTACATGCACCAGTGTCCCAGTAGCATGTAGCACGATATATTTAATTACTAACATAGCACTAAGATTACTAACACTATGAATGTATGTCTGATTCAAAGAAATAATAATAATAAAGCTCTGATTATATTATTTTAGATTAAAATACACTTTGACCAACCTAGATAGATTACGAATAACTTTTTTACACGCAATTATATTTCAATAGATTTTTTCTCTCAATGCAATTGTTATGCATTATGCAACAAGTAGCTTAACGTTAGTTTAAAAAATCTGTAACTTAATATAAGTTGAAAATTTCATAAACTACACTCATGATTGTACTTTAGAACAGGGATTCAAAAGAAGAATCCTCACATCATTATTTTTCGAATAAGAATCCTTATTTTGGAATTACAATCCTCAATTATCGCATCCTTCTACGGGATTATAAAGTAGAATCCTCCCAACATTATAATTAGAAAAGGGATTCTAAAGAAGAATCCTGAGTCCTGACTCGGAACATAATAAAAATCCTACATAAGTACAAATAGTTTTAATAATATAGTTAAACCAACCGGTCTCTACGTAAATAGTGACTTCAATATCGACGGGTGACGAAGAAGTCAGATGTACAATCGGCGTGTTAACATTCGGGACATCTGTGGAAGAGAACACACTTCAGTCAACAATGGTACCCATATAATTTCAGACGCAACAATCATACTTAGACAAAAAAGTATTATGTAATTGAAAGAATTTAAAATACGGCTCAATTTTCAAAATCAGTGTCGATAATTATATCAAACAATATTGCAACAGCTACCATTATATCATTCAATTCATTTGAAATGACAAGAAAAAAGAGTTGTTGTTTCAAATTCGGCCCGCACTTGTACACTATTTCAAAAATAAACTAATAATCTAAATATGTACAGAAAAATACTATAATAACATTTTTGCATATATTTTAATTGTACAAAATCATTCCTTTTGTATTAAGTGACAGCGTCAAATGTCATTTTATTGACGCCATCTTAGTTTGTAACGTCAAGTCTTACCGGTATCCTGCGTTTTATATGTTTTTGTACAAATAAACTAAACCGATATATACAAAAATGGTAACTAAATCACTTTTCTTTCAAAATGTCCTTTTAAAATTATAAGTGTACAAGACCAGGCCTTAGCGCCATACATTCGTGGGAGTGTCATTTACGAATATTTTTGATAATAACAATCAGAAAAATCGTGATTCAAATCCAAGTAGTTTTACTCTACAGCCGTGAAAATTACAAATAAATTCGTACCATATGTGAATGTATTTGTTGAAATAATTATCAACGAAAATCGACGTTGGCTTCGTAATTTATGAAAATAAATAGTGTGTGGTCAGATATTTGATATTTCGTGAGGGAGAACATAAATAAAAGTATTTAGCTAGAGCTTGCATTTTTATCATGTGAAATAGGTTTATAAAATCTATTAACGGGAATTCGCTCAGCGTGCGCACCCAGAAGCTTCAAGCTAAAGAGGCGCTGCCTCTGCTACCTTTCATACCGGAACACAACAGTGTTATTAACACTGCTGTTTGGCGGCAGACTTAGGTAAGCTTGTGTTAGCTAGCCAGGCGGACATAGAACAATAACATGATCCAAATCGAGTACCTATAAGTACTTCCACTGTGAAGCTAACTCGGGACCTCTGGATTCTTAATACAAGCGTGTGGCAATTAGGACACGGAGGCCGTTTCAAATAGTGTGTAATGATACTCATTAGACATGCGCAAAACAGTGCTTTTTAAAGTAATGTTAAATGTGATGTCACTTCGAACCATTACGCATCACTCGAAACATCACCTGAAATGCGCACCGCGCGCTGACATGTGACAGCGCAAACATTGCTTTTCCTATAGTAATAATTGTAATGAATGACATGATCTCTAAACATCACTTGCTAGGAATTAAAATACGTAGAATGTAAGCTTTATTTTCTTAGCAATACGTTTGCATTTCAGTAACATATGCGCGTTGTATCCGTCTTTATAGTTTTGTTGGAGGATCCGAGCCCGCGCAGCGCGCCCTGTCGCTCGCGCCGCGCTAGGTACGAGTGAGCGGTGCAGAACGTATACCTGCCATGAGTGATGCGGAGGTAATGTGTATACTCATTTTTTGATATTACAATCTGATGTCCTATTTTAAGATAATTACTGCACAAAGCCAGCTATCCGTTTTATAATTATTATGGCAAAAATACTTTTAGTTAAGCGCTGGCTGATAAAATCACTGTTTTTATTGTTATTTTACGGAACTTTTTCATAATTCATTTCACACATAAAAATGCAATCTCTTCGAGGACAAAAATTGTAGTATTTACGTATCAGCGGCCCACAGTAGACTTTAATCCACTTGCCACTCACTTAGATAGCGTGAACAGAAAGAAAACGAACAAATAAAAACACTTATAGCCCCTCCAAAAATACAAGTCAGTTGTGACGAGTCAGTTGTGAAGAGTCAGTTGTGACAAGTAGATACAACGTCTTTTGATAACTAACTTTTGCCCGCGACTTCGCGAGGACTTTGGAAGTTACCGCACGGGAACTGCTGCTTAAATCAGGATAAAAAATGTAGCCTGTATAAAAATGAGGCTTTTCTCAGGTGAGTGGATGATGGCTTCATCATCATACAATATTTTATATAAAATTCAAGAACGCGGTTTGAATTAATGTGACTATTTACAGAACTATGCATATTATTTTAACACTAGCAATACTTTGTTGCTGTTTGTGCTGAAACTGTCATCACACACACATACACACGCACACCCTCTAACTCACACTCACCCCCACCCTACTTAGTAACTCCAACATGTTTTACAAATCTATTGGTTACGTTACCTGATACAATATTGTACATAACAAAACAACATGTCATCAGTAGAGAGAGAGAGAGCCTACACCTGTCGCTTGTGTTGTTTGTTTGTTTGTTTCAGTCAATAAATATTTTTGTAATTTTTTTGTATCGTCTCAACTGCTACAGGAATTATTTATCTGATTAGAAGCGTTGGTGGCGCAATGGATAATATACGGACTCACAAACGAGTTGTTTTTTCAATTCAAGTACATATCCGATTGCTTAACGGTGAAGGAAAACATCGTGAGGAAACCTGCATGTCTTGAACAGGCATGTGAAGTCCGCCGATCCGCACTGGTCCCGCGTGGTGTACTATGTCCCATACACTCTCTGTAGGAGAGTAGGACTGAGACATGCAGTGGGGACGTGTATAGGCTGTTGATGATGATCTACCCTAACATACGAGTATACAGTGTGACTGTGCATCGCCACCCCAACAGCCCGTCTAACACATACAAAACTTATCACAACTGACTTAATTAAATTGAAATGAACTATAAATAACACATTATATACAACATATTGCACATTTGCACAATCACACACCGATTACGTTCACAAACTGTCATTGTCAAAAGTCCAGGCAGTAGTAGCGCATGATACGCACGTAGTCTCTACGTAGTTCTAACAAGTTCTAACAGATGGCGGTAATTAGATATTTCACATACAAAACTTATCACAACTGACTTAATTAAATTGAAATGAACTATAAATAACACATTATATACAACATATTGCACATTTGCACAATCACACACCGATTACGTTCACAAACTGTCATTGTCAAAAGTCCAGGCAGTAGTAGCGCATGATACGCACGTAGTCTCTACGTAGTTCTAACAAGTTCTAACAGATGGCGGTAATTAGATATTTCACATACAAAACTTATCACAACTGACTTAATTAAATTGAAATGAACTATAAATAACACATTATATACAACATATTGCACATTTGCACAATCACACACCGATTACGTTCACAAACTGTCATTGTCAAAAGTCCAGGCAGTAGTAGCGCATGATACGCACGTAGTCTCTACGTAGTTCTAACAAGTTCTAACAGATGGCGGTAATTAGATATTTCACATACAAAACTTATCACAATTGACTTAATTAAATTGAAATGAACTATACATAACTCATTATATATAACATATTGCACATTTACAAATACATGCATATATATTTTTACATATTCACTGAAACACAGTTCACAAACCAAACTGCAATGTTAGTAGCACTGTTGTGTTCCCGTATGAAAGGTAGCAGAGCCAGCGCCTCGTTAGCTTGAGGCTTCTGGGTGCGCACGCGCACCACCCAACAGCCTTATCGTCACTTACCATCACGAGAGATGAAGGCCGAGTGAAAACCCATCATACATTTTTTAAAGTCGAGCTCGTTCAATTGGTTATTTGAATGACGAAATATAAAACAGACAGACCTTGTAAAAAGATAAATAGCTCTATAATTTTTTTCCGATACGACTCACAGTTTTTTTAGCACTACCGGCCGAAAAGTGATTCTAGTCGCGCGGTGCTAAAACGCTCCGTATAAATCGGGCGTTTTTTGTGACGTCACAATTGGAGATATATTTTGAGTTATCTCGTAGAATAATATTGTTTTGTGTCAAATTAATATACCCTATAAGAAAACGTTCAAAATGCAATAATTAATCCTAATACACATTTTACTATTCGAGGAACCATATTTTTTCCTGATACTGAAAATTCTGTAAATACTGCAAAATCCGAAGTACTAAACAAAACTGAAGGTAATACGAATACCAAAGATATAATAATATCAAAGACTTGGCTGTATGGTGTTTTGCCTTTGCCTTCTCTTGATAGGAAAAAATCTTACACACACCAGAATCGTGTCTTTTTTTATTATGTGACGTCACAATTGGAGATATATTTTGAGTTATCTCGTAGAATAATATTGTTTTGTGTCAAATTAATATACCCTATAAGAAAACGTTCAAAATGCAATAATTAATCCTAATACACATTTTACTATTCGAGGAACCATATTTTTTCCTGATACTGAAAATTCTGTAAATACTGCAAAATCCGAAGTACTAAACAAAACTGAAGGTAATACGAATACCAAAGATATAATAATATCAAAGACTTGGCTGTATGGTGTTTTGCCTTTGCCTTCTCTTGATAGGAAAAAATCTTACACACACCAGAATCGTGTCTTTTTTTATTATGTGACGTCATGAGAACACCACAGTCTATTTCTATATGTACGGTGGACTATTATCAACCTCTACACCACATAGAAAGTATTATTCTAATTCGTATTTCAATATCTCTATCTAAAGTATTTAATATAATCAGTATAGTTTGAACTCACCGCACGCCTCCTCGTTCTCAGCAAACAGGTTGTTGTGCGGGCACAGGGTTCTGGATATATTGGTGAACTGTTCCAAGCTGACTGGGGTCTGGACCAGCATTGGAAGCTGCCAGGAGAACACTCCTGCGAAATAAATATTCAAGATATATACAGCAGTATAAATAGCACCTGTTGTTTAGACATGCGCAAAACAGTGCTTTCGTAAAGTAATGTGATATGTCATTACATTTCGTACCGCGTATTACATCGTACCATTACACATCACTCTAAACATCAACTGAGATACACGCTGTGTACGTCGCTTTTGATATTTAAAATATGGAGAATGTAAATCATCATCCTAGTAATTCGGTTACATGTCAATAGCATATCGGAATCCTGCCCGTATGGTCGCTCTGCCGGATGCTCCAAGACTGCGCGCGCCCTCTCGCTCACGCCTCGCTAGGTGCAGTGCGAGTGAGGGGTGCAGAACGAAGACATGCGCGCAGAATGCCATAAGTGATGTGTGAAGTTTGAGTTGGTCGTGTAATGTAATGCGACAGTACGCGGTCGGGCAATATCACGCGTGAACATATCTAGTATGGATATGAATGGTAGCAAAGCAAATGGTTGCGCACGATTACCAACCAAAGGTCGTGGTAGTGTGATTAGGGCGAAGTGCAAACATATTCTACATTCCTTCCCAATTATAGTTTGACATAAATTAATGAGATGATTTGTGAATTATTTAATGACAAAATTATTAACATTGTTTTAATTGACATGTTATGTAAAAAAATAATTAAATTAAATTCCTTATTAAATATGTTTATAATATTTGCACACCTGTGCACAGGTTAAGTACATCGAACTAATTGAAAATACTATCTTAAAACTGTGTAAAAAAAATTACTTGGCAAAAAAAATCCTTTCTTTGCAAGAAAAGAAATTCCTTGAAATACCAATGGAACCAACTAATTGGTGCTAAACGTCAAATCAGCACCAAAATGTCAACCAATCACACACCGATTACGTTCACAAACTGTCATTGTCAAAGTCCAGGCAGTAGTAGCGCATGATACGAGGGGCATACCGAAATGATCGGGAATATAAAACAATACATACAGGAAATAACTAAATTTATTTTTATTGCTTTTCGAAGTATTCTCCGTTGCAGTTAATGCACTTTTGCATTCGTTCGAACCAATTATTATAGCAGCAATTCCAGTCCGAAGTTGACATGGTCAAAATCGTCGATTTGTATGCTTCCACTGCTTCTTCTGGACCTTGAAACCGCTGACCACGCAATAAATCTTTGATTCTAGGGAATGTAAAGTAATCATTGGGACTCAGATCAGGGCTGTATGGAGGATGATCCATTAATTCAACGTTTTCCTGCTTCAAAAACTCGCTTGTTTTCTGAGCGGTGTGAGAGCTCGCATTATCGTGATGGAGGATTATGCGTCGTTTCGGGTTACCTCTACGGAGTTCGGATATCATCTGTGGCAAACAAACCGTTGTATACCAATCAGCGGTAACCGTTCTCCGTTCCTCTAAGGGAACTGTGACTACATGTCCTGTTTTCGCGACAAACGAAGCGACCATTTTCTTCGATACGCTGCGAGAGCGGACAACTTTTGTTGGCTTGATCTCACCTGCGAAGACCCAGACAGCCGACTGATGCTTTCTTTCTGGCTCATATGAATAGATCCATGATTCATCACCAGAGACAATGTTATAAACTGCTTTTCACTTTCCTCCGTTGAAGCGTTGCAGAGTAGACCGGCACCAATTGACACGAGCCGCCTTTTGCTCTTCGGACAAATTATGGGGCACCCAGCGGGAAACTAGCTTTCTCACTCCCAGTTCACCATGTAAAACAGTTTGTATCGCAGTCATACCTATCCCTAAAGTAGCCCGAATCTGCTCATATGTAATATGTCGGTCATCCTGTATCATTCGGCGCACAACAGCGACATTTTCTGGTGTAACCGCTGTTTTTGGCCGGCCTGTGGAAGGTACGGTGCCAAGAGAAGCACGTCCACGCCGGAATTCAGAATACCAGCGATATATTGTCGTCTGGCTAGGCGCTTCACTCTTGAATATAGATATAAGCTCAGCGAGACATTGTCCCTGAGATAATCCTCGTCGAAAGTTGTAAAAAATTATGGCACGGAAACTTTCTCTTGTAAGCTCCATTTTTTTATCGACCTATCAATTTCAAACTGATATTGTTCTTTAAAAAAAAATTTTTTTTTAATTCTGTCAATTGTATTCGATTTTCAACTAACCAGTGTTTATTCATCAAAAAGAGTTTTTAATCTAATTAAATCGAAAGTACTCGATTACCGATCTTTTCGGTATGCCCCTCGTACGCACGTAGTCTCTACGTAGTTCTAACAAGTTCTAACAGATGGCGGTAATTTTATAATGTCTGCATCCTGCCATTTTTAATACCTTTCTGCTGTCGTGCAGTAATGAAGACGGGATAAGTTCTGTTGGCGAAGTCACTGGCGACTGTGACGCGCGCTGGCGTCGCATAGCCATTGCCGGATTGCACGTCCTGGGAAAACAAAAGATTGTTGCAACGAACGGAAAGTGATTTATAGTTACAGGTTTTTAAAAAGCAGCTAACAATAAGTTTAATAATAATAAATAAAAATAATTTTAAATGGAATTTGTACGAAATTTTCATTTGACATCTCCAATTATCCTACTAATATTATAAGTGTGAAAGTTTGGATGTTTAGATGTTTGGATGTTTGTGACGCTTTCACGGAAAAACTACTGAATGGATTTGAATGAAACTTTACAATAATATAGCTTATACATCAGAATAACATATAGGCTATAATTTATAAAGACATATTGTGTAAATTGTACAAAATCCCACTAATATTATAAGTGTGAAAGTTTGGATGTTTGGATATTTAGATGTTTGGATGTTTGTGACGCTTTCACGGAAAAACTACTGAATGGATTTGAATGAAACTTTACAATAATATAGCTTATACATCAGAATAACATATAGGCTATAATTTATAAAGACATATTGTGTAAATTGTACAAAATCACATTTATAATATTAGTGGGATTACATGGGCAATTTTGGCATAACAAAAACGCGTTGCCTAGCAACCAACCATAGAATATGTAAATTCGTATATACAAACTTTCGCGTTTATAATATTGGTGTGAAGACTATTTGAATTTACTACGTCAGATATTGAAATTTATTTTGTTTCTTTAAATTATTAGACTACGTAACAGAATAAACACTATTTTGTACCTTATGCTGTACAATAATTTGTCATATATGTCACCTGTGCCTATCGAATAAGTAGAATACATTCTGAAGTACACGCGGACAAAGTCGCGGGCGGAAGCTAGTATGTTATAATTTGGTCGACTATTACTCGTTCAACTGTAAAGCCAGCTTAGTCGTGATAGTTTTCCTTAAAAGTTCAGCTTACATACTGCTACTGTGATTTTTTCAGATTTTTAGAAGCATTAAAAGATAAATGGAAATGAAAAGATAAAATTTGTTAAATAAGGTTAATCGTTCAGCACATCTAGTCAGATACTGGCTGTGAAAAAACTCACCCCAGCAAATTCCATGATATACTCCGTGTTTTTGTTAATATACACCGTATATGGGACATTGTATTGGTATCTGAAAACAAAATATAAGATTCAGTTGAATAAATGGAAATTTCGTTCAATTTTTTTGATATCATTATATTTAGAATATCACTCATCAAAAACTGTAATAACTAGAAATTTAAGAAACCGTAACGTCTTAGTGTATGGTGCTGTCCCAAAGAGGGCAAAGTACAGGAACATCTGATATGGTATGTGTAAATACAACAAGACCACGGATGAATTAATTGCCTTGGTAGTGGCTAGTGAAGCTGCGCTGTAGTCTACGCGGTCAATATCCTAAGCAAAGTATGGGTTTCAGATTTGGAAAGAATACTCAAGTATGTATATTTTTAGGATGGGTTTACACTTGCCCTGATGGTAAGTGACGAAAAGGCTGTATAAAGATGTAGATGGTAAGCGCACACAACCGGAAGCCTCAAGCTAAGTACCTACCTACCTACCTACCTACCTACCATGATGACAGACTTAGGTAACATGGGATAGCTAGTAATGGTGGACATAGGAAATTACAAGTTCAATCAAACCAAGAACTCCGGATTGTAAGTTCAAGCATGTAACCATTACGGTTATGGCGGCAGTTAATTCACAGTTACTCGAAATACACTACCAGACAATAACTTATAAGTATGTTACTTTTAACAACGCTGATAAAAGTATTGTTTATTGACAGTTCTTATCACTACAATGTTTCCGTATGATTCACTAATTCTTACTCATAGGTTTTACTGACAATAATCCTGTACCATGTCACGTTATCATGATGATCTATTTTGACAGCCACTTCATCTGCATGGAATTCAGTATCCCACGGAAGCTACACTTTTGATCAGGATAATTATTAAATTAAAAATATTAACGAGTTCAAAAAGAACTAGAAACTGACTACAACTGCCCTAAAAGTCTACAGCATTCATCACATAAAATGTACATTCACCCTTAGGAATTAGCTGGGCACATATTTGATTTTCTCAAAAAGCACAAAATCGATTACGATAAAAAAATTACGGGGACCACCTCTGAAGGTTCTACCAAACAAAAAAGAATTATCATAATTGATTCATAATTGGAGGAGTTATCGCGTAAAATACTTTACAAAACATACAATCGAATTGAGAAATCTCTTTTTTTGAAGTCAGTTCACAATAGCCTATGTCTCCAATCCTGCAACTAAAAATAAAATCATTCTGACCCTGTATTATGATGTGAAGAAAGGACAAACAAAGACATTCACTCTATTCTCAGGTTCTAAAGACACCAAAATTCAAGAAGAAGAGAGTGTTCATCTAGTTACGCCCACAAGCAATGTAATCATTGACATGATAGCCAAAAATGATTTATAGATCTGTTTTAATAGAAAATAGCTTCTTCTATGTACTACTTCATGAGTGTTCTAAATTCAAAAGTGTGAAATTCTAAATATAAATTTATTATGTTTATCATCTGGCCCAGGCAATGTATCTATTTTGAACATTCAAGCATATTGCTGTTTACCCATTGATTATTCAAAGATGACACTCTGACCAAACAGAACCTGGAAGGATATAAAAGAGACCTGTGCCCAATAGTGGAACAGAAGGGTCTGAGAAAAAAAAAGTCTTATCCTCAACCCAAATATTCTAATACACTTATACATTTTGTGGGGATTTACCATGGTTCATTTTTTATTATGTTTCATACTTTTCATAGGCAGTTTCAGAGAGCACCACAGGCAGGGAGCAACCTTAATCGAAGAGGCGAGCTGGTGGGTAGTCCAACTGTTAAATTGTTATACACTACTACAAAACTTGACAAACATTACTAGCTCAAGGCTTATATTTTTCCCCTCCTTACATCGTTAGCCCATCACTCAACATCTGAAGCTAAGTAATGAGCATTATTCTTTATAAATATAATTACTTACGTATTATTGTAGTGGAATATAATGCCACCGCCGTCTAATTTCTGACTATAAGCGCATCTGTAGCTTAAAATTAAACATAAAATTGACCACAAAAACCGAATCATTTTTAAAACTATTTATCTAATTCATATTAACACATGTTGAACAAGTTTTAGTCATTAATTTAGGTACTATTTAATTAACTTTCCATGTAAACTTTATAATTTAATTGCATTTCATGAATTTTTCTTGCAGTATCCGCAAAGCAGCAAAAACGTCGATCATAACAAAATGTGTTACACTGGCTGTCAAAGGCAAATGTCAAAGCAATAGGTTAGATAGAAATAGCGATATACATGTCCTATGCCGGGAAAAGAGAAAAAAAAATTGCCACTGGAACGCAAAAACAATTTTAAAATTATTAGGGTTCTGCATATTAATTATGTGGTTCTACCCTGTAGTTTGTGTAGTAGGTTACTTTTGCAGCGTGTCATTAAAGTGTTTGTCATTGTTACATCACGTTTCCAAAGTGGAGTGCGCTCACGAAGAAAGACAAAACTTTTTAAAATCGAAGCGAGATAGATGAATTGGTCTCCCTTTCGCACTTGACAATCCTTATATAATTTATTCGAGAGCTTACCACGCTATCTTTTGTTGCTATCCAACACGAAGGAAACAGATGGATTGGTCTCCCTTTCGCACTTGACAATCCTTATGTAATTTATTCGAGAGCTTTCCACGCTTTATTTTGTTGCTATCCGACACGAATAGGGGGAACACGGGATAGATGAATCCGTCTCTCTCTTTCACTCTCGTTATACAATCAAGGAGCTTCTTGAACAGTCTAGAAAGAATGAAAAGAGAGAGGTAAATCTCCTATCTCCTTCGTGTCGAATAGTATGGAAAGTTCTCGAATATCACTAACAAGTGCGAAAGATAGAGAGGCTCTCATTCGTGGCGAGTACCAACAAAGGAATAGCATGGAAAGTTCTCGTTATGTCATGAGGACTGATAAGTGAGTGTGTAAAAAAAATGCCAATCTACCTATTTCCTTCGGGTTGAGTAGCGAGATTACTAGAACCCAAGTCATACGTAGAAAATTCCCGAAGTAAAACAATTAAAATTAAAAGTAGGTAATAAGTGACAATCACGGCGATTGTTCTGAAAACGTCAGACACCGATATAAAAGACGCGGACCGGGCCGCGACGGCAGTTCAGTTCACGTTCAGTTCGCTTTTCCGCATTCGAAGTCCAGTCGGCGCCTTTTATACCCGCCGATGACGTTTCCAGAATGTTCCCGGTTTGATTGTCATTTTTCTGTGTCACATTGTTATTTACTTTGTGTTTATTTCTCGAACATTCCACGTAATTGATTTCGCCGCTAATAGTTCTGGAATTTCGCTACTCGTTTCCTATCTCGTTCACTCACTAGCTAAGCCTCATTTGTTAATAGAGAACGCACTACGTATCTGACGGCATGCTGCGCATATAGCAATTTGAGGTATCTAGAATTGAATGTTCTAGAATGTTCGCTACTTATTTTCTAAAATCTTTCACTTACACCTGCCTTCTATTTTTATTCCTTTCCTGTTCAAGAAACTCCGTGACAGTACTATATGTAAACCCTAGATGTAAACAATAAAAATGTAACGATGATGGTAAAATAAGGATTTTGTGGCCTATCCCACGTACACCAAAGTATAATTTAGTTTTAAGTTTGCTTCAGGATGGGGCACAGATCACAAATTACTACATAATATATTATGTACTGGCACAGATTACTCCTTCGGGTAAAGTTTTATAATTAGTACATAATAATTATCTTGCTTTTTTTTTCTTTAAAAGATAGATATCTTTAAAACGGTCAGAGTCTTCTACTTGTACCTTAGGTATATATGTATCTTTGGCCTTTAACAAAAATATTTAAAGTTGAAACGCAACCAATAAATTGAACGCTTCCATACTGTAATCAAAAGTAAAAGAGAAGGACTCCATCGTTATTTAAAAAAATACAGTAACCAATGAGAACCGCGTATTCAATTCACCGGTCATATACGGCGCTATGATTGGCCAGAGCAATTTACAGGTGCTTATGCGTCAGTCAGCCGCCATTATCGTTTGTGAATTTGTGAAAGTTACGGATGGATTGGTATACGAATATACCGAAATCTATTGTTTGTGTTATAAGTGTGTATTTAATGTGTTAAGCATCATGTCTCAGTGGTCTTTGATGAAGAATGGTTTCAACAACAAACTCAATTCGTCGGAATTGTCAGTGGAAACATCTTGTGATATGTCGGATCCACTGTTTTCTGAAAATTTGAGTCCGATCCCGGCTTCAATCGTACCTCGGAAGTTGGATTTCACTAACATTGACGACGAGGACGTAATGAAAGAT
This sequence comes from Carcina quercana, assembly GCA_910589575.2. Lineage (NCBI taxonomy): Eukaryota > Metazoa > Arthropoda > Insecta > Lepidoptera > Depressariidae > Carcina > Carcina quercana. The sequence continues at coordinate 1,301,341 of OU342455.1, read as the reverse complement.
GCCTCGACGGCACCAGTGTCTTTTAGCCCCCCTTACAAGAGAGTGCGGGCGCTCAGGTCAGTCTTGACTTTCTACCATGTATTCCTAAATAACTACCACGCTTTGCATGGTAAGCTAGTTTAAAATGCTCTACGCTATGCCTATACTTAATTTACTACGAGTAATATTTGTTATATTCTGGTTGAATCTTATATAAATCCTACATATAAAACGCTGACGACTAAATCTAAGGAATTATAGGCATCATATTTCTGGCCATTTGTTGGCATTTGCTTCGCGTGTTATTCTCAAAATGTTACTATTAGAATTTCTTAGTCATAGTAGTATTTTAACATCAAAATAATGCTTATTATTATGGCCAATGTCAGATAAATTACCATAGCTTTACTTTGATTAGGCAAATTCATTTACGTTTATGGTTCTAGCTTTAATTTTATAGCATTACCAGTGTATGTTAGTATTTTTGACAACAACGTAAATCCTAAGACTTAATCCATTCCTGAAATAGTTTAAAATGATATGTTTTGACTAAAATTTCACATAGATTTACAAAGCTACCAAGACAGTGTAAACTCTATGTAAAGTCACTCGATTTAACGACAAACTCCCTAAAGCTTCAAAATCACTCGTCTTTGGTTGGTTTAGCTTGTCTTCCATACAATGATACACTCTATATAGCATTACACCCACTGTCAATAACGACAACAATTAAATACAATGTAGTAAAAAGTACCAAGTTGCCAAAATTAGTAAAAACTACGCAGCTGTGTACGTTCTCTTGTCCCTTTATTATCCTAGCCCGTAATAAACTCTACTGTCACCATCATACATACCGAACTTTCTAATAAATTCGTTAGTTTCTAACAAATTCGGATTTGTAGACTGGTGTTAGTTTTTAATACAGATTTTTCTTTTGCCATTTAACGACAACTCTCTATAACGTCAAAATATGCACCAGTCCCCTGAATGTCATTATATATAGTTTATACTGTAACTAAACAACCTTGTGAGAAATGATGTGTCAAGGTGAAAAAGTTCAAAATGAACGCAGATAATGTGATGGTCAGATTAAAACATCTACGATTTTAGGGGGCAATATGACCTCTAAGATGCAAGATGGTCGCATAAGATGGAATGGATAGGCCATTGCACTGCATGAAACTTTTCTAGGTATTTTTGGTCAGCACCCTTTTGTGCACCCTAACTGCATTTAGACATAAAATACTAGACAATGAATGTGCATAATCTCTTTAAGCAGACATCATAAATTTTCTACTGAACAAATTATTTCATTACATGACCATAAATGGATATCCTTATGAGGCCTTAAACACCATAAATGGCTATTGAACTTGTTAGAACATGTAAAACACGATTGAGTCACAAACTTGTTGCATGTTACTCAATAAACGGGTTTAGGCATATTTAATATGCTTAGGCTGTATTTATGGACTATGGTGGGATAATTTATTTTATAGAAATGATAATGATGATGTATTTGGAAATGTATTTGTGCTGTGTGATGGAAAGTGCCAGTATGGCACGTCAATGTTGTTCCTTGTTTGGCCCACTATTGTAACATGAGAGCTGAACTGGTCACCTACATGACTGCATTCGGTCAGTGTGGATTTTTACACCTAACACCTTTTAACTTATCTGGTGAACTCATGTTTCCCTTCTACAACAAGCTAATTCACTAAAGTACTTGCATGCTATGTTTGCCCCTCTGAAGTACTGCAATAGGAAGACATGAATAAATTTTTACAAAAGTGTCCAATCTCTTACTTGGCCAGTCAAGTCATGTTTAAGGTTAAGTTCTGAACAAGTAAATAGAACATAAGTTCTGGCTAATAATATCCAGGATTAAACCTAGGCCTAAAATGGTATTAAGAATTCATAGACTCACTCATAGATCTTAATAATTAATTGAGCTTACACTGCTTTATTTGCAATTATGCTAATTATATTGAATATCAACATAATGATGATATTTATTTACTAGTGGTCACCTAGTGATCGAAAATCGAGCATAATTAATTAAATATTTAAATATTTTTTATGTATGCAAAATATCATACTCTTCCATCCCGCTATTTTTTTGCTACACATATCATATATATACATTTGCATACACGAGCTAGTTTGAATGAGCTACGATAGTATTTTTTAGGATCAGTGTGTTTGTGAAGACTAAAAAGTAAAAATTATTTTTTTATTTATCTTCAGCTTTAAAAAAATGGCTGAATATTATTATTAACATTCTAAATTCTTATAATCCGTATGATACACAACTCAACCAATTTTGTGTATCTTTTAGACAGCAGTCTGTTAAATCTTAGTTATCATGCAAGCAAAAAGTATGTAATTCACCTTCAAAATCTACTTGGAGAACCTTACCTGTCTTGTGTATATTAAAATACATTACAAATTTGAACAGATGCTTTTTTTGTTGAGGTTCTATTCACAAATGAAATTGGTCTCATCACATGTGCCCTTTTTTGAGTTGTTTTTTTGGAAAGGATGTCAGCTGTGCCTTTATATGGTTAGTTCCATTGTTGTCATTGTGCCCATGTAGCTGTACTTTAACTGATTTTGAACAGAAAGTTCTTGAATGATTATTTTGCGTATATGTAACAAAATAAAATATTAAAACACTAATGTAACTACTTGTTAATCAGGATTTAAAGAAATTAAAACCTGTTCAATAGCCTAATAAATTAGCAATTTTATCTTGTGCTGCCTTTCCTTTTTTTTAAATTACCTACAATACAGCACCAACCCACCCACCAACACCACCAATACCAGCGCATTGGACCACATTATTAATTTTGTGGCGCGAGCTTGCGCCACACGCGCGCCAAGTGCTGTCAGTTGATCTGTAACTTACGAAAAACAACGTCTGCTAATGTAAAATGTTTTACAAGTATTAAATATATTATTATTGAACTAGAGCCGTTAGACTGTTCTTTTCAATCTCCTGAAAAATTGCTGGTAGAGTAGATGGTGGATATGCCTGCACCAATGTAGCACATGGTGGACGACTACCATGTGCTACATTGGTGACCCCGCACTGCAAACACATGCATACTTGAAAGTTTATGAATGATTATTTTGTGTTGTTGGGATGTTTGAAGACTCCCAAATTGTAATTATCTTATAACATAGAAACAGACAGAATATTCTACTTAGTAGTTTCATAAGCTACGGCAAAGGTGTCCCCCGTTCCTATGCCTCATATAGAGAAACGTTCATAGTAACATGCCTATAAGCAGTGATAGGTATTTAGACTTTCCATATCACCTATCTAGAAAAATTATATGAAAATGAAAATATATTTATTTCTTTTCACATTCACGTTAAATTACAGTTTTTGGGACACTCCTTTTAAGTTAAAAACCTTGTATTAGGAGGCCCCGCTCTTCCGCTAGTTATTTAAAAATACAAATACATAGGTGCTACTTACATTTAAGTTGGGCTTGGAGAGTGTGTGTGTGATATAACTATGATACTACCTCTAAAAGAGCTTCGGTTTGTTGGTATGTTTTTGCTTTAATCCATTTGGTTAACTTTTTCTTAAATTCATATTTAGGTTTATTGCTTAAATTGAGGTTCCTGTTGAGTCTATTATATAAAGCTGATAGTGTATCATATTGGTTTCTGGCAAATCGAGTTATCGAGTGAAATGGAAAGGGCTATGCACGGAGTCTCTGATGGACCGCATTCGGAACGAAGTGATCTATCAGAGAATCAAAGTCACCGACATAGCTCACCGTATTGGCAAACTGAAGTGGCAGTGGGCCGGTCATATTTGCCGAAGGACAGACAGTCACTGGAGCAGACGAGTTCTCGAGTGGAGACCACGCCTAGGCAAACGTAGTGTAGGACATCCGATATTATAAGTTTGTAAGATGTATAGTTAGGGGTTTTCCGATAATAAATATAGTGTCTAACAATAAAACAGAAATGTGTGGAATGCTAAAAAGTAATTGTGTTTGTTTTCAGGTTGTTCGACAGTCCTCATACGCCCAAAACGTTACTGGAGAAGTGTTCAACCCCAACACACCCCACTATTAGATCCAGGCTGTTTCCACCCAAACAGAACGCTCCAACAGGTACAAACTTATTATGAATTCTTCCATCTGCCACTGACAAGTTGTTGGCTGATAACACTGTCAACCTTTTCCATCCCCTTAAGAATGAAACCTTTCTTAGGGGTACACATTTGTCAAGGGAGACTTTTTATAAGTAGAATGCTTCCCTTTCTAGATAAAACATCGACTGTAAATACATATGCATGCAAACACTTCAACTTCAGAATTATGTTTTCATCGTGGAGATGATGGTACTGCCAGTGTCAAGTACAGAGACTGTACAATGTTAAAAAGGTGTTAACAGAAAAAAGGACAAGGGATATAACTGGGAAAAGCACTGATTACAGTTAGGTGGTAGAAAATACAACTGTGAAACTACATACTTATATGAAAAATACACATAATACAATACCTTACGTATTAAAACATAAATACCATATAATAAGAGCAACATAAATAGCCATAAACCATAATATATGTATAAAAAAACTTATTAAATGGTAATATTATTTTAAAATTGTATTAGTACTGGCAACACAAAAGCTCTCTGCTACACATACTTAAGCGTTCGCCCCGGCTCGACTGACTCAAGTTCAAACCGAAAGTCGAAATTTTTTCACAATTATTTTCTAAATTTTATTTGCAACTGTGTCTTGTTGCAAGCCAAACTAATTTGTGTTTTATCGTATCTCTGCTAATGGTGTGGTATTGTCAGGCATGCCGTCTGGCTCCAGCCACCACCTGCACCCGCCGTGCCCGAGCGACGAGGACAGCGCGCTCGGCAGCCTGCCGCCCGACGACGACGACAGTGCCATACATTTGAGACAGCATCGACCTCAGGCCAACGTAAACCCTTTCACGCCGGACGGTGAGACATGCATTCAATACGTTTATAATTTATTTTAATCAGAAACAAACAGTCTTTTAATATGAGATATGAATACTTACAGACGGTTTCCTAAATATAATTGAATATAGGTACATAATTGAAGCGTCTGAGGGTTCCGGGTTCGAATCCAGCCGTGTACCTATGAGTTGTTTTTCAATTCTAGTACATTATCCGATTGCTTAACGGTGAAGGAAAACATCGTGAGGAAACCTGCACACTCCTGAGAAGAAATTCAAAGGTGTGTATGAAGTCTACCAATCCGCACTGGGCCCGCGTGATGGACTATGGCTCATACACTCTCTGTAGGAGAGTATTCTTGAACCCGTGCAGTGGGGACGTATATAGGCTATTGATGATGACATAATTGACAACTTAATCTGACAACACTGGAAGAGTGAAGGACACGAGGTGGCCTCATTGAAACTTATAAAATACTCAACGGGCACTACACTGAGCAACATCAGAACCTTGTTCACTGTGAGCCAGAACAGTCCATTGAGAGGGCACTCAATGAAGCTCACCAAGCTTCTATGTAGGAGCAACCCTAGGAAACACTTCTTGACTAACCGTGTAGTGCATTCTTGGTACGCTCTGTCTGAAAGTGTTATAAGTGCTACTTCAGTGAATTGTTTTACAAACACACTAGACAAACATTTAGAAACATTAAAACAAGTGTGGGACGATTATGTTAGACAAGTGGCAGGAGTCACGTGGAACAGAGTGGCTCAAGAAAGAAAGGAATGGAAAAGGTTGGAGGAGGCCTATGCCGAATGGCAAACAGATTTAGGAAAGATAACGAAGCATCAAATATTAGATTAAATTGTTCATTCATTATAAGATTTCAATGTTAGTTCGTTACATAAGAATCAAATGTACCAAGTGATCTGAGTAAAAGGCTATATTATTATAAAACAAGTGCAGTGATATACACGCATCAGCTCGAAGAGCTACTAGTATCAATCAAATAATAATAATAATGTGTAAAGATAAAATTCCTCCACACCTCGCTGGTTCAAGAACTGACTCTACCTAACTGAGCTACCGTGACTTTCGCATTCTTACTTATTTCTAACTATTTTCTATTCAGGTCAAGCATTCAACAAGAAGAAACGAGCATTATCCAAGACACCTGGGAACTGGGACTTGACGCCAGAGCAGCCAGCTAAACGACTGAGGGTAAGTCACCGACACATTTTTATGCACCATTGGCTTTCGACTCTCCTGGTAGTAAATGATGATGTCATTAAAATATACTAATATCCAGATTTTGTTTGTGTTAGGGACACTATCAAAAAGAAAACTCTTTGCTGTTGAGGGAGCGAAACTATGTAATAACTTCCATATGTGACATAAGAAATATTGAGTCATTTGAGTCCTTCAAACAGTTACTTTGTCTGCCTGTTACCTAAAGCTGCCGCCAAACAGCACTTCCTCTCTTTTTTCTCTATCTTTGATCTATAAAAAATCTAACTTAAATCTAACCCCACCGGTTATCGGTTCTTCGAGCGATGTGGCCTGCCCATTGCCACTTCAGCTCACTGACTCGTCTTCCGACTGTACATGTTTGAAATTGCGGAGGGCTAACTTCAGAGAGGCGTGCATGCGTGAAATAGCGTGCGAGTACTGTAACAATTTTGTTAACAATAGGCTAGTTGACTAAATTTGAAAACTTATTTAAAAATATACTTTAATATCTATTTTATCGCAAAAAAAGCCCTATATTTTAAAGAAAAAGCAATATTTACATTACGTATTTTGTATTTTAAAAAAGCAATTCATATTTCCCTCTAAAACTCTGCACAGTGTCATGTCGTCTTGAATGACGTCACAGCCCGCGACGTCACCTGCTCTGTGATATGAACACGTCAACAACAACAATGACGTGTTGCGTGTGGTAACGTCACACGCTCCTGCGCCGCGTGCTGCGTGCGAACACTGTCACGTCACTTGATGACTATTTTTTTCGAATTCATTTTCTAAAAATATTAATAATCATCTTTAACTTTTTTGAGAAATAGACTGGGTTTTTCCTATCTACGTCTCTTCATTTATATAATTAGAAACTATAAACCAAGCAATTTGCTATTAGTGGACACAAGCCTATTGCTCGTTGACATCGTTTAGATATTTTTCTGTGCATATTACCGTACCTATTATTTATGATTTTCAGTATGAAATCAGACCGTATCAGACAGTATCAGACAGTATCAGACTCGCTCTTTTACGACAACTGTTTGACGTGCTTTCTATTTTCCAGGAGTCCAACATATCTCGCTACAACGTGGAGTTTCTAGAGCTGAACGTGATAGGGCGGGGGGAGTTTGGTCGCGTCGCAAAGTGTGTCAACAAGCTGGACGGATGTATATACGCGCTCAAGCGCTCCCTGAGGCCGGTGGCGGGGTCCGCGGCGGAGCGGCGAGCCCTCACCGAGGTGTACGCGCACGCAGCCCTGGGGAAACACCCGCACGTGGTCAGGTAAGTGGCACCACACTCACCGGTCCCCTAACTGAAGCTATACAACGTGTACAAAAAAGGAGTGATAATACATAAAGGTGGGTATATATCCCTTGTATAGAATACACTGTGAAAGTAGCAGCGTTGTAAAGGTTAGTTTACATTTCCATACATTTTTATTTCATAGGTGTAACGTCGTAATTTTTAACGACCCTAAATGTTTGTTTACCAACGCGAGCACTGGGGTCAATGATCGCAGACCTTATCTTTGGTTTTAGGGATTATTGACACATGTAGTCAATATTTTAAATTCGTTTTTCTCCAGATTCGTACGGTTTACAGATGTCTACTACCGCTCCAAAGGTTACATTACCTAACATATACCGCACTTAAGTTTTATCACTCCTTTTTTGTACACGTTGTATAGTCACATTAAATTCTCATGTAACCCTCTGATAAAACCTTGGATTATCGCTAATATATTAAAAGTATAAACATGCCAAGGTTTGTTTGGTTGGTAGTATTGTGCGACGGAACATTCTCTGAAGTAATTTCATTTTAAAGATGCACTCATATACATGTTACTCGTTAATAAAAACTTTTTTATTCCGTGATGGTAGTTATCGATTCTACCCGCGATTTTATGTGTGTGCCATGTTAGCTCAGTTGTGTAGAGCGTCAGTCCTTGAACAATTGAGGTCTGGGTTCGATCCTGGCTCGTACCAATGAGTTACAATTTGTTATTTATGTACGAATGATAACAATCATTACCATTGGCTTTTCTGTGAAGGAAAACATCGTGAACAAACCTGCACACTCCTGAGCAGAAATTCAAAGGTGTGTGTGAAGTCTACCAATGCACACTGGTCCCGAGTGGTGCACTATGTCCCATACACTCTCTGTAGGAGAGTAGGACTGAGACCTGCAGTGGGGACGTGTATAGGCTGTTGTTGATGATATACTTAACTACTCTCTCCTCCCCATCGTTCATCTATTCTTCGAGCGATTTGACTTGTCACTGACTCGTCGAGTTTCCTACTGTAGCCACCCCTGTTGAATGTAACTATACACTTGCAGATATTACTCTGCGTGGGCTGAAGATGACCACATGATCATACAGAACGAGTACTGTGACGGAGGATCGTTGCAGCAGATGATCGAGGAGAAGCCCCTCCCGGAGAGCGAGCTGCTGGTGCTACTGGCGCACGTCGCTGATGGACTAGCGTGAGTTGAATTTACTATATTGTTTAGTCGTTAACTACGACGTAGGGATAAGCTAATTTGGTGGAAAGTTAAAACAAGCACGTATAAATTCCGTGATAAAATATAGATCGACAAGTCAGTGAGCTCAAGTCGCAATGGGCAGGCCACATCGCTCGAAGAACCGATAACCGGTGGGGAGTAACGTTCTCGAGTGTTGACCACGTACCAGGGAGTCCCCCTACTAGATGGACCGACGACCTGGTTAGAGTCGCAGGGAGTCGCTGGATGCAGGTGGCTCGGGACCGGTCGATGTGGCGTACCGTGAAAGAGGCCTATGTCCAGCAGTGGACGTTTGCCGGCTGATGATGATGAACAACGCTGAGGCCCAAGCAAACTCTTACAATGCCTTGGTAAACAACAGCGGATGTACCATCTCATTTTCTCCTACGTCAAATCTTATGAATTTATGTCTGTCTCTTTTTACTGTCGCTTTTTCGTTTCATCGACATTCAAATCACAACGATGCTAAATATGTTTTCACTTCAAAATGTCAAACTAGTCCGTAAAATTCTGTCGTTGACTGCACTAGTACAGTGTGATACGTTTATATATAAAAAAAAGATTATCTATGTATCTATCTGTTTTCCGCAGATACATACACTCTATACAGCTGGTGCACATGGACGTGAAGCCAGGCAACATCTTCATATCCACGGACGCGGCCAACGCGCCCAGCTCCGACGAGGAGGACGACGCGGCGTCCCCGCACAAGTACAAGATAGGTGAGAACACACGAGCAATACACACACCTATACACTCAAAAAAGTACGTGATGCATTACCCTACTGTCGCATCACGCATTACTCGAACCCACCGAATCGATCAATATTACAGGTCTATCCAGGTATATAATAATATTCCTGATATTTGAAAACAAGAGACAGATAAACAATTTACGAATAAATTAAGGTCGCTCCTAATTAGAAAATCATATTATATAATTAAGGAATTTATGGATGATAAACATGTATAAAGTTTGACTATCCTTGTTTTGGAATGTAGTATAAAATTTGACATTGAATTATTATTGTATAAAATTTGACATTTATTATTATTATTGTATACAATTTGACATCTATTATTATTATCGTATAAAATTTGACATTTATTATTATTATCGAGAAAAAAAATACTTATACATTTTGCTATGCCCTGACGGGGTTCATGTATGTAGATCCGAATAATATTTGAAGTCTAATGACTCTATGTACATGAATGAAAATAAACCGATATGATTTGATTTGATCATAACCTGTAGGGTACTTCCCGGTGTTCTAGAATCCTGAAATTTGGCAAGAAGCAAGCAAGGTCTTACATCACAAGTATACGAATAAATCTGAAAACCATAGTTATTTAATTATCACCAGCCTATACATGTCCCCACTGCAGGTCTCAGTCCTGCTCTCCTACAGAGAGTGTATGGGACATAGTACACCACGCGGGACCAGTGCGCATTGGTAGACTTCACATGCCTGTTCAAGACATGCAGGTGTCCTCACGATGTTTTCCTTCACCGTTAAGCAATCGGATAATGTACTTGAATTGAAAAACAACTCATAGCTACACGGCTGGATTCGAACCCGGAACCAATGCGCCCACCGACGCTTCTATTATTTAATTTAATTATATCACTTTGAAATAAATATTGTACTATTACAAAGTTACATTTGCTGATGAAGTATTGATCGTAATATGGACGCATGTATGGGATATAATTTTGTCAACTGCAAAGTTTAGTTTGTTCTTCAGTCGGACTTTTTCGTCGCAGCATTGTTCGGTGTTTGCTTCCTTGCATATTATTTATTATTTTCAGTATGTTACTTATTCATTTTTTTAATATAAATAATGTCTTTAACCAGTGGTTATCTAGCCAATGACGAGTAAAATTAGGTGAACAAATTTTGAGGTTATAAACTATGCCGAAGCCATTTCTTCAGATTTCTCAATAAAATGTATAATGTGTACATTTTATCGCTTAATTTGGATTCTTGACGAGAACTTCAAAGACCAGCCTTGGTTTCAACATTATTCGAAAGAATCCATATGCCGAATGTGCTCGACATGGTAAACTCCGATCGCGTCGAAACCCTCGCAATTTTGCGTAATTGATACTATAACACCGTCCATGACACTTTGCACTATATCACACCATTATAACACAAAAAAAAAACAGTATTATTAACCAATTAACAAAATTGCAATGAACATATTTTTCAAGTTCGCGCCAAGAATCTACTGATTCATGTATTATGTATGCAGGTGACCTAGGCCATGTGACCTGTATATCGTCGCCATCGGTCGAGGAAGGTGACTGCAGATATCTCCCCAGGGAGGTATTGCAGGAGGACTTCACGCAGCTGACGAAGGCAGACATATTCGCTTTTGGTGAGTGATTTGATTATTTTTAATCAAGTTTTTTTTCTTGTGTGACGGTAAGTGAAGATAAAACCGTTGTATAGTAAGCATGCACCCAGGAGCTCTATTTTTGATTCGCTCTACGCGCCGCGAGCGCTCGATTTTTCATTCTCGATTCAGAATTAATAATAATAAATATAAACAGGCCAGTGTTGCCATAAACTAAATTATTATAAATTGTATGTATTGTAATGCTATGTAAAAGGCGTGGTCTGAAAAGCAGGTCTGCCGGCGGCTTGCCAACGGTAGACCTGAGCCCATCGGCCGTTTTGTTCCGATTAGCTATTAAGATTTACGTATAGATATACCATTTTACAAATTACAAGAGGAACAAATAAAAGTATTTTTTATTTATTATTTCTACTGATTTTCGTTCGACTTGTGAAATTTGGTATTTTTGAATCGCTCTTCTGCAACGAGTGTTCGGGACCACTCTTTGCGGAGGCGAGCGATAGACTACACGTCATCGTCGAACACTGACATTACCACTTATTGACATTGACAGTAGGAACTGTTCTATGAACTTTGCGTTCCGTTTTCCTTGCATGAATTACTGGTAATTCATCATCAGCCGGGATATATCCACTGCTGGACATAGGCCTCCCTCATGGTACGCCACATCGACCGGTCCCGAGCCACCTGCATCCAGCGACTCCCTGCGACTCTAACCAGGTCGTCGGTCCATCTAGTAGGGGGACTCCCTGGTACGTGGTCACCACTCGAGAACCTTTACTCCCCACCGGTTATCGGTTCTTCGAGCGATGTGGCCTGCCCATTGCCACTTCAGTTCACTGACTCGTCGAGCTATGTCGGTGACCTTCGTTCGTCTACGGATTTCCTCATTCCGGACCTTATCGTGTAGAGAAATTCCGAGCATAGCTCGTTCCATTGCTCTCTGAGTGACTTTGAGCAAGAAAAGTATTTCAAGTCAGAAGATTTATTACTTCGCCCAAGCTCAATCCCACACATGTATATATATATATCTTTATTAATACGTTTGTTGTCAGGCTTGACGTTGTACGAGGCGGGCGGTGGCGGTCCGCTGCCTCAGAACGGCTCCGAGTGGCACGACATACGGGACGGACGTCTGCCGGAGCTGCCGAGACTGTCCAGGGAGTTCAACCAGCTGCTCAAGGTTTGTAACACTAAACTACACCACAAAATATAATTGGGTTTTGAGTAGTGTGACTGAATATTTGATATTGAAGTTGATTTTTATTTATTCTTGTTAAATTGGGCAGTTGAATGCGTTGAACGTTGATCGAACGTTTAATTGGGCAGATGATTGAACATTTGATTGGGGTTGAATTGGGTAGTCGATTGATCATTAAATTACGTTTGAATTGGGTAGTGTAAACATTTGATTGGGGTTGAATTGGGTAGTTGCTTGAACATTTATCTGGGGTGGAATTTTGTAGTTGATTGAACATTAAATTGCGTTTGAATTGGGTAGTGAATACATTTGATTGGGGTTGAATTGGGTAGTTGCTTGAACATTTATCTGGGGTGGAATTTTGTAGTTGATTGAACATTAAATTGCGTTTGAATTGGGTAGTGAATACATTTGATTGGGGTTGAATTAGGTAGTTGCTTGAACATTTATCTGGGGTGGAATTTTGTAGTTGATTGAACATTAAATTGCGTTTGAATTGGGTAGTGAATACATTTGATTGGGGTTGAATTGGGTAGTTGCTTGAACATTTATCTGGGGTGGAGTTTTGTAGTTGATTGAACATTAAATTGCGTTTGAATTGGGCAGTGAATACATTTGATTGGGGTTGAATTGGGTAGTTGCTTGAACATTTATCTGGGGTGGAGTTTTGTAGTTGATTGAACATTAAATTGCGTTTGAATTGGTTAGTGAATACATTTGATTGGGGTTGAATTGGGTAGTTGCTTGAACATTTATCTGGGGTGGAGTTTTGTAGTTGATTGAACATTAAATTGCGTTTGAATTGGGTAGTGAATACATTTGATTGGGGTTGAATTGGGTAGTTGCTTGAACATTTATCTGGGGTGGAGTTTTGTAGTTGATTGAACATTAAATTGCGTTTGAATTGGGTAGTGAATACATTTGATTGGGGTTGAATTGGGTAGTTGCTTGAACATTTATCTGGGGTGGAATTTTGTAGTTGATTGAACATTAAATTGCGTTTGAATTGGGTAGTGAATACATTTGATTGGGGTTGAATTGGGTAGTTGCTTGAACATTTATCTGGGGTGGAGTTTTGTAGTTGATTGAACATTAAATTGCGTTTGAATTGGGCAGTGAATACATTTGATTGGGGTTGAATTAGGTAGTTGCTTGAACATTTATCTGGGGTGGAATTTTGTAGTTGATTGAACATTAAATTGCGTTTGAATTGGGTAGTGAATACATTTGATTGGGGTTGAATTGGGTAGTTGCTTGAACATTTATCTGGGGTGGAGTTTTGTAGTTGATTGAACATTAAATTGCGTTTGAATTGGGTAGTGAATACATTTGATTGGGGTTGAATTGGGTAGTTGCTTGAACATTTATCTGGGGTGGAATTTTGTAGTTGATTGAACATTTGATTGGGATTGAATTGGTAGTTGATTAAAGATTTGATAGGGGTTGATTTGGTTAGTTGACATTTGATGAAAGGGATAAACTCCATTAGTTAACTGAGTAGTTGTATATTTTGACTATATTGTTGTTTTTATTGTTCAGAAAATGGTAGACCCCGACCCGTCGGTTCGTCCCTCTGCCGCCCGTCTCCGCAAGCACCCCCTCCTGCACCCGTGCGGTAACAAGAGCAAGTCTCAGCTGCTCAGAGAGCTGGCGGCTTGCAACATGAAGAACGAGCTGCTGACGAGGAAACTGCAGGAGGCTGCCAAGTTAGTATACAACAGTAGTAGCGATGCATTACGCGTGATGTTACGCGACCGCGTAATGTTGCATTACACATTACTAGAACTCAAACATAATGCATTACTCATAGCATTCCGCGCGCATGTCCTCGTTCTGCACCGCTCACTCACACTATTTAGATACGCCGAAGAATCACAAGAACAGACAGGACGCACATATGTTACTAGTAGGACGCTAAGGCTTACATTCTACGTATTTTAATTCCGAGCACGTGATGTTTAAAGAGACCTGGCTAAGGTCACGGGTAGTCGCAGGTGGCTCGGGACCGGTCGATGTGTCATACCATGGAGAAGGAAGTCCAGCAGTGGACGTTTCCCGGCTGCAGCTGCTGATGTTTAGAGAGCATGACATTACAAATATTACAATATGAAAAGATATGTAGCATGTCAGCGCACGGTGCGTATTTCAAGTGATAAGTGATGTTTAGAGTGATGTGTAATGGTACGATGTAATATTACGTAATGTAATGACATATCACATTACTTTAAAAAGCACTGTATTGGGCATGTGTAATATACACACTGGGACCGCCCCCTACTAGATGTACCGACTACCTAGCAAAGACCTATATATTTTGTTTTTGGTGAATTTCGATAAAATTCATATGGGATCACCTCTGCAGTATGTTCTATCAAACAAAAATAGAATCATCTAAACAGATTTACAATTGGCGGAGTTATCGAGTAATATACATACCTTTTTTGAATCCCTCTACTAGATGTACCGACGATCTAGTAAAACGATGACACGAAATACAACGTTAATAATTCACAGGTGCATAAAATCTCTAACACCATCTACGCTGCCGCCGGAGTCGGCTAAGTTCCGCACGAGGTCAGCGAAGCGGCTCCAGGTGCACGCCAAGGACACGCCGAGGACGCGAGGACAGAAGCCGAGGATCGATGCCCAACTAGCTGACATCATACAGGCGGTCACATCGCCCATCACCAACGAGCGGAGGAGGAAGGGGAAAAAGGTATGTCTCCACTGCAGGTCTCAGTCCTACTCTCCTACAGAGAGTGTATGGGACACAGTGCACCACGCGGGAACAGTGCGCATTGGTAGACTTCACACACACCTTTGAATTTCTGCTCAGTAGTGTGCAGGTTTGTTCACGATGTTTTCTTTCACAGAAAAGCCAATGGTAATGATTGTTATCATTCGTACATAAATAACAAATTGTACCTCATTGGTACGAGCCAGGATCGAACGCAGACCTCGATTGTTCAAGGACTGACGCTCTACACAACTGAGCTACCATGGCTTGCAGTTTTAGGGTCCCGTACCCATTCCTTTGTCACCAGGCTGTATCTCATGAACCGTGATAGTTAGACAGTTGACATTTTCACAGATGATGTATTTCTGTTGACGCTATAACAACAAATACTAAGAAAAAGATTAAAAATGTGATTTTTTGCTCGTTTTTGCTCGATATTGATAACGGTCATAGGTAAACGTTTGAAATATTCACAGAATATTTACTTATATATATTTTCTTGAAAAATAATTAAAATAAAACTAATATTTAAGAGGGGGCCACAAAACAAACGTGATTTTTGCCGTTTTTTTTATAGAGAATGGTACGGAACCCTTCGTGCGCGAATCCGACTCGCACTTGGCCGGTTTTTATTTCATCACCTCCCCAATAATATATAACAAATTACCAATCACCCAAACTGAGAAAAACTTCGTGTCATTTAAATGTATATGCCTTTTTAACATATGACTTAAAAATCTTACTACTCTATTATATATTTTTTATAATTTTATTATTAATTATTTTATTATTTTCAGGACGACGCTAAATATCCCCTGACGAACGACGATAAGAAAAGTGTGAGAAGTTTTTCTAAATAACATTTACATATAATTCCACTTACTCTATAAGCAAAGTACATATTTCTGTTGGTAGTAAGAAAAAACCAACAAATTGTCACTTCGGGGGAAATTTTTTATTTGTATGAAAAATAGACTAGTTATCATTTACAAAATGTATATCCCTATTTTGATACTGAAGTTAGACATTTAAACAAACTGATGAGTGTAGTGTCACACCTCGGACACTTCAAACAAATGTCGTGATATCGGTCCCTATTCGCATACGTACGGATGACATACCAAATTTTCACGTGTGTGTTACTGCCACTTTAACACGAAAAAGAAGTAAGAAACCGACTTCAACTGCCCTAACAGTCTACAGCGTTCATCCCCTAAAATTCCCCCCCTTAGAGGTAGAATTAGAATGATCTGGTTATATATTTGTTTTTTGGTGAATTTCGAAAAAAATTATATAGAATCATCAAAATAGATTCATAATTGGCGGAGTTATGGCGTAACATACATACCTCCTTTTTTTGAAGTCGGTCGAAAAGTTCGAAAAATATCCAAAGAAGAAAAAGAGTTTTATTACATAATAATCGGCTATATAAGTCCACGCAGACATGACCCCTTAAAGATCGCCACGTAAAACTTGTAAGTCGGGGTGATCGCAGTAAGATGTTGTGTTACATAGGTAGCTGACCATATCCTGAATAGTTTTACAGAACCGTTGCCAAGTACACAGGTTTTTAGGGTTCCGTACCCAAAGGGTAACCAACAGGACCCTATTACTAAGACTCCGCTGTCCGTCTGTCACCAGGCTGTATCTCATGAACCGTGACAGTTAGATAGTTGACATTTTCACAGATGATGTATTTCTGTTGACGATATAACAACAAATACTAAAAACCAGAATAAAATAAATATTTAAGTAGGCTCACATACAACAAACGTGACTTTTAGACGTGCGTTTTAAAGTACTAGTAACGCCATCTAGTGACGCGTAGCAAAACTAAACCGAAAACGGTATTTATGCGCATTCGTTAGTGGATTGTTCGGTGCATGTTATTTATGGTTTTCCGTATTTTAAATATCGATATTCTGTACGGAACCCTTCGTGCGTGAGTCCAATTCGCACTTGGCCGGTTTAAGATTGGCGTAGGTATGACAGTTGTATGAAAAAAATGTCGACAGTTTTTAATAATAATAAATTCTATATTTTCGCATTGATTAAACTTTTTTTCTCTCTCTCGTATGCGGGCGCGTATAAATATCCACGCCGAATTTCCTGTGGATAGGGTCCAAACCAACGCATTTTTTTACTTTCTTTCTTATTTATTTTCTTTACGATTATGTTTTTTTTTATTCCGATCCAGACTTACTCGTAATACCGATTAGGCAAGTATGTTATATGCCAACATACAAATAGTTTTTTTTAACTCTGCCATAAGAAAAAACCTCCCGTAGCTGTAAGAAATAGATTTCTCTCACGAACGGACGGAATTAAAGTGCCTTTTATTTGTACAATACGAAGTTGTGATTGAATTTAACGAATTTACGTGTATTGTATTTAGACATTAAATATATAAACCAACGTCCTGTTTAACAATATCTTCCATGATTGTTATCTATTCAAAACTTTTGTGATATTTTTGATAAAGGAGTGCTTATAGGAAGAATTTACAAACTCAAATATATCACTGTGATAAGTCTATCACTTGCCTCCTTACTAGGTCCACAGTAGTAGCGGGCCGGCCCGTGACACGTTTTCCGGTACGAGAACCTTTACTCCCCACCGGTTATCGGTTCTTCGAGCGATGTGTTCTGCACATTGCCACTTCAGCTCACTGACTCGTCGAGCTAAGTCAGTGACCTTAGTTCGTCTACGGATTAGTCCACTAGTGAGCTATTGTTAACCCCCCACGTATGATCATAGTCCCCCACAGCTGACAACAGTACCTAACTAATGAACATTAATATGTTTGAGTTTGAAAAATCTTCTTCTAAGATTAGATTTAGTTTGAATCAAGTTTGGACGTATGACTTTTTATTATGAAGCTCTTGTTAAAAGTTTGCTGTCAAACTGCGATGTTAATAGCACAGTTGTGTTGCGGTAAATTAAGGTAACATAGTCAGTGCCTAATGAAGTTGAGGCTTGTGGACGAGCACGCTTTTAACATGCAGCCTTAATCCTAGTAATTAAAGTCATACGTGCAATTTTCGATCGTAAGTGTATACGATAAGGCAGCTTTTTCTAAATAGCTATATTAATAGTAATGAATAATGAATAAAAAACTAAACTGAAAAATGTATGTAATATTTATAACATAGTCCAATAATAATCATTTTTGTATAGGTGTAAAAAGAACTATATTAATTAATTTTATGTCTATAAAAATACCTATTTAAATAGTTTGTAGTGTTTTTTTTCTCGTTTCGAATTAGAAAAAAATGTGTAAAAAATATCATCTGCAACAAGATATTTTTAGAATGTAATTTTTTTTACTTACAAATTACAAAGAATCGTATTGCTTTGCTAATAAAAAAACCAATTAGTCAATTTAACGATTTTTTGTATATAAATCTGCATTGAAATGCTTTTTCCATCATTCCATTACATTTTGAAGAAAAAAGAGACGCCCCCAAAAAATCTACAATCCAAAATGGATCGATATTTTTTTTCGACACTGAATCGAATTTTTCAAAAGCGAATGTATTTTTTTTTGTTTCAATCGTAATTATTTAAAAATAGAATACTTTGTTAATAAACCATAGATTCAATTTAGATTTCGAATGTTCAGAAGGAATTCAGTTGCAGTTTAAAAGTCATAGAAACAAATATATATTAGTCATTGTAACTGTTCCTACAGGTGTAACGCATAACTGAGTCAGTTCCTGAGGTATGGGAGCGGTACGAGAGGTCGTATGTCAGTATCTCACATTTAGCCATTGTTGGCATACGAATATTTTGGGTCATTTAGAAGTAACTTGCATAATAAACTATAATTGAATAAGCTGTGATTAATAAAGGATGGAACCCCGACTGGAGTTATGCGTCGTTTGACGTTCCGTAAATACACCCTCCCGCACCGCTCACATACCTCAGGAACAGACTCAGTTATACGGTAGACCTGTACGTATTAAAGTTAAAAATAGCTTATGTATAAAATAAGTTCGGCAGTTAATTGTAAAATCTAAGTTATAATAATTTTTATACTGTCTAAAGTTACGGATATTATTTAAGCACATTATAAACTTACTTATCTTGTTAATAAATGCCTTCCACTTTGATTAGTACTTCGAATTAACACCAAGGGAATCGACAGAACAAGGTGGACCAAGAAAATGGTTTGTTAAACTGGAAAAAATTTATAACGGTAACCGTTATGATTCGGATACCGTTTCACCCTACGGAGCAGAATGTACAAAACACAAAATGTACAAAACGCAAAATGTTCATACACATTAACCATTTTTATATTGTCCACTGTTTATAAAAAACGGATATTTCCCTTTTTTTAAATTGAAATTTTAACTGCTTCCGTGGCCTAGCGGCTAACTATTGGACTACCAATCTGTAGGTCCTGGATTCGATCCCCAGTGATAGTACCTACCGGTACTCAGTTTGGTTCGTGGTAGAACATTTTCTATGTCCTGGCTAGCTACCATGTTATCTAATTCTGCCGCGAAACAGCAGTGTTAATAGCACTGTTGTGTTCCGGTATGAAAGGTAGCAGAGCCAGACCCTCATTAGATTGAGGCGCTAAATTAATTATTATTAATTTGATTATTCTCAAAACTATCCGATGAATATAGTACTTTTCGTCTGTCGTGAGGCTTTGTTCTGCATTTGCTATTTACAGAATAAAGAATCATTGCGTCGTTGCGAAAGAGGCCTTAGCCCTTTTTGTGTTTTGTACATTTTGCGTTTTGTACATTTTGCATGTTGTACATTCTGCTCCGAAGGGACGTTTGAAATGACAGCAGTAGCTGTTACCGTTTGAATTGATAGCGGTGACCGTTACGAACAGGTTTTTTGGAGCCTTATTTTAATAATAAATCCTGTGGAAGGCATTTGGTGTCTATTATTAACATATGACGGCGCGCACATGGTGGGCAGTCGGGTTATTGATTATTATCTAGTACATTAACTAGTGCGATCTCATTGCTTCTTTTTATTAATGATTGATAAACTTGTTTCTGGAAGAAATTCCTTTTTAGAAGACTTCTAGAACCTTCGAATTAAACGTCTTAATTTTTCTTTGAGAATCGATTCGATATCAGCTGCAAAAGTTCATAATGTATTATCGTTGTATATTTGTTTCGTTATTAAAATCAGTTAAACGGTAGTTTTAAAAATGGCGTCCTGGATTCGTTACTGTATTGGTTTTTGAAATGATACAAGCGAATTAAATTAAGAATTTAAAAAAAAACTAGTTTTTGCCAAAATTGCGTCTTGGCGTCGTGGGTTAAAAAATACGAATTTGTGAAAATAATTTCTGTAACTTACCTATATTAAATATTGCAGTCGTTGTTTTTGTATTTGGCGGGAACGATCGAAAAGGGATTTCTTTCTAAATTGTCAAAAATATTTTTCTTTAATAATATTATTTAGCTATTTAATGTTCTCTTGGGCTGTATTCATAGTTGACCAAAGTAGGTTGCGGAGCGATGGAAAACTGTTTTTTTTTGTAAATTTGCCAGTAAATAATCGATTTATTGTAATAAATGCTTGTTTCGATTAAATATTTGTTTTATTTCAATCTAGACGTAATCTACGTGCACCGGTGTCGCAGTATCACGTATGACATTTTAACTTATTAAAAACTTTAATTAACTTACTAACATGGCCCTAAGATTAATAACAATTATGGATGTTAAATCTGATATATACTTCTCATCGGATAAATGGAAACACCACCTTGCAAGTTTGTTTTGTAAGAACTATCATCATTATAAAGCGTCGGCGCATTGGATAAGGCGCGGTCTCTCAATATTGACGGTCCCGGGTTCGAATCCAGCCGTGTACCTATGAGTTAATAACGGTGAAGGAAAACATCGTGAGGAAACTGGACGTTTTACTGCTGCTTTATCGTGCCCAGGTAACTTGACTCTGGTCATCCCTTTCACGACCTCTCTGACCTGCTTGGCCGTAAATATGACATGCAAGTCCCTATGATTGCCATGATCTATTGACCCCATTCACTTTTCATGATGATGGTTATGAGTTCATTCGCCAGTAAAATTTAAGCGACGGGGGGTATACGTCAAGGGGGGCTTGAAAATTTGGTTATTTTTGGCTTAGGACGCACCGTTTACGAGTTATGACTTACTGAAGACCAACCATTTTAAAATTACCATTGTACTGCTATTGAACCCATTCACTTTCTAGTGATGATATTTGATGATGATGATTATGAGTTCATTCGACAGAAAAATTTAAGCGACGGGGGGTGTTCGTCAAGGGGGGCTTGAAAATTTGGTTATTTTTGGCCTAGGACGCACCGTTTACGAGTTATGACTTACTGAAGACCAACCATTTTAAAATTACCATTGTACTGCTATTGAACCCATTCACTTTCTAGTGATGATATTTGATGATGATGATTATGGGTTCATTCGACAGAAAAATTTAAGCGACAGGGGGTGTTCGTCAAAGGGGGCTTGAAAATTTGGTTATTTTTGGCCTAGGACGCACCGTTTACGAGTTATGACTTACTGAAGACCAACAATTTTAAAATTATCATTGTACTGCTATTGAACCCATTCACTTTCTAGTGATGATATTTGATGATGATGATTATGGGTTCATTCGACAGAAAAATTTAAGCGACGGGGGGTGTTCGTCAAGGGGGCTTGAAAATTTGGTTATTTTTGGCCTAGGACGCACCGTTTACGAGTTATGACTTACTGAAGACCAACAATTTTAAAATTACCATTGTACTGCTATTGAACCCATTCACTTTCTAGTGATGATATTTGATGATGATGATTATGGGTTCATTCGACAGAAAAATTTAAGCGACGGGGGGTATTCGTCAAGGGGGGCTTGAAAATTTGGTTATTTTTGGCCTAGGACGCACCGTTTACGAGTTATGACTTACTGAAGACCAACAATTTTAAAATTACCATTGTACTGCTATTGAACCCATTCACTTTCTAGTGATGATATTTGATGATGATGATTATGGGTTCATTCGACAGAAAAATTTAAGCGACGGGGGGTGTTCGTCAAGGGGGCTTGAAAATTTGGTTATTTTTGGCCTAGGATGCACCGTTTACGAGTTATGACTTACTGAAGACCAACAATTTTAAAATTATCATTGTACTGCTATTGAACCCATTCACTTTCTAGTGATGATATTTGATGATGATGATTATGGGTTCATTCGACAGAAAAATTTAAGCGACGGGGGGTGTTCGTCAAGGGGGGCTTGAAAATTTGGTTATTTTTGGCCTAGGACGCACCGTTTACGAGTCATGACTTACTGAAGACCAACAATTTTAAAATTACCATTGTACTGCTATTGAACCCATTCACTTTCTAGTGATGATATTTGATGATGATGATTATGGGTTCATTCGACAGAAAAATTTAAGCGACGGGGGGTATTCGTCAAGGGGGGCTTGAAAATTTGGTTATTTTTGGCCTAGGACGCACCGTTTACGAGTTATGACTTACTGAAGACCAACAATTTTAAAATTACCATTGTACTGCTATTGAACCGACTCACTTTCTAGTGATGATATTTGATGATGATGATTATGGGTTCATTCGACAGAAAAATTTAAGCGACGGGGGATTGTTCGTCAAGGGGGGCTTGAAAATTTGGTTATTTTTGGCCTAGGACGCACCGTTTACGAGTTATGACTTACTGAAGACCAACAATTTTAAAATTACCATTGTACTGCTATTGAACCGACTCACTTTCTAGTGATGATATTTGATGATGATGATTATGGGTTCATTCGACAGAAAAATTTAAGCGACGGGGGGTGTTCGTCAAGGGGGGCTTGAAAATTTGGTTATTTTTGGCCTAGGACGCACCGTTTACGAGTTATGACTTACTGAAGACCAACAATTTTAAAATTACCATTGTACTGCTATTGAACCCATTCACTTTCTAGTGATGATATTTGATGATGATGATTATGGGTTCATTCGACAGAAAAATTTAAGCGACGGGGGGTGTTCGTCAAGGGGGGCTTGAAAATTTGGTTATTTTTGGCCTAGGACGCACCGTTTACGAGTTATGACTTACTGAAGACCAACAATTTTAAAATTACCATTGTACTGCTATTGAACCCACTCACTTTCTAGTGATGATATTTGATGATGATGATTATGGGTTCATTCGACAGAAAAATTTAAGCGACGGGGGGTGTTCGTCAAGGGAGGCTTGAAAATTTGGTTATTTTTGGCCTAGGACGCACCGTTTACGAGTTATGACTTACTGAAGACCAACAATTTTAAAATTGCTATTGAACCCATTCACTTTCTAGTGATGATATTTGATGATGATGATTATGGGTTCATTCGACAGAAAAATTTAAGCGACGGGGGGTGTTCGTCAAGGGGGGCTTGAAAATTTGGTTATTTTTGGCCTAGGACGCACCGTTTACGAGTTATGACTTACTGAAGACCAACAATTTTAAAATTACCATTGTACTGCTATTGAACCGACTCACTTTCTAGTGATGATATTTGATGATGATGATTATGGGTTCATTCGACAGAAAAATTTAAGCGACAGGGGGTGTTCGTCAAAGGGGGCTTGAAAATTTGGTTATTTTTGGCCTAGGACGCACCGTTTACGAGTTATGACTTACTGAAGACCAACAATTTTAAAATTATCATTGTACTGCTATTGAACCCATTCACTTTCTAGTGATGATATTTGATGATGATGATTATGGGTTCATTCGACAGAAAAATTTAAGCGACGGGGGGTGTTCGTCAAGGGGGGCTTGAAAATTTGGTTATTTTTGGCCTAGGACGCACCGTTTACGAGTTATGACTTACTGAAGACCAACAATTTTAAAATTACCATTGTACTGCTATTGAACCCATTCACTTTCTAGTGATGATATTTGATGATGATGATTATGGGTTCATTCGACAGAAAAATTTAAGCGACGGGGGGTATTCGTCAAGGGGGGCTTGAAAATTTGGTTATTTTTGGCCTAGGACGCACCGTTTACGAGTTATGACTTACTGAAGACCAACAATTTTAAAATTACCATTGTACTGCTATTGAACCCACTCACTTTCTAGTGATGATATTTGATGATGATGATTATGGGTTCATTCGACAGAAAAATTTAAGCGACGGGGGGTATTCGTCAAGGGAGGCTTGAAAATTTGGTTATTTTTGGCCTAGGACGCACCGTTTACGAGTTATGACTTACTGAAGACCAACAATTTTAAAATTACCATTGTACTGCTATTGAACCCATTCACTTTCTAGTGATGATATTTGATGATGATGATTATGGGTTCATTCGACAGAAAAATTTAAGCGACGGGGGGTATTCGTCAAGGGGGGCTTGAAAATTTGGTTATTTTTGGCCTAGGACGCACCGTTTACGAGTTATGACTTACTGAAGACCAACAATTTTAAAATTACCATTGTACTGCTATTGAACCCATTCACTTTCTAGTGATGATATTTGATGATGATGATTATGGGTTCATTCGACAGAAAAATTTAAGCGACGGGGGGTGTTCGTCAAGGGTGGCTTGAAAATTTGGTTATTTTTGGCCTAGGACGCACCGTTTACGAGTTATGACTTACTGAAGACCAACAATTTTAAAATTACCATTGTACTGCTATTGAACCCATTCACTTTCTAGTGATGATATTTGATGATGATGATTATGGGTTCATTCGACAGAAAAATTTAAGCGACGGGGGGTATTCGTCAAGGGGGGCTTGAAAATTTGGTTATTTTTGGCCTAGGACGCACCGTTTACGAGTTATGACTTACTAAAGACAACCATTTTAAAATTACCATTGTACTGCTATTGAACCCATTCACAACAGTACTGTTTAGTGTTACAGCTAGCGGCTATCTAAAACAGCCTTTTAAGCAATTCAACTGCGACATATACCTGCATGTCTTGAACAGGCATGTGAAGTCCGCCGACCCGCACTGGTCCCGCGTGGTGTACTGTGTTTGAGCTCTTGCAGTGGGGACATATATAGGCTGGTGATGTGATGATGATTATATTTTAAAACGAACGACTAAATTTTGATTTGACTGGATTTGATGCGCCAAGGAAGGTATGGTCTACACTCAATCGGTTCAGAACGGGACAAGGGCGCTGCGCTGAGCTGATGCATAGGTGGGGCTTCACAACGGACTCCACATGCTGTTGCGGAGAAGTGCAGAGCATGGATCACCTCATAAACACCTGCCCAAAGTGGTCCATTCCCGGCGGACTGGAGAAACTCCACACTGCAGACGACGAGGCCACTTCCTGGCTGAACATGTTTTATTTTATATAATATACATTGTGACAATTATTAAAAAGAAAAGACCGAACGACAAATAAATAAATAAAAACGACTAAAGCCGAGACAAATAAAACCACAGTATTATCGTTAATATTTCCATTTATTCCGTGTATAATTTGTCCTACATTAGGGAAGCAGCTAGTAGAGTACAGTATATAATCATTATAATAACATTAATTTGTTGTATATACAAGGTCAGCACTTCATCACAAGTGCGGGTACATTAAAGCTCGGGGTTCAGAAAACACTGCTCTGGATTGTCTTGAATTTACCGCGATCCACCTCCATCAAAGTTTCATACTAAATTTCTGTTGCCATAATCTTTTAAAATAGAATAACTGGCTTTGATTAGTAATTACCCAAAAATAGGAGACGAAATTATAGTGTCGCGAAATAAATATCATTAATTTACAACTTTACAGTTAGCTACAATAGCAGTTACGCATCTAATGGTTCATAGATGGCGCTTTGCACAATAATCGAAAAGTGTTTAAAATGTAAATTGTGAGTCACTGTGAAGTTGTATGTTAATGATACTCAATACTCATTTCGCGACATCACAATCTGATGTCCTATTTCTAGATAGTTACTACACAAATCCAGTTGTTATATTTTAAAAGATTATGGCAACAGGAATTTAGTATGAAACTTTTATCGGTGAAATAAACTTTTTAAATTATTCACACAAATCCAGGGCCATCTTTTGAAACTTACTATCTTTATAAGGTATAAATTTTTCGGAAAATCCGTAAAAGGAACACTTTAAATTGTCAGTCTGTCTAAAAAAAGCTGAGTGTATTTTTTTGGGATAAATACAGTATGTTCATTACAATAAGTCCCCATATTGTCATACAACGTTTAATGTGGCCAAGGGACATATAGTGAACCGTGTTTTTTTTTATAATTTTTCTTTGGAAATATGGTAATATATTCGTTATCATTTATGAATTAATTGATTTGACCGTCTTTATTTATAGCCTTGTTTTTTTTTATTATACAAACCGTGATTCACTCTGCTTTCTTTATTCAAACTTATATGTGAAGGTTTTTTCATCATTCTTCATTCGGTTGGAGTAAGTTTGGCAATAACCGTCTACTTAAGGCGAGCTAACAGAAGGAAATATCTTAATAATAATTTTCGAGATAAACTTCAAGATTTTAAGGTTAAATTCAGATTTTTTTAATTTTCAAAGCGTAAAACGTTTTGTAGGAGATTCGAAAAAGTTGACTTTTTAAAATTCTATTTGAACTCTATTTAAAAGTTGTTCGAAGACTTACGTTGTGGATATTATGCGAAAAATATTGTATTTTTCAATAATATATACAGAATTTTTCATGTTTTCAAAGTCATAATAATTACCGCATTCAAAAAGAACTAAGAAACCGACTTCAACTGCCCTAAAAGTCTACAGCATTCATCCCCTAAAATGCTCACCCTTAGAGGTAGAATTATCTGGGAGCGAATTTGTTTTTTTGTCTTCTCAAAAACAGCCAAATCAATTTCGATAAAATTTATATGGGACCAACTCTGAAGTATTTTCTATCAAACAAAAAAGATTCATAATTGGCGGAGTTATCGCGTAACATACATACAAAAAGAAACATACAGTCGAATTGAGAAGCTCCTCCTATTTTGGAGTCGGTTAAAAAGATACTTAAAAAAACCTCGGAAGGGTTCCAGATTTCTTTGCGTCATATACGTAATTGTCCCCAAGTGTACAGTCGACGGGATATCGATGTAGTCAACTTTGCTTACTATAACAAAAAAAATGTCAGAACTATTTTCGCATAATTTCCACAACCACAAATTCCCAGAAACATTTATTGTCTGTTTCAATTAATGTACAAAAAAGATTTTTCATTTTTGTTATTTTTTTTTTACAAAAAACGGTGCAATTTTACAAATATTTTTTTCTTCTTCAATAAATTTAATAATTATTTACACGTACGGTAGCTAAACGATACGAATCATGACGGCGCCCGAAACGGTGGTAAAATTAATTTTAATACTCGTCTACGCGTTTAAAGCACGTCATTAGGTAAAATGAAGAAAAAAATTATAACAAAATACTGGTTTAATATTGCGTAATTTCAACATTTGTATTTTAATAGAAAAAAAGATTTAGTGCTCTTTTAATTTTTTTGGGATTAAATTAAGGCCAGTAGAATTAAACCAGTAGAAATTGACCTCGCGTTGAATTAAATTTTCTTACAATGAGAGATCAGCTCATATATAGGATTATTGTTTTGAGATTTGAAAAGTGATTTCTAAAGTTAAAAAAGCGACAAAAAGTTATTCAAAATCAACGAAAAAGGTTTCATCTCAAAAATTAGAAGAAAAAAGGCGCGCCATGACAGTATCCATTTATAAAATGAGAAAAAACCTAACCAGCGTCTAATAAACTACAATTTTAATTACATCTTATAAAAATATAATAATAAATGCATTTTTATTATTATTATTTCATTATTTTTTCCGTCGAATATGGCAACACAACGCGATCACTCGTAGCGGCTCAAAAGGCAAGTAGCCGAGGCCGACAAATGTAGAACCATGTTAATATTGTTAAGCGCGTCATCTAATAAGTCATTTTTGGAGAAGAAATCTTGAGGGGTGAGTATAAGCAGCACCGAATCGCATTTTTCTATCCATTTCTGTCACACAGAACCGTCATTTACTAGAGCGAGAAAGAGCCACTGACTACTAAACTGAGAAAATCATATAAAAAGAATATATGCGCGCCTGTTAGTGCCTTACCTTGATTAATAGTTCGAATGTTTAATAAATATAAATTTTTATCAATATCGGAGAAAACTATAATTGTCTGAAGCCAATTGTTTATATTACAAAATTAAATAAAGATTTTGTGACATCTTTGACATTGCACCCAATGAGTCTCTAAAAACGTTTTTGTCAAATTTCATTGAGATTAGTTAACCGTTCGCCTTGGCCGTTATAAAATAATCAGCCAATATACCAATTAAATTTAGTAATAAAATGTATAGTTTTAAGATGCAAACAATTACACAAAAAAATGTGAAAATTATATCTATAAAATAAGATAAAATAACTGTAAAAAAATATATTTTACACTCTACCTCAAAAATGACCTTTTAGAATAACGCTCCCATCCAACTATTCCATACAAATCACGGAGATTCCATACAAAAACCAGCCTTATAACATCTAACGCCATACAAATTAACTTAGTGTTTAAGAAAATGAGAATTAAATACAAGATAATACTAAGGAGAAACTTTGTGATGCTTTTAATACAATAGGAGTAATAAATAGTTTTCAACAAACATCTTAAATAAAACATGGATTTTATTTTTAAAAGTAGTCGGTACCGAAAAAATATGAAAAAGCTTTCAACAAAATGAGTTTTTATGTGAACGCCATTTTTTCAGTTCCAACAACTTTAAAAAAAAAACATACAGTCGTGAACAAAGTGTTTGAAAATTTTTTTTTTTAATGACCGAGGGTTTCTGAAAAAAATGCAATGATCATTTGAAGAGAAAAATTTCACTTATTTACGTTCATTAACTTTGTAAGTTACAAATAATATAAGTAAACTCAGTTTTAAAAAAAATATGTATATTGATTACACATATGTCATCTTTTAATATGAACAACTTTGATTGGTGCAACGAATAACCTTCATTCTTACCTGATTATAAGTTAACAGAAATTATAAGCTAAAACAAATTTTTTGAGACGTTTTATCTTTGTGTGTGGAATATTATTAAAAACAAAATGACTTATTATAAACACAGTTTTCTGGTATATAAATCTAGTCGCATATATTTTTGGATCTAGTTTTGAAACACTTTCGTTCACAACTATACATTTGCATTCAATAAAAATACGACAAAAAAAAATAACTTCATGTCACAGTACAATGAGTGAATTTCAACAATCAATTAAAATATAAGAGTATATTTGAAAGATTAAGGTCTCGTATTTAATGAGATATTTGGTTAACTTTATAAGCGTGTATGGGAAAAAATTTCACAAAAGAAATTTAAACTTGTCTCTATAATGGAGGATTCAGAAATTCACATAATACATCTACAGTGGCGCCTTCATTCGCTCTTTTCTGCATTTCTCCGCATTTATACAACAAATATGTGGGCGACCGAGCTTTGCTCGGATTTTTTGCCCAAAAGTACAATTTTATTTTTAAGTTGGTTTAAAAAAATCTTTAATAAATAAATAAAACACAAAATTAGAAACATTGTATCCGACCGGGATTCGAACCCGTAGACTATATGGCATTTATATTCTTGATGTCGTATATTGAAATAAATTTTGTAATGAGACTTATACTTGAATATTACAATATTAAACCTTAATCTTTCAGATAATTGTAAATAATATTAGAATTACAACTAAATAATCAAGTATTTATAGATCAACCCAAATTCGAGTTGTTTTGAGATTTCTGTTCAAACATGGCCGCCATGTCTCGGATGTTGAAAGAAGGTGACATCTTCTCTTTCCTGAAAGGAACAGTTCGAAATTGATTAAAATGTATTAATTAATGGCTAGTTTAGACGAGATCCGTAGACGAACAAAGGTCACTGATATAGCTCGACGAGTCAGTGAGAAGAGGGGGAGTAAGAGTTCTCGAGTGGTGACCACGTACCGGGAAGCGTCTACCGGGCCGTCCCCCAACTAGATGGACCAACGACCAATAACATGGTGGAGGACTATGTCCAGTAATGGACGTTTACCAGCTGATAAATTTGTCACGGATATAGTACCATCCTCTATACAAATTATTACTGTTAACTGTATAAAATATTAATGATTAATAATTATTTAAAAAATGACGTACATGAATTCACACAATGATCAAAGCTATATTGCAACTAAAATTAAAAATAAAGCTTCACGTTATCTCTCTCCGAATGCTTCCATACTAAATTTTTGTAGCCATAATCTTTTAAAATAGAATATCTGGCTTTGATAAGTAATTATAAAATTGAAAAGTAAGTGATCAACAGGGTGAAAACCGGTAGTGATCACCGCATGGTTCGAGGTTCGAGGCACACTGAAGCTTAATACCAAACTGGAAAGAGCTCGCCTGATGAAGTCCACGCTCCGGCCTCAAAATGCTTACATCTCAAACCCCGAAAGCTTTCAGCTCGAACTACACAATCGCTTCCAATGCTTAGACGCTATAGAAACCGTTGACGATATTAACGATCGGCTCGTGGAAACTGTCCATGCGGTAGGGTCTAAATTCTTTAAGGCCCGTCCCGCAAATAGAACCCAGAAACTCTCTGATCATACTCTCAAACTCATGCGGGATAGACGCGACATATGCTTGCAGTCTCCAGCTGATTCGTCAGAGTATAGGCAGCTTAATAGACAGATCTCTAAATCGATGCGACACGATATTCGCCACTTTAATACATCACGTATTAAAGACGCGATAGAGCGGAACAAAGGCTCCAAGGTGTTTGCAAAAGATCTGTCTATGGGGCAGAGCCAACTGACGAGGCTGAAGACCAATACGGGCGGCATTGTTTCGTCAAAACCGGAAGTTTTGAGAGAGATCGAAAAGTTCTATGGACAGCTGTACACATCGTCACGGAGACCAGGCGCAAGCCCGGTGAGTGACCGAAGAGCCAAACTGACCCGACACTATACCGAAGATATCCCGGACGTTTTCCGCCGGTTTCCGAAAAGGCTTCAGCACCGTAGACCACATACATACGCTCCGGCAGATTATACAGAAGACCGAGGAGTATAATCGGCCATTATGCTTGGCGTTTGTGGACTACGAGAAATCCTTTGATTCAATCGAGACTTGGGCAGTGCTTCAGTCTCTCCAAAGGTGCCACATTGACTATCGCTATATCGAAGTGTTGAAATGTTTATACAACAAAGCCACAATGTCCGTCCGAGTACAGGATGAATGCACGAAACCGATCCAAGTGCAGAAAGGTGTAAGACAGGGTGACGTTATATCCCGAAACTCTTTGCCACTGCACTGGAAGATGTTTTCAAGCTTCTGAACTGGAAAGGACTGGGCATCAACATCAACGGCGACTACATCACTCACCTTCGATTTGCCGATGACATAGTCATAACGGCAGAATCCTTGGAGGATCTGAACGTAATGCTCAATCACCTCAACAGAGTTTCCCAACAGGTAGGTTTAAAAATGAACATGGACAAGACGAAAATCATGTCAAATGTCCATGTTGCACCTATGCCGGTAGTGGTTGGGAACACTACAATCGAAGTTGTAGACGAGTATGTATACCTGGGACAGATCGTTCAACTAGGTAGGTCCAACTTCGACAAAGAGGTCAACCGAAGAATCCAACTCGGCTGGGCAGCGTTCGGAAAGTTACGACATATCTTCTCGTCCAAAATACCTCAGCGTCTAAAGACAAAAGTCTTTGATCAGTGCGTGTTGCCAGTGATGACATACGGAACCGAAACGTGGTCTTTTACTGTAGGCCGAATAAACAAGCTCAAAGTCACTCAGCGAGCAATGGAACGAGCTATGCTCGGAATTTCTCTACGTGATAAGGTCCGGAATGAGGAAATCCGTAGACGAACGAAAGTCACCGACATAGCTCGACGAGTCAGTGAGCTGAAGTGGCAATGGGCAGGCCACATCGCTCGAAGAACCGATAACCGGTGGGGAGTAAAGATTCTCGAGTGGCGACCACGTACCGGGAAACGTCTACCAGGCCGTCCCCCTACTAGATGGACCGACGACCTGGTTAGAGTCGCGGGGAGTCGCTGGATGCAGGTGGCTCGGGACCGGTCGATGTGGCGTAGCATGAGGGAGGCCTATGTCCAGCAGTGGACGTTTCCCGGCTGATGATGATGATGATAAGTAATTACATAAAAATAGGAGACGAAATTATAGTGTCGCGAAATAAATATCATTAATTTATAACTTTATAGTTAGCTACAGTAGCAGTTACGCAGCTAATGGTTCATAGATGGCGCTTTGAACAATAATCGAAAGTGTTTAAAATGTAAATTGTGATTCACTGTGAAGTTGTATGTTAATGATACTCAATTCGCGACATCACAATCTGATCTCCTATTTTTTGGATAGCTACTGCACAAATCCAGCTGTTGTATATTAAAAGATTATGGCAAGAGAAATTTTGTATGAAACTTTGATGGAGGCGGATCGCCGTAAGTTGCTTACGAAACAAAATAAATTCAAACAAAAGGAAAGCTGTCATTGTGCAGTATATATTTAAAAAGAAAATAACAACACATTATAATGACAGCAAATGAGTATCATTAACATACAACTTCACAGTGAATCACAATTTACATTTTAAAAACTTTTTTCCAATTATTGTTCAAAGCGCCATCTATGAACCATTAGCTGCGTAACTGCTATTGTAGCTAACTATAAAGTTGTAAATTAATGATATTCATTTCGCGACACTATAAATTTCATCTCCTATTTTAAGGTAATTTACTTATCAAAGTCAGATATTCTATTTTAAAAGATTATGGCAACTGAAATTTAGCATGGAAGCTTTACAAGAGGGATAACGTTAACAAGTAATCTTACCTGTCATAATCTCGACTTCGACAAGCGCTGTCTCTTCTACTCTCTTCTCCATTTCTAGAACAATCTGAGCTCTTCCTAGAAGAGTCCGAACCTCTGCTTATGCAATCGTAATCTTTCTCCAGAAATTCGGAATCGCTCTTCGTAAGATCTAGCTTCTTTATAGACAAATCTATATCTTTCCGTGACACATCGAGTTCTCTTCTTAACAAATCTGCGTCTTGGCTAGCGTAGTCTTCTCTTTTTGGGAAATCTATATTGTTCCTAGCGTAGTCTGACTCGGGACTGGAAGGAGACGGGATTGTGTCTAGGTTGTTAGCACTTTTCGCTAGCGAAAACCTCATTCTTTGCCCTAAGTCAACGGTGTTCCTTCTTTCAAATTTCGGTGGGTCCTCTTTCAGTCTATCATTAGATTCAACTTTGTCATCGAAATCCTTCTTGATTTTGATTCTGGTCAACTGTTCCGGATTGCTCCTAAAGGACTGCGAGCTGTATTTCTCTCGGAGGAACAGTCTCCGTTCCTCTTTGTATTTCTCTATGCGTTCCCTACTCAATTTCTTCTCTGTGTCGAAGCCTATCAGGTTTTTGATCTCTGTAGGTTTCTTCACGTCGAACCTTTGTATTAAACATATTTTGTTTTCAGTCGTGGGTGTTATGCTCCCGATTTTTTCGTCGATTTTGTGTTCCTCCATGTTTAAATTTAAATCAGGCAGAAACTTTCCTTTCGCTTTCGAGTCGCGTACCTCCAGGCTTTTTCTTCTATCGACGTAGGTTCGTTCGTTGCCGAACTCTTTGACAAACGCGTTCTCATCTAAAGATCTAGTATTATTCGAGTTTTTGGATAATTTATGGCTTTTCTTAGTTTTCAGTTCCTTTATGGGTTCAATTGGATTTTCTCTTATCTCTAAACTTATCTTGTCGTCTACTTTCCTTTCTAGACTCGGGTATTTTATTTCAGCTTTGAATTTCTCGAACACGAACGGACTTTTCGGCTCAGTTGGACTTTCGAATCGATTCGCTAATTCCCTAACATTCATTGGCTTAACGATATTTCCGTTTTCCTTTTCAATCGAATCGTTATCGACTGTCAAATCCGTGTCAACTGTCAGACTGACATCTCCAATTTTCAATGCATCAATTTTGACATTCTCGAATTGTCTATCGAAGTTGACGTTTTCATAATGCCGCTCCTTATCGTACACTTGGCGTTCATTCTCTGGTTCGAATACCATAGCGTTAACTTCATCTATGCTTTTCTTGAAGAATTTCACTTGGCTGTAGACATCGACATTTTCTTCTGGCGAGTCTAAAATGATCAAATCATCAACGTGCGGTTGGCAAGCTTGTTGTGTTGGCAGGCTTGCATCCGTCTGTGGCACGGTTGCATCCTCTACTATAGACAAATTCTTTTCAACGATAGATAAATTCTTTTCCAGATCGATATCCTCGTAAATAGAATCTCTGTCATTCGTAGGAGTATCTATATTGTCAATCAGTTCATAGTCAGGGCTTTTGACTTTGGTTGGTGATCTAAAGGTAATGCTTATGGTTGATTTCAAAGGACTCTTTAAAGGACT
The DNA here is from genome assembly GCA_910589575.2 of Carcina quercana. Taxonomy (NCBI): domain Eukaryota; kingdom Metazoa; phylum Arthropoda; class Insecta; order Lepidoptera; family Depressariidae; genus Carcina; species Carcina quercana. Next base: position 1,266,861 of record OU342455.1, on the reverse strand, counting down.
TCCGGGACTGCTTTTGCTCGTGCTGGAGCTCTGCAAGTTTATATAGTTAGGCCTACTGCAACAAAAGCCCTCGTAGTCGTGTTTCAAACTGTTATTAGAATAGCTCGAGGAGCTTTCGTGTGATGACGTCATGACCTTCATGACGTCAGAGTTTTCGTAATGTTTCTTGTCTGAATCCGATGACGTAGCCGACAGTCTATTTAGGTTTTGATAGCTTACGTCCGTCGCGGGGCTGTGATCTGGAAATTTGTCTGGACTCTCTCTGTTGTCTGGACTGCTTCTGAACTTCTCTGGGCTATTCCTACATTTATCTGGACTTATTCTATATTTATCTGGACTGCTTCTAAAGCCATCCGGACTTTCTCTAATCTTTTCAGGACTTCGGTTTTCTGGAGTAGTTTTAATTTTTTCTGAACTACCTCTATATCTTTCTAGACTGTCCTTATACTTCATTGGACTGCTTAGGATATGCTGCGGACTTTCTAATTCTATTAATTGGTCCGGCGTTTCGCTGAGCTCTGGACTCTGTCCATACCTCTTTGGACTTCCTAACTTATCAGGACTATCAGATTTGACAGGACTATTTTTGAACTTGACGTTCTCGTAATCTGTGGCTTTGAGCTCACATTTCAGACATTTTTCTTCGTGGCAATTCTCACAACCGCCTTCTATTTTTATCGTATGTTTATTTGCATCGCTTAGCTCTGAATCCGACTCCAACGGGTCGTATATGGGTGTGATGGGCGTAATAGGAGTGGAATTAAGAGTGCTTGTTGTCAGATTGCTGACAGAGGAATTTTCCACTGGCCAATCCACTTTGATCAAGGTGGAATGTCCGTCTCTGCCATGCCAGCTTAGTCTGTTCACCGTGACAGAATCAGATTGTCTCTTCGTCAGATTATTTGTCAAACTTGACAAAGTATTTGAATCGGATAATCTGTTTGTTGTAGCGGATACATTATTCGATTTGACATGAGACAATTTGTTCGGCGAATCAGTTGAGTTGTTGACATTGTAGTTCAATGATTTTGGGGATTCATAAAAGTTAGTTTCGGCATATGTTAGACTACTCGGAGATTCAGGCAGGTTTTCCAAAATCGATGCGTCGAAATATCGGTTGGTGTTTGATGGCATTGATTGGTTATTTGAAACATTTGATTGGTTATTTGATTCATTTGATTGGTTGTTTGATTCATTTGATTGACTATTTGATTCATTTGATTGGTTATTTGATGTATATGACTGATTGTTTGTGAGATTGATAGGCTGATGCATCCCGCTGTATCTTGCTGATGATTTCGTCTTACGCGGTGAGCTTCTCTCTCTGTAAGGTCAGATGTAAGTATTCACGTGAAATTTATATTTGTTAAACATATAATTTGGAGATATTTACAAGAAAACATATAAACCCTGTAATTTGTATACTGTTCTGGAATATGTTTTCAACGAAATAAACTTTCAGGTTTATTCTTTTTGAATTATAAACCCTTCTCATTCACCCATCTATAAAATTACTTTACCTTAACATCAGGTGTTATGAATAGCCGTATTACCCGATTGACAAAAAACTTTCATATACTTGCCATGTTAATACAATGTACATATATTCCACAACATTTTATTATAATAAACATTCAATTTAAAAATGACTATAAAGATCAATCTACAACCCCCCAAGTAAATCTATTCTAAATTTTAAAACAACATCAAAGTCCTTTTCAATCCAACATAAATCAACGTAAACAATCAGAAACAGTCATCTCAATAAGATAGACAAACACAGTCCAACAATAATTATAGCATAATAATAACTATAATAACTAATAATAGAAGTTAAGGAGTAAAACATCAATCAGTTATGGTATTATCATGAATTTGAAAGCGTCCGGATCGGGAGTTTCACTTCTATGCTAACTTTTATCATTCGTTATTCTTATGCTTATAGTCCTCAAATTCGCATGCACTCAGATTAGAAATACTTCTTTTATTATTATAGTATTTTTTCGGTGTTTATTTGGGATTATTTCTATTGGTTTAAAATGAACTCTATATTCCAATTTACAAAGCTTATAATGTCTATAAATTTCAAATTGCTATCGTCAGAAACACCCTTAATGTTAAGTTATGCTTGATGTTTGAGAGTGAAAGCGGTATCGGACCTCTCGGTTGCACAGTGAATTCCATAGACTACAATACTGAATCTAACTTACCGAAGTTTCACATTGTTGATCGAGGTCTGGAAGTCAGAGAGTGAAGCTTTAGGGCTCTCCCTGTCTTTACAAAGCCTGAAATTTTAAAAAGAAGCACATAAATGTATTAAACAATCAATCGAAAACTGTCAATCAAATGAATCAAATAACCAATCAAATATATGAAACATTCACTCAAATGCATCAATTAACCAATCAAATATACAAAACATTCAATCAAATGCATCAAATAATCAATTAAATATACGAAACAGTCAATCAAATGCATCAAATAATCAATTAAATATACGAAACAGTCAATCAAATGCATCAAATAACCAGTCAGATATAACAAACTCTCAATCAAATGCATCAAATAATCAATCAAACCTGTCAAACATTCAATCAAAATATCTTAAGGAATACCGCTAAGCGAGCAACTACCTTTGGCTGCTGTATAATTCGATCTCACTGCATAAATGAATTGACATTGGTATATTGTTTTTAAATAAATAAATATTCACCGTTTAGCGATGTCGGGTTGGTGTGGGCTGTGTGGACGCCCGGTGCACTGCCGTTTCTCCGCGGGCTTGCAACGCGGGGAGTCCCCGTCGATGTAGCTGATCTCAGCTATCTGATCCTCAAGGGCTGTCCGTTTCCTGATACAGTCAAATACAGGTGAATATCGGTACTCTGTCCGTCTGGCTAGCTACCGCCACGTTATCTATGTTTGCCACCAAACATCCGTGTTAATAGCACTGTTGTGTTCCTGTATGATACGTAGCGTAGCCAGCGCCGTGCTTGAGTCTTCTAGATACGCACGCTTACCAAGTAAAAACTCATACATAAAAGAGCCTTATCATCATCATCATCATCAGCCTATAACATGTCCCCACTGCAGGTCTCAGTCCTACTCTCCTACAGAGTGTATGGGACATAGTACACCACGCGGGACCAGTGCGCATTGGTAGACTTCACACACACCTGTGAATGTCTGCTCAGGAGTGTGCAGGTTTGTTCACGATGTTTTCCTTCACCGAAAAGCTAATTGTAATGATTGTTATCATTCGTACATAAATAACAAATTGTAACTCATTGGTACGAGCAAGGATCGAACCCAGACCTCGATTGTTCAAGGACTGACGCTATACCCAACTGAGCTACCACGGCTATATAAACATTCGAACCCCTATTCAACCCCTTTAGGAGAGGATCGTAGGGGTAACTTATCTTTTAACGTTCTAATTCTAATTGAACGTTTGAAACAAAAACTCGAACCTACCTCTCAGCTAGTTCGTTTGCGGTCTCTATGTCTACCCTGAGGTTCCGCCTCGGGCTGGGCTCCGCGCTGCACAGGCCCGACTCGGGCGGCGTCGAGCACAACGAGTCACCCTACGACACAGTTATATCTTAGCTCAAGGGAATTGTCATTTGTTAAAACTCCACAGAGCGACAAGGGATATTTTATTATTATTTACATTCACTAATTTCTAATTCATTATCATCATCAGCCGGGAAACGTCCACTGCTGGACATAGGCCTCCCTCACGGTACGCCACATCGACCGGTCCCGAGCCACCTGCATCCAGCGACTCCCCGCGACTCTAACCAGGTCGCCGGTCCATCTAGTAGGGGGACTCCCTGGTACGTGGTCAACACTCGAGAACCTTTACTCCCCACCGGTTATCGGTTCTTCGAGCGATGTGGCCTGCCCATTGACACTTCAGCTCATTTTCATTTTTTTTATTCATTTCATTTTAATTATTCATATTCTTTAAGGAATCCTCGGTGCGCGAGTCCGACACGCACTCGGGCGTTTTTTAAATTATTTCGCTACATAAAAAGCCCTGCCCACTAAAAATTACAAGATTTCTTTAGTTTCACCCCAAAAATGTCATTGAAAATGTTAAGTTTATAACACTTGATAAACTAGGTAACAAAAAACTCGTATGTTACTATTAAAAGCTGACAGTCGTATATTATTAACCCTATTATGAACCAGTTTCTTAAGACAACTATTTCAATGAAATTTAAAACAATAACTTATTACGAATCGACTTGATATTTATTTAAGTTATGAATACGCTATGCCTATACCTGTATGTGCGCGTTGTGAACTATAGTGTCGTCCTCCTCGCTGAACATATGGTGGTCTCGCTCCTGCGGGGACAGGCGCAGGCGCATGTCCGCCAGCTCAGCCTGCCACGGCTCGAAGTATGAGTCGCACGACGACGATCTAAAAATAACATTAGCCATCATGTCAATAGGAACTAATTTGCTACATTAATACTGTCTTTGAGCTAAAACTCAACTGCTTTAAGATCCACCTCCATCAAAGTTTCATACAAAATTTATGTTGCCATAATCTTTTAAAATATAACAGCTGGATTTGTGCAGTAACTATCTAAAAATAGTACATCGGATTGTGATGTCGCGAAATGAGTATCATTAACATACAACTTCACAGTGAATCTCAATTTACATTTTAAACACTTTCCCGCGTGATGGACTATGTCCCATACACTCTCTGTAGGAGAGTAGGACTGAGACCTGCAGGACGTATATAGGCTGGTGATGATTGATGATAAATATTGAAAAAATTATTTTTATTGTAATATAGCTTTAAAATTCTAGTTTTCAGATTTATTTATTTATACTTGTGCTGTAGGACCTTGCTTCCTGCCAAATTTTAGGATGTCAACGAAAAGTATAGGTTTTGATTTTTTGCATTTTATAAAGAAATGGTCAAAAATGCGGCGTAAACAGATATTTTTAATGCGTTGACCTATAAGTTTGATTTTTTCACAGATCCCAGGGACAGCAGACTTGAGTATTCGATATTAATTTCAACTAGATACGTCAATGTGTTCATGAGAAAAAAGGTCTAGACACACAAGCGGACAACAAACTGATCTTATAAGGGTTACTTATATCCTTTTCAGGTACGGAACCATAAAATAGTACATTTCGACACTAGTGCGAAAAGTCAGTAAATTCAATCGAGTTTTGACTAATTGTTGCCCGAGACGCAGTCGAGGGCGAACCAGTCGGAACGAGATTGAATTTAGATTTTCGCACGAGTTTCGAACGACATTTTTTAATACATTTGCGAAAAATATAACAAATAGTAAAATTATGATGAAGATGATTGTGTTCCGGTTAGCACAGAAAACATAGCTAGTAACCTAAGTAACGTTTCTAGGTGAGCACGCTTCCATTTGTTGACTTTTAACCACTTAACATCGGATGATATGAAGACGAAAGTACCAGGACCTCATACCTAAGGTGGAGTCTAACTACAACTTCAAAGAGAGAAAAAGAGATAGGTATAGTCATGGCATAAGGTCTCTGTCATTCCCGTAAAATTAAATAACTGGTTAATAAGAAACCTCACGCTTGCCTTGTGTTTTTCAGACTACCTTCTGAAATTACGAACTGTTATCATGACAAACAGCTACGAAACGTATCACTGTTTGAATATATGTATTAAAAAGAGAGTTGCAATAAAACTCTAGTATATGTGAATGTGCAGGTGGCTCGGGACCGGTCGATGTGGCGTACCATGAGGGAGGCCTAGGTCCAGCAGCGGACGTTTCCCGGCTGATGATGATGATATGTGAATGTGAATTTGATTTCGTGTGTATTTACTGACCTGGTGTGTTGTTTGAGGGGGACGATGGCCCGTTCGGCGAGCGGCGCCAGAGTGTCCGTGTCCGACGCCAGAGACTCACACGACTTCACTGGGCGGAGAGACGGCATAGGTATATCCTGGCGAAAAACAACAAAAAACTTCAAGGAACATCTTCTATCACTATAAGTTCATAAGTTAATATTAATTATAGTATGTAAAGTATGTATTATTTTTGATATATATATTAGTTTGTTTTTGTATCTCGTATTTATGTAATCGTTTATTATATCGTACACGCCTAACTGCCCTCTCTTCACTATTTCTCACTTGACCTAGGACTGCTGTAAGAAATTTCTTTTAGAAATCAGCTGTTCCTTTTGTATTTTTCTGTTTTTGTGTTATGTACATATTTCCCGTGTACAATAAACTGTTTAAATAAATAAAAAATATTCAAGCTACAAAACTATGCAACACGCTAGAACGCAAGTTCAGCGCCTCCCACCGATCTGCGGTACCTCACCTCCCCCGCAAGAGACTGGCGCAGATAATGTCCAGTGTGTACAAACGTCATCCGTTCATGTGACGATATCACGACATTTGTTCCAAGAGTCCGACGTGTGATATAGGTGCGAAGTTCATTACCGCGTTTAAAGTTTAGTGTATTTCAAGTAGAAGAAACACTTTTAGGTTAGCTAAGAATACAGTTTACTTATATATTTTTTTTCTTCATATTTTTTCAGTAATATATTTAATTCGGTACTGGGAACCCAACCAAGGCTATTGTTGCGAGCTTCCAAGTTCGAGGGATTGAAGAAAAGCACGTGTCCAAGGTTCCTGAGTTTATTGGTAGCACAGGTCCACAAACTAATCTTCAAAATCGCGGGTGCCCCCAATAGAGTGCGTCCCTGTCTCACTGGGTCCAAGTCTTTTGCACAGAGTCCGTCCCTGGATTCTACGACTCCTTTAGCACTACTGACGCCGATCTGTCGCTATTCACACCACTTCACACTAGGACACAAACACTTTTCCACCTTGACTGTACTTTCACTCTACAACTTCTTCCGGTTTCCGTTTCTTCACTTTAAATAGCTGTTTACTTAGAACTCAACTCAACTCAATTGTCGTCGTGTATACCTCTATATACCCGGTATTGTTTCTAGATCCTTCGCAGTGATCTTCAACTTTCGGGATCGTCAGGAACATTCGAAAGCTTTCCACGCTTTCTTTTGTTGCTATCCCACACGAAGGGGATAGATGGAACCGCCTCTCTTTCACACTCGTTCGAGAAGTTTCCATGCTACTCACAAGAAGGAGATAGAAGATCCACATCACTTTTCATGATCTCTAGTCTGTTCGAGAAGCTCCGTGACACTATTTTATATTGAGGTATATAACGAGACGCTCGAAGAACCGATAACCGACGCGGAGTAAAGGTTCTCGAGTGGCAACCACGTACCAGGGAGTCCCCCTACTAGATGGACCGACGACCTGGTTAGAGTCGCGGGGAGTCGCAGGATGCGGGTGGCTCGGGACCGGTCGATGTGGCGTACCATGAGGGAGGCCTATGTCCAGCAGTGGACGTTTCCCGGCTGATGATGATACAACGAGATAAGACTATCCCTAGCAGTGGGGGTTCACCGTGTGATGTACTGACCTCGGTGACAGGCAGGACGGGGGGTGTGACGGGGGCGCTGGGGAGGACCCTCACAGCGCGCGGCCTCTGCTGCTTGCTGCGGGAGAACAGGCCCCGCCATCCGGACGGCGAGCGCTTCAGACCACGTTTACTACCTGATCACACATGTTGAAAGCTGTATTAAAAACACGACCTTTAAAACTACTATCATTCAGACATTTTCTTTGTAGCCATGGTAGCTTAGTTGGGTAGAGCGTCAGTCAGAACCCGGCTCGTACCAATGAGTTACAATTTGTTATTCATGTACGACTGATAACAATCATTACCATTGGCTTTTCTGTGAAGGAAAACATCGTGAACAAACCTGCACACTCCTGAGAAGAAATTAAAAGGTGTGTGTGAAGTCTACCAATGCGCACTGGTCCCGCGTGTTGGACTATGTCCCATACACTCTCTGTAGGAGAGTAGGACTGTACCTTGATGTTTTTCTTAGAAATGGCGACATGTTTACTGTCACGTAGTGTGAAGCGTCGAGTTCAAACAAAACAAAGATGACGTCATTGAAAACGTTTTTCTAAAAAGAACGACTTTTGTGGTTAAAGGACTTTATTTCTCATAAAGAAATTACATTTCACTTTCATAAGAAATGTATTCATATACTTAAACTAAACTAAAATAAATAAATTCTAGTATTTTTTAAAGAATATTAAGATTTTTCTTTCACCTTTTAAATCCACCCGGGACTTAAAGCATCTGTTATAAAACTGGCCATGAATAATTTAGAAATCTTTTTTCTCAAATGATTCACGCGTATACTAGCGCTATCCCTGTCTCAGGACCAATTTTAAGTTTACAATAAAATTTAAAAATTTCAGAGTGTACATGTACAATGCTCGTAAAAAAATATCATTTGTTCAAGTTAAAAAATTATGATTTTAAAAGTACAAATTATTGGAAAAATTAATGCAATTTCATTCAAAAAATTTTATTATTAAAAAACTGTAATTTTATTTATTTTTATTTAATTAAATAAGGAGCATCAACAGTCTCTCGTATATTTATACATTAAAAAGTTTTTAATCTGATACGAGAACCAATTACAGATGCACACAACATTAATGCAGTAAGTTACATATTAAAGACAAGAAACAATAGAGATTAGATTAAATATAATTAAATATAAAATTAAAATTCACAGATTGTTATTGTAACGAGAGATGAGTGAATAAAGTCCGCTTAAATTTGGGTAATGAGTTAGAAAATATATCTATTTCCGACAAGTACAGTAATTAAAAAGAATATATTGTAAATACAAACCTGGTAAAGGTAGTTCTAAAACGGTATGGTAGCGAGGTAGATTATTGGGTCCCGATCCAACCTGCGAACAATACGATAATAGTGCTTTATGAAACCGGTGCGTAATAGATTCAATAATGCACGAGTGTCCGTTTTAAAAAAAACTCAAGCACGAGTCGGACTCGCGCACCGAGGGCTTCGTACAGAATATGAATAATTAACATACTGAAAATCTATGTAATAATTAAATAATATGTAAAAACGCCTAAACAAAATCAATGAGCAAATGGTAACACAATTGTTAGCGCTAAGAATAAACCGACAGGCGCTGGAACAGTTTGTAATTGTACAATTTTAATGAGATATAAACAGAAGCGTCGGTGGCGCAGTGGATAAGGCGAGGACTCTCAATCTGAGGGTTCCGGGTTCGAATCCAGACCTGTACCTATGAGTTGTTTGCCAATTCAAGTACATTATCCGATCGCTTAACGGTGAAGGAAAACATCGTGAGGAAACCTGCTTTTTTTCTCTCTTAAAAACTTGTTTTTTGTTGATTTTCTCAAAGAGCGATCAATCAATTTCGATAGAATTTACACGGGACCACCTCTGAAGTATGTTCTACCAAACAAACAAAGAATCATCAAAATCGGTTCACTATTGGCGGAGTTATCGAGTAACACACATACAAAAAAAAACATACGCGCCAAATTGAACACCTCCATTTTTTAAGTCGGTTGAAAATAGAATACTGAGCGCAGCGAGGGTTTCAAGGCACGTGACGCAAAATAACCTCGCTGCCGAGCGAAACACACATCCCATCTCACTACAGCAAGGAGAATGGCAGTTAAAATAAACAGTTGAACCATAACAAATACCTAGAAGAGAATACATTTTTTTTAATCGAAAGAAAAAGTCAAGTTAGCTTAGCTTTATCATCGTCATGTTCGTCTTACGTAACTTGGTTCCAAATGACTCCACGACAACTTGTATGAAACATGTGGAAGCATCAAAGGCGCTACTGTCGCATTGTTGGCGCCACTGTCCCTACATTATGTATGGCAGAGAATGGATGTTGGTTTTGCCCCGTTTGAGATTTGTCAGGTTTATTTTCGCTGTATGGAGTCCCGTCTCTTATTACATACACGTATATTACATACTCTTTGGTTCGAATTTCGAAAAACTATTTCCACGCAGATTTCGAATAAAATATGAAGCCTTTCCGAGCTAGTGAGTTTAAAAAGTTGTTTAGTTTCATAGTTTATTTCGTCTATAACAAAAAATGTATGTGACATTCTTATATCTAACATAAAATAAGATAAGATTAATTATTAATGTCATCAACAGCCTATATACGTCGCCACTGCAGGTCTCAGTCCTACTCTCCTACAGAGAGTGTATGGGACGTAATACACCACGCGGGACCAGTGCGCATTGGTAGACTTCACATGCCTGTTCAAGACATGCAGGTTTCCTCACGATGTTTTCCTTCACCGTTAAGCAATCGGATAATGTACTTGAATTGAAAAACAACTCATAGGTACACGGCTGGATTCGAACCCGGAACCCTCAGATTGAGAGTCCGCGCCTTATCCATTGCGCCACCGACGCTAACGTAATTATTAATGTAAAAATGTTAAACATTAATTTACCTCAATGTATTTTGGTTTGGTGTTTGTCTGTGGTCGTAGCTCGACGTAAGCTGCGGCCGCGATGTCGCCAGAGGGCGGAGGCAGGCGCGGACTCTGCACGCCGGGCGCCGGACACTTCCCGCGGCGGCGCGCCTCCTCCAAACTAACAAAACATTAATATTTCATTAAAAAAAACACTAAAAAAGAATAAAAAAACACACACAAATAACGTGCAAGAGTTTTTGTGTCTACCGACAGCAAGCGAGCGCATGCTACATCGTTTCGTGTGGAGTCAAGTCGTGTCTCAAATATTAATATTAAGACTTTAGTTTTTTATCATACTCATAACTCCTATAAATTAAAATATCTGGGCAACCGAGCTTTGCTCGTAGTTCTTTAAAAACAAACAAAATCTTTATTTCTGCCACTAAACACACAAAAAACATTGTTTAGCAAAATTAGAATTCAGAACTGAGTACTTTATTGTTTTGTTTGATTTCTGCGTGAACTATATAGAGTTGTCAAACTATTTTCTTTATAAACTTGTATTTATTAATTTTGTTTAAACCCTTTTATACTGTTTACAGTCAGTGATTATTACTTATTGTAGATAACTTCGCGTGACTGGACATGTAAAGGTTCCCCTTTTCCCTATAGATGACATCGTACAACTTATTTAAAGTGTGGGGCTTTAACAACTCTCTATATATATTTTGATCTGTACGCTGCACTTTATCGCATTTGAACCAAGATTGACAAACGTCATGTAGGTTGTGTGCGACAGAGATAACGCTCTACGAAATGGAACATAGACGAGTATCTCTTTCCAAAGGACGGTGTGCAATATTTACGTCCCCGTATGTATCTATGTCGATGTTTCTGTCTCACCTCAGCAGTTTGGTGGGAGGGTTGAGGGGGAGACTCTTTGGTCTCCTGCAGGACTCGTTCCCGCGGTACTCGATCTGAACGTCGCACCGATCCTGTTCCTGTAATAATAATTTAAAAAATAAAATCATCACCAGTCCCTTTGCTATCATCATCAGCCGGGAAACGTCCACTGCTGGACATAGGCCTCCTCCATGGTACGAAGTCACCTGCATCCAGCGACTCGTCGCGACCCTAGCCAGGTCGTCGGTCCATCTAGTAGGGGGACTCCCTGGTACGTGGTCGCCACTCGAGAACCTTAACTCCCCACCGGTTATCGGTTTTTCGAGCGTGGCCTGCATTGCCACTTCAGCTCACTGACTCGTCGAGCTATGTCGGTGACCTTAGTTCGTCTACGGATTTCCTCACCTCACCATATCATATCACCCTTTCCTATATCTCCCCACTGGAGGGTCTATGAAAATACTAGGTCAAGTACAACCACATGAATGTCAAGAGCTCACCTGTTCCAGGGAGTCAGGCCCAGAGTCCGCGGCCTCGCCTTGCTCCTGAGCGAACAGGTCCTCCGCGAAGCATATCAGGAATTCCGTCACCACCGCCTGAAACAACACACATTGTTACATTATATTGCTTTAGCCGTGGGCGACCGAGCTTTGTTCGTAGTTCTTTAAAAACAAACAAAAACTTTATTTCTGCCCCTAAACACACAAAAAACAAAAATAAAAGCAATTTTCCAGCCGGGATTTGAACGCGGATATCTCGAACGGAATGACACGTGAGAACCACTCGGCTAAAGTGATTATTTTTGACAGCGTGAAATTTCCCATCATATTTTGCGTCGAATAATGCGAACGCATGAAAACTCGAAAACGCGCGTTTTCCCAGACATGACTAATCTAGATTTTTCGCCCCCGAATACCCTCAAATACCAAATTTCAGCGAAATATATACAAGAATTGCTCGTTTAAAGGTATAAGATAAGAGTCTGTAGTGTAACCATAAAAACCTGGATAAAGACCCTTGACTACAAAGAAACGTATTCTGGAGTTTGTAACGGAGTAGTAACCTAATGTTCCAATTTATTAAAACAACACGTCGATTCACCTACAAACACACACATTCCCTCTCACTCTTACACCTTCACCCACCCTCTACCAAACGGCTCCAGCCGTTTCCGAGATCCGAATTATATACATATATAAAAGAATTGCTCGTTTAAAGGTATTATATTACAATATCTGACCTGCACAGCGACTCCCTGCAGGGCGTGCTGGGGTCTGGGCGACCTCAGCAGGTTGGGGGCCCACACTATCGCCATGTTGCGTGCAGTCATACCCGTAGTCTTGCCGAGCAGAGACACCCGTCGGAGGTGACGCATCAGGTACGCCAGAGTTCTGAAAGAAGCGTTTACCCATATAATTTAACGCTTTAGTATTCAATCAAATATTCTAGCCAATTAGATTTAAGAAAAACATTTTGTACATTTTTTATGAATAAATTTATTCTTATTCTAATGTTTTCTCTAGGAAGTCAACTTATCAATGCAGGAAAGATCAACATGATCTAAATTTAAGAAATATCAACAGCAAGTCTTCTTACGACGAAATATATGAATTATCATATGAGTTTAGAATTCAATAGCATACAATTTAATAATCTTGATGATGACATAAACAACTGTGAAACTCTAAATGAATTTTCCAATAAATTGTATAAATATTTAATATGTAGACCTTTTTATGACATAACATAGTTTTTTTTTTAAATTATTAGGCTTAGTTTTTAGTATTATTGTCCTTTATGTTTTGTATATATTTTTTTCACAGTTTATGTAACTTTAATAGCAAATAAACGAACATTGAATTAAAATAGTATTAATTACAGAACGGAAGTTCACCGCTCCTCTCACGGTACTGCGGCGCACGCGAATTCACTCACACATGCGGGTATATACAAACGTCATCACGACATTTGTCTCAAGTGTCCGGACTGTGATGGACTGTGCCTAACAACTCGCAGATGATGACGACTAGAATCACAATTCTGACGGGCTATATAAAGAAAAATTTGAAGAAAAAAAGCGTCAAGTGGGCTCTCAATCTGAGGGTTTCCGGGTTCAAATCCAGCCGTGTACCTATGAGTTATTTTTCAATTCAAGTACATTATCCGATTGTTTAACGGTAAAGGAAAACATCGTGAGGACACCTGCATGTCTTGAACAGGCATGTGAAGTCCGCCGATCCGCACTGGGCCCGCGTGGTGTACTATGTCCCATACACTCTCTGTAGGAGAGTAGGACTGAGACCTGCAGTGTGTTGATATTAATAAAAGTATAAGACGAATCTAAAAATCTTTGACAGAGCTTTTATCTTTTGATACGGTCTGTCGAATGAATGCGTAATGTATTTGCTGTCATCGACCCAAGTAAAAACAGAGTCTATAGTTATATCTGGTTATCAAGAGTACCTGTAGTGGGGCGGTGGCAGCTTGACCACAGTGTCCCTGACAGCTCTTAGCTTGGAGGCCTCGTCGGGCTGCTGCACCGCGCTCACGAAGCTCTCGTACAGTTGGTACGTGCACAGCGGGTTCGGGAGCTCACTACACACACACACACACACACAATAACACATATCTATCTTATGAGATAGTAGTGAAGTTCGGTCTTCATGCTGACGCCTATGTAGATGCGCACTGGCTTGCACAGTTCTCTCGAACTTTCCATTTATTTTGAGTTTAGAATCTGTCGCAGGGACGACAGTTGAACAAAAAACAATAGGGAAATCTTCAATGTATTGTGGTCGAGTGCGTATCTGGTTAAAATATAGTTAAAATAAGTGTGTTTGGTCCGCGTGTCCGCACCATTTGTTATCACGTAACATTCTTTCAAATATTTATTAAACTGTCTAGCTGAACTACGCTGTTTCTCTAGAAAAGATCCCGATACCACAGCTACGATACCTCCCCCTCTCTACAGTACACACCACCATAGGTAGAGGACCTCAAGGAAAAAGAGAGGACGGCCCTCTACACGCTGGGAGGACGAAATTAAAAAAGCAGTTGGTACAAAGTGGTGGCAAATATCACAGGATGGAGAGAAGTGGACATCATAGGAGGAGGGCTTTACCCAACCTGGGGACCTGGATAATAATTACACATAGTGCAATCTTCGCAGCGTTCGGGAAATTACGGCATACCTTCTCGTCCAAAATACCTCAGCGTCTAAAGACAAAAGTCTTTGATCAGTGCGTGTTGCCAGTGATGACATACGGAACCGAAACGTGGTCCTTTACTGTGGGCCGAATAAAGAAGCTCAAAGTCACTCAGCGAGCAATGGAACGAGCTATGCTCGGAATTTCTCTACGTGATAAGGTCCGGAATGAGGAAATCCGTAGACGAACGAAGATCACCGACATAGCTCGACGAGTCAGTGATCTAAGTGTCAATGGGCAGGCAACATCGCTCGAAGAACCGATAACCGGTGTGGAGTAAAGGTTCTCGAGTGTCGACCACGTACCAGGGAGTCCTCCTACTAGATGGACCGACGACCTGGTTAGAGTCGCGGGGAGTCGCTGGATGCAGGTGGCTCGGGACCGGTCGATGTGGCGTGCCATGAGGGAGGCCTATGTCCAGCAGTGGACGTGGCCAGTAACTTCATACAAAAATGTTCATACATCTCTTTGCTCGCAAAACAAATAATGTTCCTGTTCCTAATTCAAAATTCAGTACTGGCCGCTGTAAAATCTTTAAAAAACACTATGTTTGCACTTTTTGCAGAAATACTATTCGTTTTTAGGATAAATGTAATGAAATAAATATGTATCTCACCGGAAGTACATCTTCAAAAGGCTTGCTACAGCGTGTGGGTCTCTGACTACGGCGGGCGCAGAGAGGTCGGGTGCGGAGCCCGAGTCGAAGTCCGCCCGAAGCCGCTGCGTGAGTCCGGAGCCCCCGGAGAGCCTGTACACGCCGTCCACCGCGCCGCGCTCCTCTATTGCGCCCGCGCACTCAACCAGCACGAGGGGAACTGCAAAGTGCACTGGTTACATTTACGATAAATATAATAAAGTATTAAAACCAAAGTCAACACATTTTAAAGTACATTTCGACACTAGTGAGAAAAGTCTGTAAATTCCATCATGTTTTGTCTATTGTTGCCCGAGGCGTAGTCGAGGGCAAACAAGTCAGAACGAGATTGAATTCACATTTTTGCACGAGTTTTGAACATTTTTGAAAAATATAACAAATAGTAAAATAATGATGAAGATGATTGTGTTTCGGTTAGCACAGAAAGCATAGCTAGTAACCTAAGTAACGTTTCTAGGTGAGCACGCTTCCATTTGTCGACTTTAATCACTTAACATCGGATGATATGAAGACGAAAGTACCAGGACCTCATACCTAGTCTGTTACTGAGATGGTGGCCAAGAGTGTGTTGCAAATACTGCCCAGTGAATAGGCAAAAACACTAGTAATGATTTTCGGGTGATATACATGGAAAACATTCTTTATAACTAGTTGATAAGAAAACGTCACGCTTGCCTTGTGTTTTTCAGACTACCTTCTGAAATCACGAACTGTTATCACGACTCACAGCTACGAAACGTATCACTGTTTGAGCACATGTATTAAAATATTAGTATTTTATGTTAACTTAGAGGACAATATTTTAGTACTACATTTGTTGTTTATACTTGAATTACAAAAACAAAAAAGTAAATTGAATTTGGTACTGTATGTAAAGACAAATCAATGCGAAAGAATACGCAATATTTTTCATCTTTACTTAGAAATATCTGTAAAGCTTTAGGACACTGTGTTTCATTACATTTTTTGTTCATGCAACAGTCCTTTATCGATATAGATAAGGATTGTGTGCTGACGGCTTGAAAAAAACAACAAGATGGCGGCCGATCAATGAGGTCAGGCTTCGAACAAAAATCTTCGTACACCCCTTTTTGTATGGATTTTATAGACAATACTTTATCGATATACATCAGAAGAATTGTGTGCTGACACTTAACAAAAAAACAAGATGGCGGCCGTTCACTAAGGTTCGAACAAAAATCTTCGAACACCCTTTTTTGTATGGATTTTATAGACTATGCTTTATCGATATACACCAGAAGAATTGTTGACGACTTAAAAAAACAAGATGGCGGCCGATCACTAAGGTTCGAACAAAAATATTCGAACCCCTTCTTTGTATGGATTTTATAGACAATGCTGTAACAACTATAAAATTCACCACACACCCTCTCACGCCATCACCCCCTCTCTCTCACCCTACACACCGAGAGGTACACGCACACGCACGCACGCACACACACACGCACACACTTTATTATATGTATAACTTAGTTATAAGTAATAATACAAATATCGGTTATTTGATCCGATAAATTATATAATCCGGAGGGGTGAGGCGCTGGATGATGAAATACAGGTATTTACCTAGCTCAGCAGCCCAGGCCTTTACTATTAGTTTTGTCCAACTTTTTCAACATGTAGTTTCTAAGTAAAATGTACCGAAAAATTCTGGAGAATAAATACTTTTATTATTATTATAACTGACCCTCGTGACCGCAGTTCAATAGGTGCTCCCCCAGATCACACCCGAAGACCCTCTCCTTCAAGATCCCCTGCTGCTTGAGGCTGCGGCGCGACGGCCGAGACAGGATGAAGCTACGGAACAGCGATATTAGCTTCCCGTGCTTGCGGAGGACGGGCTTGATCGGTGCCACCGCGACGGAGCTGTAAATTTTAAAAAAACGGTCAAGCGCGATTCGGACTTGCGCACCGAGGGTTCCATACAGAAAATGAATAATGAACAACATGGAACATTATGATAGCTTCGAGACTCACACAAAATGTATTTAAAGCACGCTGTATTCGAGCCATGCGTGGTCTAAAGAGATTTGAAAGCAGCAGACCTCATTTCAAAAATTTAAAAATTTTAACACTGACGTCATTATATTATATATATATATATATATATATATATATATATATATATATATATATATATATATATATATATGAAATAGCTTTGTTTATAAGGAAAAATGAGGGGTTATTTCCAAAAATCCGTAGCAGTCGTCGCCAAGATTTCCTCAAAACCAACCCACACAAAACGGCTCTATACAGGAAAAGTGTAATGTTGATGGCTCCAAAAATTTACAATAACATCCAAAAAAACGTACGAGAGCTTAAATATTTCAGAGTTTAAACGAAATCTGTTCAACTACTTGTCAGAAAACACTACACGATTGATCAATTCCTCAGTAAAGTTCAGCGATAAATAACAAATAATGTAACAATCTGTTTATTGTTATTAGTTTTTAGTTTAGTTTATAAAATGGAATTTGACTTTATTATTGGAACGAAGTTCCTTATCGCGCGTTGTGAAAGGGGTCTAGACGGAAAAAATTCTTACGAAAAGTTGTCACCGACACTTTTTGCTATAGTAAGTTAGCGTCATCTGTTAGTACGACGTACGTAGTAGTAAGACGATACCAACAGTACAGCTATGTGACGACAGATGGCTCTGATTAGTTGCCGCTACTCAATGACAGATGTCGCTAAAAACAAAACGTATCACGTACATAAAAAAATCTAATGAAAAAACCTACAAAACCATATTTAAAATATAATGTTAAAAATCCGTTCAAACCTTTGTAAAATTTGTAAAATTTTATTACAATTCCTTCACTAATTAATCGAAAGGAACTTCGTTCCATCCGGGTGTCCCTTGACAACTCTCAAGTTTTTATTTGATTTGTATTTAATTTAATATTATTTTTGACATATAATTATGTGAATATTTGTACGCCGCAAGGCTCAACATAGCGACCGTTGTTTAATATAAGATCTTTAATACCTATGTTGTACAAATAAATTGATTTGATTTGATACTTCAAGAAAAAATCTGAAGTTTCGTATGAGGTAAAATTTCGCTAAAGAAACGATATCGCATGCTCCTTTGCACTTATGTCAACCTGGTACTTTAGTATTGAGATGAGAATAAATTCGAGGGTCCCACTGAAGAGTTCCTCTACCCACTTAGAGGCTCCAGGGTCAGATCAGCTCGATGGTAACAAATTATTGTATTGTCGTCCGGCTTACATACAATCGCAAAGTTTCAATTCGATACGACAGTTAGCAGTAGGTTAAAATTGACTTGATAGATTTGTATGTAAAGCATGTAATGACGTGACTTACCCAACTATAGGTGGAGGCTGGGTCATATTTCGGGGCACCTTGTCGCCTGTAATAAACAAATACATTGTTTATTTATTTTATTTAAACAATTTATTGTACACAGAAAACCTACAAAAAAACACAAAATACAGAGATTCAACCTTTCCGTGATTTTTATGTTTACAAACTTAACTTTGCAGTTGAAAGCCATACATAGGGTATGTAATGTAACCGCAAAGTAAAGTTGGTTCTTAAATTATACTTTCGGTAGAGCGTGACTTTTGCTATGTTAATTATTCATATCTTGTATGGAGCCCTCGGCGCGAAATAAAATTAACGTATTCCTGATCCGTCAAAAATTGTCCATGACCCCCCCTAATGGCCCACAAACGCCAGCTCAGCCATCAAATACATACAAAATTACCATCTTTTTTCCTATAAGAACCCCACGTACTATCGACAAAGTTCCCGCCTGACCACCATAAGGGCCAGTTTCGCATACAGTCGTGGCTCGGGTTGATCCGCCTTGCTAGTTTTCTGGGATATATCATAAAACTATAAAAAACTAGAAAGCATTGTTGTATATGTGAAAGTACTGCAAGTTGGACGTCACAATGATGCTTGATAAAATGACCCTAAACTATAACTACCTACTACAATGAACCATAAAAAGTCATAAAAACTCATAAACAAAAGCGTTATCGTCTCTCCTTATTGAACAAAACAAAAGGCGGGTCTAGCTAAGATCGCGACATGCAAGCATCTTGGTTTTGAAACTGGTGAGGTGAGCTTTGTCGATATTACCTATGACAGCGACGCAGTGGTGGGGGAAGAACCCGACACGGAAGCCCCGCTTGCCGCGCCACCAGAGCGACTCCTGCGGCAGCGGCATGTCGATTATTGAGATCATGTCGCCAACCTCGAAGCTGATCTCGTCCCGCGCCTGGCAACACAACACACTTACATTCAAATCAAATCGATTTATTTGCATTCAAGTCCGTAGTCATTAGATTTTAAATCAAAGTCAAACTTTATACAATATTAATAAAATGCTAAATTAATGTCAAATATTACACATTTTCATGTAGGTTTAATTATATCAGTAATCTAGGGTAAGTTTACTAACAAATCTAATTTAAAATATGTATTAGACATGTAAATATCAGCAGCAGCAGCCGGGAAACGTCCACTGCTGGACATAGGCCTCCCTCATGGTACGCCACACCGACCGGTCCCGAGCCACCTGCATCCAGCGACTCCCTGCGACTCTAACCAGGTCGTCGGTCCATCTAGTAGGGGGACTCCCTGGTACGTGGTCAACACTCGAGAACCTTTACTCCACACGTAAATATATTGACATAAAATTATTATAATTTTTCATGTTACATAAATTCTTTTATTGTATTGTATTTGTAATTGTAAAAAATATCATTGGATCAGATTTTTTCAATTTCTAGTTAAATGTTTACGTTAATATAATTAGGTTAGTTAAGTATAGTTTTAATATGCATATTTGTAATATTTTGACGTGCCGAGTGTAATGTTCATATTACTAGGTCAATAAAGTGAATCTCGAATCTTGAGAAGCGTCGGTGTCGCAATGGACAAGGCGCTTCTTAACCTGAGGGTTCCGGGTTCGAATCCAGCCGTGTACCTAGGAGTTGTTTTTCGTTGATATTTTTTAGGAAAATGCAATGGCCGCTATATCTTACAGTAACTTCTGTAATTTTCTTACAAAAGTCTTATAAAAACCTACAATAAACACACAAACATATCTTTTCGTTTACTTTTTTGAAATGGTTTTTCTTTATATTTTTAACGATCGAACTTTTTTCTGTTTAACTGATATTTGAATGTATTTGTATTTATTTATTGCTGCCATAACTGTCTTAGACAACACATGTCTTAGACTAAAGATACAATTATGGACCCCGTTTAAAGGGCATTTTATGAGAGGTAAGAGTAGATTTATAAACTTTTTTCTGGGTATATTAAAAAAAATATATTTAATAATGACGAAAGGTCAGTAAGTAATAATTTAATAGCTTGTATTAGTCTCCTAATACAAGCTATCTTTAGCTTAAAAGGAGTACCCCAAAACCTGTATATTAATTGTAGTAGATGATGCAATAAAAAACATATTTTTTGTAGATTTTTTTGTCACCTGCGACACATATTTCCTGACGGAGTACGCGGCCGCCACGGCCGGCGTGTTGATTGAACTGGAATCTTCGTTAGCTACCAACAGCTTGTGCCCTGAAAACATATCATCCTTGTAAATACGCTTGCATTTCAATAGCACATGCGCGTTCTATCTGTACTCGTGCTCTCTCGCTCGCTCGCGCAGCGCTAGGTGCGAGTGATGTGTGGCCCCGTTTCCGTTGCGAATAGATTTTTAAGGGCTGGGACATCAACCCGGGAAGTGCGACATGCATAGCGCTAGGGGAGCACTGGAGGCGTTCCATTGGAGGACCCAGAGCTCTCCGACATGCGCAGCAGATGGCCACCGGAGGGGTTTAGTAGGTAGAAATCCTACATAACCCGGCTCCTCCCCTAAAGAGCCGGGTATCTTTGGAAGATTCCCCTCCGTAAAAAAAAAGTGCGAGTGAGCGGTACAGACAGAACGAAGACACGCGCGCGGAATGCCATGAGTGATGCGTATTGTTTGAGTTGTTCGGGCAATAACACGCGTAATATGTACTATCAACAAAGTTCCCGCCTGACCACCATTAGGGCCAATTTCGCATACAGTCGTGGCTCGGGTTTCTCTGCCTTGCTAGTTTTTTGTGATGGATCATACAACTATAAAAAACAAGAGAGCATTGTTGTATTTGTACAAGTCCCTCAAGTTGGACGTCACAATGATGCTTGATAAAATGACCCTAAACTATAACTAACTACTACAATGTACCTTAAAAAGTCATTTATTTATTTTATTTAAGGAAGATCAACAGCTAGTAATACAGAGTATAAATAAATCATAAGAAACAGAAAGCCAATAAGAGATCTCCACAGATAGATACAAATTAAATAGTAAGAATATCAGGTTCAGCACAAAAAATAAAGTAGTACAGAAGTTTTAGAATAAGAATGGTAGAATTACAGTACAGATACAGAGAGTAAACTAATAAATGAAATAGAGCTACGCAAAGAAGTTATTGCTTAATAATCGCTTGGCAGATGCAACGCTGGAGTGGAATAGGTCATAAAAAACTCACAAACAAAAGCGTTTTCGTCTCTCCTTATTGAACAAAAGGCGGGTCTAGCTAAGATCGGCACATGCAAGCAACTTGGTTTTGAAACTGATCAGGCGGGAGGTTTGTCGATATTACATACCCTTGTTGTCCATTTGTAGCCAGTTGAGCACTGGCCCGCAGTTGATGGAGTCGTCCGCTATGATGGACAGGTGGTGCACGTAGTCCGCTATGAGAGCGCGGTACTTCATCTCGTCGTCCACGGATGCCGTGGACAGCTCCTCCGTCAGGTTCGGTAGACCGGACACCTTGCGGTCGTATATGCATCTGACGATTACAATACAACACTTACATTAAAAGTCGACAAACGTTCACTAGGCAATTGTCAACTGGTCACAAGCGGTTGTCAACTGGTTACGTGACAGTTGTCAGACGGTTGCTAGTCAGTTGTCGATTGGTCGCTGGAAAAAGTCCGGTTGTCAATTGGAAACAACTGTCAACTGGTCACAAGACTGTGTCCTGTTATCAATTACAAAATACAAATACAAAAATATTTATTGGGTAAAACAAGTGTGTAACAATAGTATAGCCATACAGTCTGTCATAGGGGAAGCCCTGTGCGACAGGTGTAGGCTCTCTCTATGGATGACGTTTTGCTTTGTTATGCACAATATTTTTAACATTTTTAAAAACATGCTTTACTAAGTAGGGTGAGTGTGTGTGTGAGGGTGTGGGTGTGTGTGTGTGAGTGAGTGAGTGTGTGTGTGCTTAGGGAGCTGCCACCAAGTGACAGCTTTCACTTAACAATCACGTGTGAGGTGAGTTGAGAGTTGAGTGTGAACGGGAGCGTATAAACCAATTTTATGATTGTGACCATTCTCCAAGAAGCAGGTTTTACTTTAATTATTTTAACGTAGTTAGTAAGTCTTCAGTGTCATTATACTCAAGAGTTTTGAGCCACTTTTTTAGTATCAATTGTACAATTGATCACAAGACTATGTCCGGTTGTTAACCGGTTACGAGACAGTTGTGAACTGGTCACGAGACAGTTGTGAACTGGTCACGAGACAGTTGTGAACTGGTCGCTAGACAGTGTCCGCAGTACATACCTATGCAGCATGTCGTCAAGCTGTAGGAAGTTGTCCATGTTCCTGGTGAGGGTCCACTCCCTGACGTCGCTCGCCTCCGTCCAGCTGCTGCTCAGGGTGCGAGCCTCCACGGACTCCTCGCACGCAGAGTTCACGTGGGAGCGTACCTTCAGGCATATCCAACCTGTACACGGGAATATACAGTTACTTCAATTGCCCTAAAAGTGTACTTTTACTAAGGCAAATTTAAGATTTATATAGTTTTCTCATGGATGCCGTCGTCAGAACTGGACCAAATGAGTCGACAAGGCACCACCTTTCAAATAAAAAAAGAATCATCTAAATCGGTTCACCCAGTCAAATGTTCTGAGGTAACAAACATAATTTAAACTGCTTGCAAGATTTGGCCCGAACATACATACATACATACAAACATTGCAAGTTAAATAAAAGCTTTTAAAAACATACCCTTCGAATGGATAGCTTGCTCATTTTTTTTAAGTCGGTTAAAAAGAAAAAGAGACGAAAGATGTACATTCATTACATACGTCTACTCGTTTGTAAAACAACATCTTATCTCATTAATATCATAAATAACTATTATATCATTATTAATTAAACACTCTGATGACACTTGTCTTATCTATAAAATAGTACGTAATCAGAAGGTATTTTTAAAATCAACACATTTTAACAATTAAATAATAATTTACACGAATCAGAAGACGTAGTAGCTCAGTTGGGTAGAGCGGTCAGGCCTTGAACAATCGAGGTCTGGATTCGATCCTGGCTCGTACCAATGAGTTACAATTTGGAATTTGGAATTTAAGTACGAATGATAACAATCATTACCATTTGCTTTTCTGTGAAGGAAAACATCGTGAACAAACCTGCACACTCCTGAGAAGAAATTCACAGGTGTGTGTGAAGTCTACCAATGCGCACTGGTCCCGCGTGGTGCACTATGTCCCATACACTCTGTAGGAGAGTAGGACTGAGACCTGCAGTGGGGACGTGTATAGGGTTGATAATATATGAGTCATACCCTCGTTTTCACTGCAATCAGTTCCCATTTGATCGCAGGGGATTGTCTCTATACTGAGCCCTCCCAGCGAGACCCTGTCGTAGTGGAAATGCGCGCACTCCTCCAACTTGGGGAACCGACATGAGGATACCTGCGGCGACGGCTGTAATACAATTAAATATATATGTGACTAGCTTCCGCCCGCGACTTTGTCCGCGTGTACTTCAGGATTTATTCTACTTGTTCGATAGGCATAGAAGGCATATATCTCCATTTCCAGCATAAGGTACACAATTGTGTTTATTCTGTTACGTAGGCTAATAGTTTAAATAAACAAAAAAACAATATCTGACGTAGTACATTCAAATAGTCTTCACACTAATATTATAAACGCGAAAGTTTGTATATACGAATTAGATATTCTATGGTCGGTTGCTAGGCAACGCGTTTTTGTTATGCCCAAATTGCCCATGTAATCCCACTAATATTATAAGTGTGATTTTGTACAATTTACACAATATGTCTTTATAAATTATAGCCTATATGTTATTCTGATATATAAGCTATATTGTTGTAAAGTTTCATTCAAATCCATTCAGTAGTTTTTCCGTGAAAGCGTCACAAACATCCAAACATCTAAACATCCAAACTTTCACACTTATAATATTAGTAGGATTGTTATTTCGGTAGAAAGTCTGGTAATAAGGCGCGATAAATAAAACTCTTGTAACGGATCGACAGCTATATTCCGAGTAACGTACATGGCGGTCACTGCCGCGAACACCAGTAAAACTTATGTCTACCCACTAATACTAACAGTTATGTATGGACCAAGCGTCGGTGGCGCATTGGATAAGGCGCGGACTCTCAATCTGAGGGTTCCGGGTTCGAATCCAGCCGTGTACCTGTGAGTTGTTTTTCAATTCAGAAGAAGAATTATCAAAATCGGTTCACTATTGGCGGAGTTATCGAGTAACACACATACAGAAAAAACATACGCGTCGAATTGAAAACCTCCTTTTTTGAAGACGGTTGAAAAGGATCTTTTATAGGATAACTTCGTTGGCTGTCTGTGTGTTTGTCAAGACCCTTTTTCTCAGGAACACATCGAGATATCAATACCTACTCAAGTCTGTGACAAAATCAAACTTCTAGATCAAAGCAATAAAAAGATATAGCTGTATTTAAGACCATTTCCATACAAAATGCAAGGGAACCAAAACCTAGCTGACCTAGAATCCGGAAATTTGGCAAGAAGCAAGGTCTTACAGCACAACTATAGAAATAAATCTGAACCCAAGATTTTAAAATTATAACACAGTAAAAATAGCTTTTTTACGTTTACAAACATAACTTTGTAGTTGGAAGCCATACATAGTGTATGTAATTCAGCTGCAAAGTAAAGTTGGTTTTCAATCAATTACATATTCGGTAGAGCATTGTTGGGTGCATAATACCTTACTTATTTATTTATGGTTTTCAGTATGTTAATTATTCGAATCATACTCACGGCTTCGTTGAGATCGAAGGTTGCTGAGGGCGGAGGCGCCGACTGGCTCATGGCGTAGCTGCCCCCAGAGCCCGGCGTCACCGACAACGTCGTCAGAGATATCGACCCTGGAACATACACACATACAATGCTGCAGTATTATAACCGCCTCTTTCTAACGGTCTAGTGGATAAAGTTGGGACTTTTGTTCACTGTCAGGTCCCAGTCAGTTTTTTTATGTATTATGAGTTTACACTTGGCCTTTATCCTGATGGTAAATGACGATAAAGCTAGCTAGCTAAAGCCATATGTGGAGGGTTATCAATGGCTATTAGGCGTTTATTTTTCTTTCTATGCTCTGTATTGATAGCTGTAAGCCACACAAAAACAATAAAATAAAATAAATAAGGCTGTTGTATGGTGCGCGTGCGCACCCAGAAGACAAGCTACTGAGGCGCTAGCTGTTACCTTTCATACCGTAACACAACAGTGCTTTTAACACTGCTGTTTGGCGGCAGACTTAGGTAACATGGTGGTAGCTACCCAGGCAGACATAGAAAGTGCCGTACCACCAAGCTAAGTACGAGTAGTCACTTCAACTGTGAATCTAACCCGAGTCCTCTGGATTGTAAGTTCAAGTGTATAGCGATTAGGACCCAAAATCGTTTAAACATAAGTCAATATATATATATCTGTATTATACACCAATACAAGCTTACGTTAAAAAATAAATGAAAATGTACAAAAGGCGGTCTTATCGCTTACAGCGATCTCTACCAGACAACCTTTGGGTAGAGGAAATAAGTAACAATATTTGGGTGGAGGTGTCACAGATATTGACAGATTATAATTAAATACTTGAATAAACACATATGTATACTTATATAAATAATATATAATATTAAATAATAATAATAAATACAAACACATTAAATAGTTTATAAGTCTTACAGCTTACTCGATGTTTTTTTTATAAATTGGTTTTATTTACTCTCTTCACAACATCAACAACAGGCAGTTTATATGTATGTATATATGTATTTATTTATAGTTTATATATTATGTAAATCGTGTTTTTATTTATTGTTTTTTCTTTCTTTTTCTATTTACATTATCTTCTTCTATAATATATACTTTTTTGTTTATGTACATGTATGTAGGTCTACTTACAGTATATTTATTTTTTGACAGCTCCAGTGTGAGTGCCGGTAGAAATCTCTCGTTAGAGACAGGTAACTCTAATTGTACAATTTTAGATGTAATTGTCTTTGTAAATATTATTTTTTTATATGTACAATAAACAATAAATAAAAAAATATAATAAACATCATATTTCTAGTTACACTTTTTTTAAACAAGTAATATAGTAGTTGTGGGAGAGCTGGTTCAAAAGCTAAGCTCGGGGCCTGTGTTATGGATCTGGATGGACATGGCTGGCTGTAGATAAGATGATATCTCAATATTTTTTACTTATTCGCCTGATATGACACCCGCGGGGCTCGGGGTGGTCCTATTTTAAAGCCGAGAATACATCGTCGTAAGTAAATAAATTATCAATGTTGTCACCTGGCGTCTCCCTCTTGCATTCGGCATCGTTGCTCTTCTCTCTTGTGGAGCTTCTGGACTCTGAACTGAACCGCACCGATCTGAAAACAACAATTAGTTAAATCAGCCGAAAATTAGTCTGATATTTCTGTGTAATCAATATGATGTATGTGGGAATTGAACGTATCCGATATTAATTTAAACTTGATATCTTCACGCGTTCCTGACAAACAGTCTCTCCTACAGAGTGTGTATGGGACATAGTACACCACGCGGGACCAGTGCGCATTGGTAGACTTCACACACACCTGTGAATTTCTGCTCAGGAGTGTGCAGGTTTGTTCACGATGTTTTCCTTCACCGAAAAACCAATGGTAATGATTTTTATCATCACATCATCATCATCAGCTTGGAAACGGCCACTGCTGGACATAGACCTCCCTCATGGTACGCCACATCGACCGGTCCCGACCCAGGGGGACGCCCCGGTAGACGTTTCCCGGTACGTGGTCGCCACTCGAGAACCTTTAGTCCCCACCGGTTATCGGTTCTTCGAGCAATGTGAGCCTGCCCATTGCCACTTCAGCTCACTGACACGTCGAGCTATGTCGTCAACCTTAGTTCGTTTGAGGATTTCCTCATTTCGGATTTTATCACGTAGAAACTCCGATGAGACGTAGAGAAAGAAAATGATTTTTATCATTCATACATAAATTGCAAATAACAAATTGTAACTCATTGGTAGGATAACCCAGACCTCGATTGTTCAAGGCCTGACCGCTCTACGCAACTGTGCTACGATGGCTATAATTTTAATTAAGTACCAATAAATGATGATGATGATTATGATGATGATACCTGTTTGCGATGGAGCACGTCCTCCGCTGGTTACCATCGCAGTGCGTCATCGTGTCCTTGTCCTCGAGGAAGGCCCGCGCCGCGTACGACTGACATGACATCACAGAACCGTGCGGCGAGCCCTGAAGCAAATAACGAGACCATGGTCATCTCCACATGATTGATCACATTGTGAGAATATATCTTCAACAGCATTCACATATGCTGATATACAGAAAAATATGGAATGCACTACCGGTTTCCGTGTTCCCCGAAAACTACAACTTGTGAATCTCCAAACGAAGAGTAAACAGTCACCTTCTAGAACAACGCGGAACATCGTCGACCTCATCGTCACTTACCATCAGGTGAGATTGAGGGCAAGTGTTGGTCTACCTTCAATTATATAAAAAAAATGTATTATAAATTAGTTAAGGTAACGATTTGGTAGTTAACACCAAATTAGTTTGGGGTTGAATTGTATTTTATAGCATAACGGACATTAAAGCGCCCCAAAATAAAAATACGTAATAATATTAAATCTCAAATATTGCGGTAAGTTTATTTCCTCGAATAGTAAAATGCTTATTAGATTTAGTTTTACAAAGACAATTACATCTAAAATTGTACAATTAGAGTTGCCTATCCCTAACGAGAGATTTCTGCCGGCACTCGCACTGGAGCTGTCAAAAAATAAATATACTGAAAGTAGATCTACATACATGTACATAAACAAAAAAGTATATATTACAGAAGAAGATAATGTATATAGAAAAATTTACATAATATATAAATTAGAAATAAATATATACATACATATATACATACATATAAATTGCCTATTATTTAAATGAGGACATTTATTTAATTGATTGCAGATTTCAATGACAAAAAAATACTCTCTTAAATGAATCATGATCTACAATTGTACATGAAGACTGACATCAGAATGTTAAACAATACACCCTTGATGGATCACATGCATTCTCATCACACGCAGCCTTGGACTGCTGTCTGATTAGCATTCTAATTGCTGTACACATATTTACTAACGCATAGCGTCGGTAGCGTAATGGATAAGGCACGGACTCTCAATCTGAGGGTTCCGGGTTCTAATCCAGCCGTGTACCTATGAGCTGTTTTTCAATTCAAGTACATTATCCGATTGCGGTAGAACGGTGAAGGAAAACATCGTGAGGAAACCAGCATTAAACTGTTGTTACCGGTTACTATCTACGATACTATGATAATTATTTTTTATCATTCGTACATAAATTCCAAATAACAAATTTTAACTCATTGGTACGAAGCCAGGATTGAACCCAGACCTAGATTGTTCAAGGACTGAAGCTCTACCCAACTGAGCTACCATCGCTTTCATTATAATATACAGAAATCTTAAATTGTATCTCGAATGATAATGGAATCAAATATTTGATTAAAATCCTACACTCTTTTTAAACTGTGTCAAATAACAAGGCGTTATCTTGAGTGTCCAGAAGATAAAGGAATTGTCTCAAGTGGTAAGTGTTAAGGATATTGTAAATACTAGTGTATATGACAATTTTAGGCTCAACTCAAGTGGCATTTTGTAAAAACATGTCAAGCACATTTTTGATGTTATCCCCAAACCCATTGACGAGTCGAGTTCGCGCGTCAAGGATTCTATAGCTTATATATTATATATGTATATTACATTCACTGGCTGCACAAGCACATGTTCAAACAAATGTCGTGATATCGGTTCCTATTCCAATACACATATATATATATATACAAATACACTGATACTACTGACCCCTGAGCGGGTCATTTTCTTGCAGAGAGGGGTGAGGGATCGGTGGGAGACGGTGAAAGTCTGTTCTGTACGTAGCACTATTTTAATTCTGTGCTAACAGCTCTAATTTAAAATTCAACCCGTGTAAAATATTTTACTTGCAACAAGTGGTTTAATAATATTTATTCCAAATTACATGTTGCCATTAGCATTTGCTAAGATAATCTTAGTTCTTCTACAACATTCAATCCGGATACTATACATATTATAAATGTAAAAGTGAGTTTTTAGGGTTCCGTACCCAGAGGGAAACAAACGGGACCTTATTACTAAGACTTGGCTGTCCGTCCGTCTGTTACCAGGCTGTATTTCATGAACCGTGATAGACAGTTGAAATTTTCACAGATGATGTATTTTTGTTGAATACTAAAAAACAGAATAAAATAAATATTTAAGGGGGCTCCCATAAAACAAGTTTTTTTAGGCGTGCGATGTAACATACTACTAGCGCTATCTAGTGTCGTACTTGACTCCTACAGCTGATGCAAAACTAAATTGATAACGAAAATCGAGATGTATTAGTTGGAGAATTGTTCGGTGCGTATTATTATTTATGGTTTTCCGTATTTTAAATATCCATATTCTGTACGGAACCTTTCGTGCGCGAATCCGACTCACACTTGGCCAATTTTGTTTTCATTTTTTCAAGTAGTCACAGTGTGATAGTTTCTGAATCCGACGCGGACGAAGTCGCGGGCAAACGCTAGTTATTAATAAACACAACAACTGGACTGGACATTTACGACGCGCTATAAAATATTAACGCGCGGAAATCACAAGAGAGTTGGCCCAGTTCGAGTTTATAGTTATTGGTTGAGAGATATATTGCTTTCATGTTCCTCTATGTGTGATTACTATTGTCAGCTGGATTTAACACCAACAGACAGTGTATGGGACCAGTGCGGATCGGCAGACTTCACATGCCTGTTTAAGACATGCAGGTCTCCTCACAATGTTTTCCTTCACCGTTAAGCGATCGGATAATGTACTTGAATTGAAAAACAACTCATAAGTATTTAAAATAGACTGGACAGAGAAGATCAAACTCAGCAAGAGTGGTTGAAGAGGAGAATAGCTGGGTGCAGGCTATATCAGCTGCATCAGCCGCCTGTCTGATTAACAAATAATTATTATTATTTTAACGTAGTGTAGGACCTATAAAAACTTGTATGGCCTGCGACAGTCCACAGCTGCACATAGGCCTCTCCCAGAGTGCACACAGTTCATTCGTTAACGTCCGGCTACCCTACGTAAGTCTTTCCACCTAGCCAGGTTGCATTTTTATTTGACTTGCAACCCTTCAAGTAAGGCTTTGGGGGTCACGGCACACCGATTAAAAAGCACCGAGCTAAATACTTATAGGCTAAATTTTATCTCAGTATTTGTGAAGTCCACACATGAAAAGGATTAAATAGTCTTACATGTATATAATCAATTTGAAGATTAGATCTGCATTTTTGTCCACAATATTACCTGATGTTATGTGACAATGGAGTTGAGTATGATGCAAGCTTGTCTAATAGTCGACCCACAATAGCCTAAAAAGATTCCAGGTGATAGCAGTCAGAAAACACAATTTCGTGTATTCATAGAAGCAAAACAAAGCCCACTTAACTGGGAAAGTTCTTAAAAATGGCAACGCCGCCCCATTTTGGTTATATTATACATCCTACAAATAATAACACGAATTTGTAACGATGACTAATATGACACAAATTAGTTAATATTACCATGCCAATGAAAAAAGCTGATTCATACACTTCAACAGCAAAACACAAATAAACAAACTTTTGATGAGGACGAATGAATGATTAGTCATGGCCACACATTAAAAATAAAATAAATAAAAATTAAAAAAGTAAGACAAACATACAACATCTATAGAGCCAGCTACTATCTCCTCACATTCTGGCCGCACAGGAGCCAACTGTCTGAGCAGACTCCGAAGACTCTCCTCATCATGAAGGTTACATTGAAATCTTTATATTCATTTGGCACTTTCTTTTTAAATTTGGAAACATAAGACTAGACTGTTTACTGCGTCCTTTGCTTGATTTTATTTTGGTAAGTAAAAAAGTTTATAAGCATAAATTGGTCAAGTTATTCTGCACTGATTTTACTTTTATTTTTGTTATATAGGATCTATAGTTTTCAATCACACTTAAATCTAGAATACACTTATAAAAAGTCTAATTTTAGGAGGTGTTAAATGGAAGGCGCGACAAATGATATTTATTATTATTCTCAACTATTAAATAGACACTTTCTCAAAGCTACAGTAACTATACATCTTGGCACATTTATTTAGGACACAAACACCGATTTTGTACTTAGATTGGCACTGGTCATTCGCGAAAACGAAATTTCGTCACTTCAGAATGTATACTGCCACTTTTTTCGTTTGCAATCGCTTCCACGGTTGGCTTAGCGCACTTGTTACTTGCGAAACCTAAAGAAATACACGCTGGGGAGCTATTTAGATAAAGTAAAACAATATTTGTGTAGTAAAACCGAGCCTTTAAAACGAGAATAGTTTCTTGTACGACGTCTTGGTTCCGAGTGAATCTTCACAACTTTTCGATATTATAACTGTCACAATTGTATAAAACTACAGTTAACACAACTAGAGATCGATATTTAACAAAATTCAATTATATTACTACAGGAAAAAGCGTTTTTCGCATTAAAATAAATGCGGCCGTAACTCAGGCGATAATTCAATTTGACAGGCGGCCCTCCCGCAAAGCTCGGCCGGTCGATCGCAGTGCTGCCAACGCCATAAAATTACCCCGCAAACGGGGAAATTAGAAATTAGTCGCGAGACAAATTCACCGTTAATCGAATACTATTTCGTTCGTACATAATCATGTTTAACGATTTTCGTCTATAACAACAAAGTAAGATTGCTTTTGAGCGAGACACAACGTTTTCTTTACTGTTCTTTAATAAAATATTAGCTAGGCAATCTGAATGTAACCACTTTTCACACATTAACGGTAATACAACGTCAAGTACCAACATGACATATAGCTAAGTGAGGTTTTCCCATGTCATCCCGTCGGTGTCGTAAAAGGCGACTAAGAGAAAAATATCAGTAAAACTAGTAGCAGCAATGTAAAACAGAGCCCTTGTGTTGTTGTTGTAAAATGTTTTTACTTTTTGTCCAACATGAGGGAGGCTCATGTCCAACAATGGACTTTTAATACTAAAACCCTATTCCAGCAATTAATAACTGCTTTGCCATGTCTGATCTAGAATCTCTTAAACAGACTGTTTTGCTGTTCTCATTATGTCATGCGATAGAGAAAGAAATGAAATACACTCTATGGTCGTGTATTCCCTGTAGGTCCAGTGAAGTTGTCCCATGGCTGGACTGCCGGGAATTTTATTCCTAAAAGTTGAAGCCACGGGACAAATTCCGTGGGTTAATTGGGAATACACGGCCTTATTAGCAAATGTAAGAATATTTCTAAAATTAGGCGGTACAAAACTGTATGCCTTGCCAAATGCAGTTTTTTTAAATCACAAAAATACTTTCTTCGATATTTGAAACATCTGAAACGGTACGTTGAATGCAATACGACCGGACCGTATCGAGTAGTTTAGTAAGGTAAAAAATATATTGTATCGCTGGCTGCGGAAATAAGAAGTCTCTTCAATCTATATGATGCTTATTTACATAGAACATAGCCCATTATTTTGTCTATGTTCGCTCTAAAGAAGCATAGACAAAAGCACACACAACAAGAGGCTGTAATAACTACTGCGTCCACTAAATGACAACACAAATTAAACAAAACGCGATAACGAACTGAGTTTTAAGTGGGTTCCATTAACTAAAATTGTTTCAAACAAGTGTGACGGTACAGAAAAATTGTTTGCTATAAATAAATGCTTCCGTTAAGGCTTCTATGACCACAGGTTTGGTAGCATCACATTACGCCGCATTTACACGCTTGCCAAACGTCGGCAAACATCTACCAGCACAACACGTTTGTAACAGGGTCTATATTAGAAAGCATTTATTTAATTCTCTTATTTCATAATGTATAATGAGTTTATTACAGTCAATTTTCTACTTTTATAATATATGTACTTATACTTGATAAAGTTGTATGAATTTAGAATATTGAAATTCTCTAATATGCAGCTGATTAAGTATTGTGCTATTTTATTATGAAAACCAAATGTAATGAGCAATAACATTATGCCAAGTAGGATATTCGTATTTATAATGTGACAATTGATGTTATGTCACAGGCCGGACATTTCAAACAAATGTCGTGATATCAATTCTTATTCCCATACATCGAACGGATGACGTTTATTTACACGCACATGTGTGAGTGCGCGCCATAATAAAGATTATTACCTGAGTCATATTATTGCGTGTATAGGTGACGAATCGCGGATTGCAGGGAAGCGGTGTACGTCCATTCTGTACGTAATAATATATTAATTCTGTGGTTATGCTAAATAAAGGAGACCCTTTGGAACGCTTTACCAGTTTCTTAATGTATATAATCCATGCTTCCTAAAATGTACTACATGGTCAATTGGTCAATTATCATCAGGCCAGACTGTGGATCATAACCTTAGCTTAGGCTTACGATGATTTAGGCATGTATGACTGAGTTTATGAATGAGATGAATAAGGGGTTGACAAAACGTAGCTTTAGTAGCTTTGAAGTTTTTTGCTTGAAGAATTTATGAAGTTTCAAATGAGACATTGGAAAATTGTGATTTGCACAGATTGTTTATTATTAAAAACACATCTTACACAAACAGCTAACACCTTAATGTAATAAATTAGTCATATTATTATTAATTAATTGTTATATTATTATATTAAGTACATATATGGTTATGAGGGATGCCAATGACTGTG